>CM040125.1:58626710-59288896 GCA_022559845.1 Amorphophallus konjac
AGAGGGAGGAGCGACAGCGGGATCAGACCGAGAGGAGGGCTCTGGAGGCCCAGCTGCTGGAGCTCCGATTGAGTCTCGGCACGGCGGAGGGGAGGCTTCGGGAGAGTGAGGAGCGGTACCAGAGTGTGAAGGAACGCGGGGCGTGACTTCGTCAGTCTGGTTCTTTTTCCATGGGCAGCTATCTGGTCTCTTCGGCCGAGGAGCGTCGTCGCGCCTTCGAGGCTGGAGTGCCACCGCAGGGCGAGGTGAGCACGGCTTCTCAGGGTTCGCAGAGGCCCCCTAGGGATCCCCGGCAGAGGAGGGAGGAGAGAGATGACCAGGAGGGTGATGGTGAGAGTTAGAGAGTTGCTTGTACACGTCACCCTTCTCGCTGTATGATGTACTTTTGGCTATTATATGAAATGAAAATGGCTTTCTTGTGTTGTGTGTACTTTTCTCTCTCCCACACTTTCTTCTTTGCACTGAGTTGTCCTTCGAGGCACGCTCCACGAGACCTTGCCCTGAACAGCGGGGAACTTCGCTTTGCACGGGGGGATTCTATTTTCTTTCTCCTCCTTTTGGGCGCGTCCAGGCGCGAGGACGCGTCTTAGTCCTTGAATTCAAATTTAAAGCGTCGGGTGGCCTTTCTTCTCCCGTGCCTTACCCGCAAACGAGCCTGCCTTCTGTCGAAACTCGCTTGCCCCCTTTTCGTCTTCCTCCTCTTTTGATTGATGGAGTTCGGTGGGCTCGATCATGGTGAAGGTGGAGAGGGACGAGGAACTCCTCGCCCGAGGAGGGACGCGCCAGAGCACGGAACGGCGTCCATGGAGGAGGAAGGGCCGCTTTGGGCCCCCGAGGGACCCGAGGGGCCCGATGGCGCGGGAGGAGGTGAACACGGTCCGGTAGGTCCTCCGATCTCTTCCTCTTTTAATTCATTTTGGGTTTTGAAGCGAGCCGCGCGAGGGGGAAAGGGTTCGGCGAGTGTCGCACTTAAATGATGGACGCGTCCTAGACAGGGGACGTGTTCTTTTTGACTGATGTGGGACCCCTTTCTTGGTGCAGGACATGGCAAGGACCCTGGGTCTGGCCGATGAGTGGGCGAGTGCGGATGAGCCGAGCCGCGTCAGGAGGGAGAGTCGCGGCAAGGCAAGGCTCAAGGACTGGCCCGTACGTCTCCCTGGATAGCAAGGGGGTGTACTGGTACAGGACAGTGCCGACTTCCTACGGCGGCAGAGAGAGAGTTACGCGGGGCTTCCCCAAGCTGGGGACACGCGTGGCATCGGCGGCTCGCGCGCCCAACTGTCAGAGACTAGGCGGCAGCTGGCCGTCGCTCAACATGAGCTGTCGCTCCTGGTAAGTTACGTGCCGCACTTTTATCTTCAGATTTTGGAGTTTCACTGACGGCCGTTGTTTATTTTGTTCCAGCGTGCCCAGCAGACAGCGACGGTGGGAGTGGCTGGCGGATCTTCCAGTTCCTCGGCCCCTTTTCTCGAGATTGCCTCCCTCCGGGAGCAACTTGCCGGTGCGGTGGCCCGCGCGACTCGGGCGGAAGAGGAGTGTGATGCCTGGGTGGCGACTGTAGCGGAGCTGCGGCATCGTGGTGAGGAGAGACCTTCTCCAGACATCCTGGAGTTAAGGGTTCTTCTGCAGATGATAAGGAGAGAGGCAGAGAGAGAGAGAAAGCCGAGAGAAGGTCCGAGCGACAGCGGGATCTGACTGAGAGGAGGGCCTTGGAGGCCCAAGTGAGGGAGCTCTAGCTGGGCCTTCAGGCCGTCGTGCAGAGGCTAGGAGGGATGGAGACGCGCTACGAGAGAGCGCGAGAGTTCGGGGAGCGACTCCGCCAGTCCGGTCGCTTTGTCACTAGTGGCTTCTTCGCCACGCCAGGGGAGGAGCAGCGAGTCACTGCTGCGGAGCAGGCGCTAAGAGGCGAGGCAGGTGCTACTGCACGGGGATCCCGGAGGCTTCTGAGGGACCCTCACCTCGGGGGAGAGGAGGAGAGTGCCCAGAGAGATGAGTGATGGTGAGGATTGGCGAGCTAGTGGACCCGCCACCTCTCTATGATTGTAGTGTTTGTGACAGCTTATGTAGAATTATGAATGGAATGATTTGATTTTCTGCTGCTTGTTTATTCTCTTGTGCGCTCCTTCTTCCCTACACT
Source organism: Amorphophallus konjac (assembly GCA_022559845.1). Classification (NCBI taxonomy): domain Eukaryota; kingdom Viridiplantae; phylum Streptophyta; class Magnoliopsida; order Alismatales; family Araceae; genus Amorphophallus; species Amorphophallus konjac. The sequence goes on from CM040125.1 coordinate 58,628,848, forward strand.
TCTTTTCCTTTGCACTGTTCCCATGTGATGGATCTACCGAGACTCCGCCTCAAGCGGAGAATCGCGTCTTGTGACCATTTCCCACGGGAATCTGCCGTTGAAGTCAAAAAAAGACGGCCCTAGTTTCTTTTCCCAACGTTGTGTCAAATTTTGCGGACGTCCTCCAAATCATGATAGGGTATCCCTAGACAATTATAGGGGCTATTCGTCCTATTCTTCGTCCAGTCAATCACCCTGTGCGAGCGGTGAAGCGACACATGGGACCGCTTGGCCGGTGCCTCATTGCGAGGGCTATCATTAACAGGTGATGGAGGCAATCTTGGCCCGCACTCCTTCCGTTTCTATAAATTCTTGTCCCTTTTTTTTCCCAGGTATATCGAGAGCTAACTCGAGGAGCACGAGTTCTCACGGGAGAGGAGGAGTTCAAAATTCTGAGAGTTGGATGGAGGGCGAATCTTCCCATTCCTCGAAGAGAAGCAGGTCCAGTGGTAGTAGTTCTAGGAGGCTTTCAGACCTTGAAGGGCACTTCAGCGAAAGGGCCCAATCACAACTCGTAAGCCAAGTTTTCTTGCCCCTTTTTCATTCTTTCTTCCTTTCTTCTGACCAAACCTCACCCCCATTCCTTGTATGTGTAGGTTGTGATGAAATCACAAATCTTATGGGAGTTGGTAGTAGCAGCGTACAGGGGCCTCCCAGATTTTCAGAAGGCGAGGCTAGACGTGATGGGATTTGGTACCTTCCTTCGGATCGAGCCGATCCAGCTCGACCTGGTCCTGATCCAAGCCTTGTGTGAGAGATGGGACCCAGTGAGTCGGGCATTCCTGATGCCGTGGGGGCACATGGTGCCCAGCTTGGAGGATGTGGTCCGGATCACAAGCCTGAAGGTAGAGGGCGAGGCAGTGACCGGAGTCACTTACGCGGACTACAGAGAAGGTGCCCAGAAGTTACTGGGTTTGGACCTGGATGGTCGGAAAAACAGGTCGGTAGCTAGGGCGTCCCTGATGGATGCATTAGGGCTCACCGACACTCGTCGGCGGGACGATGAATCCTCAGAAGAGTTCATGGAAAGGATGGAAATAGGATGCCGTGCCGTGTACTGCACAGATTTCGGCAACTGGGAAAGATGCAACATAGATTTGAGGAGATTTCTCCTCTTCCTTTTGGGGAGATTGGTACTGAGCTCGAAAGGGGACGGTATCCAATGTTACTTCCTGGAGCTGCTGTCAGACCTTGAAAGAGTAGAGTATTATGCCTGGGGAGCTGCCATGCTGGCACACTTGTTTGCATGCCTATTCCAAGAAACGGATCGTGAGATGACTGTGAGTGGTTTCACACCATTCATCCAGGTATTTTTTGGTTTTGCTTGTTTTGTATTCTTTTTGTGTTTTTGCAAAGTACTGATGACTTGCGCCGAGCAGCTGTGGAGCTATTATTACCTCCCTATGGAGAGAGCTCGGCATTGGCGACCCGTGATGGTGCCGTTAGCCAGGCGGTGGGAACCCATCATGAGTGCGGCACCCCTAACCTACCAACTGATGGTGCTAAGGCGGGAGCTACAGGAGTTCCCTGCAGCGATGATAAACTGGAGACCCTACTCAGATATGGTCGATGCCGACCAGCCGTGGGTTCTAGCAAGTCGTGCCCGGTTCGGACGGGAACTGTGGATGCACTGCCTGAATGAAATCGAGCCGCTTCAGCTACGATTAGTTATGAGGACTTTAGGACTGGCTCAAGAATGGGTGGATTCAGCGGCGCCACCTCGTGTCGGGAGAAAGACGCGGGGACCGGCGACCTGCATTGACTGGCGCGTGCGATTCCCCGAACAGTACGAGGACTGGCAACGGGGTGGCACGATTGTAGAATCACAGGCGCGGGATAGCGAGGACTACTTACGTCTATATAGGACAAAGTGCGCAGAACGGTTCCAACCCCGGGGACTTGTGGAGGTAGGTTTCCCCTTTTCTCTTCTTTCTTTCTCCTTTCTTGGTTTTCTGGTGAAAATGCTGACTTGTAAGGCTGCAGGATGTCCGGGATGTCATGATAGCGAATTTACGAACTCGCTTGGCAGAGATGGAACAACAGTCGGGTGATGCCCGCGGAGCTACGAGCGCCTTGGTAGGTGTACAATACTTTCCTAATTAAAACCCCAGATTCCAGATGTTGGCTGCTAATTCACGCGGTCGTAGCATGCCCAGATTGGCGCGGCTTCCCCAGCGATGGGAGTGGGTGGTGCCTCTTCCGGCTTGTGGATTCCTACCTCAGAACTTGACTTGCTTCATGAGCAACTTGCTCATGCCACGCAGCGTGCGCAGAGGCAGAAGGGATGCTCTGTATACAGGTAAAAGTTTCAGTGTTGGGTTCTCTTGGTTTACGCCTTATCGCGTATCTGAGATGGTACACTTGGCAGGAAAAGGAGACGGAAGAGCGCTTGCCCAAGCTGCGCAGAAGGAGGCTAGGATAGCAGAATTGGAGAGGGAACTACGGCGTCATCCTGATGACGACTCCTCTAGGGATGCCGTGGAACTGAGGATCACTCTCCAGTTGGAGAGGGAAGACCGTGAGAGAGAACGTGCAGAGAGAGAAAGAGACGCAGAGAGAGAAAGAGCCAACAGATTGACTGAAAGGGAGGAACGAAGGGCCATGGAGGCCCAACTATTCGAACTCCGAATCAGCCTTGGCCTTGCTGAACAGTGGCTGAGAGATGGTGAGGAGCGCTACCGAAGAGCACGAGAGCGTGGCTTTCGTGTTGGTAGCTTCTCTGCTGCTTCCGTAGATCAACGCCGGGATGCGGGAATAGGAAGAGGAGTACAGAGCGGTAGGAGTACCACTTTTCGTAGTTGGGTAGCACCTTTGAGAGTGTTTTGCCCGGAGAGTAGTGGGACGAGTAATGTAGAGAGAGAGGGCGGAACTTGATGTAATTTTTTTAGTTTTTGGAATAAAATACAAGGTTCGGTTTGTTTGTTTTTCACCTTTGCTTCAGTTGCCTGAATCCCTGCATATATCACTGAAACAAACAAATCAGAATTTCTGTTCTGACTTGGCCCCTTGCTCAATAAGCAAATGGTCACTGTGACTGTCCTTGATAACTGGTCAAGGGGTCAAGCCTTTATTTAACGAAGGCAAGGGAAAGATGCGGTGATGATAAATGCGACAGGCAAGCACACGAATGCAAGCGGTATTAAAGTGAGATGCTGCACGCAAATATAATCATGCAAAATTGATTTGTTTTCTTTTTTTATATTTGGCATTTTTTTTAATAAAAAAGATTTTTTTTTGTTTGCAAATATGTACATTTTCTCTTTTCCATTTTTTTTGTTGCTTTTATCATTTCGATTTTTTTGTTGCTAACGCCCGGTAAGCACCCACATGGCACCTAACCTACGTGAGAACAGGGGTTTCTTACTAATCTCCCAGGTATCCTAAGTGCATATCTAGGTTGATTTGGGCCTCTAGACCCCTCGAATGATGATCCCGCCGGCTAAGACTTACCCTGATGACAATACCGTCATGCCATGCTTAGGCTCCCAGTCGCTTCTGACCACAGGGATTCACCCAAAAGGTGTTCGAGGTAAATGATTTGCCCGACCCGGGTCTATTTCCTCACAACTCTAGATGGTATATGATGGACCACCCTGGAACCCTAACGACCAACCGCGCGACGCTGACCCGGAATCAGACGCCGTCGCACCCATAGGTGATGCGCTTGCATTGGCCTAAGCCCGAGGTTAAACAAGAAGACATCAAGGTGGTAAACAGGGGTCTTGACCATCCAGAAACACAGAGACTCCTTCACAGCGATAGCTTTTGCTTTTCAAAGTAGGCAACCAAATGTGTATATTAAGATAAGGTTGCAGACCCTAGGCAGTTTTCATCCTTCAGAAACTCCATCGAACCTTCATCTTTAGAGGAAGAAGGAAGAGCGTGGGGATAAACCTCCTGAGAGGACCGGCAAAACCGTTAACCCGGCGAGCGAATAAGGGCCCATTAACTCTTTCCTTTCGGACAACTTCGGACCAAATCTCGAGCGTTTACATTCCACGGCCCCTTTTGTGGATTCAGACTTTTGCTTTGAGGGGTTCCGTTTATCGCAACAGGCACGGTCACGACCAGGCTTTTCTCTTGATTTTGATTTTGTATTTCTTTTTGTGAGGGAGATATAGTCGTTTGACGTTTGTGGGCTCCCTTTTCGTATGCCTGCGGGGACACTGCCCTCTTCTCGTGCTCTGATCGATGCTCGAGGAAATGGATCCTACTCTTGCCTTTGGGGTTTGAGTTTCGGTTTCTCATGCTCAGCGTTTTAAGGGCGCCGACTGTCTCATTTGGTCGAAGAGAAAAGAATAAAGATTACAGCTTCCGGAGATCTTCTGGGTGAGCCCCACCGTAGGTGATGCTACCGACTTTTTTTGAATAAAATACATAAGTGAGCACATGTTAGCTTCCTTCGAGCGAGCATAGGCCGACGTGGCCGACAGGGATCTCCACGGTTCTGGCAAACCAAGACCCGGTGCCTACCAAGCCTTAATGGGCCCTATCCTAACATGAAGGTTAAATGCAGGGACTTAACTATATGGTGACTGCCGGGCATCGGCATTTTGAATTTTCCATATTTTTAGTGGTTTTCAGTATTTCTTTGTTTTTGATGTTTTTATCTTTTCATCATTTTTTTTTGTTTTGTGCTAAGGGTAGTATTTCTTAAGATAAAGCCCATTCCAAGGGTGGGATAACTCGGTCCCTTCGGCGTTGACTAGCTTGTAGGCGTTGCCAGGGTACACGGCTTGAATTACAAATGGTCCTTCCAATTGGGTTGGAGCTTAGAACGCGGACCTCCAGGTTTGACAAAAATTCTTTTTACGACCATCTCACCGACTTTGAATTTTCTCTCAACGACTTTCTTTTGGTAAAAGCGAGCGAGTCTATTTTGATACACACGCGCGTGTTCGGCAGCGGCCAGCCGCTTCTCATCCAAGAGTTCCAACTGGGCGAGGAGTGAATTACGACGATCGTCGAGGGGAAATTCCTCGTCCAATTGTACCCTGAGAGAAGGGATCAGAGTCTCGTACGGGACTACCGCTTCCATACCATAAGTAAGGGCAAATGGAGTCTGCCCGGTGGGGGTACGGATTGAAGTGCGATAGGCCCATAGAGCTTCGATAAGCTTTTCTGGCCAGTCTGAAAACTTACTAGACTCGCAGGTTTTTTTGATGATTTTGAGCAATGTTTTATTGGTGGCCTCCGCTTGGCCGTTACCTTGTGGGTAATAAGGCGATGAATGATGCAATGCAATTGCGTACCTTTTGCAGAGGTCCTGTAGGTCCTGAGAAATGAACTGTGGCCCATTGTCGGTGACGATCGTGCTTGGGACGCCGAATCTGGCGAGGATGTTCTTCATGATGAACTTGCAGACTGTTGACGCCTTGATTTCCGCGTAAGCTTCAGCTTCGGCCCATTTGGTGAAGTATTCCGTCGCAGTAAGGATGAAAGATTTCTGCTTGGTGAGGGAATTGGGATCACCTAGGGGACCAATGATGTCGAATGCCCACATGGAGAAAGGCCACGGGGAGGATATTGGATGAAGTGAGGAAGATGGTGAATGGATTTTATCGGCGTGAAGTTGACACTTGACACACCTACGGACATAGACAGCACAATCTCTTCCATAGTGGGCCAGTAAAAGCCTTGCCGAATGATCTTCTTGGCGAGCATCTGACTATTCACGTGGCCACCGCACACACCCGAGTGCGTCTCTTCTACACATTTCCAAACCTCATCGTCACCAAGACATCTTAACAGAATACCAGTAAGGCTCCTCCTATAGAGTAGACCTCCAACCAAAGTATATTTCTGAGCCACCCTTCTTATGGCTTTCTTGTCCTCTGTGGTGGCCCCTTCAGGATAAGACTGATCTTGGCAGTATTTGACAATTTCATAGAACCATGGTTTCTCTTCATCAGCCAGTTCTTCTTCGCCTCTGCCAACATGATTTCCCTCTTCTCAAGGATATCTTCCTGCAGGATCTTCCTTGCTATCCTGTCTTTGATGTTTACGTAGGAAGCATCATCGATTGCAGGGGCGTGAAGTTTGTAGATGGAAATGGACTTAAACCATCTTCCTAGAGGGAACCTTATGGATGATGCCAACGAGGCGAGGGCATCGGCGAGAATATTCTGATGACGAGGGACATGAACAAAGATCAGTTTGGTGAACAGTTTGGCAAAGGCAGCAGTGAGTTCTTGGTATGGCTTGAGTTTGGGATCGCGAGTGCGATATTTAGTGAGCACCTGGCGAAGGATGAGTTGACTATCACCTACGACTCGCAACTCAGTGATACGAAAAGAATGAGCGAGTTCTAGGCCAGCTAGAAGAGCTTCATATTCGGCTATATTGTTGGTGACTGGAAATTTGAGCTGGTATGCCAATGGGAATGTGAGGCCTTCAGGCGACAGGAGGGCGATGCCGATTCCTCTCCCTTGAGAATTCAGAGCTCCATCAAAATATAGCGTCCACATTGGCTCATCTGATTGGTTGACTGACATTAGTTCCTCATCTGGAAACTCTGATTGGACGGGATCGAACTTGGGAAGAGGATGGTGAGCGAGATGCTCGGCTATGGCATAGCCTTTAATCGCCTTTTGCTGGATGTAGGTGATGTCGAACTGAGAGAGAAAACTTTGCCAGCGTGCTAGCCTATCCGTAAGGACAGATTTCTCCAGAAGGAATTTGATAGGATTCATTCGAGCAATCAAGTGGACCTCGTGAGCCAAGAAGTAGTGCTTCAATTTCTGCACTACCCAAACGAGGGCAGCACAGGTTTTCTCCATGCCGGTGTACTTCTGCTCACAGGGATTGAGAAGTTTGGACAAGTAATAGGTTGCCCGTTCCTTGCCTTCTTCATCAGCTTGTGCGAGGACGGCTCCACGGAGTCATCCAAGACTGAGACGTAAAGGATCAGAGGTTTTTCCGGTTTGGGTGGAATGAGAACGGGTGGACTAGCCAGATATTCCTTCAACCCTTCAAAAGCTTTCTGACATTTAGAATTCAGTGGAATTCTACTCCTGGCTTGGTCAACTCGTAGAGAGGTCTACACCTTTGTGAATGTTGGGACACAAACCGACGAATAAACTGCAACCTCCCGATTAAACCTCGACTTCCCTCAAATTCTTGGGAGGCGGCATATCCCTGATAGCCTTGGCTTTGTCGGGATCTATCTCGATCCCTCTTTTACTCACAATGAACCCCAGCAATTTACCTGACGACACACCAAACACACACTTCTTCGGGTTCATTTTCAATTGGAACTCCTTGACCTCTGCAAGACCTTAGCCAAAACTTCTGGATGTTCCATCCTGGTCCTTGATTTCACCAATAAGTCATCCACATACACTTCCAGATATATGTGCATCATGTCATGAAATATGGCCATCATCGCTCTTTGGTAAGTAGCTCCAGCATTCTTTAATCCGAACGGCATGACCACGTAACAATATGTTCCCCAAGGGGTAGTGAATGACGTCTTTTCCTGATCCTCTTCTGCCAAACGAATTTGATTGTATCCTGAAAATCCATCCATGAAAGAGAGGGTTTCGTAGCCTGCCGTGTTATCAATCAGCACATCAATGTGAGGTAAGGGAAAATCATCCTTTGGACACGCGCGGTTAAGGTCCCGGAAGTCGATGCAAATCCTGACTTTCCCATCTTTTTCATGACCGGGACAATGTTCGCCACCCATTGAGGATAAAGAACGACTCTAATGAACCTGGCTTTGTGGAGCTTATCGACCTCTTCTTCATTTTCAAAGCCATCTGAGGGTGGAAACGCCTTAACCTTTGTTTTACCGAGATGGACCCTGGTTTTAGGGTTAAACGGTGTTCGACCAAGGTTGAATCCAGACCCGGCATATCCTCGTAGCTCCATGCAAACGTGTCCTTATATTCCTTGAGAACCTCAATTAATGCCTCTTCTTCAGAGGGTGGTAGGTTGTCACTTATGAGGATGATCCTAGGGTCTTCCTCAGTTCCCAAGTTGACTTCTTTGGTGGATTCTTCTACGGCGGTTGACGGCTCGTCGAATCTCCTCATTCCACTAGCGTATGCGCCCGCCGCATCCTCATATTCTTCACCCTCATCTTCAGTGGGGCATTCTTCATCCGTGATCTCGTAGACTCCATACCCTTCATCAGATGCACAGTCGCCCTCGCATTCTATTTCGGGTAGCTGGATGGGATTTTCTAACAACTGGGGGATGGCAAGAAGGGCCTGACACCTGGCGGCCAAATCCAGAAGGAATCGACGAGGGATCTGCCTACCCTTGGATTTCTTCCTAGGTACTACCCTTGGCCTATCATTCCTAGATTGACTGACAATATTTACAGAAGAAGAGGAAGACGAAGAGGATGGTGTAGAATGTACAGGAGAAGACCCCTCAGAGGAGGGGTAGAAAAGGTCGCTCATCGGACCTTGGACGGGTGGTCCGCAAGGCGGTACGCACCCGTGGGAGATGTAGGAGGTTTCCTCAACGAAGATGTGTTGTTGGGGAGTTTAAAATTGACGTTTTTTTTTCGTTTTCATTTTTAATGACAAAGCAGTGAAAAGAGATTGGAGGAGAGAGGAAAGTGGTTATGGCTAGAGGATTGTGAGGCTCATAGAGCAGATCATGGTTGAAGACCTGGCGCGGGTTGAAAAGCCCGCGTAGGTATGTAAGCAAAGAAGGGGACCTGGGAAGATCATCAGACAATTGTCTGGCCCAGGAAGAAGATATCAGCAAAGGCTGAGACGAGTGGATGGAGAAGATGGCGGCTAATGAGCCGTCGACGGCAATGTTGAGGACGGATGAAGATCCGTCGATGACAGGGTCCTTCTGGCGAGGACGAGGATAGTTTGGAACCTTGGCAAGAGTGGTAATATTCTATGGTATTTCGGAGATCAATGGTGGTCCTTCAAGCTGCGGAGACTAGAACATCCTTTCCAGTGCAACGGAAATGTCCCGTATGTCGAACCATTTGTCCCACTCGCATTCCGGATCTTTGATCTTGCCTCTTTTGGTGATCCTCGGACATTTTTCAGCCAAATATACAGCATGTGATCCCCCATATGCTTCTCGTGGGTGATCTCCCATCTGAACAACGGGCCCTCTGTTGAAGTGGTTTGATAGAGTCCACGTGAGGGGCTTCCAATCTGCCTTGAACGGTCCTTTGAAGCCTAGGCCAAACCTGCGGTTCGGCCTAATTTCCTTTGGCGGTTTGAGCATACCCTGTAACTGTGCGCCCAGACCTTTTCCTTGTTGATAGCCGATGTTCCTCATAATCTCCCAACCTTTGGAGTGAAAAGGGAGACATGATGTTGTGGTTGCCCTGACCGGCTCCTTTGGTGCTAGTGGAACATGAGATGGATCACGTACGTCCAGCAGTGACAATATGGGCCGATGAGACGGCCAAACAGAAGGCAGAGAGGTGTTGATAGCATCCACTGTGTGAAGGACAGGTGTACTGACCACTTTAATAATTCTCCCATTGTAAGGAAACTTCAGGCACTGATGGTTGGTGGAAGGCACAGCGTCCATGGCTTCGATGTAAGGGCGACCCAGTATAGCCTTGAATGTGGGGTCCATGTCGAGGACATGGAATTCCGTGGGAATTGACATGGGGCCTAGTTCTGCCTTCAGAATAATCATCCCCTGCGGCGGCCTTTTGCTATTGTCATAAGCCGTGACCGTGATCGAGGAAGGTCTTATTTGTTCCTCGTTGACCCCACACAACTGAAGAGTGCTCATGGAGATCACATTTATGGATGCACCCGTGTCCACAAGACACGGGTTTATGGATACCCCATTAATTTTTATTGAAATGCACAATGCATATTTCTGAGCTTCCTTGGGAGCGAGCTCGTAGTTGTGAAACATGATGGCTGGTTGTGTGTCTGTTGGGGTCAGGACGGTCGAAATCTTCTCCACGGGGAGGTCTTCATTAACCATGACCTTTTGAAGATATTCCATCAAGGCCGCCTGGTGGGATGTGGATCTTTGAAGTAGCTCTAGGATGGAGATCCGGGCAGGTGTCTTGTCCAAGTGTTTCAATAGATCATACTGTGTTCCAGGGATAGCTCTTTCTGGTTGTTCTGCATCATCCTTCTCTGGCTGAGATTGCTCGGGATTCTGACTGTTGTGGGGGAAAACCCTGTGGAAAATCCTTCCACTCCGGAGCACCATTGCCTGCGGCTTTTGTACCTCTGTGGGGGTAGCAGTGGGTTTTAACAGGGGTTTGAGGGGTAGTAGTGGAGGAATGGTTGATGAAGCAGGGGTGATGACGGGAGCAGAGATTCTGATGAGGGGTTTGTTAGGTGGCGGCATGGTGGAGGTAGAGGGGATATTGCGCGGATTATGAAGGATAAGGGGTCTAGAAGGTGGCAGTCGGAGGCAAAGTGGAAGTGGGTAGGCTTGAACGGGTAATGATTTTGAGGTGGGATGGGGTGATGAGTGGTTTTGAAGGCATTAGTGGTGATGTCGGTGGAGAAAGACGGGGTTATGTATGGTTGACGGATGATAAGGGGCTTAGAAGGCGTAGGGGTAAATGTGGTAGAGGTGGATGGTAAAGTGGGGGAGTGAGAGAAGATGAGAGGGTGTGAAGGCGTAGTGGAGAGTGTCGGTTGATAGGAGGTCGGGGTGCGGATGAGAGGGCGTAATGGTAGTGGAAATGGTGATGGTGATACTGACGCGGGTTGATGAGAGAGAGGTGCTACCCGGGCAAGGAGAGGGGGTTGCATGACGATAGGGTTGGAGGTAGAAAGAATGGAGGTACTTTCCTGGTGCCACACCTGCTCTCTCCCGACTTCCGGGAAGGAGGAGATGGGGTTAACCTGATGATTGGGCTGTTGGTGCTCCGGTAATGGATTCTGGATTATGCCCATGTCGGGCTGTTGTTGTGGGGCCTGCTGAGCCTGTTGTTGTTGTTGTGGTTGCTGTTGCTGTTGCTGTTGTAACTGCTGCTGTGGCCTATGAGGGGGTCTCCTAGCCTTGAGAGCCGCGACGTATCGTCTCATCTCATCCCAATCTATTTGATGTTCATCATTCATATCATGGATGTAATCTTTGAAATGGAAGCAGTAATCTACTGTGTGTCCTGGCTGCCTGTGGTAGACGCAGTATTTGGAGGTATCAACATTGGGGGGCCACGCGGGCCTTTCTCTGGGTAGGGCGAGTTGGTTTGATGCCATGAGGGCATTAAAAATGTCTGCTAAGGTTTCCGGCAATGGTGGATAGTAGGCTCTCTTGGGACCGAGCGGCCTCCTTTGTTGCTGTTGGGGACCATAGTTCCCCGGGGGTGGAACTTGGTTGTACTGAAGTGGTGGTTGTTGTTGCTGAGGTTGTGGTTGTTGTTGCTGGGGTTGGCGTAATGGAGGCATATTATCCTGGGGTGGATTATTTTGGGGTGGAGGACGAAGAGGGAAAGGACCTGGTTGAAGGGGAAGTCGGGGCATTTGTGGAGGCCTTGGGTTGACTGCATAGTTGGCATTGTTGACCGCACTGACTTGCTCATTTGTCACGACCCCTTCTGTGGCTCCGCCCGGGACACCAGCGCCTGTCTTTCTGACCACTTTGGGCTTCGGCGACTCAAACATGTTCATGATGGGGGAGTCTTTTAGCTGGGTTTGGATGTATCGGGCCCTTTCATAGAGTTCCTCCATTGTAGTAAGTTTATTCATGGCCAGGACATGTCTGAACTGTGGGGTTGCATTAGACACAATCATCTTCACTTGTTCGGGCTCGGAGAGGGTATCCCTTATTCTTTCCGCCAGAGACCTCCATCTATCAGCATATCGGACAAAATCCTCATCGGGTTTCATCTTTTCGGCCACTAGGTCGGTAATGGAGAGTGAGGGACCGACCCTATCCCTATATTTCTGCAAGAACCTTCTCTGGACTATTTCAAAATTCTCAGCCTCGCGGGGCTCCAGAGAATAGAACCACTCAAGCGCGGGACCATCCAATGATCTCCGAAAGAGGTATGCCAGGGACCTCTGATCGTTTTGCCAATAGGAGGACTCATACATGAAGTCCTTGAGGTGAATGAAGGGGTTGCCGACTATTGTATCTGCGGTACGTGGGCATTTCGGAGGGAGGAAGATGAATGACGGGAAGGATTGGCAAAGCAACCTCCGGGGTGGCTTTCACGTCCACCATCCTTCTCAGATTTTGAAACTGCTCGTCCATGCGATTGAACCTATTGAGGAGCGATTGGGCGAGCTCCTCTGGAGGTGAAGGTGGCACTTGCCACTGGGGGAGAAACTGTCTCCCGGAGACTTGAGGGGGAACCCCGAATGAGAGGGAGCTGTCGGACCGTCGACAGTTGGCCCTGGCTGAAGCGGTGTGTGGGGAACAACGGGAGTTTGAGATTGTGACGGGAACTGGAATGAGGGTGGTTGTTGGCTCGCTTGTCCTTGAAGCGAGGGAGACTGGATGGCTTGCGCCAATGAGGGAGATGGAATGGCCTGCACGGACTCTTGGAGAGGTGCGATGACCGGAGTTGATTCCTGGGGCGTGGGGGAAACAGATTTCCCCTTTAGAATGGCCTGGAAGGCCCGGAGCTGTTCAGAGGTAAGCTCCGTGTTGGCGAGGACGCCCAGTAAAGAAGAGATATCCTGTGGTGGGGACGTGTCCCCGGCAATAACCTGCACCTCATGCGAGGGGTCATGAGAAGGACCCGAGTCCATAGCATAGACTCGCGGGTCGGCTGACAAACCACGGCTAGGGTGGTTCTCCTCAAAAGACTCGTGAGACATGCTCACAGTTTTCCCAGAACGTAAAAACATACACTAGCAAGTAGGTAGCAGAGATTATCAAACAAGTGGATGCCTTTACGCCCTTTTTTTGTGTTTTGATTTTGATGATTTTTTTGTATTTTTAGCGAGATCCGAAGTTCACACAAAATGGGGACCCTAGTTTGTTTTTGTTTCACCGCCGTGTCAGCTAGGGTCTCTCGTCTCACCACGAATGAAATGACTAACTCCGGGGAACTTCAATGGTACAACCAGCCCAGTGAACGAAGAGGAGATTCTTCGATGTCGGGGACTTACGGAGGTCCCAGTGTAGGAGATTCTAGTCCGTTGAGAGGAATTCCCAAACGGAGAGTCCTTCCTTCACCGGGAAAGGGTGATCCTCAAAAAATGAAAAAAGGATAGAAAAGAGGAATGGATGTATGCAATGGAATGCTGACAGATATATAGAGTAAGAAAACAACAGAAATAACAGACATATAATAAACAAACAACCAATCACAACTGATAGTGCTGCCGTGAGCACAACGGGGGCGCGCGCGGGCGCGAAGGTGGAGAGGCACGGGTGGTGCCGAACTTGCAAGGGTAGCCGAAAGGAAGCAGTAGAGGTCCCACCGTGATCGCCAATCTGTGAGCGACGTCACGCGGTTCGGCGAAGAGCGGAGAAGACGCGGAGCGCGCACGGGCTCCTCTTTCTTTTGTTGTTTGTTTGCTGCAACACAGAAATAAGAGAAGAGAGAGAAGGGGCCACCACGGGAGATTGCTCCGGCGGGGCGAGCGGGACAAGTGTGATATAGCAAGATATGGGGGTTAAACGGCCATAGCGGGAAGTGACTCGCCGCGGCCTCGGGGGGACGGGAATGGTGCAGAAATTAAATAATAAGAATTGAAACGGCCATTGGGGAAGTGACTCGCCGCGGCCTCGAGAATATGAGCAGATATATGATGACAGAATATAAAGAGAATACAAAGAGCGGGAATTTAAACGGTCATTGGGGAAGTGACTCGCCGCGGCCTCGAGAACATAAACAGATAAGAATATAACGTATAACGTGAATTTAAACGGCCATTGGGGAAGTGACTCGCCGCGGCCTCGAGAATATGAGCAGAATATAACAGAATATAAAGAGAATATAAGAACGGAAATTTAAACGGCCATTGGGGAAGTGACTCGCCGCGGCCTCGAGAACATGAATAGATAAGAATATAACATATAAGAACGGAAATTTAAACGGCCATTGGGGAAGTGACTCGCCGCGGCCTCGAGAACAATATGTGATCGCCAGGGGTCAAAAGACCCCAAAAATAAGAAGGTGATCGCGCCTACCTCAAGAGCGGGAGATGGCAGGTTGCTTCTTCCTCTCCCTCCGGCCGACCGACGGAGAGGGCTTTCCTCGGCTACCCTTACAAAACAACGACAAACAAATGACAAGTGGATTAGAAAGATGGAGGTGTAGTATTCAAATTCTTGCGATAAAAAATAACGAAATGATGGCAAGACACACACCTGGTTGGTGTTATCTTTTAAACCCCTCTCGGACTCGAGTAGGAGGAAAATGAGATGATGGATGTAAGAAGTGTATAAGAAAAGGCGCCCTTATGAAGGGGGATATGGGATGCGAGATGATGAATGCAAAAGAACTACGAAGAAAAGGAAAGAATTGGCTTATTGCATGTGCTGATCGTGAAATCTGGCGGAGCTCCGGCAGCGTGGGGACGACGTGGAAGCGCGGTGGATGAAGACGACCTTCCTCTGGCGAGCGTGAGCACCCGAGAATCCGGCAGAACCTCCACCTACAAAAGAACCCACGGGTTAGAAAATGACTCCGTAGCCTCTGGGCTCCGGCAGCCTATCGGATCACTTCGAAGCTCTCCAGAACTGAGGGGGGGGGCCTCTATTTATAGAGCTACGGAGGGTGGAGGCGTCCAGGACCCTGGACACCTCCATCAGGGCCGAACTAATATTTTATTCTATTTTTATTAATTTTTTTGGAATACTTTTGTGGGGCGTCCAGGGTCCCGGACGCCTCTAACAGGTCCACCGAATACTGCTGACGGCCGCACGCGGTTTGGCACAACGCGTGGTTTTGTGAGCGGCGCCTAGTGATTCAGAAATGGGCGCGTCCAGTTGACTGGACGTCTCTCTATAATTTGGATTTTTTCACACACGACAAACCGTCGTTCGGTGGGCGGCGACCGTGAGAGAGTTGATGGAGGCGTCCAGGGGCCTGGATGCCTCCATAAATATATTATTTTTATTTTTGTTTTATCTTTTATGCCAAGGCTGGCATTTTAATTTTTTTATACTTGTTTTTATAGAGGCGTCTAGGGGCCTGGACGCCTCCATTAATTTATTATTTTTTATTTGGTTTTATCTTTTATGCCAACTGGCATTTTATGTTTTTTATATTTGTTTTTATGGAGGCGTCCAGGGGCCTGGACGCCTCCATTAATTTATTATTTTTAATTTAGTTTTGGGCCCTGAGAAAAGAATAAAATAAAAGAAAAGAATGGGGGCGTCCAGGGGCCTGGACGCCCCCATTAAGACCCACCCGGGTCCTCAATCGGCGGCCGCCCGGCAGACACCTTCTTGGTTCTGGAACCTCTTGATGCGTCTGACTGGTGTTGACGCCGTCCGAATGCCGTGACGAGACGATTCCGAATGCCGAAAAAGGCAGAAGAAGACCCAAGAAAAGGAAGCACTCGAGTGATTCAAAATGCGTAAGCCGTCGCGGGGCGTCGTATAGTAATATGAGACTTTTTCAGGAGACGTCAAGAATGGCGTGTCTACAACCTCCACCCTTTCGAAGTGTTCGAATGTCACTTGTCGGACGCCACTTTGTATTTGGAGAAGCCAAAGCAAGCTCCCCAAGTCACCCAGGACAAAGGGAAGCCCAAGTCACCCAGGACAAAGGGAAGAAGAAGGTGGAGCCCGATAGCTGGTTCCCTCCATCACCGCCAGGCTATGTGGCCCCCCCTCAGGTGTCTTGTGTTTCTAAAGCCGAAGGGGTGTTCAAAGCCAGCCCCCTTCCCATCTATCCTACACCGAGGACACCATACCTCGAAGACTTACTGGAGGACGTCAGGGTCCCGCCTGGGATCATCAAGCCTCTTGCAGAAGCCGATTGCCAGGTGGTCGAACCGTTAAGGACCTTCGAGGTGCCTAACTCTGGAGGCCCGCCCACCATCTTTTATGTGGCCGAGGAGCACCCGGTCAGAGGGGATAATGATTGTAAACTCCCCGATGAGCTGCACGACCCGCTCGTCCTGATCATGGGGCTGCCTGACATAACCGGCCATGCGGTCAAAATGACAAGAAAGTAAGGGATACCCTTCTGCCATCTCTCCAGTCGGAAAGAAATGTTTAAGAAAATGTGGAACCCGCCAAACCTGGACCGAAGGTTGTTACAGATCACCCGGCACCTGGGTTTGGATTTGTCAATAGAAGACTCCTATGAAGCCGATGTGATATCAGTCTCAGCTCCAAATGGCAATAGGCCCGCAAGCAATGCAGGCCTACAGGAAGTCAAAGACCGTCAGCACCTTACGCCTTCGGCCGACGATGATCAAGATGAAGAAGTATTCCTGTGGAATCCGCCTCCCTGCAGGAACAAGGGGAAGGTCCCGCCCTCCTCTAAGGAATCAACCCCGAATAGCCACAGCAGCGGGGCACTATTGCCCTCCCCTAACATTGATGCAAAGAACGGGGAAGCGAGCCACACTCCAGGGCCCACTCAATGCGACTCTGCTCTGTTTGCCCTATGTTATCAGCAATAGCAGGAAATTGAGATGTTGAAGGCTCGGTTGGCTGAAGTGACTGCACTTGTGTTTGACTTAATCGGGGGTATCTTCTACCAGCAGAACATCGGCATGCACCTGTCCCCAAATACCATCTCGAACGTCCCCATGTACTTGAAGAAGGGGGCGAGGGATGCAGCTATTTCTATAGTCGGACGATTGGCTGAGCGAAATCCTACACTACAAGAAAGGATGCAAAGGCCTTACTCTTTCCCAAAGAGCAAGACCAGAGGGATTTTTGACTGGGCCCACCACCATGGCAAGGTCTCCCTCCCGAGGTCTAAAAGGCCGCAAGATGCCCGCAGAAGTGGTGACCCTTTGTTTTTCCCTTATCACCAAATACTAGGTCACCCTATTGAAGACTGCTATGTTTTCAAAGATACTGCTCAGGACCTGATTGAGAGAGATGAGCTCAGAATGGGGGATTATGTGGTCGCTCCGCCATGCCCTCATGTGGCAGGCGGCCGCGAAAGAAGTATCTACATGGTGTCAGTTCAACACCAGATTTTTGGAGATGCAGCTGAGAATGAACAATCCCGGCCGTCGGCAGTAGAACAGTCCCCAATGTGGCAATCAATCACCTCGGCTCCTACAAGAGTCGTCTATGATAATTACCAAGAAGATCCCGGAGAAGTCCTCTACTTCTCCGCGCAGGAGAACCCCTCGGAGCCGCACACAACAAGCCTGGAAGAGGGGGAAACAAGCAAAGCCTCATTGCCCAACGAGGCGGAGCAAGAAGACGCCTATGGTGTCCTTGAAGCAGAAGATGGTGAAGACCAGGATTTCATCGACCTACTACCAGCGCCGCCAGAAATTGAAGATGGCGACCAGGCCACAGTAGATGAGCTCCTTGAAATTAACCTAGGCACAAAAAGCGACCCCAGGCCAACCTTCCTAAGCGCCCTTTTACCTCCACAGGAGAGGGAACAATATGTCAAGTTGCTGCAAGAATTCCGGGACTGTTTCGCTTGGAACTATAAAGAGATGCCCGGCTTAAGCCCCGGTGTGACCCAACACATTCTGGCCATTGATCCCAAGGTGGAGCCGGTGAAGCAGTCACCCCGGCGCATGAGGCCGGAGCTGATAAAACAGATTTGTAAAGAAGTCGACAAGCTCATAGATGTCGATTTTGTAGCTGAAAACTAATACAACCACTTGGTTGGCCAACATTGTGCCAGTAAAGAAGAAGAATGGACAGATCAGGATATGCATGGACTTCCGCGACCTGAATAAAGCTTGCCCGAAAGATGACTTTCCGGTGCCCGTCACCGAAGTGATGATTGATGCAACTACTAGCCATGAGGCCTTGTCCTTCATGGATGGATCGTTCGGCTATAATCAAATCTGGATAGCTGAACATGACCGAATTCATACAGCCTTCCGGTCGCCTAAAGGGATATTCCACTATAAAATAATGCCCTTTGGCCTCAAGAACGCTGGTGCCACTTACCAGCGGGCGATGACCAAGATATTCGACGAACTGCTATATAGCAAAGTCGAATGCTACATTGATGATTTGGTCATCAAGACAAAGAAAAGGGGGGATCACTTGAATGACCTTAGAGTCATCTTCGAGAGACTCCGGCAGTATGAGCTGAAAATGAACCCAATGAAGTGTGCCTTCGGGTCTCCCGTGGAAAGTTTCTCGACTTCATTATCTAATATAGGGGGATCGAGATCGACCCTTTTAAAATAAAAGCCATTCAGGAGCTACCTCCTCCGAAGAATTTGGGAGAGTTAAGGTCCCTGCAAGGCCGGCTAGCCTACATCCAAAGATTTATCTCCAATTTGTCAGGGCGCTGTCAGCCGTTCCACAAATTGATGATGAAGAATGCACCTTTCAACTGGAACCCAGAATGTCAGAAGGCCTTCGATCGGCTGAAGGATTACTTAAAGACCCCGCCTGTGCTGGGGGCACCTGTCAAGGGGAGGCCGCTTATTCTATATATAGCTGCCACCGAATGTTCGCTGGGGGCAATGCTCGCCCAGAACAATGATGAGGGGAAAGAGCATGCTCTCTATTACCTTAGCCAAAGACTAATGGGGGCAGAAGCAAAATACACCCCGATTGAGAAGGTTTGTCTCGCCTTGGTCTTCGCAGTCAAGAAGTTGAAGCATTACATGCTCTCGCATGAAGTGAGCATGATTTCTAAGGCCGACCCAGTCAAGCACATTCTCTCCCAGCCAGTCCTGAAGGGACGTCTCGGCAAGTGGGCCGTACTATTAATGGAATTTGACATCACCTACGTGCCGCAGAAGGCCGTTAAGGGTCAAGCCATGGCCGATTTCTTTGCAGCACACCCTGTGCTTGAATATTCCCCACTAGCCACAGAGTTACCTGAAGATGAACACTGGAGGTGGACCAAGTCCAACAGATCACCTGGCAGCTGCACTTTGATGGAGCTTCGAGAACAGAAACAACCCCGTCTGGGTGCACAAAAGTACGGGCCGGGGTCGGCATCGTCCTTAAATCCCCTGAGGGAGAAGTATTGCACACATCCTGCTCCATTAACAAGCCCTGTACAAATAATGAGGCAGAGTATGAAGCTCTGATCATCGGTCTCCAAGTCCCTTTGTAAATGGAGATTAAAATGCTACAAGTATTTGGCGATTCATTATTGGTCATCAAGCAAGTCCAAGGACAGTTTGACGTACGAAAACCCAAACTACTCCCTTACCATGCTAAGGTGAAACGGCTCATGGAGCAGTTCTACCTCATTGAGATAGGCCACGTCGCTAGGGGAGAAAATGCACAAGCCGATGCACTGGCGAAGTTGGCGAGTTCACTGGTAGTCCCGCCAGATGGATTCCTCAGCATCTGGGTGGTGAATCAGCGGCAAGTGCCTAGCATGATAGAGGAACCAGAAGAAGAAGAACTTGAGGCCACCACAGCGGAAGCCGTCAGCCTACCTGATTGGAGGGCCCCCCTTTTAAAGTGGTTTAAATATCAACAACTGCCCAAGCAAAGAGAAGAGAAGATCAAGGTAATTAGGACAAAGGACTCTTACGAGGTCCGGAACGGGATCCTATTCTGAATTATGGTAGATGCCAAACGGAAGGTGCTCCTCCGATGCTTATCCACCGAAGACGCTTGGAGAGTCATGAAAGAGGTTTATGCCAGAACAGCTGGTGCACATCAGGTAGGACCGAAAATGAAAATTGAGATAAAGAAGCTCGGCTACTATTGGCCGACAATGTTCGACGACTGCTGCAAGTATGCCAAGTCTTGTCAGAAATGCCAGGAGCACGCGACGGTGCCTTGAAGACCACCTGTGCCGATGCATCCAACACTGCCCAGCTGGCCTTTTGCCCAATGGGGAACAGACGTCATGGGTCCACTATCCGCATCATCCGCTGGGTGCAAGTACATCTTGGCCGCAACTGATTACTTCTTCCGCTGGGCGGAGGCTGTTGCTTTGAAAGAAGTGACCGGGGAAATCGTTGCCAGGTTTGTCCGTCTCAACATCATATTCCGATTTGGCACTCCGAACCGAATTATCTCAGATAATGGAAGTCACTTCCACAACCAGAAAGTCTACCGACTGGTAGAGAAATACAAGATTGACTGGAGGACGTCAACTCCCTACAACCCACAGGCCAATGGCTTGGCTGAAGCTTTCAATAAAACTCTTTGTACTCTCATGTCCAAAATTATTAGTTCTAACAAGAGAGACCGAGAAGAGAAAATGTACGAGGCCCTGTGGGCGTACCGAACCGTATACAAAACTCCAACGGGTTGTTCACCCTTCTCCTTGGTGTACGGCTTAGAAGCAATTGTCCCCATCGAGCTAGAAATACCCTCCCTTCGGGTCGCAATCAAGCACAGGTTGGTCTAGGAAGAGCAAACAAATGTCGAGCGAAGGCTCGAAGAGCTCTCCAACTTGGAGGGGAAATGGCTCCAAGCCCAGCAGAACATCCAGGTCTATCAGGCCCGGATAGCGCGCGCCTTTGACAAGCTCGTCAAGGAACGTGAATTTAAAAAGGGTGACCTCGTCATGGTCAAGAGAAGAGAAGTCATGGCTTCCAATCCCAAGGGCAAGCTGAATGAGAATTGGCTTGGACCCTATGTAGTCCAGAAAGTCTACGAGGGCGGAGCGTATGTAATCATCAACCATCGGGGGGAGGTTCAGTTTCCGCCCCTCAACGGTAGGCATTTGAGGTTGTATCACGCTCCGATTCCCCCATTCAATGAATAAATACATTTCTCCGCCCCGCCCCGGGCGAATTTGCATTACTATTGCCCAGATGATTTGGGCACTATTTATCTTGCGTTTCAAAAAAAAGAGAACAAAAAAAAAGAAAGAAAAAAAGAAGAAGAACAAAAAAGGGAAAAGTAAAAAAAGGAAGAAAAAAGAAAAGAAAAGAAGAAAAAAAGAGAGAAAAAAAAGGGAAAAAAAGGGGGGGGGGAGGAACCAGTCTTCCTTTATTAACACTCACTCTTATCTTCGAGAATATTTCAATAAACAAATCAACCATGTTAGCCCTTGACATCATGTCGGCACTGACGAAGAACACCCTACCCGGACCTTTCGTCCGGGATTGGGGAATCGACCTTTTCTCCTTGTGTTGGCACCAGCCCCGTACCAACGAATATTTCAATAGACGAATCAACCATGTCAGCCCTTGACACCTTGTCAGCACTAACGAAGAACACCCCACCCGAACCTTTCGTCCAGGATTGGGGAATCAACCTTTCTCCTTGCATTGGCACTAGCTCCGTACCAATGAAAACACCAAGAGACAAACAAACCATGTCGGTCCTCGACTCCCCATCGGCATCGATGAATAAACCAGTGGCCCGGACCTTTCGTCTGGTTCCATGAACAAAAGACCATTGCTTTGGCACTAACCCCGTGTCAATGAATAAACCACGTCGGTCTCTGACTCCCTGTCGGCATCGGTGAACAAACATGTGGTCCGGACCTTTCGTCTGGTTCCATGAACAAAAAGACCCTTGCTTTGGCACTAACCCCGTGTCAATGAATAAGTCACGTCGGTCTCCAACTCCCTGTCGGCATCGGTGAACAAACCTGTGGTCTGGACCTTTTGTCTGGTTCCATGAACAAAAAGGCCCTTACTTTGGCACTAACCCCGTGTCAAGGAATAAACCACGTCGGTCTTCGATTCCCTGTCGACATCGATGAATAAATCAGCGGCCTGGACCTTTCGTCAGGTTCCATGAACAAAAAGACCCTTGCTTTGGCACTAACCCCGTGTCAATGAATAAACCACATCGGTCTCCGACTCCCTATCGGCATCGGTGAACAAACCTATGGTCCGGACCTTTCGTATGGTTCCATGAACAAAAAGACCCTGGCTTTGGCACTAACCCCATGTCAATGAATAAACCACGTCGGTCTCCGACTCCCTATCGGCATCGGTGAACAAAACCGCGGCTCGGACCTTCCGTCTGGTTCCATGAATAAAAAGACCCTTGCTTTGGCACTAACCCCGTGTCAATGAATAAACCACATCGGTTTTCGACTCCCTGTCAGCATCGGTAAACAAACCTGTGGCCCGAACCTTTCATCTGGTTCCATGAACAAAAAGACCCTTGCTTTGGCGCTAACCCCATGTCAATGAATAAACCACCTCAGTATTACAATTCCCTGTCCCATCGATGAACAAACCCGTGGCCCGGACCTTCTGTCCAATTCGATGAACAAAAAGAACCTCCTAGCTCGGCTCGGACCTTCCGTCCAAGTCGATGAACAAAAAGAACCTCTTTGCTTGACTCGGACCTTCCGTCCCTGTCGATGAACAAAAAGGACATCCTTTACTTGGCTCGGACCTTCCGTCCAAGTCCATGAACAAAAAGAACCTCCTTTGATGGGAATCGACGCCAAGAGCACTAACATTTTATTTACATTTGTGTCCTTTAGTTTATTTTTATATCCTTGGGAAAGTATGTTCACAATTGTAAGGCTTTATAAGCCAATGTGTCATTCCCTAGGATTCTTTGGATTTTTATGCAAAAGTCCAGTAGGACCAACAAGGGGCCCCCATCTCCTTTCCTATTGGTCCACCTAAGTCTTAGGGCCCATGTGGGGTCAGTCAAAGGTCCAAGGTGGGCTTCTAGATGGCTTGACCATTCAAGGGGACAATTGGATTAAAAAGTCCAATATTCCAACCCTTAAAGTCCAAGATGCTCCCCCCTTATAATATAGTTAATCCCATGTTGTATTTTTTATTTTTTTTGGTCATTTGACCACATGGGGAAGAAAATCCCCTCTCTCCCAGAAAATTCCCAGCCCCCCACCCCTTGCCATTCTCTATATAAGCCTATGTATAGTGTCATTAGAGATTTTAATGAAGAAATTATGTGAAAATTGCTTGAAGCAAGAAAAGTGTGCCCTCTCTCCTCTCTCTCTGGTTCTCTTCTTCTTCCTCCAACCCTCCAGGGTGTGAAGCCCTCTCCTATATTCTCCTTAGCCCCTCTGAGTTCCCTCTCTGCCGCCGCCGCCGCCGTTCGTGCCGCCATCGCGCCGCCACCGCCGCTACATCAGAGTTCTGTCCAAATCAGGACAGAACCTCACCTCCAGATTTTTATCTTTTCTTCTTGTAGTCTGTTCGATCCCCAATTTTTAGGGTTTGTTCTGTCCATCTCCCCTAATCTCAAGTTCAAATTTCGTGTCATTTGGAAGTCATTAGGTATTTTTCACATATATTTGTTTGTCCTCTCAGTAATCTGCCCTTTTACAGATCTACGGTACAGAGTCACCTTGTTGTATTTTTTCCACCCACTTATCAATTTCCAAATAAATCACAAAAATTCCTCAGTGTTCCTCACATATACCCCCTTACACCATAATTTTCGTGGAGTCTATAAAAATCATTTTCCCTTTGGTCAAAGTTCAGTCTCAGGAAAAACACAGTCTGCCCTGTGTGTCTGTCAGTCCGGGTCAGAAAATAAAACAGTGTTACAGTCATCCTCATTTTCAATCCATCCACTGGATGGAGCTGTCAAAATTATATGTTGTATATCTATGAGTGCTCTTTCCAACGGTACCAGTCACGCCTCGATCGACCTCCGTGTCTGAGCATCGTAATTCGTGTCGCCGAGGCCTGCAGATCTATTCCCTGTGCAGGTCCGAAATTGCAGTCCAGAAGATATTCAGAAATACATATCAAAAATCAACTTCAGGAGCCGCCCCTTCAGGGAGTCGTTCAGGGATGCCCTGCCATCGTCCCAGCTAAGCGGCGCCTCCGGAAGATCTCAGGAAGGCGACGTTTCTTTGGAAACCGTTGCTTGCTGTCCAGTGAGTCAGCAACCGAGTTGGCGCAGCACCGAGTTGGAATAGTGCCGAGTCGGACCAGCAGGCCGAGTTCGTGCCGAACGCACCTCCAGATTGTTGCCCGTCAACCCAGGGTCTGTCCTCCCGGGCCCCACTTGTAGGCCTTTACCTCCCTGCGTGGAGTGGGTAATAAAATTCACTGTTGTAATTAACTTTTACCGTTGTTACCGGGAGTTACCGTACTTGGCCGGGAACATCTTCCCCACGCCCGGAGCGTGGAGGTACACTCGCCACCCTCCTCGTAGGCATTACTTTACTCGTATATTTTTATATATGCCGCTGCATGAGTGATAGATGTCTAGCTTGTTATCATTTTATCACCGCTGCGAGAGCGAGAGTGAGTGACCGTCCCGTGACTCGACCCGAGTTAACGCGGAAAGGCCGATACCCGAGACTCACTGTCGATTTCTCAACCGCGCACAGTCCCACGTCTTCCCTCGCTAGGGACGCCCGCGAGCTAGAGTCCCAGGTCGCGTGTCCGTCCCGCATCATCCTTGCTTGACTCGGACCTTTCGTCCAAGTCGATGAACAAAAAGAACCTCTTTGCTTGGCTCAGACCTTCCGTTCCTGTCGATAAACAAAAAGGACCTCCTTTGCTTGGCTCGGACCATCCGTCCAAGTCCATGAATAAAAAGAAGCCTCCTTGCTTGGCTTGGACCTTCCGTCCAAGTCCATGAACACAAAGAAACCCCTCCTTGCTTGGCTCGGACCTTCCGTCCCAGTCCATGAACAAAAAATGCATCCCCTTTGCTTGGCTCGGACCTTACGTCCAAGTCTATGAACAAAAAGAACCCTCCTTGCTTGGCTCGGACCTTCCGTCCAAGTCCATGAACACAAAGAAACCCCTCCTTGCTTGGCTCAGACCTTCTGTCCCAGTCCATGAACAAAAAATGCATCCCCTTTGCTTGGCTAAGACCTTCCGTCTGAGTCGATGAATGAACAACTTTCCTAAACCCAGCACGAGTCACCAACTCTCCCTTGGGATTGGCCTCATCTAAGTCGTTTTGGGCCTTTTGCCTGGGACGACGCATAAGCCCTTCCTTCTTGCTTCGGCATTCACCCCATGCCGATGACTAAACCCCCACTCTGACATGTCGGTCCGCGTGCATATGCGGTGAAGCGATCCCCTCATCCCTTCGCTGAAGGAGTGAGCGCTTTCCCATGAATTCGCACCGGACTAGCATCCCACTGGCTCGGAAGAACAGATATCCTATCGAAGAACTCTACACTCGCGGGCCACGTGCACTCGTCCCTCGCTTGCGCCGCCCACGAGTGGGGGGCATTTGTGGACGTTGTAGATTCTAAGAAATCTACTTAGAACAATTAAAAGGGAAAAAGAAAAAATGAATAGAAGAAGAATGGGAAAAGAGGGAGAAAAGGGGAGCATGCGAGGATGCTAAGGGGAATGTGATCGCCAGAGACGCGAGGGCCTCAAAGGATATAACAAATAATCAATGGAGGGATCGCGATATAAATACCTTAAATGTGGGGGAGATTGTGAGTGCACCTTCTCTTTCTATCGGCCGGCCGATGAAGAGAGTTTTCCTTGATTGATTACCCTTGCAAAATTAACAAACACCAATAAACAAACATGGATTAGAAACCAAGATGTGTAGCATCAAATCCAAATGTAAATATGGACATAGAAAGCATGGATATGAACACACCTTATTGGTGTTTGGCCTTTAAACCCCTATGCAAAAGGGTATGGGAGATATGATGAATGATATGCAAATAGGGAGGTGTGCAAGTGTTGCACTAAGGAGATCTCAACATGGAGATAAAAAGAAATAAAAGGAAGAGATGGAATAATGATGCATGCAATTAACTAAAGAAAAATAAGAGATAGGAGGGGGAAAGCTTAGTGGTTTCTCCAATTGGCTTCAAGATCTTCAATAGAGGAAGAAGAGGATGTAGAATTCCATGGATGTAGAGGCTCCAAATCTTCAATAGAGGAAGAAGAACTCTGTGGATGTAGAGGTTTCAAATCTTCAATAGAGGAAGAAGAACTCCGTGGATGAAGCTTTTAGGTGCATGGGAGTCTTCCTCCTTGAGCCTTTGGTCCGGCAGCACCTCCCCTTGAATTGATCTTGATCTCTTAACACAAGGGAGAGAGGAGTCCTATTTATAGGGTTGAAATTCGAAATTAATTCCAAGGGAAATTAGGAAAACATGTTTTAGTGGGATTTGGAATGAGATAAACATTAGGCAAGTGTCCCTTCAACCTTGGAAAGTCATAGGAACCCTTTCCTAAGTGGAAAAAGAGATTAAATGAGGAAAGGAAGTGAAATTCGGAATTAAATCAAGAGAAAATAAGAAAACATGTTTTAGTTGGAATTTGGAAGAGATAAACATTAGGCAAGTGTCCCTTCAACCTTGGAAAGTCATAGGAACCCTTTCCCAAGTGGAAAAAGAGATTAAATGAGGAAAGGAAGTGAAATTCGGAATTAAATCCAAGAGAAAATAAGAAAACATGTTTTAGTTAGATTTGGAAGAGATAAACCTTAGGCAAGTGTCCCTTCAACCTTGGAAAGTCATAGGAACCCTTTCCCAAGTGGAAAAAGAGATTAAATGAGGAAAGGAAGTGAAATTCGGAATTAAATCAAGAGAAAATAAGAAAACATGTTTTAGTTGGAATTTGGAAGAGATAAGCATTAGGCAAGTGTCCCTTCAACCTTGGAAAGTCATAGGAACCCTTTCCCAAGTGGAAAAGGAGGTTAAATGAGGAAAGAAGGGAAATTCGGAATTAATTCCATAAAAAATTAGAAAACTTAGTTTTGGTAGGATGGAAAGGGGGATCCTTCCTCCAAGTGTCCTTTCAATATTAGGAAGCCATAGGAACTCTTTCCCAAGTGAAAAAGGAGTGTAAGTGAGGAAAGGAAGGGGTGCTTCTGGAGTTCGGAATTGAACAAGAATTGACGACCGAACAGACGGTCGCTAATTAAAGAAATGACGCCCCCTGACGGGGCGTTACTTAAATGACGCCCGGGTCCCTTCCCCCATTTGATTTAAGGCCCGAAAAAATGGAGAAATGGCTCAGAAAAAACTGGAGAAAAATGGAAAAACATGTGGAAAGCTTGGGGAAGTTGGATATTCAATAAAAAGGAGGAAAATCACTCAAATAAGTCGATTTGAGGGTCAAATGGGGCATCACAGTGCGATAGGAGATATGCTCAAAATGATGTCAATTTTAGTGTGTCTACAGCTGCCCCGCCTTGGCATCTGCTTTGCAAGGGAGTGACACGGAATGAAATAGAATAGAATGAAGTGAAGCAACATGGAATGGAATGGAATGGAATGGAATGAAGTGAGAGCGAACTGAAAAGTAGATGCCAAGGTGTGATGAGACACGCAATCAACATCACTTGATGAGAATGAAATCAAAAGCTCGAGATGAAGTAAATCTCGGGAAATCCAACGAAATCAACAATGTTTGGATAAAAGGGGAGATGTGCACGCGGTGCACGAAGGAGATAAAATAAAATGATCAACTTCCAGCGCGGTGGAAGTACCCCAGGTCACAAACCTGTAGATTTCACCATTGGGGAGCGGTTACCAGCCAATGTGGACGTGCTGCAGCCAAGGTGGATCAAGGGGAATGATTGAAAAAATAAGATGATAAAAATCCAAACAAGGAGTTCTCGAGAAAAGACCCAAAACAGCGATAAAACGAACTGAGGATCCAATTCGGCAATGAAAATCTCATATCGAGAAAGATTAAGATCAATTCAACTCTCAATATCAGCTTATCAGAATGATTTTCCAACGTTAATTCAAAGTCCTACATGAATGCATGCTGGGCTAAAGGGAAAATAACAAATGAAAATATAATATAATCAAGGATAATATTGTTAAACTGCCCAGACTGGGTCAAGAAACCAATTCTGCGAGCTGATACTAAGCCGAAGCCCGTTTATCCACGCACCAACTCGTAAAAAGGGAACCATCGTCCCCAGTCTTGGACGGCTCAACGGCCTATCCGTGTGACTAAGACTTCTCTGGAATCATCATTGTTTTTGATGAAGGGGAACTCAAATCCCAGATTTACCAAAGCCACAAGGTCCTTGATATAATCTAGTAACATATGTAACATATAGTAGAATGCATACAGGGAGATGGTGATATCAATAAGCATGGGAACTGAGAAATGAGCTGCAAGCACCGTGGGACTTTGATGATGATGCCCAGTCGGCGGGACCAAGAGCTTCTTATCCTGCGCTCAAAAATTCATTAGCCAAGATATAAAAGATAACAAACAATGAAGAAGGCATTTAAGCATAGCAATCATCAAAGCATCAATTATAGCATGTATATGGCATGAATAGCATAAGTCAAATCATAGCATTGTTTGTTGTTTTATCATGAGGAGACAATCTGGCTAATCAAGATTTGGAGATGAATGATCAAGATCTGATATAATGCCCATCGGCGGAGTGATCAGATGAAATTAGCAGGAGTTGATTAAAAAAGATTTGGAGATGAATAATCATGAGATATGATAATCAGAATGATATAGGGAGATGATAATCAAAAAAAAATGCCCCTGGTGGCATGTCATGAAAATATCGAGAAAGAATCAATAGATTGATAGCAATAAGTAGAGAGAGGACCCATCCCGTGTTTTTGGTCTCTGCAAAGCTGTTCCTGCAAAACACCATCAGAAAATACAATGCAAATTTTTGGATTTTGGAAATATGCAAATTTTTATGAGTTTTGAAAAATATATGAATTTTTATGTGGATTTTGAAAATATTTTGATTTTTTATGAATTTTTGAAAATATTCAATTTTTGTTGGATTTTGATCAGGAAATATTCAATTTTTGTTTGATTTTGGCTTAGACAATGTTAATGCAGCATCAAAGGGTGTTTTGAACCACTGGCTAGGGGTCCTTGTTCCTTCCCTTTTCGCTAAAAACTGCCCAAAGCTGGACGTGCATTGAAAGTGGCATCCTATAACCGACCGTCTTTGATCAACGGTGCCCCTACCAAGGCCATACCCGAGAAACATTCGGTCTTGGAGGGAGAAGAGAAGAATAATTGAGGATAAACTTTGTGCAGGATGGGAGATATCGGGACTTGAATTCCTTCCAAGGTGTTCCCTTCAAAGAGGTAGTCTGTTGTGCCGGGGCTTTGTGCCTTTAATTTTTAGACCCTTGACATGCATACGACCAGGGTTTTCCCTGCGGGGACTTTGCCACTCTTGACATGCCATAATTCATACTTTTGCTTTTATCGAAATTTTGACTTGATTTTCATAATAGCCCTTTTGGCGAAATGTATATCATGAAAACTCATTTAATTTGGGTCAAGACTGCCCCTATTTGAGACTCCTCTCGTATTGGGGATTACCAAGGTTGGTCATCTCATCCGTCAACCTCTTGCCCCTGCATGCGGCCGAGTAAAGAAGAGAAAAGACTTTCAGATATACTCATGGCATGGCCAAGTAGCAACGGTGTTTAACCAAAGGAGCCGGCTAAGGACGCCGTGAAGTGTGTGGATGCCCAGCTAAGGGTTACTCTTAACAAGCGGGGAGAGAATGTTGAATTCCCAGCACGGGTTTTTATTAACCAGAGGTGCTGCAAAAAAAATAAGCCTAAAGGACTCTTTTGAGAATGATTTCAATTAAACAAAAGCTTAAGATAAAGGTTTAAAACACCACTCTTAATCTCGTTAAGAAGCACTTGATTTTGAAAATCATGCGTGAAGTAATGAGAAAATGATATCATTAAAATGCGTACTTACGCCAATATGTTACCTTGCAACCTTTGTAGAAGCAGCTGTCAGAGGCGAGGTTGATCATCATGGGATTTGTCCTCTTTGGCAGTCAAAAGGATTGGAAGCAAAGATTTTGGGAGTGGCTTAACAAGAATGAGTGGTGCTCAAACCAGACTCAGACGAATAAGGAGAAAAGGAAAAGAGGCGAGGGCTAGAACTCCCTCACTAAGGCGCGGAGACCCTGATCACATGGAACAGTCTACAGAAGAAGCGGAAAATCAAGAAGAGGGGTGAGGACTAAAGCCTCGGAAGCAATGGGAGAAAGGGCAGATGCCCAAGGCAGTGGATGTGGAAGAAGTTGGGTCAGACCCAGAATTAGGAGGAATCAGAAGAAGAAATTGGTAGATGGAAAGAGGTGGATCCGGAGGGTCCGGAGGCAGAGGAGGAGAATCATGATAGGAGGAATCCGGAGGCTCCGGAGGAATATTGAAAGAAGGGATGCGATGCCCTGGGGAGAAATAGGGAAAAAGATGATGGAAAAGGAAGAAGAAAATGAAGGATGTGATGTCCCGGAGGAGTAGAAAGATGAATCGGAAGAAAGATGGAGGGTCCGGAGGTTCCGGGGGAATGAAATCAGGAGGGTCACGATGCCCTGGAAGATGATAGAGAGAATAAGACGGAGAATTCGGAGGTTCCGGAGGAAGCAAATGGAAAGGGGCACGATGCCCGGGGAAAAGATGGAGACAATCAGGTGGAGGATCCGGAGGTTCCGGAGGAAGAATATAGAAAGGGGCGCGATACCCAAGAGAGAGGAATGAAGGAGGATCAGGAGGAAAATCCGGAGGTTCCGAAGGTAGCAAATGAGAAGGGGCGCGATGCCCAAGGGGAAAATCTGGAGGTTCCGGAGGAGGAAGGTGGAAAGGGGCGCGATGCCCGAGAGAAAGGTCCGGAGGTTCCGGAGGAGGAGAATGGAAAGGGGCGCGATGCCCGAGGGGAAAGTCCGGAGGTTCCGGAGGAAGAAGATGAAAAGGGGCGCGATGCCCGAGGGGAAAGTCCGGAGGTTCCGGAGGAGGAAAGTGGAAAGGGGCGCGATGCCCGAGAGAAAGGTCCGGAGGTTCCGGAGGAGGAGAATGGAAAGGGGCGCGATGCCCGAGGGGAAAGTCCGGAGGTTCCGGAGGAAGAAGATGAAAAGGGGCGCGATGCCCAAAGAGGAGGGATAAAATTCCTGGAGGTTCCAGGGAGATAGCAGGAAAAGGGACGCGATGCCCCAGGGATAGTGGATAAAAAGATGAAGATGAATAAGATGGGAAGTGCGGAATATCCGGAGGTGCCGGAAGGCGGGGAAGATACGGGTTTGGAAACCCGGGAAGCAGGAGGTGCAAATGCATGCAATGGGATGGATGCGATGAATGCAATGAATGCGCGAATGCAATGAGATGCAAAGAATATGGAGAATATGAAGGGCGAGAGGACGAGATCCTCCTCCTAACCCTGGGAATGGCCCATGGAAAAGATGTGATAGACAAGAAGGTGGATGAAATAGCGGAAGGCCTTTCGGCACCAAGATAACTGCCCCTCCACGGCAGTGAAAGAATACAGCCAAATGGCCTAATGGATGAAATACAAGCCCATGACGAAGCTTCAATAGTAAACGACAACTCCCTTGGAGGGTGAAAAGTAATGGTGTGAGGGAGTTGGAAAGTAGGGCTCAGAAGCATCATGTTGCCCGGGGGTTCAAGATTTGGAAGTTGGAACAGAGGGTGCCCTGCCCGGCCCTTACACAGCATCAGTGCTTGGCATGACGGTGACTTGGCCTCTTCAATCATGCCTGGCACAATAACCCGGATTGGCATCCGGCAAATGAACTCTTGCATTTTGAATAGCGCGGCCATGGCCAAATTCTTCTTTCGCAGCTCTTGATCATCCTCGGCACAAGTGTTTGTAGAAGCACTCCCCTTCCGAGTAGTAGAGGGAGGTGAAGCAGAGGCGGAAGGCTCCATGAATGGTGGGGGCGTAATGAAAGGCGTTGGAGAAAGGATAAGTGGAGGCGGAGGTATAAACACGTCGAGTTTCTCCCTTTGCTCGGAAGCAGTTGGGATTGGCTCGAGTGCAAAAAAGGGTGAATCCTGCTCAGGATTAGCCACGGGTAAAGGTGAAGGGTTATGTGGTGGAATAGGTGTTATAGGCATAGTGGAGGGTTTTGAGGTTAAAGGGGTAATGGAGGGTTGAAGTGGTGGGATGTTAATTGGGGAAGGTTTAATGGTGGGTTCAATGGAGGCCGATGGTGTGAAGGTTAATGGTTTAATGGGTGGAGGTGTCATTGGTGGAGGTTTGATGGAAGGTTCAGGGGAGGGTGATGATATGAAGGTTGATGTAACTGGGGGAGGTATAACTGGTGGAGGTTTGGTGCGGGGAAAACTCCGGACGGGGCGAGCGGTGTTAGGAGTGGGAGGAGACTCAAGATGCGCCGGTGTGGGTGATTGGAGTATCGACCCATCATCGTAACACCAAGAGGTCTCGGAAACGGGGGTTGGATCAGGGATGGTAGCTTCGTCCTGAGCAGGGGGTTCATCAAATGATAGTGGAGGAAGCGGGAAGTTAAGGAAACTCGGAAGGGTGCCTGCATAGCTTCATCATCATACATTGCTTCAGATTCTTCAATTGCCGGCTCTTGATTGCTTGAAGTGCCAAAGTCATAATCATCTCTCCTATCTTTCCATTCACTCTCCATCTTGGTAATGTCATCCAGGAAAGCGTGAAGAGAATTAACTGGAGTAGGAGGAGCGGGCCGCGGGCTCGTAACCCTCTTTAATTGTTCCTCCATAAGAGTGATTTTGTCAAGGAGAGTTTGCTGGAGGGGTGTGACCTGTGCAACCGAAGGTTGATAGGGCCTTGAAGGAGGAGGGGCCGTATAAAAAGGCCGTGGAGAAGAATTAACGGGCCGACCCATGGAAGAACCCGGATGGGCCGGATTGCAAGGAATAAATGGGCCTTGGGGCCGTGATGGAGGAGGAATAGAAGGAGGCGGGTGATGGGCCACCCGAGTAGAATGAATAGGAGGAGATGGGTGATGGGCCACCCGTGTAGGAATAAAAGAGGGAGGTGGGTGATGGGCCACCCGTGTAGGATTAGAAGGAGGAGGAGAGGAATGAGATGCACCCTCAATGGCGGCCTTAAGGGCTTGGATCTGTTGAGGGGTGAGATGATCTAATGCATGAATGATTTGGGAAACCTTCTCATCATTGGGAGGAGACGGTCCCGAGGGAATAGTGGCTCGCAATTGGATTAAAAGACCATTGGATTGGACATTGCCCATGGGTCGGGCAACACCATAAGAGTGAGGACGTGGTCCTTTGAAAGAATTATGGTGAGAATTATGTTGAACATGTTGGAATTGAGGGGAATAAGATGTGCTAGGTTGATCACCCTCATGAACATTAATTGAATTGAACATGTTGTTTTGTCTATCAAAGTAAGCCATTATGTAAGCAATTTAATGTGCAAACAATTTGCAAAGAAGCACACAAGTTGGAATGGTTACCTTGATTTTTTTTATGTTTGAACCTTGGTGAATTAATGATTTTTTACAAAGATTTGGAATGATTCACACGAGGGAGGAACCTAGTTTCAATATGATTACTTCAATGCCAACTAGGAACACTCTCTCACCACGTATAGGCCAACTAAACTCGGGAACTTCAAGGGTACAACCTGCCCGGCGTCCGTGAGGGAATCCACGGGTGCGGGGACTTATGGAGGCTTGGTTTAGGAATTTCCAATCCAAAGAGACGGAATGCTCAATGGAGGGTCCTTCCTTCACCAAGGGGGTGTGTGAAATCCTAATATAGAGAGAGGAGGTCTCCCAAGCCAAATGCCCTAAATGCAAGTCCTAATGCAAAAGACAAAGAAAAGAAAGTATGAACCATGATATGAGCCAAACCAAAGAAAGATAAGGTAAAACACTCACATGGCCATACAAATCATAGCAATCAACATAATATGAAGCATGGCATCCAAAATTTTTTTTTTTAAAAGATGGAGAGATAAGAAAGTGGAATTTTTCAAAAACCAACAAGTTAGCAATCACATAAGGGGAGGGGGATGTGCACGCGATGCACAAGTGATAAAACAAAAAGGAAAGTGCTATGTGGAGCACAAAGGGAGTTGCACCGAGGGTGCAAAGGGGGAAGGGTAATCAAAGAAAAACAATGGTGGTCCCACCGTGATCGCCAATTTGTAGATTCTAAGAAATCCACTTAGAACAATTAAAAGGGAAAAAGAAAAAATGAATAGAAGAAGAATGGGAAAAGAGGGAGAAAAGGGGAGCATGCGAGGATGCTAAGGGGAATGTGATCGCCAGAGACGCGAGGGCCTCAAAGGATATAACAAATAATCAATGGAGGGATCGCGATATAAATACCTTAAATGTGGGGGAGATTGTGAGTGCACCTTCTCTTTCTATCGGCCGGCCGATGAAGAGAGTTTTCCTTGATTGATTACCCTTGCAAAATTAACAAACACCAATAAACAAACATGGATTAGAAACCAAGATGTGTAGCATCAAATCCAAATGTAAATATGGACATAGAAAGCATGGATATGAACACACCTTATTGGTGTTTGGCCTTTAAACCCCTATGCAAAAGGGTATGGGAGATATGATGAATGATATGCAAATAGGGAGGTGTGCAAGTGTTGCACTAAGGAGATCTCAACATGGAGATAAAAAGAAATAAAAGGAAGAGATGGAATAATGATGCATGCAATTAACTAAAGAAAAATAAGAGATAGGAGGGGGAAAGCTTAGTGGTTTCTCCAATTGGCTTCAAGATCTTCAATAGAGGAAGAAGAGGATGTAGAATTCCATGGATGTAGAGGCTCCAAATCTTCAATAGAGGAAGAAGAACTCTGTGGATGTAGAGGTTTCAAATCTTCAATAGAGGAAGAAGAACTCCGTGGATGAAGCTTTTAGGTGCATGGGAGTCTTCCTCCTTGAGCCTTTGGTCCGGCAGCACCTCCCCTTGAATTGATCTTGATCTCTTAACACAAGGGAGAGAGGAGTCCTATTTATAGGGTTGAAATTCGAAATTAATTCCAAGGAAATTAGGAAAACATGTTTTAGTGGGATTTGGAATGAGATAAACATTAGGCAAGTGTCCCTTCAACCTTGGAAAGTCATAGAACCCTTTCCTAAGTGGAAAAAGAGATTAAATGAGGAAAGGAAGTGAAATTCGGAATTAAATCAAGAGAAAATAAGAAAACATGTTTTAGTTGGAATTTGGAAGAGATAAACATTAGGCAAGTGTCCCTTCAACCTTGGAAAGTCATAGGAACCCTTTCCCAAGTGGAAAAAGAGATTAAATGAGGAAAGGAAGTGAAATTCGGAATTAAATCCAAGAGAAAATAAGAAAACATGTTTTAGTTAGATTTGGAAGAGATAAACCTTAGGCAAGTGTCCCTTCAACCTTGGAAAGTCATATGAACCCTTTCCCAAGTGGAAAAAGAGATTAAATGAGGAAAGGAAGTGAAATTCGGAATTAAATCAAGAGAAAATAAGAAAACATGTTTTAGTTGGAATTTGGAAGAGATAAGCATTAGGCAAGTGTCCCTTCAACCTTGGAAAGTCATAGGAACCCTTTCCCAAGTGGAAAAGGAGGTTAAATGAGGAAAGAAGGGAAATTCGGAATTAATTCCATAAAAAATTAGAAAACTTAGTTTTGGTAGGATGGAAAGGGGGATCCTTCCTCCAAGTGTCCTTTCAATATTAGGAAGCCATAGGAACTCTTTCCCAAGTGAAAAAGGAGTGTAAGTGAGGAAAGGAAGGGGTGCTTCTGGAGTTCAGAATTGAACAAGAATTGACGACCGAACAGACGGTCGCTAATTAAAGAAATGACGCCCCCTGACGGGGCGTTACTTAAATGACGCCCGGGTCCCTTCCCCCATTTGATTTAAGGCCCGAAAAAATGGAGAAATGGCTCAGAAAAAACTGGAGAAAAATGGAAAAACATGTGGAAAGCTTGGGGAAGTTGGATATTCAATAAAAAGGAGGAAAATCACTCAAATAAGTCGATTTGAGGGTCAAATGGGGCATCACAGTGCGATAGGAGATATGCTCAAAATGATGTCAATTTTAGTGTGTCTACAGACGTCGAAAAAAAAGAGAGAAGAAAAGGAACGTTCCTGCGGCACGGACGTCTCGACATCTCGAGAGCAAGTCAAAGACAGGAAGGCCGAATAAACTCTGTTCCTCGTCCAAGCAAGACGAATATATACTCGGTGCTCCGCCACCCAACAAAGAAGCCCCTCGGGCAGAAGAGACAGCCCCGGCTCCCCAGTCGGCAGTGCCGAAGGCCGAATCAAAAGAAACTCGAGAATTCGAACACATGTACGGCATGCGCCGAAAATCACTCAAAGTCCTGAACCGGGACTCAGAGGCTCACAACCAAAGCAACACGGGAGGGCAGGCGTCCATCCGAATCACCGCTAAGCCGGGAAGAAATCTAATGGGTCTTAAACCGGCGCGGCTGTACCTATATAGCCTTAAACCGGCAGCCCCCTTTGCAAGAGCATTAAACTGGCGCACTCCATTCATTGGCCTATAACCGGCGCGCCCAATTTGTGTTGCTTACCCGGCGCGCACAACCCCGCGCCGGTTTAACCCCAAGCCATCCCATCTTTCCTGCGGTCCCCTATTTTCTGCAAACAGAACGCCGTTGTTTTCCCTGAAATGGCCAGGTCTCTTGCGCATGACCAGTGTGCAACCGCCTGAACCACTCAAGCTCCCTAGAATGGAAATCTTCGAGCTCTGCACCGGCCGCCCGTCTCCACCGGTCGCCGTCGGCCAATCCCTGAAGAGCACCTTCCCTACTCTACCACCCTACACGTATGCAGGCCACTCGATTGCCTTCGGTTGGGGAGAAAGAGAAGACACCTGTCGCTGGCTTCAGAGGTTTCCTCCTCCCAGCTCCACTGATATATATATACAACGAACACTCCACTGGCAGAGACACTGGCTGGATGGCTTTCTCTGAAAGAAGTTCAACGGAGGGAAGAAAAAGAGAGAAGGTGGTTCGGTTGGGATCTCTGGCGTCCGAAGATAAGAAGAGGCTCCATCCACTCACGCCTGCAAGGTAGAGAAAAAGAGAGAGAGAGAGAGAGGGTGAGAGAGGGAAGGGGAGTTCGGAGGGGGGAGGAGCTTGTGCTCCATTCCCTCTCCCCCACCGATGTTTCTCCTTTCTTCCCCTCTGTAATGTATCTTCCTCTTCACCCGGGGATGAACTATCTTGTATTTAAGCCTTCCCCCCTTTCTGGTGGATGAATAAATAGAGGGTCTTTTATAAAGCTCGGTGTTCTTCATTTAGCCTCCTTTTTTTTTTCTCTCCATCTTCTGCTCATCTAGGGCCTTTTGAGGCCTGCCTCTCTGTGGCATGGTCTTCGAGGGAACCCATGTGAGGGATGAATATTCATGGCCTTCCATGGCGAACATCCGTCCCGCTGGAGCTATCGTGAAGTTACTGCCCATTAGCTGCTAGAACCCCTTGAAGGCTAGTCCTCGGGGCTTCTGCGTTCGACTATGGGACATCGGACTGCCGTTAGGCCACTCCGAGCTTTTGGGATCGTCCCGGAATACTCCGTTTGATGATCCCTCATTTTGCCCCAGCAAACCTCAGTCCGGGGGAGATGCTGCCCAACTTTTGCCAGAAATATGAACAATGAGAACGAACTAAGTTCCCTAAGAACGTGAACTGAACCTTGGAGTTCCTGAACCCCTTTGAACAAACCACCCAAACGTTGATCTTAACAGACGAATAAAACACTTTGAAACCTTCGAATCCACCTATTTTCGCTAGGTGAACAACAACCTAACCATCTGCTAACTTGCAAGCCATTGAAAAGAACAAAACAGCCCAATCCGACGCGCTTCTAATCCGACGCGCCCTTATCCGGCTGATGCGGGACGGATGACCGACTCGGGCTAAGACGTACGACAGACTCGTTGTGCGGCCAGCACTAGCACACTAAGGCAAGCCTGGTGGCTGACCACCGTGGTATTCTTCGGGTGGAGACGCCTCTCAACAGCGCTCTCTCTTTAGCCCAGGGATCGTCCCTTGCGAGGGAAACGTGGGGATCGCGGCGATTAAGAAACCACCGTCGCCTAGGGTGCTAATTCACGCTCGGTGCTCAATTGGAGCTATGGAACGGGCGCTCACAACTCACAAACGCGGTGTATTTGAACTGGCTAACGGCCCTAATCTCACAAACGCAGCAATAGATAATATACTAAATCAGCAAGTGAGAAAGGAATTGAAGCGCGTACCTCCACGCCTAGGCGTGGGGAAGAATTCCCGGCCGAATCCGAACAACCCCAATACACACGATTGTTACAATTACAATTCCAGAACTTAATACCCACTCCACGCAGGGAGGTATAGGGTTACAATGGCCAAATTTGGGGTTGCTGGAACCCGGGTTGACGGGCCACACTCGCAGGAGGCGAGGAACGCGTGCCGGAGCCGCTCGGGTACGCCGACGGAAAGCCGACCCGGTTCTGCCCGTGCTGGTCACCCTGTGCAGCGAGTTTGCGGAGGCTGGTACGGCTAGATCCGAAGCCCGATCGGAGCGCCGTTTGTTGGAGAATGACGGTGACTGGACGTAGTTTCTTCACTCCAGAGGGCGCATTCAGATCCTTTCAGACCTGGGTGCAGCAATGATTTCTTTCAGCATCTGATTTGGTGTTCACAGAACTGCACAGACAGACAAATAAATGGTGGAAAAAGAGTTGCCGATGTCGAAATGGAACTCCGTCTGTGG
This sequence comes from Amorphophallus konjac, assembly GCA_022559845.1. NCBI lineage: Eukaryota > Viridiplantae > Streptophyta > Magnoliopsida > Alismatales > Araceae > Amorphophallus > Amorphophallus konjac. Next base: position 58,667,232 of record CM040125.1, read on the forward strand.
GAGGTTGTTGGTGACGTCCATAGGAATAAATCCTATGAAGACCTCTCTCTCAGATATTGGCTGGATGAGGCGGGACAGATGTGGGAAGTCGCCTCTGGATCTGGACTGAGTCTGTTCAGATCTTCTTGCACGACCTCACGAGAATTGACGCCACGGACAGCACAGACCTTGCAATGCAACGAAACCAGAGGCAACGTGAAGATGACTTGCCATACTTTAATTGATCTTCAGACACCAGCTCCTGATCACGTCGTGGTTGGGCTGCATAAACCGAAACACAGTCACCCTCAGATCTGGACTGCACTCTGGGACAGATCTGTGCGTCGCCACGAGAAAAATCACCGCCGGTGCTCCCGAACTCCAAACGGCATCAAACTAGAGCTGAATTCTTGCAATCTTGTAGTAGTATCAAGGATAAATCGGAGGGAGCAAGATGATAAGAGGGGGATGGGAAGAGAAGGTCGAGTCCACGACCAGATTTCTGGGAAATTCACACCAAGGGAAAGGGCAAGAGAAAGAGGGAGAATCACTCTCTTAACAATTTTCTTTCAACAAAATATCATTAACCTCTACATATACAACATACAAGCCTTTAAATAGGCATTACAAGAGCTATAGAGGGCTGGGGGATGCGTGGGATACCATAAGGGGGGAAGGGGAGGGAGCCCATTACAACTTGCCAAGTGGTGAAAGTGAAAGGGGGGGGGGGCAAGGGGACATGTTGGCTGCCTACCTTTGACATTCAAGGTAAAAGGGGGGTAGGTTGGCAGCCAATTAACCTTGACCAGCAGCCATTTAATACCACATGTTGTGAATGGAGAGAAGAAAGAAGAAAAAAGACAATTTCCTAGCCTAATAGGACAAGAAAGGGGGCGCCCCCCATTTTGGGCCTTGAATGGGCCATTTTGGTCATGGCTAAGCCCACTCATCCTTCTAGGAATCCAATATGGCTTAAGGCCATTCTCCTCTAGTTGGCCCATGTATGAAGAGCCCATATATGGCCTATGGATCCATCCAAATGGACCAAGGCCTCTCCCTTTCTTAATGAAGTCTTAAGGGCCTTAACCAGTTGGCCCATTTAGAGCCTTACAACCAACCCAATATGAAAACCCACATATAATGTGACATTACAAGCCCAATTTAATGCTAAAAAGAGTCCAAATAGAAGCCAAAGTGTCCCCAATTTGAAGGGAAGTCGATGTAGTCAACTTGGTGCTCCGCGTATGGCACCGTCGGTTCACCGACGTGTCACGTGATCGCCCTGGTGTCCGCACCACCGGCCCTGTACCCCCCTGCGCCGCTTTAGCCCCACACTCATAAACCTTTTCACCCGTTTTGGCTCCAAACCAGCGCGCCCCCTTCTCGCCGGATTAAACCCTCACACGAAAACACCTCTCCACCCCTTGCTCACATCCGAAACCGGCGCGCCCCCAGCCTGTCTTTAACCCGCCCCCCCCATGGGCTTTAAACCGACGCGCCCTTCCCATGGGCTACACCGGCGCGCCCCTCTCCTCTCTTGGCCCCCCCCTTAGCCGGCGCGCCCCTCCTTTCCCTTGGGTTGCCTTAACCAGCACGCCCTTCCTCCTCTACCCTCCCCTTAACCGGTGTGCCTTCCAAAAAAATATAATTAACCAAACAAAGAAAAGACTTGAAGCTAATGGATAAAACAAATGAAAGGAATATGAAGCCAATAATCAATATCACCCCGGTTATAATCAAAATTTTGTTCCGGGGGCTCCGCCCCCCGGAAACCCCCGCAAGGGGCGCTGCCCCCTTGAACCCCTGTGACCTGACCGCGCAGGTCGATCTACGTGCAAGGGCGCACGTTGGCAGGTTCGGGCTTCACACTTAATAATTCACTTCCCCGGACTGTGCGTGAAGAGAAAAGCAACGATGTCCCATGATATCGGACGTGGACCTTGGAATGCCCGACATGGTCATGATCTGGGGCACAACTTGGGCCGATAGTTCATCAGCTTGACCCACCCCTACCGGGATCCAATCCCGCACCCACATTAAACTTGCCGTACCTACGGCAGACATCCGTATGTCTTTGTCGTTGTCTTCGATGCTTCAAATGCGGACTCTCATCTGAACAATGAATGGTCCATCAATGACCGACATATATACCGGGATCTAATCCCGCACTTGCATTAAACTTGCCGTACTCACGGAAGACATTTGTACGGTTTGTCACCGTCTCTTACGCTACAAATGCGGACTTCCGTCCGAACAAGAAATGGTCCGCCAGTGACCGATATGCACACATCTATGAACACTTGCACCCCAAGGCGGGTTTGTTTAAATGCGATCCAAGATTTTTGCTCTCGCCTTGTTACCATGAATTTCAGGCCGTAGGGCCCTTATTCCCGGCAATTAATCAAGGGTGTTCCCCTCTCCGAGGGGATGTAAATAACGCCGCGACCTTTATGGCGCGGCGGATTTTGATCCCGACCCGAACTACACAATTGTCTGACTGGGTCAGATCGAGCGCACCATGTGCTTCCATGAAGCCCGAACAAATTGTCACTTCGTGACTGGCACACCCACACACTTAATAAATCAATAAATCAACAAACAGACGAAGAGATCTTTAATTAATAAAAAAAGGTGCATCCACACCAGCATACTCCAATTGATGCTGCAAAGGAAGTCATCAAAATATGCCCAAACAGCAGATGTCGTGACCCCATTGAAGAAAAGATGGCCTACTGTTTCAGAGTCGCCATTTGGACAACAAAAACATTTGGAGCAGAGAGCAATACCACACTTGCGAATATGATTATCAGTAGACACGGCACGTTGCTGGATTTTCCATAGCAAGATGGCCCATTTCGTAGGATTAGGGCCTTTCCATAATTTCCTCCAAAAACTAGGCCAGGTGCGGTCCGAAGTCTGAAAAGAGAGGCGAGCAGATTTTGTTGAAAAAGAACCGCTCGCCGTGGAGCACCAAATCCAATGGTCATATGGGGCATTTCTGATTAGAATAGAAGAAGAGATGGACAATGGGGTATGCCTACGTGCTAGCATTAAGTGGGGATGAAACGGATCCGACAGGACCTCCGTAATAGTAATCAACTTGTGATTGATGACTGCCCATTCTCCTTCGAGAATGAAAGACTTGAGAGGGCATTCCCTAGCCCATTTGTCATACCCGAAAGACAATGTGGATGGGTGAGGATCAATGAGGACTCTATGGTGCTCATAGGTAAGTTGTGAAGCCCGCAACCAAACCAATCTATCCGGAGACTTCAGGTGCTTGAAAAAGCTACAGAATAATGGTCCGTTGTCATGTATTTAGCCCGAAACAAAGAAGCCCACAAAGAAGAGGTGGAGATGGCCAACCACAGAAGTTTCATGCGCAGGATAAGTTGCATGTCAGATAAAGAGATGACACCAAGGCCGCCAGAATCAATAGGGGAGCAGATTTTATGCCATCCCACCCAATGTTGCTTAGGTCGACCCTCATGCAAGCCCCAAAAGAAATTTGATAAGAGCCGATTTACATCATTAATAGTAGCAGCGGGGAGAGATAAAGCCATCATGGTGTAAATCGGAATAGCATTGAGAACATGTTTAATAAGCGTAAGGCGGCCAGCTATAGATAAAAATTTTGCATTCCACGCTTGAAGCTTAACTTGAATCTTGGCAACCAAATGGGCAAAAAGAGATCTCCTAGTACGACCCTCATAAAGCATGACCCCCAAATATTTTATGGGGAGAGAAGTCCTCGAAAAACTAGTTAGGGATATGATAGATTGAGAAAGACGAGCCGAAGCGTTGTCATGAAGAAAGAAGCTACTTTTCGAAATGTTAACTTGCTGTCCAAAAATTCTTTCATAGTCCTGAATGAAAGACATTAACCTGCGAACTAAGCTAGCAACCCCATTAGTGAAAATGAGGACATTGTCTGCAAAGAGAAGGTGCGAAATTCTAGGGTAGCCACATGGGATATGAAACGCCCCAATCTAGTTTGTATTGAACAAGTAAGATAAGCCACGACCGAAAGCCTCTTCCACAATAATAAATAGAGAAGGGGCTATAGGATTCCCTTGATGCAGTCCCTTGGATGATTTAAAGTAACCACAAGCATGTCCATTGACCATCACAGAGAACCAACAATTTGAAAGTAGAGGTTCAATTAGTGAAATAAAGGTTAAAGAAAACCCAAATTTCTTCAAAATAGCAATAATAAAATCTCATTCCATGTGGTCATAAGCCTTGGCCATGTCCAATTTGAAGATGATATTCCGACCTCTAACCTTTCTACCCAAGTCCTTAACCAGCTCTTGGGCGAGAGAGATATTCTCCACAATATGTCTTCCTTTGACAAACGGGCCCTGCTCTTTAGAAATGATTAAAGGAAGCAGGACGGATAGCCTGTCATTCAAAATGTGAGATATCACCTTGTACGCAAAATTACACAGGCTGATCGGCCTAAAATCTGCGCAAGTAGAGGGCGCAAAAATTTCAGGGATCAAGGCAATGATAGAAGAGGTGAATGATTTCGGCATAGGATGACCGCAGAAATAGCCTTGAACCACCCTATAGAGATCAGAGTTTACAATGGGCCAGCAAGACTGAAAGAAAAAACCTGTGAAACCATCAGGGCCCGGGGCGCTGTCGGAGACAGAAAAAACCACCTTCTGAATTTTGTCCATAGTGAGGACAATACACAAATTCGTATTCTGAGCACCATTTATGATGGTGGGAATATGTGAGAGAAACTATTCATCCATGACATGAGATTCTGAGGAGAACACATTTTGGTAATGGTCAACAAACATTTGTTGAATCAAAGTCGTGTCATTTACCGTGTTGCCCTGGTTATCCACAAGAGAAGAAATGGCAGCACGACGTTTGTTAGAAAGCACACAAGAATGGAAGAACTTGGTGTTTCTATCGCCCTCTTTCACCCATTGAATTTTGGATTTTTGTCTCCAATAGATTTCTTCTTGCAAGTGGAGTTTCGATAAATAGTCATTTTTAGAGATCAACAACTCCTTGCCGGCTTGAGTGGGGGTCGTATCATAAGCTAGTTGGGCCTGCATAAAATCTGTTTCGGTAGTATTGATAGCATAGAATAAATTACCGAAAACCTCCTTGTTCGAAGTCCTAAGTGTTGTCTTCAAAAACTTCAGCTTAAGCGCCAGAGTGAACAACAGATTACTAGCCAAAGGTCTCGAATTCCAAGCCGACTCGACCACTGGCAGAAAAGCATCATGGGACACCCACATTTGTTGAAAGCAGAAGTGAGCGGGAGGCTTTGACACTGTGGAGGCGAGCTGGACCAACAGCGGACAGTGATCCAAGCATGCTCTAGATAAGTGTTCAACAGATGTGGAAGGGAATCTCATAGACCAAAGGGAGTTAATGAAAACTCTATCCAAACGACCCCAGATACCATCATAAATACGACCATTGAACTAGGTATATTGTGCTCCTGAAAAGCCCACATCTTCAATTTCAGCTGCAGACACAAAAGACTGGAAATCCATCATAGAATTAGCGAAAGCATCACGACCCCCGTGCTTTTCAGCCGGGTCCAGGATACAGTTAAAGTCACCTCCCACCAGCCAAGGATGGTTAAACGAGGAAGAGAGGCGAATCAATTCATCCCATAGAGGGAGACGCTCCAGCCGAGCATAGCTAGCATGCACAAACATCATAGAAAAAGATGTGGGCATGTATGGGCCCGAAGTGATAGTGAGGGCAAAAAAAGAAGACTGAACTAAACAAAGATCCATAGGGTGCTTCCAGAACAACCAAATGCGGGCCCTATCAGATGCACTGGATATACAATAATCCATCCAAAATTTCTTCATGAATTTATGAACCTTAGTAGAGGAAACCTTGGGCTCAAAAATGGCTATGAACAGCAAATCATGCTTTTTAATCATATATTTTAGCCTGCCAATAGAGGGGTCATTAGCAATCCCCCTAATGTTCCAGATGAGGCCTCTCATAATGGAATTACATAGATGAGTTCATCGAGTTGCTGCGACGCAGCATAGACTGGGTGAACCGGTGATTATCACGTTTCATGGCATCATGAGAACCCACAAAATTTTGCTGGACCTGAACTATATCATCATCCAATGGATTTTTGGCTAAAGGACGAACATCTATCAAAGGTGGATCACCACTAATATTCAGAAATTCACAAGAAGCAGGAGCAACCACATTGTCCCCCTAGACAAGGACATGAACATGTCCATGAGAAACCTCCGACGGTAGGATAGATGTCCCCCCTTCCAGCATAGGGCTGACAGCAGGAGCATGGGATACCAACTGTATGGGAGAAGCAGCAATAACCTGTGCAGAAATAGGGGACGGTTGTTGCAACATAGTTGCCTGACCTGGTTTTGGGATGCTGTGCATCCATATCCAAACTATGAAGAGCATCGAAAGAATTAGACGTAGGAACAGAATCCACCTGAAGAGGGACGATTTTTCGAGGCTCCTTTACACCATTGGCTGAGGGTCCATCACGCATCCTGGGTGTAACCGGCTGCCACATCTTTGAGGATTTATTGGTCTGAGTTGCCTCCAGGCCTGGCCGAGGACGAGGCTGGGGAGGAGCGGGCTCCTTAGCATCACCATGCAGAGTCATAGATTTTTTGCAAGCATCCATATTATGGCCAAGCCGAGCGCACGAGGAGCAATATGAAGGCAAGTCAGGATAGGAGACTTCCTGCCATGCCCCGCCACCCGGGAACCCCCTCCACACCCGAGAGGGATGAGGCTTTGTCACGTCCAATTCGATGCAGACATGCACAGCAATGGTGTTTGATAAATTCAGAGTAGACGAATCAATTTTCAGAACCTGACCAATGTTACCGGCAATCTAACGGAGTAAAGGTTCGAGATAGAAATTGGCGGGGAGCTCAGGAAAAGCAATCTAGATAGGGAGGATGGGCAAATCTGCTGAAGGAGAAAACTCCGTAGTCCACTTCAAAAATCTGAAAAGTCGTCCATGGATATATAGGGAGTCCTGCAAGAGGAGTTGAAGATAGTCATCATAATTCCGAAACCGAAGCAGAAGGTGCCACGCATCAAGAGCGCTGATCAGGAAATCCTCCCTGAACCTGCACCTGTTGGACAAATGAGATTGGATCTCAGGGAAAGGCGGCCTACCAAATGGAGTCCGGGCCACAAGCGCGAAAGAGAAAGGCTGCAGAGAGAGGGAGATCTCTTCCTTGCTGAAAAAAATCGCTGGTTCCCCATTGTCAATCAAGGCAGGTTGATGAACAGGGGCATGCAGAATCGGTGGCACCATGGACGATGAAAGAACCTCCACGAAAGACCGAGCCAGGCCTCCAGACATCGAGGGATCCACGGCAGCCAGAGGAGGAAGAAAAGAGGATGAGGTTGGCATTGTGGGAGGCGCGGAGGGGGGCACCAACGGCCCCCCCTGAGCAGCCATGACTGGCGGCCACGCTAGGGAGAAACCCTAGCAGAGCAGCACACGCCTCTTCTCTCCTAGTATTTATTATTTAATATTTAATCATGATTAACACTAATGAAATTAATATTTAATATTTTTATTCATAATGACTATTAGCACTAATAAAGATTTTTTTTAATAATTTTTTCTTATTAATAATGAGGAGGGGAATGTTCGCCAGACCTAGTGCGGCCCAATATCGCCAGGTCCCGTTACGGCTCCTGTCACGCCCCAAACTGATAGCAACAGAAACTACTTGGAACGTGGCAGTGAATAGTCATGTCAATCAGAGCACACGAAAGACCAACAACAAAAGATAACTCCAAGAGACACATAGTCTAGAAAATAAACAAAAATATAATTTTATTGATAAAGAAAAACTTCATTTACAAACTCTTAACTCAATTACAATAATTCAAAAGAGAAGAAAAGGACTCCAATATAGGACTTCTAATCTAGACTCAAGAAAGATAAAAGAGACGGGTCTTCTATAGAATGCCTAGAGCACTTGATCACACTTATCCTTCCCCATCAGAATGAATGTCTTCTTCGCTATTACCTAAAAAATATTAAGGAGAAAATGAGTGAGCAAGGCACTCAGTAAGAATTACATCTCTATAGCCAGGCAAAATATAAGTAATTAACATTTTCAATAATGTGTGGAACATGCTATGTAATATATGCTGCAAACATAACTCAAAATAGAGTAGAAGACATGTAGGACCTTGATATAATTGTGAAAAATCATTCACTTAATTCAATTGTGAGAACCACTATACTCCAATTCTAATTGATATGAGATATTCCATTCCGAATTGAGTACTCAGATTCTTTGAAACCATATTGAGCTGTTTCTTTGGAAAAGACCCTTGTTTGGATTTAGCATCAATCATTTTACTCCATTGGATCCACCTTGGTCGTAACACTTCCACATTGGCCGGTAACCGCTCCCCAATGGTAAAATCTGCAGGTTCATGACCTTAGGTACTTCCATGTGCAGAAGTTGATCCCTTCTGCTACTCGTGCCTGAGCGCACATTATTCCTTTTGTTATTTATCTTTCCATCTAAACAATTGTTGATTTCGGAAAACCTTCTTCAAGGTTGCTTCATCGAAGCTTTAGAAATATTTCAAATCATGTGGTGTTAAGAGCGTGTCTCATCACACCTTGGCATCTATATTTCAGTCCACTCTCACTTCGTTCCATTACACTCCATTTCATTTCATTTCATTCCACCTCATTTCACTCCGTGTCATTTCCCTGTAAAGCAGACGTCAAGGCGGGATAACTGTAGACACGTTATTTTTGACATCATATTGAGCAAATCTCATGTCACACCATAAGACCTCAAACTGGCTTTCATTATTGAATTATTTTAGTGATTTTCCCTATTTTTTTAAAAAAATTATTTAATTTTTTTAAGATTTTTATTTGGCACCTTGAATAAATAATATATATATATATAAATCAATAAATATAAATTTTTTTAAAGGCGTCCCACCTCAGGACGCCTTTAAAAAATAAAAAAATAAAAAGATAATTAATTAAAAGGCATCTTACAAGTAAGACGCCTTCAAAAATATATATAATAAAAACTATTTAAAAATAAAAAATAAATAAAATAAAAAAATAAAGAAGTGTCCCTCTGAGGGGACGTGTTCAAAAGAGGCATCTCCAATGCAGGACGACTTCTTAACTTCGTCTCCTCTGTCGAAGTTAGGCATCGAAAACATCGATTTTTAACGCATGCGTTGAAAAGGTGTCCATGTGGCGAGACACGCCTTTTTAGTCAAGGTTAGGCACCGAAATGCCCCATTTTCAATGCGTACGTTGCCATTCGGCTCTGTGTTTGGCCTTGAGAGGAAAGTGGGCGTGTCTCCTCATGGAGACGCCTTTAAAGAAGGCGTCTGCCCCCAAAGACACATTTAATAAATGGATGTGTCTGGACAGGGGGACATGTTCTAATGAAGGCGTCCCCCTCCCAAAATGCATTCTTTGTCAATTTTCCTATAAATAGGGCACCCCCTCCCACAAACAAAGGGCTTCGAAATCCTTTCAAGAGGAGGGGGAAACGCTGGCCAAATCACTTCCGAGCTCGTGAGAGATTAAGGGGAGGTTCTGTCGGATTTTCGAGTGCCCATCCACTCGCACCACCCATGCACATCATCCTCATGCTGCCGAAACCCTCCTCGAAGCTCGCCATTGGCGCCGTAATAAGCCTTTCTTTCCCTTATTTTTCTAGTATTTTTGCTTCCGTTAATTGCATGCATCATCATTTATTTTCGTTTGTGTTACATTTATCTCCTTAAGAGAGCTCAGCATCTGTGCATTTCTGGTGGGGACACCGGGCCCACTACTCAGAGCCGACGCCGCACCCCCCCGACATCACCGAGCTTGTGGCTCGGAGACTCACTCGAAGACTCGACATCCTGAGTATTTATTTGTGTGTATTTGTATGTATTTTGGTATTGTGTGTATTTTTATTTTTTTATGGTGATATTTGTATTATTAAACCACCAAAGTCCAACTATTTTATTTTATTGTGTCAAAGTCAAAGGATGGTTGTTGAGTTTTATTTTATTAGGTTAGGACATAAATGCTATTAGGTGAAGATTGAGGGTATGACTGTTATAGCCTTTCCTACATATAAAGGGGGCTAGAGTGTGTTGTTTCCATACATGAAAGCTTTTGAAAGAAATCACGTAAGGTGCTTTGGCCCCTTTGTTCCTCCCTTCCCTCCTTCTTTGTGAGATTTGAGTGTCGCCCGGTGTGAGATCGTCCGGTGTGAGGTCGAGTTGCGCGAGGCAGTAGTTATCCAGTCCTGTTCACGTCCCGGAGCTGTCGTCGATCCTTCCTCTGACGCCGACCGCGTCAAATTTGGTATCAGAGCCAGACAACGGCGCCTCCGTCAACCCCGACGTCCCCGTCGTCTTTCCCCCTTTCCTTCGGTTGTTAGAAGTGAAAAAAAAAGGAAAGAGAGAGAAGAAGAGAGAAGAACATAAGGTTCTTCCTCTCTCGACAGAAAGAAAAAAAAGAAAAAAAATAGAGGCTTTGCTTCTCTCGGCTGAGAGAAGGAGAAAAATTTTTTTTTTTACGTTCGCGGCACGGGCATCATCGCCCGTGCCCACTTCAAAATCTGCCTTCGCTGCAACGGCCAAGCCCCCCCGCCACCTCGCGCCACCGCGCGCCCACCGGCGATAGCAGCGCCCCAGCGCTGCCGCCCACGCCGCACCCGCCCACGCTCGGGCCCGCCCCAGCACGCCCGCGCCAACAGCCCCACCGGCCCGCGCCCATGCCTGCGGCGCCTGTCGCCTAGACGCCCGCGTCGACGACCTCGTCGCCCGTGCCATTTCGGCCACGTGGCGCCCGCCCAGCTGTCCGCGTGCACCACGAGCCCGAGTGCGCCACTCGCCCTGCCTGCCTGCCAGCCTTGACCTGGCCGTGATTTGCGCAGTTGAAAAGTTTGAAAAAAAAGGAGTTGATTGGAAGAATTAAATATATATACATATATATATATATATATATTATATATCAGGGATATATATATATATAATATTATATATATATATATATCTATGTTATATCTATATTTATATCAATTGATTAAATTAGTAATTATGGCACCCAAAGTCCACAATGACGGCTAGATCGGTGCCCTAGTCGCCCGGTAGCCGACAGACAGTCCGTGATTTACAGTGTGATTGACTGTGAGTCTCCCTGCGTGGAGAAAGTTTTGAACTAATTTGTTCCCCTGTGTGGGAAATTTTAAATTAACCGGTTTTCTAATAATTACACCCTCCCTGCGTGGAGTGAATTTGTTATAACCGCCCAAGCTTCGTCGACGTCGTGCGGGCATGCACGTCCCCGCTCGCCTTCGTCTCCGATCGGAGCTGGACTTTTCAGTCTAGCTAGGTACGTGCTCCCCTCACTTACTTATTTAGTATCCTTATCAGTTGCCGCACGATGAAGTGAGAGAGAGCCCTATCCATGCAGCCTGTCTTCTGAGTGTATCGCTGTGGACGGAGAGAGAGAGCTTGTATGTACCCATCCTTTAAGGCCCTAGGACTGCCGCATTAGGGCACCATAATTGTCAGGAGGTAGTTCCACAACTACCTCGCCTATGGGTGAGCAACTCTCCCTAACCGGTCCCTTCAAAAAAGGACTTGACCCTTGCACATTAGCCAACAAATCGAGTCTATAGCTTGCTAATTTTTGGTCCCAGGATTGCATCATTTATGTCCAAGCCCGTGCATGCCACGCTGGTCTAGGAATTCATCATGCCGTCTAGAGCGCCCTTCAACGCTACAATCACCCATGGATTAAAAGAGTGTGAGTGCTATGTTAGCCCAGCTCGAGCATAACCTTATGGCCCACTTTGAAGAATCCATAGGCCAATTACGAGCGGAGCTAGATGAGAGGATCTAGGCCTTAGAGGATCGAATGAAGAGAGAGGAAGGAAGAGTGAATGGCCGCAGCGATCTCGTAGCCAACCCTAGGGAAGAGAGAGACTAAGCCCGCCAGGATCAAGCTCCTCAAGGTAGAGAGCAAGAGGATCGTGCGCCTCGAGGGAGAGACCACGACGATGATGATATCATCCTACGGAACGTCAAGATCGACGCTCCGAGTTTTGATGGGTCCCTAAACTCCGCTACATACCTTGATTGAGAGACCGGGATGGATCAATACTTTGACTGGCATCACCGAATGACCCCTGCTACAAGGGTGAGGTTTGCCAAAATGAAGCTCCTAGGTCAAACCAAGACCTACTAGTGCAACATTGAAAATCTCCTAGGAAGGAGACAAGAGGAGTCCATAAACACGTGGGAAGAAATGAAGGAGAAACTAAGGGAGAAGTATCTGCCACCCTCCTACCATCAACGTCTTTTAGACCAATGGTAGAAACTCACCCAAGATGGAAAGTCCGTGGACGAGTACATCACTAAATTTGATGAATTCTTCCTTCAGAGTCGAGTCATGGAGGATGCCTCTGTCACCCTCTCGCGATTTAGGGCTGGCCTACACGAGATCATACAGCGGGAGCTGCTCCTACGAGAGGTTAACACCCTCGAGCATGCCTATCCGGTTGCTCGAGATGTCGAGCAATTTCAAAGGGTGGTCCCACCTCGGGTCCCCACCTACCGCCAACCAGAACCACGAAACCCCATGGTCCGCTACTCTGAGAGGCCTGGCCCCTCCACTTCCTATGTCCCTACTGCTACCCCCCTCCGAGCCGTTGCCCATACTGTTCCTTCCATAAGGAATCCCTTACCTGCACCCGCTGCTGTGCCTAGGCTAGAGTACACTCCGCCAACTGATAGGAGGGATGACAAGGGAAAGGGAGTCATCTCTAGCACTTCCCAACCAGTCCCTCTCTCGAGAATTCGTTGCTTTAGATGCCATAACCTAGGGCATGTTGCCACCAATTGCCCCACCCGAGCCTTAGTCATCACCGACCCCCAACCTGTGGAGCTTCCACCTCAGGAAGGAGAAGCCATTGAGAGGTATGAGGCCGATCCTGACTGTAGGCGCCCGGTGATGATGGTATGTGTGTTGTATTGATTGAGGAACACGATCTATGTTTTGATGCTTTGGGGATGAGATATCTCCGTGTGGTGGTACCTACAGAGGAACAAAAGTCAGAACGTGATCGCCAGAGGTCGTTTTACCTGAACCTCGCAGGGTGATGATCGCGGGGAGATGTTCAAGATGAAGAGACGTGGGTTCCCTCTTCCTTGTCCTTGGCCGGCCAAGGGCAAGGAGCCCTACTCGTCCCTTGTGCTGAAGTCCTGCAACGTAGCTCAAAAGAAAATGAAAAAGAGGGCCATTAGTGAAACTTATAGTGCAGTATATATTCTAACAAACAGAAAGACACGAGAACGATGGTGGCAAAGGTACCTGGGGGTGGTGGGAAGGAAGGATGGCCGAGACTTTCAACCATCCACCTCCCCTTTATTTTTTTTGGGAGAAACCTTTTAAGTTGAGGGCTAGGGAACACTACATGCAGTGCTATGAACTTACCTGGAGGCCGTAATGCAAGTAGGAAGTAGGAAGTAAGAAGTACAGAATGTGAAGTTCAGACTAGGTCGAAGGAAGAGGGAGTAGCCTCCGGGATGAAGTTCCGTGAGTTCTCCTCCGCCGGGGCTCCGTTCTCCTCTCCGTGCCCGAACTTCCCAACCCCTTTTCCTCCCCTAATCCGAATCAATCTGAATGTTCACCCCACACCGGAGGTGGTCAGAGTTTTATTCGACGGGCTGGAAGTTACAGAACGTGGGTGGAAATCGTGCAGAACGGGGGAGAGGATGTGGCGACGAGTTGGGCCACGTTCTCTGACCAGGTAAATAGGGGAAGGCGGCCAAACTTTTGGCCACCTTGAGGAGGAGGGCGGCCAGAAGGCTGGCCACCCACCTGGGGGAGGGCGGCCATCGCCTTGGTCGCCCAGGACTGGGGGCGGCCAGGGCTTTGGCCGCCCAGACCAATGGTTCTTGGGCCTTTAAGTGGACGAGGCCCAATAGCTAAAAGGCTAAGGGCTGGGCTTAAAAACTAAAACACTGGTAAAATGAGTACAACAATCAAGCGTCGTTCACACGAAGGTCCATTGGGGATCCACGGGATGTCCAAAATTAGGCGTCTACAAATGCCCTTCTGGAACGCCCGTTTTGCAAGGGAGCCCGACGGACTGATAAATGGGTGTTTCGGTAATGAAACAGGCCTAATGAGGGCAACACGCTCAAGGGGATTCTTGAGTGGAAAACAAGCTTCACGCAAGGTCGTGTGAGCACCAAGTAATCAAGTAAGTCATTGGCAAAGGTAAAGAAGGACAATTAATCTAAGAGGCTTGTATCTGTAGCCACGTGGGGCCCCCTAGCATGGCACTGTGCGGGACTTGAGGGGACGGTCGCATCCAGTGCTCCAGGAGATACAAGACCTAAACAAAGTCAAGTAAAAAGATCAGGATAGGGGAATACAATGACTCGTTGGATCGCGAGGTACTCAAGCCTTGCATAAAACATATTTTCTACTGGTCAAATCGGAGTGGAATCACGTAGACTCATTCGTGCGAATTTGGCAAAAATCGAGGAACTCGGAAAACCAGATGCGGGGCCAGAGGACCATGGGTTGGTCAGGTCAACGTGGCCTCCCTTCTTTATGTCACGGCTCCCGGGATGAAATGTATGCATTTTTGTTTCCTTTTTCTGCATATATCTTTTTTTTTTCGATTTTTCTTTCAAATGAGGCTAAAAGGACCTATATGATGCATGCTGGGTTTAAAATAAAAACCTAACTAATGCAAAGCCGGAGGATTTATTTGCCTACCTCCGAATGAATCGGTCAAGAGTTCAAGAAGTCTGTCATCCTATGCTTGGTGACAGACGTGGTCAGGATCCCGATGGGGGTCCGTCGTTTCACCTTGTACTTAAGCATAGTCGAGAATTCGGGAAGTCCGTCATCCCGTATTAGGCAGCAGGCAGCCATCGAATAGCTTAAGGAGTATAAACTCTTCATGGTTTTTCTTAGAGAGGAACTTGGAGTTTATACGCCTGAAGCTATTAGCCTCGGGCACCCTACCTACGATGCACGGTAACAAGGCCTTATCGCCTTCTGGTCCCATGGATGTGGAGACCTGCAGATGCATTAGCACACGTCAGTAAAGTTCATCAATGATAATAGGAATAGAACAATGAACACATTTCATTTAATGAATCGTTAAACTATCACAGCAAACCATGTAAAATCAATTAAGCATAGCTTCATAAGGAAGGGGACAAGGGCGGCCAGTTGGTTGGCTACCCCAGGGTCTGGGCAGCCAGACTTGTGGTCGCCCAGGCCGGGGGTGGGCGGCCATCGTTTTGGCCACCCTCCCTGCTCTTATCCCAAACCACGGGAATTTGAGCCAGGTAGGACTCTCAGCCTATATGGGCTACGGGGTAGGGTTCTACCCCATAGTTGATCAAAGAATTAGAGCAAGTGGAGTACTTCTAAAGAGGGAATAAACAATGGCATCTTCTTCCACTCCATCAGAAGACCACAAGCTTGGTGTTCTCTCTGACGTGCCCATCCACTTAAGCAATCTAGTGAAGCAGGGCAAGGTATGGCTTGTGTGCAAACTATTTTTGTTGTTTTTATTTTGCCTTGGATTTTTCTTGATTTGGCATGTTTATTGGTTGATCTTCTCTTCTCTTTCTTCTAAATGATGCAGCCTGTGCTTGCTTTTCCTGGGGCAAGACATGCCCGTTGCTAGGGCTGGCTTCATGATTTGATGGATGCGATTACTCCCGCCATGAGGGTATTCATGCATCAGTGGCACCTGATCCGGCTGGTCATCATGGCGAAGCGCTTCAATAGCATGAGGTGGAACTGGGAATCATTAGCGGTATTGATCGAGCTGTGGCATTCGGATACGCACACCTTCATCTTCCCTGAGTTCGAGGCCTCGATACTGGTAGAAGAACTGGATTTCATCTTCCAGTGGGGTGACTTGGAGGCGGGCGAGTTGATCGGCCTTCCTCCCTGAGATGAGATCCTGGCAGAAATTGTGCGAGACAAGCGCGAGGTTCGTCGGATGATGGACCAACGAGGGATCCTAGTTGACCGTCTAGCAGGATGGCTTGTAGGCCATGTGAAGGATAAGGCAGTAGAAGCAGATCGACTAATGCGCGGCGTGACATTGTGCCTAGGCGGGGCATTACTCTTTCCTACGTCAGGCGTCGTGCTGAGGTGAGAGTATGTGGGGCCCCTAACTCTCCTGTGGACAAGACGCTCTCTTTCTCCGGCAGTGCTGGCGCACATGTATTGCGGGCTTACTCAGATGAGCCTAGGTGGCAGTGCCATGGGGAGCTTATAACTTCTGCAGCTGTAGATGGAAGTCCACTTGACTTTTGATTTTGACAACGAGGCGACCACTACTTCCAGGATCTTTGAGAAGAGCGCCATCTACCCCGCGAGGGCTATCTTTGGTCCTGAGGATCAAGTGATATGCAAGATGGCATTACTGAAGACCAGAGATGACTGGCGTGACTATCTGAACTTCCTGCCTGAGGATGATTTCGTGTTCGTGCCGATGATGTATCGACATGAGGAATTTAAAGTGCGTGGATCGTCAGAGCAGGAGTTATGGCTTGTGGGGGCCAAGGACTTGGTGTTGTACCAGGGGCACCGCTGCCATCGCCAGGTGGGATTACCCAGACAGATCCCATGGGCAGCTTCAAAGGGAGGATTGATTGCCAGGCGCCTTCTGGGGACCGATGCAGATCGACGGTGACTAGGCAAGATCGGGAAGACGTGGGGGTGCCATACTGCCACGGTGAAGGCCAAAGGGGACATAGAGGAGGACAAAGATGAATTGAGGCGCTATATGGGCTACCAACAAAACTTCAGGCTGGCCGTGAATGAATTTTTCATGAGGAGGCGAACCTGATTGGGGTTGTTCATCATTTTTCTTTATGGTTATGCTAAGATAGATGGACTACATATTTTTGGGTTTTTCTTTTGGGTTGGACAATGAGCGACTAATGATTGTGGGACATAGTAGAATGGAATGAAATTATGTGAATGTATTTAGCTGACTGGACTTGCATTGACTTTGTTGATTTTTCATTTTATTCTATTTTTTTTTTGTTGAACAAAGAGGAGGGCGTCCAGGATCTTGGCCGCCTTCACTAAAGGCTGGGCGGCCAAACCTTTGGCCGCCCTCTGCTTTGAGGGTTAATTAAAAGGATGGCCGCCCTCTAAGGTTCCACACAGCGCCCTCGGGCAACGCAGCGGATAACAAAATTTCATTTGCCTGAACCCGGCTGTATGGAATCCCAGATCCATGCTTTGATCGACGTTTTAATCGCCCCAACCCCTAACTACGGGTTGCGTATTTATACCTTACGCGGAATGACGCTGTCCGCAGTGCCCGATGCAGAATACCGAGCCGCACAGATGCACGGCCTCTAGAGTTGATCCACACGGATCCTTGCGTAGTGACGGCACCCCCCCGACACGACCTTCCCCGACCCTTTCACCTTCTGGAGAGAGAGAGAGCAAGAGGGAGGAAGGGGGGAAGAGTTAATCTCTTCTTCCCTTGCCTTAATGCTTGATTAGGCCAATAGAGGGGGAGAAGTGTCGTAGCATCCATATATATAGGATTTGGCCCATTTCTAAAAGAGCTTCAAAGGACCAAAACTGTATATATGTCCTTCCCGTTATTGTACATATATATTAAGCCCCTTTTATATGCCTTTCCAAAAGGAATTAAAGAGAATTAATATATGCATTTGTATAATAATAATCCGTCACCCAAGAATCCATTGTGTGTGATCCTCTAGGCCCATAGTCACTCCAGTTTAAGGCCCATTAACTTTTAATTCCCAATTAGAAGTAAATTAAACTTATTCTTCGCTTCTACTAGAGCCGAATAATAGTTTAATTTATTCCGAACCTTTGATAACGTTGGGTCAAGTAAATCCGCATGATCCTAGAGGATGTCGGGTTTAAACTAGCCGGTCTGGTACCTGTAAGTCCACAGTTACTGCATCGATATAATCCCTCGCTCCTTCTATGAGTCTGGTATGATTGAGGGTATGGTTTCTCTCAAACCCCATGATCGTGCCAGTTGACCATGACCTCCTTAAAGTGTATGACGTCCGTTCTAAACGAACTCACATGACCCTGGTCAGGGATTTAATGGAGCGTCAATGTCATGACCCATTAACTGTCTGATATATATACCCAACAATGAGCGATCCCCTCTTGACCATTGATGATCTTCACACGTATCCTGGAGTGGTTAATGACTCGGCAACTCATGACTTATGGTTAAAGTCACTTAGCCAAGTAATTAAACCATTCAAGTCCTCGTGTAAGATCCGATCAATGTCTCAGGTCAAAGGACCAACGATGCTACTGAGACAGTTGGATCTTCAGTTGACATTAGGTATAATCAACCATATGAAGATCCAATAGTGGATCAGTTCAGTGTACATCCTCCAAGGACATACACCTACACATATGTGTTGGTGCCCCGCACCAGAGACCGTGAGACTGGTCCATAACACATCGTGTGTACTGGTTTAATAGGTAATCAAAATTCTCGAGTGATTACCCTCCAACCAGGAACAGTTTAAGGTATGTGTCCATATAAAGTCAGTCTCACGTTCGAGATTTCATCTCGAGTTGACTTTACAACCACATATCCTAGGGACATCGTAAAGTAATACACAATCACATATTTATGCTCAAATACCACTTTATTAATAATGAACAAGATCGTACATATATCAGGTCTACCCGACCCAAAATTGGCCTGTAGCACACCAATACTAACACGCCCCCCATTTGGGCGGCCCTTGTTGTAGACGCCTTGAGAGCTAGAGAACTTGAGAGTGTGTGTTGTTCTTGCTTGAGTAAGGTTCTGGCCACTAGAATCTTCTAGATCGAGCAATGGGGAGAAAGAGGGCTCGCCTTGACATTGTGCACGATCCCTCTTCCTCGAGTGAAGAGCAAGAGGAAGCAGAAGCTATGGCGAGCTCATCTTCTTCGGCCATAGTTTCTGCAGACTTGGAGGAGAATAGAGATGATGGAAGTGCTGGAGAAGAGACTATCCCCAACGAGGGGCCGGCCGAAGGTGACGATGGAGATGAAGACGAAGATGGCGAGGGTTTGGATGATGGTGAGCCTGACCAAGAGAAGGGAGGGCAGCCCGGGAAGGTAAGCTTCATACCCTTGCTTTGCATTCATTAGATCAGTGCATGGATGTGTGTTTAGTGGAGAGATGGAGGTCGGTTTATGGATTGAGGGGGATGAACCAGTGGGCGACCACGGTAGTGGTCGCCCACTGATCTGGGTGGCCAGGTCGCTGGTCGCCCTCAGGTGGGCTTGGGCGGCCAGATCTATGGCCGCCCAGGGAGGTGGGCGACCATACCTTTGGCCGCCCTGCTCCCAGGGCTTATGAAGTTTCAAAAAATGTGAGAAATGTGGAGTGGAGTGGAAGATCTAATGAATTCTTTATGTTTTCTTTCTAATGTGTGCAGGGTCCTCAAAGGATAAGGGCCCGAGTCACATGGGACTTGGTGTGGGCTTGGTATCATGCCCTACCTCCTGGGCAACGGGAGAGGGTGGATAGAATGGGATTTGGTCCGTTCTTCAGAATCTGACCCTTCCAAGTGGATGCCACCTTCCTGACGGCGGTGCGGGAGAGATGGGTGGATAACTGCAGAGCATTTGTGATGCCGTGGGGGCATATGATCCCCACGCTTGAGGATGTGGCATTCCTGATGGGATTGCCAGTGGCAGGGGCCCCGGTGCTCGGCTGTGAGCTGAAAGATTATCGTGATGAGACAGAGGATTTGCTCGAGCCACACCTAGCTCGATTGAAGAGGCTAGTGACCAGTATTCCACCTAGGAAGATCAGTGCGGCGATGGGGCTCGCGAGGATGACACGCAGACCGCTAGAGGATTTGGATGTGTTCTTGGGGCGAGTGAGACAGAGACTCAGATCTCAAGGGAGGAGCGAACAGCAGGAGTTGCGACTTTTCTTCTTGTACTTCTTTGGGAGACTGTTGTTTGCCACTGCATCAAATAAGGTGAATCTGAAATATCTCTTACTGGTGTGGGACCTAGAACAGGGACCTCAGCTTGCGTGGGGAAGAGCGATGCTGGTGCACCTCTTCGTCCACTTGGATCTAGTACACCCAGGTTCGGGGAACCTGGGAGGTTTCACGCCCTTCTTGCAGGTATAGAGTCTACCCCTTCTAGGCATGTTGATTCAAAATTGTTGATCGATTATTGTTCTTTTGTGTTTTCAGATTTGGGGGTACACTTGGTTCCCTCTAGGTCGCGGCAAGATCCCGCGAGCCCTAATGCAGATGGTTCATCTAATGGCTAGATGGGAGATGGTCTGGGACCGACGCTTGGTGGCCACTAGACTCTCTGATCTTAGGACAACGCTGGATGAGTACCCTCCCCACCAGATGAGTGTTTTGGATAAAAGAGTTGTGTAATTTGTTTTAGCATTTGTTGTGTACTCAATTAGCAAAACATTCATCTTTTCTTTTGATGTGTGGCAGGTGATTTGGACTCCTTACGCGACAGAGGATACCACCACTCAGCCTTGGGTGAGGGAGGGGCGAGCTTGGTTCCACAGGGATACCGTGCTATTCTGTGTGAACCTGAGGGAGCCGCTCTTCCTTTGCTTAGTGCAGAGGATGCTGGGGTGGGATCAGCCGCCAGTCGCGATTCCAGCTGAGCATGAGTCAGATCGAGGATGTCGCCGGACCTCGGCGAGCAACCAGGACTGGGCCTCCCGCTACCACAGAGAGGCAGAGGCACTACAGGAAGGCCCCTCACTGGAGCATGACCGGACTATGAGGAGCAGCGAGAATCACTTGGCAAATTATCAGGACCGGTATGCTAGATGGCTTCGTCTTGACACCCGAGAGGTGAGTAGCTCTTTTAGCTCTTGATTGTGATGTTATTGTTGAAGCAAAGTGCTAAGTGAGCTTGAGGATGTGGTGTGCAGATGTTAGAGACTGATGCTATGAAAATACTCAAGGATCGGATAGGTGTCCTTAATCAGACGATAGTGAACTTGCGACACGAGATCCGAGAGATGGTAAGTCAAAACAAATTGATTGATTTGGAATTGGAATTGATTGAGCTTGACTAACTGCTTGCCCCTTGCCTTGCCAGCGAGGGGAATTGGCCTACGTGCGGGTGAGAGCAGGTGGAGAGGCTGGCCCTTCGTCTCGAGTCGGTGCCCTGGAGGAGCTGGAGGATCGCCTAGCTGGGGCTATCGAGCGAGCTAAGGAGCGAGAGGCCGAGCTGGCCGAGGCGGTAAGAACCTAGCACTCAAGTTGAAAGTAGTTCTCTTCTTTATCATCTTTGCTTGTTTTACATGACTTGTTCATTTTCTGCAGAGGAAGGAGCTGGCGGCCGGCCTGGCTGTCCGGCGAGAGCAAGATGCACGGATAGAGGAGTTGACACGCCGTCTTGGAGAGCTGAGCTCCGTTGAGAGGATCGAGGGTTGCCTTGCCGAGGCGAAGGAACGAGAAGCTAGAGTCGCGTGCTCGAGAGATGGCGATGGCGGTCGGGAGCACTGGCTCTCGATCAGCTAGAGGCCTTGCGACGACGGGTGCTGCGGAGGTACCAGGGCAGGGGTGCCCCAGGAGAGGGAGCTAGGCCTGCGACTCCTTCAGAGTCACTGCAGACCATAGGAGACGTGCATTTACTATGGACGAGCTTATGGGTATGATGCAGTCTCCTGCAGGACAGGGAGCGATCCAGCCAGCCACCTCAGGTTCGAGAGCTTCGCGGCCATCACGTCTGCGAGACATGGGAGGCGGAGACGGAGATGAGGCTGATAGTCAGGCGTAGCCGACCTCGTACTGGCACAGATTAGGAGGAGGTAGAAAAGAGAGAGATATGTGCAGCTGAGTAGCAGTTGCCCCTTTTGTACACTGGGGGTATGCCCCTAGGATGTTGTTTCACTGGAATGTAATGGACATATTTGGCAGTGAAATGACCTTTCTTCAGTGTACTTGTCTAGATTTAGCTTGACGTAGTCTTCCCTTTTTTACCTGTTCCAACCACACTAAAGGGAAAAGGTTATTGTAGTATGTTTTTAGCCCCCTGCCAAAAGCAGATAGTACCTTTCTCGATGCAGGGTCAGAGGGCTAAATCTTATTAACAAGATTTAGAAAAAAGGAAACATGATATGCGCATGCAAGCAAGCGAAATGTAAGCAAAAAGGGAAATGTGATCATGCAGTGCTCATGCAGATGCAAACATATTTTTGGGTTTTGGATTTTTGTGTATTTTTTTGGTATTTTGTGCTTATATATATATTTTTGGAGTTATGAATTTTAGATTTTTTTTTGGATTTGAATGTATTGATTTTTTTTGTTTGTTTTGATTTTGTTTTGTTTTTTTGAACCTATGGTGACCACCCATATGGCACCTGACCTATATGGAGACGGGGGTTTTCTAAATTACCTCCCAGGTATCCTGAGCGCACGTCTAGGTTGATTTGGACATCTAGACTCCTCGAATGATGGTCCCGCCGGTTAAGTCTTATCCTGATGACAATGCCGTCATGCCAAGCTTAGGCTCCCAGTTGCTTCCGACCACAGGGATACACCCAAAAAGCGTTCGAGGTAAATGATTTGCCCGATCTGAGTCTATTTCCTCACAACTCTAGACGATATATGATGGAACACCTTGGAACCCTAATGGTCAACCGCACGACGCTGACCCGGAATCAGATGTCGTCGCACCCATAGGTGACACGCTTGCATTGACCCAAGCCCGAGGTAACATAAGAAAGCGTTAAGGGTGGTAAATAGGGGTCTTGACCAGCCAGAAACATAGAGACCCCTTCACAGAAATGGCTTCTGTTATTTAGAAGTGGACAACCATAAATGTATTTTGTTAAATAAGGTTGCAACCTAGACGGGGTTCATCCTTCAGGATCTCCATCAAGCTTTACATATTTTGCGGGGAGAAGGAAGAATGTAGGGGGGGTAAACCTCCTAAGAGGACCTGGCAAAGTCGTTAACCCAGTGAGCTAGTTGAAGGCCTACTCAACTTTCTCCTTTTGGGCAACTTCGGATCATACCCCGAGCGTTGTGACGTTAGATGCCCCTACCGTGGAAAATTTTTGATTTGATTCTTTGAATAGGAGGGGTTTCATCTACTAGGGTCAGGCACGGTCACGACCAGGCTTTTCATGTGACTTTGTCACATATACATAATTTTTCTTTCTTTTCTTTTTTCTTTTTCTTTCTTGGGGAGAAGAATAGTGTCATTTTGTTTTGAAAATCCCCTTTTTATGCCTGCGGGGACACTGCCCTCTTCTCGTGCTCTGACCCGGGATCGAGGGGATGAATCCTACTCTCGCCTTAAAGATCTTGTACTTCGGCTTCACATCCTCAGCGTTTTAAGGGCGCCGACTGTCTCATTTGGTCGAAGAGAAGAAGAACAAAAGAGTGCCGCTTATCTGGAGACCTTCGGGTGAGGCCTTATCATAGGTGATGCTACCCATTTTGGATAAAACACGTGAGTGTGTGCAAGTTGTTTTTCCTTCTTATAAACATAAGTCGACGTGGCCGGGTAGGAATCTCCACGGTTCTGGCAGACCAAGACCCGATACCTACCACAAGTTGACGGTCCCTATCTAGCATGAAGGGTTGATGCAATGAGTTTGGACTGCGTGGCGATCACTAGGCGTTGATTTTGATTTTCTTCTTTTTTGTTTCTTTTTAAAATTTTCAAATTTTTGTGTGTGTTTTTGAATAGTTATGTACAAAGTCTCATGAATAGAATTTCTTAAGATACACCCCATTCCATGGATATGTGAGCTCTACTCCTTCGGAGTCTACCAATTTGTAAGCATTACCCGAGTAGACTTCTTTGATAACAAAAGGGCCTTCCCAATTTTCTTGAAATTTTGCTTTTAAACCGGTGGTTTTAGTGATTTTCCTTTTTAAAACCAGTTCACCTACCCTGAATTTCCTCTCTAGAACCTTCTTGGCATAGTAACGTGCAATTCTCTTGTGATATACTTGAGCATGATCGACCGCGATCATCAGTTTCTCATCTAATAGTTTCAGCTGGGCCAATAGGTTTTCTCGACGTTGCTCGGGATCGAGCTCAGGGTCCAACTGCACTCTTAGTGAGGGAACGAATATTTCATATGGGAGTTTCGCATATGTCTCAAAAGTAAGTGCGTACGGGGTTTGACCCATGGAAGTCCGGACGGAAGTGCGATAAGCCTAGAGGGCCTCAATGAGGCGATCTGGCCAGTCTGAATAGTGGTGAGATTTGCAAGTTTTCTTGATGATTCTAATGAGAGTTTTATTTGTAGCTTCAGCTTGTCCATTTCCTTGTGGGTAGTATGGAGATGAATGATGCAAATTGATGCCATATTTACCACACATATCGCGGAGCTCATGGGATGTGAACTGCAGTCTATTGTCGGTGACGATGTCACGGGGAACGCCGAACCTTGAAAGGATGTTGCGCTTGATAAACTTGACCACCGTTGCTGCTTTGACTTCCGTGAATGCCTCAGCTTCTGCCCATTTCATGAAAAATTCTATAGCGGTGAGGATTAAGGACTTTCTTCGAATTTCTCCGGTTCTATCCTCCAAGGGACCAACTACGTCAAATGCCCACATGGCGAAAGGCCAGGGAGCTATAAGAGGATGAAGTGAGGACGAAGGAGCGTGAACCTTGTCCGCATGGAGTTGACACTTAGCGCAATGTCGGACAAAACGGGCATAATCCTCGTTCATGGTAGGCCAATAGTATTGACGAAGAAGTTTCTGAGCAAGCATGCGACCATTTACATGGCCACCGCATTCGCTGGAATGTGCAGCTTCGACAACAGTTTGAGATTCGGTCTCGTCGAGGCAGCGGAGGTAAACTCCACTGAGAGATTTACGATATAAGAGACCACCTATAATGGAAAAATGCTCCGCGGCTCGGCGAATGGCGCGTCGATCGGAAGCGGTGGCATAATCGGGGAAGGAGCGATCCCTGAGATAATTTTCAATATCGAAGAACCAAGGGTTTCCGTCTTCAAGGTCAATCTCAGGCTCTTGGGAGATGACGTGGACTTGAGAAGAGGGCTCAGAGAATTACTGGAACCAATGATCAGAATGTGAAGGAGTGTGCATTCTTTGCACGATGACCGTGGATGACGGCTTTTCGCCAGGGATTGGAAGAGAAGATGCCAGAGACGCCAGGGCATCGGCTAGAATGTTTTGAGCCCTAGGGGTGTGCACCAGGGTGAGCTTCCTAAACCGCTGGACTGCCCTGCCAACCAGGTCTTGGTAGGGTTTCAATTTCGGGTCCCGGGTTTGGTACTTGCTGAGGGATTGCCGGAGTATGAGCTGAGAATCTCCGATGATCCGGAGCTCCTTAACTCCGAGTGCCAGTGCCACCTTTAAGCCCATGAGGAGTGCCTCATATTCAGCCACATTGTTTGAAGCAGGGAAGGTTAGCTGACAAGCGCGGGGAATAATGACACCTTCCGGGGACTGGAGAACGGCTCCGACTCCTCGGCCCTTGGAATTGAATGCACCATCGAAGTAGAGGATCCACGGAGGCTCACCATCTATAATGTCTCATAACTCTTCGTCCGAGAAACTCTCATCGACAGGGGAGAATGTAGGGAGTGGATGATGGGCAAGGTGCTTGGCAATGGCGTGCCCCTTGACCACCTTCTGATTGACATAGGTGATGTCGAATTGATTGAGAAAACTCTACCATCTCACCAAACGATCAGTTAGGGTAGGCTTTTCCAGCAAGTACTTGATAGGGTCCATTCGCGCCAAGAGCTTGACTTCATGTGCAAGAAAATAATGTTTTAACTTTTGGGTGACCCAGATGACGGCCGCGCAAGTCCTCTCCATAGGAGTGTACCTTTGCTCGGCTTCATTGAACAATTTGGACAAATAGTGGACTGCGCGTTCTCTTTTGGCATCATCATATTGGGCCAATACTGCTCCAACAGATTCATTAGTGGTAGAAACATAGAGCAATAAAGGGTGACCCGGGACCGGGGGTGCTAGAACGGGAGGATTTAAAAGATAGCTCTTCAGGTCATCGAAGGCCTTTTGACATTTGTCATTCCAATTGAATCTGGCCTCTCCTTTTAACATGTCGTAAAAGGGCTTGCATCGCTGAGAATGGTGAGATATAAATCTCCTAATAAATTGCAAACGCCCGATTAGACCATGGACCTCTTTGATGTTCTTGGGAGGAGGCATCTCGGTAATGGCCTTAGCTTTGTTAGGGTCAATCTTAATTCCTCTTTTGCTGATGATGAACCCTAGAAGCTTGCCTGAAGAAACCCCGAAAACACATTTCTTGGGGTTCATTTTAAGTTGGTGCTCCCGCGACCGTTGGAGAACTGCACGGAGGACTTCTGCGTGGCCACCCCTGGTTCTGGATTTAACCAGGATGTCGTCCACATAAACTTCCATATAAATATGCATCATGTCATGGAAGATAGCCATCATTGCCCTTTGATAGGTTGCCCCTGCATTCTTAAGACCGAAGGGCATGATGACATAGCAGTAGGTCCCCCACTGAGTGGTGAAAGATGTTTTCTCCTGGTCTTCCTCCGCAAGTCGGATTTGGTTATACCCCGAGAAGCCATCCATGAAGGAGAGCATCTCATAGCCGGCGGTGTTGTCCACTAGGACATCTATATGTGGAAGAGAAAAATCATCCTTTGGATAAGCACGATTAAGGTCACGAAAATCTATGCAGATGTGGACCCTACCGTCCTTCTTCATAACATGGACGATGTTAGCTACCCATTGCGGATACAAAACTACCCTGATGAACTTGGCCTTATGGAGCTTGTCCACTTCTTCTTTGACTTTGAGTTTGAGCTTCGGGTGAAGTTGCCTTAACTTCTGTTTGACAGCTCGAGCATCGGGCTTCAGGACCAGACAATGTTCAACTAAGGACGGGTCAAGACCCGGCATGTCCTCGTAGGACCAAGCGAAAGTGTCGGGAAATTCTCTAAGAGCCGCCACAAGAGAAGCTTCCTCCTCATTAGTCAAATTGGCACTTATCAATATAATTTTTGGCTCATCCTTGGTGCCAAGATTGATTTCCTTGGTGGATTCGTCGATGGAAACATTAGGTTCATCAAATCTCTTGGTTCCGTCGACGAAGGAAGCTGTCGGATCACTACTATCTTCTAATGGCTCTTCTTCTTCTTCTGTGTCATCCTCTTCTTCTAAAACATACACCCCTAGACCATAATCTGCTGGAGATCCGTCTAGTTCGACAGCCCCTAGGGAAATAGGAGTGGAAGTAAATTCAGAGACCTGACAAAGCTGCACATATTTATCGGCCAGCTGGCCGATATAACGCGCGGGAACCTGACGGACACTAGACTTTTTGGAAGGGAAAGACGCTATGTACAAATCTGAACTTAACCTAGACTCTACCTTACTATGTACAAGAGAAGCTTGTGGAAGGGTGCTTCGAGTGAAAAGAGTCAGCCCTTGGCCGAGGGAACCATCTTGCAAGGAGGCCGTTTCTTCAATAGCGAACTCACAGGCCCACGTTTGAGAATTGGCATTTTTTTTGGTGGTCATGAGTGAAAGTGCACACCTGATGGGTGGGTTGTTCAATGACTAGATAAGTGAGGAGCGGAGGAAATGGTGGATGGAATAGGAAGGGGATAAAGAGAACATGCGCGAGCCTTTTCGCAGCAAGGAAGATGCCCGAGGAGTAAACCTTGTTGGGAGGTTTATCCAGATGGAAGAGGGAGAGGAGGCCGAAGTCTTCCTCGAGTGATGAATCGGGTGGAACTTCCTTTCTTTGGATAATTTCAAATTTTTCACTCGGCTCTCGCCGAGTTCCTGGCTGAATTGGTCCTATGACAAAGCGACCATACACTAAATTTCTATCCTGAGTGGCCTTAGATGGCTCTTCTGAAGAGTAACCCAAACCTGCGCGACCTTTAGCAACCTGAAGTTTTCTTCTATGCGTAGGCCCTTGTTCAAGCTGACCTAGACCTTTACCCATGGTGAAGCCCATCCTGGCCATGATCTCCCATCCTTTACCAGGAGGGATGTTGTAATGTGTGATTGGCCAAGGGAGGAAAGGGGAATCAGGTGGTCTTAAAGCAGAAGGCCCCACCGCGCCCTCTATGGAGAGGATGGGCTTTTTGCCCTTATCCGAATAGTCATGAAGGGAATCTGTTCGGAAGTGATGGCATTGAGAGTTCCCACTAGCGGGAGACTCTTAATCTTGATTACCCTACCATTGTAAGGAAATTTAAAGCACTGGTGGGCTGTTGATGGAATCCCAAGGGTTTGCTCAATCTAAGGCCGTCCTAGGATGGCCTTATATGCAGGGTCAACATCGAGGACAAAGAAGTCCGATGTCATAACCATTGGTCCTAAACCAAGTTGTAGGGTCACCTTCCCTTTTACGCACCTTTTTGAATTATCGTAAGCTGAGATGGTGGTGCATACCTCTTCTAGGTTTTCTTCCTGGAGGCCAATCTTCTTGATGGTCTTCATGGGACACACATTAATCGAAGCTCCCGTGTCAATGAGGGCGGAGTCAACCTTGACTATGTTAAGAGAGATAGTGAGGCATAACGGGAGTGACCTGCTTTCTGGCAAGGCAAGGTCTTTATCAGAGAATGAGATGAATGGTCCGCATGTAAGGGCCATGATGGCCTCGGTCACGCCACTTGCTGGGAGGTCTTCATTGACCATGATTTTATGGAGGAATTGAAGTAGAGTGTCTTGGTGTGACGGAGATCTCCTAAGGAGCTCTAGGATAGAAACCTTAGCAGGGGTCCTGTCCAGATGCTGGAGAATGTCATACTCCACGGGAGGGCTTTGAGAATTAACCCCTTCCTCCGGCTGAGACTGCCTTTGGGATGGGGGAATGATGCGATTCCGGAGAGTGACATTGACCGAAGCTTCCTTCGGGTCATTCTGTTCCAAAGGCTTTGGGCAAATGAGCTGTAAGGGAGCTGGAGATCCAAATATACATGAGAGAGAGGCTGAATCGTCTCCAGATTTGTCAGGAGAAGGAGAAGGGACTGATTTTGGTTAAGGTGGCTTTAAGAGGACCAAGGGGCGCTCCTGCACCGGCTGAGCTTTTGGAAAGACATAGGGCTCTTGATGTGGCATTTGAGGAGGGTTGATTAAGGTGAGTGGGTTTTGGGTAGCACTCGGAGACTGACTAGGTAGTGAGATCAGGTTTCGGGATTGAGTGAACATGTTGATGTCCGCCTAGGGTTCATGAGCTTCTACTTCTATTTTCCCGTACCAACCTGGGAATCCTTCTACGCCCCACATCTGAGTCCTTCTGAGAACTCGTGGTTCCATTCCAATCATAGTGTTCACCTGCTCATGTTGCTTTGAGGTAGATGGATCTTTAGTTGGTTGATGAGTTGGCAAGGGATTATGCATAATGCCGAGGTCCCTGTTGGCTTTTTGAGGTTGGCAATAGCTAGCTTTTCATCTACCCAATTGATTCTCCATTCATCATTCATATCATACACCCAATCCCGAAATTGGAAGCAGTTGAATATATCATGGCCGGGAGTTCGGTGATATGGGCAATATTGGGAGGTGTCGGCGTTGGGAGGGACCCGATCTCGTTGAGGGGGAAGCTGAATGGAATCTGAGGACATAAGGGCAAAGAAGATGTCACCTAGAGTTTCAGGCAACAGAGGATAAGTAGCCCTTTTTGGCGTAGGGGGACCGTAGCTTTGAGGTGGAGGGACATTGGAATAAGGCTTGGGATTACCTTGCCCCTGGCTAGCCGTAGCCTGAGTGGGATGAGAGGCCTGGCAATTGTTGGTCTTGAAGGACTAGCCAACTGCATTGACCTGCTCATTTACCATGACACCCTCGGTGGTAGGGACAGCCAGGGCCTTTCTACCTTTGGTGCGAGGCTCGAAGAAAGGAGGCAAGGTAGAGTCCCTTACCTGGGCTTGAACTATCCGAGCTCGGTTGTAAAGTTGGTAAAAGGTGTAGAGTTCACTAAGCATTAGAATGGCCCTGAGCTGAGGGGTGGCATTGTTTAGCAGCATGGTGATAGCCTGGGATTCGAGAATGGGAACCTCCGTCCTAGCAGCCATAATCCTCCATTGGTTTGCAAAACTAATGAAGTCCTCATCGGGCTTCATTTTTTCCGTGACTAGGTCAAACGATGTGGGGGAAATGGATGACATGTGACCAAAGTGAGCGAGGAATCGCTCGGAGACTATATCGAAATTGATAAGATCAATGGCTGGCAGAGATGCAAACCAATGTAGGGCCTCGCCCTCGAGGGATTTTTGAAACAGATGGACCAACAAGACCCTATCGTGTAGCCATTGGTGGGAGTCCATAAGGAAACCCGAAAGATGATGATGAGGGTCAGTGGTGCCATCATACCTCCTGTACTTAGGAGCCTTAAATTTGGGTGGGAAATAAGCATTAGGAAGCTTGCAATATTGGGCTAGTGAGTGGGGACGTGAATTGGGCATAGTTACGGCCACCGCTTGCCGAATGTAGCTTTGAATCTCCTACCGGAGTGACGGGTACATCCCTTTCAAAGGGGTACCCATGGTTGGTGGAGTTGGGGGTGAAGGAACCCTTTGTGGAGGTGTTGGATAGCTGAACTGGATCGGAGTTTCGGGAATGTGTCGGCTCGTGGACCCTTGGAAGGGAACTTGAGCATGGAAAGGTGTAACATGTGGAGATAAGTGTGGGACAGCCGGAGCCTTCCCACTGGAGGCCATCGTGGCTAAATCCGCGGGTGAGTAACGGGACATCATGTTAATCAACTCCTGATCGTCATGCGGAGATAATGTAGGAGCCCGCGGGCTACCACAGCCATGGTCGCTCGGGGAAGAAGAAGCCGAATCGGCATGGGCGGCCTCATTTGGTGTGGCCGAAAACATGCCTATGAAGGCATCCAAACCATTATTCTCTATTTGAAATAGAGGATTGTCCCTAATTTCAGAGTCAAATTGGGGAGGAAATTCCTCCTTATAACCTGGATTTGAATAAAATCTCTCCATACTAAACCAATTGACAATCGGTTTAGAATGAAGAAAAGCAACGGTTTAGAGGGGGGGGAGGAATGTTTCCAAACACAACCAAGTATAGGCACAAACAACTTCCCATTTTTTTTTTAAAATATCTAATTTCCACCTTCTTCTTTTTTCCTTTTTTTTGTTTTGGTTCACTCGGAGGAGAGAAGGGAAACTAAGGGTGTGGTGAAATGAACTTCGGGACCATAACAGAAACTTCACTCAACCCAAGGTGACTAATAGGACTTCCATGGTACAACCTGCCTGGCGACCGTGTGGGAATCCATGGTTCGCGAGGACTCACGGAGGTTCCCGAATGGACTGAACCGATTACACCCGAGTGGGAATCCCCAGGTGAAGCGTTCAATACCAACGAGAGGGTTTCCTAAAAGGGGTGGTGTCGGCTCTTCCTAAACCCAAACCCATAGATTAACCTGCAGAAATTAACAACACAATGCATAAACAAGCAAGTTAAGAGAGAAAGAACAGATCTGGAACACATATAACACTGCTACAGGGAAGAAACATGGACAAGGTAGAGGGCGGCCAAAGTGTTGGTCACCTACAGAGTTGGGCGGCCAGGTCGACTGTCGCCCAGTGGAAAAGGCGGCCAGAGTACTGGCCTTCTAGCAGGGAGGAGGGCGGCCAGAGCGATGGACGCCTGGAGCCCAGGGCGGCCAGGGTACTGGTCGCCCAGGTGGTGGTCTAGGCGGCCGTTGGGTTGGTCGCCCAGGGACCTAGGCGGCCAGGAGTCTGGCCTCCTTCTGTTCGAGTTTCAGAAAACTAAAAAAAAAGCTAAAAAAATTGAACTAATGGACAAACATGATTGCACTAATCCTTGACTTCAAGCATGAGGGACTTACAGTAGGCACTAGAGGGTCCCACCGTGATCGCCACTTCGCTTGTAGGCGCCCGGAGATGATGGTATGTGTGTTGGATTGATTGGGGGACGCGGGCTATGTTTTGATGCTTTGGGGATGAGATATCTCCATGTGGTGGTACCTACAGAGGAAAAAACGTCAGAACGTGATCGCCAAAGGTCGTTTTACCTGAACCTCGCAGGGTGATTATCGCGGGGAGATGTTCAAGATGAAGAGATGTGGGTTCCCACTTCCTCATCCTCGGCCGGCCAAGGGCAAGGAGCCTTGCTCGTCCCTTGTGCTGAAGTCCTACAATGTAGCTCAAAAGAAAATGAAAAAGAAGGGCATTAGTGAAACTTATAGTGCAGTATATATTCTAACAAACGGAAAGACACGAGAACGATGGTGGCAAAGGTACCTGGGGGTGGTGGGAAGGAAGGATGGCTGAGACTTTCGACCATCCACCTCCCCTTTATTTTTTTTGGGAGAAGCCTCTTAAGTTGGGGGCTAGGGAACACTACATGCAGTGCTATGGACTTACCTGGAGGCCGTAATGCAAGTAGGAAGTAGGAAGTACAGAATGTGAAGTTCAGACCAGGTCGAAGGAAGAGGGAGCCGCCTCCGGGATGAAGTTTCGTGAGTTCTTCTCCGCTAGGGCTCCGTTCTCCTCTCCGTGTGTGAACTTCCCAACCCCTTTTCCTCCCCCAATCCGAATCAATCTGAATGTTCACCCCACACCGGAGGTGGTCAGAGTTTTGTTCGACGGGCTGGAAGTTATAGAACGTGGGTGGAAATCGTGCAGAACGGGGGAGAGGATGTGGCCACGAGCTGGGCCACATTCTCTGATCAGGTAAACAGGGGAAGGTGGCGAAACTTTTGGCTACCTTAAGGAGGAGGGCGGCCAGAAGGCTGGCCACCCACCTGGGGGAGGGCAGCCAGAAGGCTGGCCACCCACCTGGGGGAGGGCGGCCATCGCCTTGGTCACCCAGGACTGGGAGCGGCCAGGGCTTTGGCCGCCCAGACCAATGGTTCTTGGGCCTTTAAGTGGACGAGGCCCAATAGCTAAAAGGCTAAGGGCTGGGCTTAAAAACTAAAACACTGGTAAAATGAGTACAACAATCAAGCGTCGTTCACACGAAGGTCCATTGGGGATCCACGGGATGTCCGAAATTAGGCATCTACACTGACCTCATCGCCCAATTTGAGGAAATGGATGTAAGATATGATGGAACACATGTCGAGTACATGCAAGTGGGAGATATTGCCGAGAGCTCTAACCAGGGAAGATTGGGTGTAGTTCGTTGCATCTTAACACACCCCCAGGAGGACAACTGGCGTGGAACCTCCATCTTCCAAACCTACATCATGGTGAAGTCTCAACCCTGCAAGGTGATCTTTGACAACGGGAGCTATATCAATGCAGTCTCTTCAGACTTTGTCTCCCATCTAGGTCTACCTACCCACCCCCATCCTAGGCTATACAACGTGACTTGGGTTGACGACACTTCTATCCCAATCACCACTACATGTCTTATTTTCATCCAATTCAAGTCCTACCAAGGACAGATCTTATGCGATGTAGTGCCTATGAAGGTCGGTAGCATCATCCTAGGATGACCGTGAATCTATGATGTAGACCATACTACATTCGATCGATCCAACCAGTGTTCCTTCTCCCACAATGGGAAGAAGATTCAGTTGTACCCGACACCTCCAAAGGTGGCCTCGGGAAAGAGCTCCACCTCCACTGGAACCCCCAAGGTTCAGGAGAGTCCCCGAACTCCTAATGAACGAAAACTTCTCATTCCCTCCTCTCCTGCACCTATCACACCCATTCCTAAGGCCCCTAAGGTTAGTCACGACATAGTTAGGCGCCTTAACTACATCAGTAACCGAGAGCTAAACAGAGAGGTTGCTGAGGGTGCCCCTGTTTGGGCTGTTGTCGTCACCATCACACCTAAGGAGTCCTAAGTCTCAGTCCCATCTGAAGTCTAGGCAATCCTGCAAGACTTCCAAGACATCTTCCCTGAGGACTTGCCCTCTATACTCCCTCCCATGCGTGATGTACAAAACGCCATTGACCTTGTCCCCGGGTCCACCCTACCCAACCTTCCTCATTACCGACTGAACCCTGATAACGCGAAAGTTCGTCGTTTAAAACACGCGTATAACAATCTTAAAACCGAACTCGCACAAAATGATCAAAAGAGAACGTAGTACTATGGCAAGCACAGGTCGAATCCACAGGGAAGAAGATATTTTTAGAGTTAAAAACCTTATAACCTTTTAGAAAATGTTTGTGATTTTTTTGTATCTTGAAGAGAATGATTAAACAAAGAATGATTCCAACAATTAATTCAAAATGTCTTTGATTATGAGTCTATGCCATGGGAAATAATTGCATAACATTGAGAAGAAGAGGTAGAAAAAGTAGGAAGAGAGGGAAGATGAACAAACTCTAGATCAAATGAACACTTCTTTCATTAACATAAAGAAACGATTACATGAAGTGCAAGACGAGCTTACAATAAAGATGTGACGAGATTACAATGAAGTAAAATGAAACTAAAGCAATAGCAACAAGAGGATCCTGAGATGTGAAGATGGTAGCCGCAATGGTGATGACGGCGCCGTCCTCTCTTGGCCTTGGATCACGAACCACCTTGCGGAAGATGTCGTCTACACCGGGAGGAAGTTGCCTTTGTCGTTGAAGTTGCCTTTGGAGGGTGAATAACTTTGAACCCAAGAGGAATTAGGAGATGCCCAAGAAGAAGAAGTTGAAGAGGAGGGAGAGAGAAAGAACTTTGATGAAGAACTTAGATAGAAAAGAAGAACAGAAGAACTTCAAAATAGATAAATAACATAAACTAGCACCTCGGATGAACAGTGAAATCACAGGATAGCAAGTTAAAAAATGAGAAATATCTTCAAAACCAGAACGAATTAGAAGATGGTGTAGAAGAAGAAGTTGTAGAACACGTAAAAACCAAGAACTTTCATGAAGACATCAAGAGCAGCAAATGACTAGAAGAGGGAGAAATAAGGGGAAGAACAGAGAAAAATACTAGGTCACAGATGAACATGATAGCACAGTGAAAAATATGAAATAGCTTAAAAACTAGAAGGAACTAGAAGATGCTCCATAATAAGAAGTTGTAGAGAACTTAAAAATAAAGAACTTTTATGAAGAGTGCATGAGCTGAAAATGAACTTACAAGGAACAACTCGGAGGCCTAAGGTTGGGAGAGAAATTGCCAAAAGAAGAACACCCTTCTCCTTCTTGTCATGGGCTATTTATAGGAAAAGTTGGGTAGATGGAGGGTGGAGATTGTATCAAAGGAGATGGATGGATGGGATTTAAGTAGAATATGATGCATGGGGAAGAGAAAAAGTAGGTGAGTACACCCTCCTTGGGCTTTGGACAACCCCCTTCCCAAGACTCATCATTCATCTCCTTTATTTCAAACTTTGAATTCAATTCTCCCTCCAACCGAAATATGTGTTTCTTTTACTCAATTTTAAACTTTTAGAATTTATTTTCCCTCCAATCAAAATATGTACTTTTGACTTGGTCAACATGGTGGTGACAGTTTTGCCCCCAGCTTCTTTTATAATTACCTTCGGTGTCCTACACACATAATTGCACTTTAGTCCATAAAAATTACCATAATGTGCACATAAATCTTTAATGCTCATGATTATGCAATGGAGAATTAATGCTCATGGCCCTCAACTTTAATTTATTATTAAATAAGATAATCGAATTAATCAATTTTTGTGAAAGCTCCAATTTAAATGCGGAGTTGAGGTTAACTATGAAATATGCATAATTACCTAATTATATGCACATAAAATGGTGTATATGCAATGAATTGTCATAAGAAATGGACACTTATCACACCCCCCAATTTACTCATTGCTAGTCCCTTAGCAATGTAAACAATTAGAAAATTAGGACTAGCAAACACTCATGTGTCACAGTTCATGGCAAGAACATTATGCGTAATGATTTAGACTTTGGAGTATTACAAGTTCAAGTAGAATATATTCGGTACAAATTTCATCAGTCCATGTGTTTAGATCTTTCCTCAGGATACACTCAAAATTAAATATCTCTTTGTGTATGAGTGATATAACTTGACTAATGACTACCAAACAGTCTAGATGAATGAGTCTTCTACCTTTCACTTAAAGATGATTTTTAATTCTGCCCACATCTTGAATTAAGCTTCTCGAATTATAGGTAGCTTCACTCTGCCTGTTTATTCTCTTTTTTTTTTTTGACACACGGTGCTGCACATCCCTTTGCCGTTTGACGCGAACCTCAACTCTTGCCTTAGGAGAAGCAGGCCCGGTTACTAAGTTCAGGGGCATTTTCCATGTATTTTTTTTTGGCAGGTAGCTTTTTCCTCACGATTACTTTCACCGAATGGGCATAATATTCATCATCACCTAAGTGTCCAGCAAAATTCCCATCATCCTAATGTTTGTCATCCACCAATCTTGTTATTGTGCAATTGTGTGCAAGTTCAATAGAATTTTCAAGTGTATTCTGAGGAAAAGGCTAAAGACATAACCAATTAATTCATCCCTTTAACTTGCAACTTTCACGAGTAAGACTCTAAGTCCTATCATTTTAAGAAAAGTTTCTCATCATGAAATATGAACATGAAACACTTGTTAGAGATGTGATGAAATGTTGCAATTATTTTGAGAAAATTAGAGCTCAAGCTACCCCCCAACTTAGGTGACATTGTCCCGAATGACATGAATAAGATATAAAGCCATAAAAAGTAGAGGGAAGGATAGATACGACCTGAGAGAGAGATGCCGTCGTCAAAGAAATAATGATCCATGCTCCATGCTCCGTAAACAAAAGAAGAAAATCAATCATAATTTTTTTTTTGAAAAGAGACAGGATAATTGGGTTGCCTCCCAAGAAGCGCTAAGTTTAACGTCTTCAGCCAGACGCAATGTAGCTCACAATGGGTCACTCAGCCTGAGAGAGTCCTCCTGTAGCATTGGAAGATTTTCAATGTAAGGTTTCAAACGTTGACCATTGACAGTGAAAGTTTGACCAGTTTTAGGATCAAGAATTGTTATTGCACCATGGTCAAATATTTTAACTACCACATATGGTCCATCCCATCGGGATTTCAATTTGCCAGGGAATAATCGCAGTCTAGAGTTAAAAAGCCAGACCTTTTGGTTGATTTGAAAAGTTTTTCGTGAAATGTGTTTATCATGGAATGCTTTAGTCTGGGCTTTATAAATCCTAGAGTTCTCATAGGCCTCATTGCGAAGTTCCTCTAACTCATTCAGTTGAAGGGCTCTATGAGAACTAGCCTGTGCTGAATCAAGATTGAATTGCTTGATTGCCCAATAGGCCCTATGTTCCAATTCGACTGGTAAATGACATGGCTTTCCAAAAATGAGCCTATAAGGGGACATGCCAATGGGAGTTTTGTAGGCGGTCCGATAGGCCCATAAAGCATCATCTAATCTTTCTGACCAATCTTTCCTATCAGGCCTAGCAGACTTTTGTAAAATATTTTTGATCTCCCTATTAGAAACCTCCACCTGGCCACTAGTCTGGGGATGGTAGGGGGTAGCAATCTTATGTGTTATCCCATACTTCCTAAGCAAAGTCCGGAATTGAGAATGGATGAAATGTGAACCCCCATCACTAATGATAGCCCTAGGACACCCAAACCGAGAGAAAATGTTCTTACGAACAAATTTCATGACAATTTTGTGATCATTAGTCCTTGTGGCTATAGCTTCTATCCACTTAGACACGTAATCCACCGCCACCAAAATGTACTCATAACCAAAAGATGGTGGAAACGGTCCCATGAAGTCAATTCCCCATACATCGAAAATTTCCACAACCAGGATAGGGTTTAAAGGCATCATGTCCCTGCGTGGCATGTTTCCTACAGCCTGACAGTGCTCACAAGATTTGCAAAATATGAATGCATCTTTGAATAATGTTGGCCAGTAGAACCCACTCTGTAAAACCTTTGCTGCTGTTTTCTTACCTGAAAAATGTCCCCCACAAGATAAGGTGTGACAAAATGTCAGAATGCTATGTTGCTCACTCTCAGGGACACACCTCCGAATGATTTGGTATGGTCCTAAATGGAATAGCTCAGGGTCTTCCCAAAAGAAGTACTTGAGTTTAGCAAAGAAACGATCTTTTTCTTGTTTGGACCAACCTTCAGGAGTTTTTTTCACAACTAAGTAATTTACAATGTGCGCATACCATGGAGGTGAAATGTGGCATACACTAAGGAGGTGCTCATCTGGAAATGAGTCCTGTAAGGGTGTGGTGTCTGATGTTATAATTCGGGACAAGTGATCTGCAACAACATTTTCACTTCCTTTTTTATCCCGAATTTCCAAATCGAACTCCTGTAGTAAAAGGATCCATCTAATCAACCTTGGTTTGGCATCTTTTTTAGACAGCAGGTGTCTAAGGGCTGAGTGGTCAGAAAACACAATGACTTTGGCCCCTAGCAGATAGGATCGAAACTTTTCAAGAGCAAAGACAACGGCAAGTAACTCCTTTTCTGTTGTGGTGTACCTAAGTTGGGCATCAGCGAGTGTGCGGCTCGCATAGTAAATCACCACAGGCTTTTTGTCTACCCTTTGTCCCAAAACAGCACCTAAAGCATAATCTGAGGCATCACACATAATTTCAAAAGGCAATGACCAAT
Organism: Amorphophallus konjac; assembly: GCA_022559845.1. Taxonomy (NCBI): domain Eukaryota; kingdom Viridiplantae; phylum Streptophyta; class Magnoliopsida; order Alismatales; family Araceae; genus Amorphophallus; species Amorphophallus konjac. The sequence continues at coordinate 58,705,809 of CM040125.1, forward strand.
TGGGAGTTTGTAATATTGGGGCATCGGTCAACGCCATTTTCAACGATTCAAAAGCCTCAAGACATGATAGGTCAAGATGGAATGGGACTTCCTTAGCCAGCAGATTAGTGAGAGGTCTAGAAACTTTGGAGAAGTCTTGGATGAACCGGCGATAGAAGCCGGCATGACCCAGGAATGATCGGATTTATTTTACTGAGGTGGGTGGTGGTAGTTTGGCAATGAGCTCAACCTTGTCTTTATCTACCTCAATTCCACTTGCCGACACTATATGTCCCAGAACAATGCCTTCTTTAACCATGAAATGGTTCTTTTCCCAACTGAGGACAAGATTAGTGTCAATGCATCTCTTCATTACTTTGGCTAAGTGATCAAGACAGGAATCAAATGTGTCCCCAAAAATGGAGAAATCATCCATGAAAACTTCTAAAAAGTTACCCACCATGTCAGAAAAAATTACTAACATGCATCTTTGAAATGTTGCAGGCGCATTACATAATCCAAAGGGCATTCTCCGAAAAGCAAATGTTCCGTAGGGACATGTAAATGTGATTTTTTCTTGATCTTCTGGGTAGATAGCCACTTGATTGTACCCATAATACCCATCTAGAAAACAGAAGTATTTTTGCCCTGCTAATTTTTCCAAATTTGGTCAATGAATGGGAGGGGAAAATGGTCCTTCTTTGTCATGGAGTTGAGCTTCCTATAATCAATGCAGACCCTCCATCCCGTGGTCAACCTAGTAGGTATCAACTCTTCTTGATCATTGGCGATCACAGTCAGTCCTGATTTCTTTGGGACTATTTGGGTTGGACTTACCCACTCACTATCAGAAATTGGGTAGATGATACCGGCATCTAGCCACTTGACCACCTCATTTTTGACCACCTCCTTCATGTGTGGGTTTAATCTCCTCTGCATATCTCTGCTTGGTTTTGCATTCTCCTCCATATAAATGTGGTGCTGACAAATGGATGGACTAATCCCTTTAAGATCAGCGACAGACCAACCTATATCCCCTTTATGAGATTTAAGGACCTCAACTAGTTTCTCCTCACGGTTAGGTTCAAGGTCGCTTGCTATGATGACTGGCAAGGTTTGGTCTAGACCTAGGAATGCATACTTAAGGGAGGCCGGCAATGGTTTTAATTCAACATGAGGAGGAAATTGTAAAGATGGCAGAGCTGGTTCAGATTTAAGCTGAGGCAAGGGTTCAACTGGGGGCCACGTCCTAAGTTGAGTTGACAGGATGTCAACTTCTTCTCTCATTCTGATCCTACTATCCCCTTCAATCTCCAATAACTCCTCAATGGTGTCAACAACATAGTAATCTCCTTTTTGATCATGAAATTTGGATGCCTTAAAAATATTGATGCTAATTTTTTGGTCCCCAAAAGATATGTCCATAACTCCTGAAGCACAATCTATATTAGCTCTAGCCGTGGCTAAAAATGGTCTACCCAAAATGATAGGAGTATGTTTAATTTCTTGGGGAGAAACCATGTCCAAAATAAGAAAGTCGGCAGGGAAGTAGCACTCATTCACTTTAACAATGACATCCTCAATAAGGCCCTTTGGAGTCTTGATTGATCTATCGGCGAGCTGGAGAATAATGGGAGTAGACTTGAGCTCACCGATGTCAAACTGCTCATAGATGGAGGTGGGAAGTAAATTCACACTGGCTCCTAAATCAAGGAGAGCCTTATCAAAGGTCACACCCCCAATGTTGCAAGAGATAAGGGGTGCTCCAGGGTCCTTTAACTTCCTTGGAAGTTGGTTGAGGACTACGGCACTAACGTTCTCAGGAAGCCGAACCTTTTCCGGGGTCACTCGTGGCTCCCGCCTAGGAGTGCACATTTCCTTCAAGAATCTAGCATAGGCTGGGACATGTTTAATGGAATCGAGGAGAGGGATGTTGATGTGTACTTGTTTGAAGAGCTCCATCATCTCCTCATTGTGGGCCGGTTGTTTCTTCTTGGGCTTTAAGGCATTGGGAAATGGCACTGTAGGTTGGTAAGTGCTAGGCCCTTCATCTAGTTTTCGCTTTCCCTTGACATCCTTTTCCTGGTTGGGTTCCTCTTCACTATCAGAAGATATTTCTGGGGCCTGGATCAATGAAGTAGAAGTAGACTCCTGGGGATCTTGGAGGACTTTACCACTTCTTAAGGCTGAAATTACTTTTGCATTTTCGAGTTGTAAGCCTTTTTGTGGTACTTGGCCTGATGGGTGCTGAAGGAGAGGAGGAATTTGCTGGTTCATGGGGAAGTTTGGTTGTGGGAAGCCCGGGGGATTATTTCGTGGGTTGGCAATGGGCTGACTTGGCAGTTGGCCCACTTCCCTTCTCATGGTGGCTTCAGCCAATTGGCCTAATTGGGTTTCCAACTTAAAGATAGTTTGCTGGTGGGCTTGAAGGGTCTGTTGGAAAGATTGACTTTGGGCTTGAATGGTTTGTTGGAAGGATTGATTTTTGGGCCAGAATTAGTTGTTGTAACTGATGGAATCGATCATCAGTTTGAGAGTCCTGGTGGTGATGCAGAGGAGGTTGATAGGTATGTTGAGAATTGGAAGACTGCCCATAATTGGGCTGAGGAGGTTGGTATGGGGCCTGACCCTGGTTGAATCGGAGGAGTGGTTATTGGGCTTGCGGTCCTCGACCATAAGCATTTCCTTGAAATGGTGGCTGAGTTTGGAATTGGTGTTGGATGGGTGATTTACAGGCTTGAGACATAGAGGGGATGATGGGCTGATTGGAAGCTTGTTGATTTCTCCAATTGAAATTGGGGTGATTCCTCCAGCCTGGATTATATGTGTTAGAAAATGGGTCATAGTTGGACTTAGAGAACCCCTGGGCTGCTTGGACTTGCTCCTGTATAAAAGGTGGTAATTAGGCTGCTGTTGGACAATCGGACACATGATGGTCCGAGCTAGCACATAAAACACACACCTCATGGTGTGTTGGGTCTGGGTATGGGTTGGACGTAGGTGGGATAGTGGTTTCTTGTTTGTTTTGGGTCAAGAGCTGGTCTAATTTGTGGGCTAGCATATCAACCTGTTCTAGCTTTTGGGCCATGATGTCCACCTTGTCCAGTTTTTGATGGATGAAATTCACATCCACTCTAGCTTCAGGTTCCACACGATACATCCCGGCCCGTTTAGAGGGCCCAATGGTTCTCTCATATGAGGATAAGGAAACATGGTTGATTGAATTCTCGCTCAACATTTCAAATAAGGCATAGACCTCATCCTCACTCTTACTCATAAAGGCCCCTCCACATGATGCATCCACAATCTGCCTAACTTGATCATCTAGGCCCTCATAGAAAGCTTGCACTATTTACCATTTGGAAAGCCCATGATGTGGGCATTTTCTGAGGAGTTCCTTTAATCTCTCCCATGATTCATGTATTTGTTCATTTGGGAGTTGCGCGAATCCTGTGATTGCACGTCTCATGGTGTTGGTTCTACCGATGGGGTAGAATTTCTTAAGGAACTCATGTTGCATATCTGCCCATGTGCCAATAGGTTTCCCGAAGGTCCCTAGCCAGTATTTGGCTTTGTCCTTAAGTGAGAAAGAGAATAAGGTCAGGCGGAGAGCATCATCTGTGAAATTTTGAATTTTCACAGTGGAACAAATTTCTAGAAATTCATCCAGATGTTTATAGGGATCTTCATTGGTCTTCCCATAAAAGGATGGGAGCATCTGAATGGTGCTAGATTTGATCTCATAGTGCAAAGCAGGGACATTAGGCAGTTGGATACAAGTGGATGGCTGATAATTCGAAGGAATGAAATATTCCTTCATCTGTTTGGACACCCCTAATTGGTGTTGTTCAGCCATAGGTTGGGTTAGATTTTGAGCCGGATTAAAAATGAATCGCTCAATCTCACTAATGGGCTCAACTAAGTCAAGGTGTTGAGATCTTCTCCCTTGCATAAACTAAGGTTAAAGATGAGAGATGAGAGAATCATTTTATGATGTATATTTTTTAGTTTAATTTTTTTTTGTTTTGACTCAAAAAAGGACGAAGAGAGATAAGAGGAGATTTTTTTTTCTTATTTTCATTTTCATTTTTTATTTTTTATTTATGCAAACACAAACAAGTTATCACACAAATTACTTAATACCCTAGATGTGACCTAAACCTACAAATTGGGTTTCACAAAATGGCTAACGTGAAACTTAAGTTCACCCTCAATATTTCCACCGGCCAGGTAAGGGGTGGGGTAGTGGGAGGTTCCCCCTACTTTCGTAGGGACCTAATTATGCCAAACCACTAGCCCGCTTAAGGCGTTTGCCGTCCGACCGTCTTGTCTTAGGCACCAGTTTTCATAAGTGGGTAAGCTCAAATAACACAAGAACCACAGTGTGAACTTAGGGCCAATGTCTACTGAATTTTATTTGAGGTCTAGGTGATGCAAAGATGCAAGAGAATTATGATTTGTGGGCTAAGGAAGGGTGATGAAATCCCCACCTTATCTTGCTTATGGGTGTTGCCCTTAAGATATTTTGAAATGATATGCAACAAAGCAAGTTCAAACAAGGGGTTCTATGCAAGAATGAAAATGCATGAGCATGCTTTTGGAAAAGTTAGAGTACTCACCTTGCCTCCCGCAATCTTCAACAATGTAATTAACAACAATTAGACAATAAAGAAAAAGAGCTTCTATCCTAAATGATGCATGACTTAGAACATGAAAGTGTGATTTCTACTCTTGGAATAAGAATTTTTATTAGGTTCAAGTGAAGAGCTTTTTTTTAAAATTTAGTGAACCTATCTAACCATAATATGCAAGAACATTAAGGAAATGACACAAAATGAGAGGAATAAGTTTGGAGACTTACTTGATGCGCAATCCCTCGTTCTTCTCTCTCTTTTTTTTTGAAATGAAATGACAAAATCAAAAGATGAAAGAGAGAAATACAAACTTACCTCTTTTTTTTTGAATTTTTTTTAACCTGTAAAAAAGAAAAGAAAAGAGAGATTTATTAGTATACTATATACACAAGGAAAACAAAGTTCTTAAATCAAAAATCATCATTCTTCCCCGGCAACGGCGCCAAAAATTGATAACGCGAAAGTTCGTCGTTTAAAACACGCGTATAATAATCTTAAAACCGAGCTCGCACAAAATGATCAAAAGAGAACGTAGTACTATGGCAAGCAGTGGTCGAATCCACAGGGAAGAAGATATTTTTAGAGTTAAAAACCTTATAACCTTTTAGAAAATGTTTGTGATTTTTTTGTAGCTTGAAGAGAATGATTAAACAAAGAATGATTCCAACAATTAATTCAAAATGTCTATGATTATGAGTCTATGTCATGGGAAATAATTGCATAACATTGAGAAGAAGAGGTAGAAAAAGTAAGAAGAGAGGGAAGATGAACAAACTCTAGATCAAATGAACACTTCTTTCATTAACATAAAGAAACGATTACATGAAGTGCAAGACGAGCTTACAATAAAGATGTGACGAGATTACAATGAAGTAAAATGAAACTAAAGCAGTAGCAACAAGAGGAGCCTGAGATGTGAAGATGGTAGCCGCAATGGTGATGACGGCGCCATCCTCTCTTGGCCTTGGATCACGAACCACCTTGCGGAAGATGTCGTCTACACCGGGAGGAAGTTACCTTTGTCGTTGAAGTTACCTTTGGAGGGTGAATAACTTTGAACCCAAGAGGAATTAGGAGATGTCCAAGAAGAAGAAGTTGAAGAGGAGGGAGAGAGAAAGAACTTTGATGAAGAACTTAGATAGAAAAGAAGAACAGAAGAACTTCAAAATAGATAAATAACAGAAACTAGCACCTCGGATGAACAGTGAAATCACAGGACAGCAAGTTAAAAATGAGAAATATCTTTAAAACCAGAACGAATTAGAAGATGGTGTAGACGAAGAAGTTGTAGAAAACGTAAAAACCAAGAACTTTCATGAAGACATCAAGAGCAGCAAATGACTAGAAGAGGGAGCAATAAGGGGAAGAACAGAGAAAAATACTGGGTCGCAGATGAACAGGACAGCACAGTGAAAAATACGAAATAGCTTAAAAACTAGAAGAAACTAGAAGATGCTCCAGAATAAGAAGTTGTAGAGAACTTAAAAATAAAGAACTTTTATGAAGAGTGCATGAGCTGAAAATGAACTTACAAGGGAGAACTCGGAGGCCTAAGGTTGGGAGAGAAATTACCAAAAGAAGAACACCCTTCTCCTTCTTGTCATGGGCTATTTATAGGAAAAGTTGGGTAGATGGAGGGTGGAGATTGTATCAAAGGAGATGGATGGATGGGATTTAAGTAGAATATGATGCATGGGGAAGAGAAAAAGTAGGTGAGTACACCCTCCTTGGGCTTTGGACAACCCCCTTCCCAAGACTCATCATTCCTCTCCTTTATTTCAAACTTTGAATTCAATTCTCCCTCCAACCGAAATATGTGTTTCTTTTACTCAATTTCAAACTTTTAGAATTTATTTTCCCTCCAATCAAAATATGTACTTTTGACTTGGTCAACATGGTGGTGACAGTTTTGCCCCCGCCTTCTTTTGTAATTGCCTTCGGTGTCCTACACACACATAATTGCACTTTAGTCCATAAAAATTATCACAATTGTGCACATAAATCTTTAATGCTCATGATTATGCAATGGAGAATTAATGCTCATGGCCCTCAACTTTAATTTATTATTAAATAAGATAATCGAATTAATCAATTTTCGTGAAAGCTCCAATTTAAATGCGGAGTTGAGGTTAACTATGAAATATGCATAATTGCCTAATTATATGCACATAAAATGGTGTATATGCAATGAATTGTCATAAGAAATGGACACTTATCAAACCCCAAGGAGCATGCTGAGCTCCAAAGAATTGTCGAGGACCTTATTCAAAAGGGTTTCCTCAGGGTGAGCAAGAGCTCATGTGCTGTTCCTGCCTTACTCACGCCAAAGAAAGATGGCGCCTGGCAGATGTGTGTTGACATCCGCGCCATCAACAAAATCACTATCAAGTATAGATTTCCCATTTCCCATCTTGATGACATGCTTGACATGATGAGTGGAGCCACCATCTTTGTAAAGATTGACTTGAAAAGTGGCTACCACCAGGTCCAAATCCGACCAGGGGATGTGTGGAAGACAACCTTCAAAATAAAAGAAGGTCTGTACGAGTGGCTCGTCATGCCGTTTGGGCTATCCAATTGTCACGCCCCGAGCGCGGAAGATACTCGGATATGCGCGACGAGTTTATATCAATCATGTCAATCAGAGTAGTAGTGTATTCGACACCAAAACAGAGATGCGCAAAATAGAAAGATAACCCAATCCTTTATTTCATAATAGATAGACTATTACAAATCCAATACTCTATTCAAAAAAGGAAAAGTACATAGTTGACTCAAGAAAATAGGAAAAAAGACTAGATGACACTTGGAAAAGCTCTAGCTCTTTCACTCTTGACTTTCCCCATCAGTTTGACCTTCTTCGTCGGACTTACCTGAAAAGTAAGGGAGAAACACGGAGTGAGCGAACGCTCAGTAGGAAATTATATCTCAAGCGCTAGCAAGGGGTTTAAATAATTACATCTTTCATGTATGTACTATAGCTATGCATGCTTGTATAAAACGACAAGGTAGAAAGAGAGTATATCAATAAGATAGCAATTTGAACAAGCCATGAACTTTCAAGAAAAGCTAACAAGATATTCAAGCAAGAACTTTTAACAAGTCATGTCAAGAATTTGGCTATCATGTTTCAAGCAAGCAAGTAATTACCCTTTCTCGGGTCACGCAATTCATGTCATGTCAAGCACGAGTCAAGTACAAGATTTGTGTGGAATGTCCAATCAAGCTAGTCATGCACTCGGTATAATGCCAGATACCTTATCATTCAACTCCCATGGGCACAAGTACTTTCGGGTGCTCCCCCCAGGACCAGATCGGGCCCTATATGCGCAGGCATTTATCATGTATTTTGACATCCACTCTTGTATATATATATATAGCCAATGAGGAATTTCAATGATCAAGCTTGTAGACACGTAGGATAACTTTGATAGAATGGAGTCCAAAAATACGACATTGGACATAGATAGGCGATAACAACGGTACAATCACGATGAACGATGAAACTAGGTGGAATTAGGTTCCCTTAACTCGGGTACCATGACAAGTATGGACATTCTTTATATAGAATTGAGGTCCACATGAACAGTATATCAAAGATAAGATACCCTCATTCTTATCATAGAATCGAGGTTTTACAAGAACATCATTTAATGGCATGATAATCTCATCCCATTAGGAAATTCTTATGATATACACTTGGTATAACATAAGGGCCGGTATCCCATGTTTCTTTAGAGTGACATGGAAATCATTAGTGTAATGGGTTTTTAAGGTACAACCAGCTCAGTCGGCCTTGAGGGAATCCAAGGCTCGAGGAGTCTTACGGAGGTCTCTTTGACTAACTTGCTAGTCCAAAGGAACGGAATGTCCAATGGAGAGCTTGTATGTCAATGAGAATTGAGGGTGATCGATAAAACATCATGAAACGTGGGACTATACTCACGGATTGGAATATAGTGCCAATATAATATGTATATGTATATAATAAAACCCTCGGTTACAGAAACAGGGTAAAAATAGTTTTTATAGAAAATAACGACTTTAACTAAGTCATTAATCACATAATTAACGCCTTCAGTAAGGGCGTTTATCTATTTTCATTTTTGCAAAATTTCAATATTTCAGTATTTTACCAAAAACGCGCCCTGGTGAGGGGCGTTTCTTTACAAGTTGACGGCGTATACAGTGGTCGTCCATTCTTTACTTCTATTTTTGCAGTATATATATATTCAGAAATTTATCAAAAACACGCCCTGGACAGGGGCGTTACTGTTCAATTCACGCCCTGAACAGGGGCGTTAGTCAAGTGAGAGACGACCTCTACAGGGTCGTGAATTAAAGAATTTTCAGATTTCAAGTATTATAATTTCCAGAAACAAGAGACATGGTCATGACAGGAAAAATATCGGGATATGATCATGCACTGATTTAGAATCATGTTTAAGTGGATATTGGATAATTAACCTGGGTAACTATTAACAATTGAGAAAATTGACGTCCGTGTACAGGGCGTCAAATCTGGAATTGACGACCTGGTCATGGTCGTTTCTTTCAAAGTAGCGCCCTTGTCTGGGTCGCGTATTAACGTAGCGCCCTTGGAAAGGGCGTTTCTTTCCAATAATAGAAACATTTAAAACTCGCGAAAACTATATGCATGAACTAATATATATGGTTTAACATAGTTATTATGGTGATTTGGGCTACAGTGCTTGAGAAAACCTACCTTAATAATAATAATCTGAAGATGAACGTGACGGGTTCTGAACCTCTACGAACTTAACAGCAGCACCAAGCAAAGATGATGCAGATGAAGAGATCGTTTGATTGAAGAATCCTTGTTCTTCACTGATCAACTTGCTGTAAGTCCTACAGAAAAAAAGAAACTGATATTAGTTTCTTCACCTTACACATCCAGAACTAAAGGTAAAGAGAATAACTTTACCCGGATGAAGAACTCTTGTTCTTCAGAACATCAGGGCTTCTTAACCTGTAAGGAGAGATGAAGAATCATTAATTCTTCATGCAACCGAAGGTAAAGAGATAAGAAGAACTGCTGTTCTTTACGTACCGTAGCAGCAGCAGATCGACCAAATAGCTTTAGGGTTTGATAGTCAAGGGTTTTTATAGGATTCTGGAAATCCTAATAAGGTTAGTGTTTGATTGGAAGTAACACTTCCATGATAGAGTTATTACTACATTCGAACTCTTTCTCATAGTTATCAACTTACCCTGGATAAGTTCCCGGTTCGAACGAAACTGGAATGGAATTAACGCCTTATTCTAGGGCGTCGAATTTTAAATTGACGCCTTGGCATGCGTCGTTTCTTGTGGAAACGCGTCCAAGCAAAGGGCGTTTCAAATACTTGCCTTTTTATGTAATTTTGGTTGTTTAAGATTTGACGCCTTGACATGTGGGCGTCCCTTCTAAAAACACGCCTTAGGTGAGGGCGTTTCTTGTCAAGTAGCGCCTTGCTCCAAGGCGTTAATTTCATCAGGGCTTTGTTCTTCTTGTTTTAACCTTTTTCATTTGTTCGCTTAATCTTTTAGTTTATTATAAATTTATTTCTTTTAATTTTATACGGGTTGCTACACCCTCCCCCACTTAAAAGAATTTGGTCCCCAAATTCATAGCATACATTTACATATGGAGAGTGTAGAGTTCATACCTTCTAAAATAACTCTGGAAATCGCTTCCTCATAGATTCCTCGGTCTCTCATGTAGCTTCATGTTCTGAATTCTTATTCCATTGTACTTTTAGCATGGGAATAACCTTATTCCTTAGGGTTCGTACTTCTCGATCTAGTATTCTTATGGGCTTCTGCTCGTATGTGAGATCTTTCCGGATTACTAGATTTCCATGCTCAATAATATGTGATGGATCATGCACATACTTCTTCAACATAGATATGTGGAACACATCATGTACTTCGGACAGTTGAGGTGGCAATGCGATGCGATAAGCAACCTCGCCAACTCTTTCTAGTATCTCAAAAGGTCCGATAAATCTTGGTGTAAGCTTGCCCTTAACACCAAATCTTCGTATTCCACGTCCAGGCGATATCTTGAGAAATACATGATCTCCAACTTGGAATTCAAGATCTCTTCTTCTTGTGTCAGCATAAGCCTTTTGTCTAGACTGAGCAACTTGCAGTCTTTCTCTGATTAATTGTATCTTCTCGGTAGTATCCCTTACCATGTCTGGACCTAACAGTTGTTTCTCTCCAACTTCGTCCCAGCATAAGGGTGATCGACAACTCCTTCCGTATAAGGCTTCAAAAGGTGCCAGTTGTATACTTGCCTGGTAGCTATTATTGTATGCAAATTCAACCAGAGGCAAGTGATCATGCCAGTTTCCATCAAAATCAGTAATGCATGCTCTTAGCATATCTTCGACTACTTGATTGGTTCTCTCGGTCTGACCATCCGTTTGAGGATGAAAGGCTGTGCTAAAGTTAAGTCTCGTTCCCAGCGAATGTTGTAGTCCTTTCCAAAAATGAGAAGTAAAACGGGGATCTCTGTCAGACACGATTGAAACAGGAATACCATGTAATCTGACTATTTCCTTGATGTATAGTGCAGCTAAGACATCAACTGACCATCGACTCTTGATTGGCAAGAAATGCGCTGATTTAGTCAATCGGTCAATGATAACCCATATTCCATCATGTCCTCTTTTTGATTTAGATAAACCCATGATGAAATCCATACCAATATCCTCCCACTTCCATTTAGGGATATCTAGAGGATGTAGTTTTCCAGCAGGCTTTTGGTGTTCCGCCTTGACTTGTTGGCACGTGAGACAGCGTGATACGTAGTCCGCTATTTCTCTTTTCATGTTGGGCCACCAAAAATTTCTTTTTACATCTTGGTACATTTTGGTAGATCCAGGATGAATTGTATATCTTGATCTGTGAGCTTCATCTAAGACCTTCTTCTTCAATTCTGGGCAGTCCGGTATACAAGTTCTATTCTTGAACATTAATCTTCCATCAGAAGCTAATTGGAAATCCGATTGTCCTTCTAATCTGCCCTTGATTTCTACTAATGTAGGATCATCATTCTGAAGTGCTTGTATTTCAGACAATAAATCTGACTGTATGCTTACATGAGATAATGTGACACATCTAGGGTCCGTGTCCATGCTTATATTGAGTTCAGAGAATTGTTCCAGCAACTTCCATTCTTGAATCATACAATTGGCTAACAGTGCTCTCGGCTTTCGACTAAGGGCATCTGCTACATGATTACCCTTTCCGGGATGATATTGTATATTGAAGTCGAAGTCCTTGAGATATTCCAGCCATCGTCTTTGCCTCATATTTAGTTCCTTCTGTGAAAAGAGATATTTGAGACTCTTGTGGTCGGAGTATATAGTAAACTGCACTCCATATAGATAATGTCTCCATATCTTCAGTGCAAATACTACCGCAGCCAATTCTAGGTCATGGACGGGGTAGTTTTCTTCATGCTTCTTTAATTGACGAGAAGAGTAGGCTATAACCTTCCCTTGTTGCATTAGAACACACCCGAGGCCAATGCCAGAAGCATCAGTGTATACCTTGAACTTTTCTCCTTCAATTGGTAATGCTAAGATAGGAGCTGTAGTAAGATGATCCTTGAGAGTTTGGAAGCTTCTTTCACATTCCTCATCCCATTCATAACAGATCTCCTTGCGAGTTAACCTCGTAAGTGGCACGGCGATTTTAGAGAAATCCTTGATGAATCGCCTGTAATAGCCGGCAATACCTAAGAAACTTCAGATCTCGCTAGCATTGGTCGGTCTTTCCCAGTTCCTTACAGCTTCAACCTTTGATGGGTCTACAGATAAGCCATCCTTTGATATAACATGTCCGAGAAAAGTCACTTCTTCAAGCCAGAATTCACACTTGCTAAGTTTTGCATATAATTGGTTTGTCCTCAATATTTGTAATGCAATCCTCAAATGTTCCTCATGCTCTTCCTTGGTCTTGGAATAAATCAATATATCATCAATAAAGACCACCACGAATTGATCTAAATAAGGCCTGAATATACTATTCATTAACTGCATAAAGGCAGCAGGGGCATTCGTTAGTCCGAAAGGCATAACAACAAATTCATAATGGCCATACCTGCTTCTGAATGCGGTTTTATGAATATCCTCGTCCTTGATTCTTAGTTGGTGATATCCTGACCTAAGATCAATTTTGAAAAAGTACATGGATCCTGAAATTTGATCAAACAATTCATCGATTCTCGGCAGTGGATACTTGTTCTTGATAGTGAGGTGATTCAACTGTCGATAGTCGATGCATAACCTCATGGACCCGTCTTTCTTCTTTACAAATAATACAGGCGCTCCCCACGGGGAAGTACTTGGTCTAATGAATCCTTTCTTAATGAGTTCCCTCAATTGCTCCTTTAACTCCTTGAGTTCAGCAGGTGACATCCTATAAGGTGCCTTTGAAATCGGACCAGCACCAGGGACTAAGTCAATGGTGAAGGCCACTTCTCTTTGCGGGGGTAATCCCGGCAAATCTTCCACAAATACGTCCGAAAATTCTTGTACCACTGGAATGTCTTCTAGCTTAGCTTCCTTAGCTTCTTTAACTGTGACAAATGCAAGGAAAGATACACATCCTTTCCTGATGAGCTTGCTAGCTCGGAGAGCTGAAATAATAGGGGATTTGCTCCGACTCTTAGGGCTAGTCAAGATTAGTTCTGGAAATTCCTTGAATGTAACCTTACTATTGCGGCAATCAACCGTTGCCTGATACTTGGATAACCAATCTGCTCCTAGTATAACATCATACTCTTTCAGATCTAAACATATGAGATCAATAGGGAGATTTCTACCCTGAACCGATACTTCGCAGTTTTGGTAATGATGTGTAATATCAGTCTCATCACCCAGAGGAGTAGACAAAACTAACTTTATCCATTCCGGTTCTAGGGGTAATGGGTCAGCAAACTTCTTAGAAATAATAGAATGCGATGCACCAGTATCAATTAAGACATATGCATTCCTGGAACAAACTTTCAATGTACCTTCCACTAAGCCGCCTTCTTCTTCTTGCTCGGTCTCCTTGATTGCATGAAGACGAGCATTCTTGGTTACTGGGCGTTTCCCGACATCGGCTTGATCGTTAAGTAATGGGTAATCAGGAATCCGATGCTCACGACTCCCACAACGGAGACATGCTCCTAGTTTCCTCCAGCATTCTTCTGCTCTATGACCCGCTTTATCACAATGTTTGCACACTGTATTTGGAGAGGTAGTGGTGATAGAGAAGGGCTTGGTCTTCTTGAACTTTTGCTCTTGCGAGGAAATACCTCCATTGCTAGGCCTCTTCTTGAAGTTGGGTTTAAAGGAACCTGATCCTGTAACTTGTTCCTTCTTATCCTTACCACGAATCCTATCAGACAATTCCGTGGCATCTTCTAATAGTTGAGCTCGGCGTACTATCTCTGAGTAGACTTGAATGTCCATCGGCGCCAGTTGAGTAATAGCTTGGGGCCTGAGCCCATTAAGAAACCTCCTAGCTTTCATTTTCTCGGTGCTAACTAGATGCTTAGCATACCGAGATAATCTAGAGAATTGGGCCTCATACTTGGCCACTGACAAGGATCGTTGCTTTAATGCAGCAAATTCTACAGCCTTCTTTTCCTGAACTCGGTCCGAGAAATATTTTGCGTTGAAGTGTTCAACGAATTCCTCCCACGTAACCTGATCTTGATTTACAGTAGCCTCTATTGATTCCCACCAGCATCTAGCATCCCTTTCTAACTGAAAAGTAGCTAATAAGACCTTATCTTGATCCGTGCATTGCATAACACAGAATATTCGTTCTGTTTCCCTAATCCAGTGTTCAGCGTCATCTGGATCAGTAGAACCCGTGAACTTGGGCGGGTTCATGTTCTTGAAGGTCAGGTGGAGACTTCCTGCTCGTTGTCCACCTCCTTGTGTTACTTGTTGCGGCACTTGAGTCATGCCTTGCAGTGTACGCTGCATGTTGCGCCATTGAGCTCGTTCGGCAGCCATTATCCTACAATTACCATAACTATATTAGTATATACTCGTGTTAAGGGCTTTTAAGTTTTTATATTAACTCAACCCTTGGTTCTACCCAATCTCACTGGTTAAAGGTTTGAACATATCCTTGGACTTGGGTTTTCCTAGGAATTGAATACCCTAGGCTCTGATACCGCAAAAACTGTCACGCCCCGAGCGCGGAAGATACTCGGATATGCGCGACGAGTTTATATCAATCATGTCAATCAGAGTAGTAGTGTATTCGACACCAAAACAGAGATGCGCAAAATAGAAAGATAACCCAATCCTTTATTTCATAATGGATAGACTATTACAAATCCAATACTCTATTCAAAAAAGGAAAAGTACATAGTTGACTCAAGAAAATAGGAAAAAGACTAGATGACACTTGGAAAAGCTCTAGCTCTTTCACTCTTGACTTTCCCCATCAGTTTGACCTTCTTCGTCGGACTTACCTGAAAAGTAAGGGACAAACACGGAGTGAGCGAACGCTCAGTAGGAAATTATATCTCAAGCGCTAGCAAGGGGTTTAAATAATTACATCTTTCATGTATGTACTATAGCTATGCATGCTTGTATAAAACGACAAGGTAGAAAGAGAGTATATCAATAAGATAGCAATTTGAACAAGCCATGAACTTTCAAGAAAAGCTAACAAGATATTCAAGCAAGAACTTTTAACAAGTCATGTCAAGAATTTGGCTATCATGTTTCAAGCGAGCAAGTAATTACCCTTTCTCGGGTCACGCAATTCATGTCATGTCAAGCACGAGTCAAGTACAAGATTTGTGTGGAATGTCCAATCAAGCTAGTCATGCACTCGGTATAATGCCAGATACCTTATCATTCAACTCCCATGGGCACAAGTACTTTCGGGTGCTCCCCCCAGGACCAGATCGGGCCCTATATGCGCAGGCATTTATCATGTATTTTGACATCCACTCTTGTATATATATATATAGCCAATGAGGAATTTCAATGATCAAGCTTGTAGACACGTAGGATACCTTTGATAGAATGGAGTCCAAAAATACGACATTGGACATAGATAGGCGATAACAACGGTACAATCATGATGAACGATGAAACTAGGTGGAATTAGGTTCCCTTAACTCGGGTACCATGACAAGTATGGACATTCTTTATATAGAATTGAGATCCACATGAACAGTATATCAAAGATAAGATACCCTCATTCTTATCATAGAATCGAGGTTTTACAAGAACATCATTTAATGGCATGATAATCTCATCCCATTAGGAAATTCTTATGATATACACTTGGTATAACATAAGGGCCGGTATCCCATGTTTCTTAAGAGTGACATGGAAATCATTAGTGTAATGGATTTTTAAGGTACAACCAGCTCAGTCGGCCTTGAGGGAATCCAAGGCTCGAGGAGTCTTACGGAGGTCTCTTTGACTAACTTGCTAGTCCAAAGGAACGGAATGTCCAATGGAGAGCTTGTATGTCAATGAGAATTGAGGGTGATCGATAAAACATCATGAAACGTGGGACTATACTCACGGATTGGAATATAGTGCCAATATAATATGTATATGTATATAATAAAACCCTCGGTTACAGAAACAGGGTAAAAATAGTTTTTATAGAAAATAATGACTTTAGCTAAGTCATTAATCACATAATTAACGCCTTCAGTAAGGGCGTTTATCTATTTTCTTTTTTTGCAAAATTTTAATATTTCAGTGTTTTACCAAAAACACGCCCTGGTGAGGGGCGTTTCTTTACAAGTTGACGGCGTATACAGTGGTTGTCCATTCTTTACTTCTATTTTTGCAGTATATATATATTCAGAAATTTATCAAAAACACGCTCTGGACAGGGGCGTTACTGTTCAATTCACGCCCTGAACAGGGGCGTTAGTCAAGTGAGAGACGACCTCTACAGGGTCGTGAATTAAAGAATTTTCAGATTTCAAGTATTATAATTTCCAGAAACAAGAGACATGGTCATGACAGGAAAAATATCGGGATATGATCATGCACTGATTTTAGAATCATGTTTAAGTGGATATTGGATAATTAACCTGGGTAACTATTAACAATTGAGAAAATTGACGTCCGTGTACAGGGCGTCAAATCTGGAATTGACGACCTGGTCATGGTCGTTTCTTTCAAAGTAGCGCCCTTGTCTGGGTCGCGTATTAACGTAGCGCCCTTGGGAAGGGCGTTTCTTTCCAATAATAGAAACATTTAAAACTCGTGAAAACTATATGCATAAACTAATATATATGGTTTAACATAGTTATTATGGTGATTTGGGCTACAGTGCTTGAGAAAACCTACCTTAATAATAATAATCTGAAGATGAACGCGACGGGTTCTGAACCTCTACGAACTTAACAGCAGCACCAAGCAAAGATGATGCAGATGAAGAGATCGTTTGATTGAAGAATCCTTGTTCTTCACTGATCAACTTGCTGTAAGTCCTACAGAAAAAAAGAAACTGATATTAGTTTCTTCACCTTACACATCCAGAACTAAAGGTAAAGAGAATAACTTTACCCGGATGAAGAACTCTTGTTCTTCAGAACATCAGGGCTTCTTAACCTGTAAGGAGAGATGAAGAATCATTAATTCTTCATGCAACCGAAAGTAAAGAGATAAGAAGAACTGCTATTCTTTACGTACCGTAGCAGCAGCAGATCGACCAAATAGCTTTAGGGTTTGATAGTCAAGGGTTTTTATAGGATTCTAGAAATCCTAATAAGGTTAGTGTTTGATTGGAAGTAACACTTCCATGATAGAGTTATTACTACATTCGAACTCTTTCTCATAGTTATCAACTTAGCCTGGATAAGTTCCCGGTTCGAACGAAACTGGAATGGAATTAACGCCTTATTCTAGGGCATCGAATTTTAAATTGACGCCTTGGCATGCGTCGTTTCTTGTGGAAACGCGTCCAAGCAAAGGGCGTTTCAAATACTTGCCTTTTTATGTAATTTTGGTTGTTTAAGATTTGACGCCTTGACATGTGGGCGTCCCTTCTAAAAACACGCCTTAGGTGAGGGCGTTTCTTGTCAAGTAGCGCCTTGCTCCAAGGCGTTAATTTCATCAGGGCTTTGTTCTTCTTGTTTTAACCTTTTTCATTTGTTCGCTTAATCTTTTAGTTTATTATAAATTTATTTCTTTTAATTTTATACGGGTTGCTACACCAATGCCCCCAGAACTTTCATGAGGCTTATGACGGAAGTCCTTTGTCCTCTCATTGGTCGCTTTGTTGTCGTCTACTTTGACGACATTCTCATCTATAGCCACAACCCTCAGGATCACATCCAACATTTGAGGGAAGTCTGCGAGACTTTGAGGAGAGAAACCCTATATGCCAATCTCAAAAAGTGTGAATTCATGTGATGGGAATCAACATCGAGCACTAACATTTTATTTTTGTATTTGTATCCTTTTTGTTTGCATTTATATCCTTGGGTTAATTGGGTTGCAATTGTAAGGCATTATAAGCCAATTTGTTAGTCTTTAGGAATCTTTGGGTTACTTTACAAAAGGGCCTTTGGGTTTCTATGTAAAATGCTAGTAGGTCCAGCAGGGTCCCCCACCCGCTTTCCCATTAGTCCACCAAGGATCTAGGGCCCATGTGGGGCTAATTCAAAGTCCAAGATTGGACTTGGACCAAGGGGGGGACAAGATGGAAGAAAATTCAAAGTTGATTACCTCTTAGTCAAGGGGGCGCCCCCTCCTTTGTCCTCTCTTGTAATTTTTTAGTTTTCTTTCTTTTTGACCACATGGGGAAAGAAAATGCTATCCCTTGTTTACCCCTCTCTAACCCTAGATCTAAGGGTAGTCTATGTCTTTTTTCCATTTCTATATAACCCTTGTATTTTCACATTTCATGGAATTAATGGAGAAGAAATTATGAGAAATTCAAGAGCCTTGGGCGCCCCCTCTCTCCCTCTCCCTCTTGCAGCTGGATTGCTGTGGTTTCTGGGGTGGATTCCCTACAAAACTTGGTGGATTCCAAGTGGTATCTCATCTTTGAGTGTGAAGCTCCGCCGCCGCCGCCATCGAGCCGCCATCGCACCACCACCGCCTCGCCGTCGCAGATCTGTCCATTGCTGGACAGAGGTCTAAAGCCCGATTTTTAGCTCCCCTTCAGGAGATCAGATCGTGCTGAAAATTGGAGGGTGAGTTTCCCACATTCCCCATAGCCTCCACAAAAAAATTCACATTTTGCGTCCCTTGTTTACCTTCCTTTACCATTTATTCCCCCCGATCTACAAATTCTGTCTCTGTGCAGAGTTGTGTTCCAGCAGCCCAACTCTTCTTCGTTTTGATGCCCTTTCCAATTTCAGATCGCTCTGAAATTTGGACTGTGTTTTCTATCAATCAAAACCCCTTTCCCCAAATTTTTTCACGATTTTAGGAGTTCATTTACCCCTCATAAAAATATCTGTGAAAACCGGTTTCTATTCTGTCCTGTGTAGTCCAGATCCGACCCCTCTCCACCATAAAATTCTTTTCCCCTATCAAACATCCTCAGAAAAATACACAAAAATTATTCTCGTGTTCCTTCTTCCTCCTCCATCTCCCATAAAAATCCCAACTCCCAGATCCATAGTTTGAGCCTCGGTCAAACCAAGGTCTCAGGCAGATCCTAATCTGCACAGTCTGTTCCAAGCCAGAGAAGTCCGCTTGTCCTAAATTCAGCCTCAACAAATACAGAGATAGGAAAATTCTTGTAATAACAGGTGCTTGAAGATCTCTAAGCTAGCTTCGCAATGGCGCTGGTTTTGCGTCGATCCGACGTCGGAGTTGGTCGCAACAAGTGTTTTTGCTGGGTCACGCAGTGTTGAAACTACAACACATGCCCGTGGACAGCAAGCCACAACGTTCCCCAGTCGGCCCCCTCGCCTTCCACAAGGAGAACCAGCGCGTCCCCGTCCTAGGGATCGTCCCTCCAGGAGTCCCCATCGCTGCGGTACCACTCCCAGCCCGATCGGCCCACAGATCAGGATGTGGACCCCACAATTGCCGGTGCGGGCCACAACCGGAGCTGCCCAAATCGCTGCCCGTCAACCCAAACCCGTTACTCTCGGGTCCACGTGTAGCCCTTTACCTCCCAGCGTGGAGTGGGCAGTAATATTCATTGCTGTAATTTAATTATTTACTGTACCGGGAGTACAAAGTTTGGCCGGGGTCATCTTCCCCACGCCCGGAGCGAGGAGGTATCGTGTCCGTTCCCCACTTGGCATTTGCTTTACACGTATATATTTCTATATGCCGCTGCATGAGTGATAGGATATTAGCTCGTCAAATTTTATCACCGCTGCGAGAGTGAGTGAGTGGAACCCGTCCCGTGACTCGATCCGAGCATGCAGAAAAGTCGATACCCGAGACTCATTGGCGATTTCTCAACCGCGCACGTCCGCACGCTTCCCTAGCTTATGGACGTCCACGAGCTAGAGTCCCAGGTTCGCGTCCCGTCCCACATCAAATTGGTATCAGAGCTAAGTCGAGTCTAGGGTAGTCGGTCTTAGGTTGCATTTCACCCTTTACCCGGGATATCAAAAGGTGTTCCTGGAACGATAGGTTACGCCTATTGGGAAGGTTGCACACTTGCGTGAGTGCGATCCTCAGATCAAACCTCCGCCACGTACTGGATACTGGTTGAGTATAGATTTGTATTCGAGTCCGTATTTTACTCCTTGTCACCATGTAGAGTGTCTAGGTGCTTGCATTAGTCTTGCATAAATAAAGAAAAAGAAAAGAAAAAGTGTTCCAATGCATGCCCACTCCTAGGGGAACCAATTCCCATCTCTTTGCAACTATGGCCAACCCCTACGCCCAAGTCCCAATGCAAGAGAAAGTCCCAATCAGACCCGTCCAAAGCCACAAGTCCGTGTCTGAGTACATTAGGGACTTTGATGAGTACCGGTTGGGAAGTGGAGTTGGAGAGAATAGCACCATGATCGCATTTCAGTTCTGGAGAGGTTTACGGCTTCACTACTAGTTTGAGTTGCTTTACCGCGATGTGACCACTCTGGAGCATTCTTATCAGGTGGCTCTAGAGGTTGAGCCTTTCGAGTCAAGGTTTGATGCTGCCCTTCGGCAAGCATCTACCTCTCAGCATACTGCCAAGCCGGTCGGTCGGCCACATGAGCCCCCGAGGCAGGACGCTCCTACCCTGCGACCTCACCCACCCCAGCCGAGGAACCCTTCCCCTAGAGCTCCTTTGCCACCTGTTGTGCCCCTGGTTTTGATGATGACAACCATGAGATGTGAATGTAGTATTCAACCCAAAATGTTAAATAAAGTCTTGATTCAGTAACGCTTCCATTTGATTTCCTTTTGATGCAAGAAAGGAACAGGGTCGACGCTGGGAGTTCAAGGCGTCCACGCATCAGTTGAAGAGGGATTCACAGATTCACTTCACTGCGTCAACTCCACGCTATTGCAGCGTCAACTCATTAGCATAAGGAGCAAAGGCATTCACAGACCTACTTCACTGCGTCAACACCACAGTAGAGCAGCGTCGACGCAGCAGTTAAAAAGGTAGTGTTAATGGTTCACTGGAATACCCCAGTGCGTCAACGCTACAGAAGGATAGCGTCGACGCAGCAGCTCATTCTGATGTGAAGTTGGCTCTGGGTCAGTTAAGTGGGTCGATGCAGCGACCCCATGCGTCAACACATCCAGTCTTACATTCAAGCCATATGAGGCATCTCCAGGCTGCGTCAACCCTGGGGACTCAATGGGTTGACGCCATCTGAACTTCCTTCGAGATTAGTTGGGTGGACCCCAATCGTAGTGACGTCAAAGGCCACATCAGCCAAAAAGCGCTTGAGATCTCATCTTTTCCCTCGCGATTCCAGAAGGCTCTACACGTACCAATCAGGGGACTAACCAGAATATCTGGTTGGGGCCCACTAGATGTATATATGCATGGATCTGGAAATGAGCACGGGAATTGCTGAATTACGGAAGGTGTTAGAGATTTTGAAGCTGTTGCGGACAAGGCTGAGAAAGAGAAGCTCACGAGAGGAACAGGGAGTTCATCTTCATCCTCATATCGATCTGCTGAAGACTGGAGGAGATCTAGGAGCAGCGATCCTTGGAAGCTCATCTGCATTTCAGAAGGAGAAGATCAGCTAATCGTTGAAGCTTCTTCTTCCAGTTTTCTGAATTCAAGCTAGAGATTCGACTGCTTCACAGATCTGAGATTGCCTTTTTATTTACAGAGTGATTTCGTTTATTACTTGTCTTTTTGATTTGAACTCTATTATATTGTTTCTCCCTCGTACTGGTTAGAGTAGAGGGAGGGGTTTGATCCAGCAGACTGTGCTTGGATCAAGGGAATTTGGGCGTGTTGCCTGCAAGCTGTTTGTCAGCGGGTTAGAGGATCTGTTCCTCTAGTTAAGTCAAGCTGTAATGCTCAGCGGTGTATGTGAGGAAGTAGTTCCTCGGTGTAGCTAAGCTGTAAAGCTCAGCAGGGATCCTCGTTGGTTTAGTGAGGGGTGGACGTAGGTCTCCACAGGGAGACCGAACCACCATAAAAGTCTGTGTTCCTTTTGTGGTTTGATTTCTCACATTATCTACCTTTCGTTAGATGCTTGATTAGGCATGATTCTCATGCTGTTTGGTTATTGAACTTCTAATTATCATTCTGCTCTTTAATTCGAGTGTGATCTTGCATAAAGTTTTTTAAAGGGTCAACCTATTCACCCCTCCCCTCTAGTTTGACATTCCACCTAATCCAACACGTGGTATCAGAGCTCGGCTCTCTTGTCAAGGGTCTAACAACCCAGAGAGATTTGGTAGAATGCAAAACAAGGGGCGCATGCCTGAAGGGTATGCAGTGAATAGGCCACCCTTCTTTGATGGCACTAACTATGCGTACTGGAAAAATCGGATGCAGGTATTTCTGAGAGCTCAGGACCATGAGATTTGGAGAGTCGTGAGCAAGGGACCATATCAGATAGAAGGATATGAAGAACTGTGGGTGAAGAAGCAGATTCGGAAGTCCAATGTCAATTGGCAAGCTATGAACATCATGCAATGCTCATTGCATCCTATGGAGTTTTCACGAGTATCCTCATGTGCAAGTGCCAAGGAAATGTGGGACAGACTCCAAGTCATTTATGAAGGTACGTCCGAGGTAAGGGAGACAAAAGCCAATATGTTAATTTCTGAATATGAAGCTTTTAGAATGAAACCAGAGGAAAACATATCTGAAATGTATGCTAGACTAACCCTATTAGTGAATGGTCTTAAAGGTCTAGGAAAGGCTTACACAGATTACGAACTGGTTAGGAAAATTCTTAGATCCCTAACTCCAGTTTGGCACACCAAGGCCACTGTTGTTGAGGAATCTAGGAACCTTCCTACCACTACCCCTGATGAGCTTATCAGATCTTTGATGGCTTATGAGCTAAACTTCAAAAGGATAGATGAGGATGTGAAAAAGAAAAAGCCTCTTGCATTGAAGGCAGGACCAAGTAGCAAGGATAGCTCAGATGACAGTCATTCATCTACCTCAGATGATGACTCAAGTGAGATAGCAATGCTCACCAGAAAATTCAGGAGGTTTCTAAGGAAGGAAGGTAAATTTAGAAACAACAGAAGATCAGAGGTAAGAAAGAGTTCAAAATTCAAATCAGAAAACTCTAGGAAATCTGACAAGGTTGTCTGCTACCAATGCAGGAAACAAGGACATATAAAATCTGAATGTCCAGAGAATGTGAAGAAAGTTCAACCGAAATGGAAGAACAAGAAGCCCAGGGCAATGATAAGTACGTGGAGTGACGAGGAGAAAGATGAAGATGAAGAAGAAAGCACTTCTGAAGAAGAGGTTGATGTCAAGTTGTGTTTCATGGCTAATGGAGATGATAAGGATGAGGTAACTTCCTCTTCTGAAAACTTCTCTTGTAGTGATTGGGAAGAAGCATTTAATGAATTGCTAGATAAGTATGATCATATAAAGAAAGAAAATAAATCACTCAAGAAAAAGAAGAATCTGACTAATCAAGAAAATTCATTGAATGATAAAATCAAGTGCTTAGAAGCTGAAATAACAAGTTTAAGAAAATCTCTTGATGAAAGTGACCAACATAGAGATAAATTGATAGAAATGAATAGAGAAAACGAATATTTACTAAAAATTCAGGATGACCTGAAACTTAGAATGCAAAAATTGGAGAGTGATGAAAAAATTGCTAAAGAAAAGTATGAAGCCATTCAAGGAGTAAATCAGGAACTCCAAGAAAATTTGAAGAAACTGAAAGATGAGAATTCAAGCAAACAAACCTCTCTTGAGAAATTAACTCAAGGTAAAAATAATCTTGAAGATGTCATGGGAATAAGAGGTAATTTTGGAAAAGAAGGACTTGGTTATAATCCAACCAAGAAGAAGGATATAGGAACTAGATTTATAACATTTGTTTCTGAACAAGGTACGTCTGAGCAGAGTCAAATGGCTGAAAAGAAGTCTTGTGAGGAAAATCAAGAAAAAGGAAAATAGACAAATGAAATCAGGAAAGAAAAGGGCAAAGAGAAAATGTATGATACTCTTAATGCCAATCATCATAAGAATGTGCCCAAGTTCAGAAGAAAATCCTCAGGTCAGCCTATAGACCCTAGCTCATCAGCCCAGCATAAAGAATATAGAAATTTATGGAGTCATAGGACTAGTACACGACAGTTGCGTCAACGCACTGAATATCCTGCGTCCACTCATCCCATGTCCCAGGGGTTTCACAGAAAAAATGCTAGAACAAACCATTGGGCGCGTCAACGTAGTGTCCACACTGCGTCAACGCATACACCCTTCCCTGGTGGGCACTCTTTCAGAAACATGAGAATGAGTCGACGCAGCCACTATAGTGCGTCGACGCACCCTATGTACCAGAACCCATATGACCTAAAGGCTAGGTGGATGAGTTAACGCAATCATGTGGTAGGGTCTACACAGCGAACCTTCATTCCTTCAAGACCTCAATATTTTTCTAGAACTTCTCATCCCAGGTTCCCCAATGCCTCTTGGAGTCACAATAACTATTGGAATGAGAACAAGAATACAATTTCATACTTCTCTAACAACAGAAATGGCTCAAAAAGGGAATTCCACAGGGTACCTCAACCAAATCAGAAAAATTTCAAATCTATGAACCCCACATATCAAAAACCCTCAAAACAACAGATTTGGATTCTCAAAAGTATGATGTCTTACTTGACGCAATCATATGGTCTGATGGGACCCAAGTGTATTTGGGTTCCAAAATCTCTTGTTTGATGTGACTTGCAGGAGTGCCTTGCAGCTGTACACAATAGATGGTACCTTGACAGCGGCTGCTCAAGGCACATGACGGGAGACAAGGCAAAATTCTGTCTCCTAGTTGAGAAAGAAGGAGGACATGTCACGTTTGGGGGAAACAATAAAGGTAAAATAATTGGAAAAGGTAAAGTTGGCAAAACTCCCCTGAACTCTATTGATGATGTGTTACTTGTTGAAGGATTAGAATACAATCTTCTTAGTGTAAGCCAACTGTGTGATAGGGGGCACAAAGTTGTGTTTGATTCCCATGCATGCACCATTATTGAAAAGCAGTCTGAAAGTGTCAAATTCTCTGGAAAAAGAATACATAACATGTACATGGTAGATTTAGATGATCCTGCTCATAACAATCTTTGTCTAGCTGTGAATAAAAGTGAACTGGCTTGGCTGTGGCATCGTAGACTAGGTCATGCTAGCTATAGTGTCATGCATAAGTTAGCCAAATTCAACATGGTGAATGGTTTGCCTGATGTTTCATTTAAACAAAATGACAAAATTTGTAATGCATGCACTCAAGGCAAGCATACTAGGAAATCATTTAAATCCAGAATTGAAAACCAATCTTCTAGACCTCTTGAACTTGTTTACATGGATTTGTTTGGACCTACTAGAACAGCAAGTTTGAGTGGCAATTTTACCGAAGATTAAGCTGTGTCTTGCGCAGCGGCTTCACCTGAGATCTGAATTTATCATTAGTAGACTTAATGCCAGACATGTTTTGGTCAGATTGGGTTCGGAGGAGGATTTCCTTCGTGTTCTTATGCAAAAAAACCTTTATATCAAAAGTTTTCTATTTAGATTCTTTAGATGGTCCCATGACTTCGACTTCAATGCGGATCCATCTACTATCCCGGTATGGATCGATTTTCCTTCTATTCCTGTTAATTTTTATCATGAGGACATGCTCCGATCGATTGCAGGCAATGTTGGTCCAATTCTTCGTATTCATGATGCCACTATAGCTATGACGAACACATCTGAAGCCTTAGTTTGTGTAGAAATGGATCTAGATTTGCAGAGGAAAGACATGATTTGGATCGGTATTGACAATGCAGGATTTTGGCAGCCGATTAACTATCACCGGGTGCCTCATTTATGCTCATTCTGCCACAAGATTGGGCACCTGGAAAAGGAATGTAAAAAGAATCGAGGTAAAAATCTGTCTCGGGTGACTTTGATAAGAAAAATAAATCGCCCGGAGGTTAAGCATGTCTCCTGGCAAGACATTAAGTCAAGGCCAGTTAAGTCAAATCTTCCTTCGGTTGCAGAGACAGGGAATAGATTTTCAGTTTTTAATCAAGTCCTGGAGAGTTCGGAGTTGATTGATGGTGTTGCTCAGAGCAAGGAAACTACAATGACTAATTCGGTCTGTGATCCTACGGATAGCTTTCGGAACTCAGATGCATTGGAGAATAAGGAAAATCCTGGTCCCTCACATGTTGCTTGTTGTAATGCTCCTTCGGGGATAATTTTAGAGAAACTTCCCCATACTACAGAGGTTTTGGATTCTGTTGAGCTGCCTTCAATTCAAAGTTATCACGAGACTACTCAGGGGAAATCAAATTCTTTCTGTTCAGACAAATTGGTAATAACTACAGAGAATTCATAGCTTATTTCTAAAATGTCGAAGGATGAGAATGTTAAAATGTTTGGGGGTCAAACACAAAAAGGGAAGGAGCTGCTTCATGTATCAAAACCTACTGTAGTTTCAGTTTTGCCAGGTGTTCTGTTCAGTGATGCTCGGTTGACAAGGGCAAAAGCCAAAAATCTGGCCACTAAACCTATGCTTGTATAACCCATGTTAAATTCTGCATTAATTTGGAATGTCAGGGGTATTGGTAATAAAGCTACTCAAAGGAGTTTGGCTCATCATATTA
Organism: Amorphophallus konjac; assembly: GCA_022559845.1. Classification (NCBI taxonomy): domain Eukaryota; kingdom Viridiplantae; phylum Streptophyta; class Magnoliopsida; order Alismatales; family Araceae; genus Amorphophallus; species Amorphophallus konjac. Next base: position 58,732,645 of record CM040125.1, read on the forward strand.
GTGTCAATAATGCAGGTTTGGTGGCTATCTCTGAACCTCGGATTAGTTTTAGTAGAGCTCACACAATAGCCCGGAGGATTAATATGCAGTCCTTTGTTGGTAATGACGGGGATGCTTCCAAGATATGGATTCTTTACAAATCAAATATTTGTTTAGATATAGTTGATTCTCATCCACAATATCTAACTGTTGGAATTAAGGATAATGAGAAGGTAGTTCTACTTTTCACTGCAGTGTATGCCTCCTGCAATGTTATCGAACGCAGAATTCTTTTCGATTCTTTAATGGAGTACAGTCGAGATGTTAATATCCCTTGGTTACTAGGGGGTGACTTTAACCGCATTGCATCTCCGGATGAAAAATGTGGTGGTTTCTTTTCTTCCATGACTGCTATGACTGATTTTCAAGGTTTCTTAGCAACGGCTGGCTTAGTAGATGCAGGCTTCTCTGGCTCATTATATACTTGGTCAAACAATCAAATTGGTTCTTCCTCCATCAAAGCTCGGTTGGACAGAATATTACTTAACTCATTCTGGGTTAGTTCACCCAAGTTTCTTTCAGTTAAACATTTAGTCCGTGGCCCTTCAGATCATGCTCCTTTACTGATGACTATGAAGTCCACTCAACATTCTCCTGGGAGATTTATGTATCAACATATGTGGCACTCTCATGAGAATTTCTTAGAATTTGTAGAGGATAGCTGGAACAAATATTCTCAAACTGATGTTCACCCTTTTGTTACTCTACAGTACAAATTAAAATGCTTGAAGGCTGATTTACAAAAATGGAACAAAGAAACCTTTGGCAACATATTTCAGGCTAAGAGCAAAACTGAGGCTCTTGTTGCACAGGCTTAAATGAAATTTGATTCTGATCCCTCTATTAACAACCGTATACTGATGCAGAAAGCTAATGCTGATTTGCGTCTTATTCTATCTAGAGAGGAGGTGTATTGGTATCAAAAGTCTAGGGTGGAATGGATTTCTTGTGGTGATCGTAACACCCAATTTTCCCACCATTACACCCAAGTTAAAAGGCAGAGGAACTTCATTCACAAGTTAAAAATTAATGAGGAGTGAGTGGATGATCAAGCTGTTCTAGCTGATGGTGCAGTGGACTTCTTTAAATCCCTTCTGTCCTCTGAACCTCATACAATTGATGATAGGATATTTGAAGCAATCCCTTCTTTGATTAATAATGAGCAGAATTCTTCTTTGTGCTTAATTCCCTCAGCAGATGAGGTGAAGAAAGTTATGCTTTCTTTGTCTGGAAACAGCTCCCCTGGGCCAGATGGATTCTCTGGGGGTTTTTTTCCCATTGCTGGGATACAGTTGCAGATGATGTGGTGAATGTTGTCCAAAGCTTTTTCCAGGGGTGGGGACTGCCTCAAGGCATCACCTCTACTACTATCTGCCTTGTCCCTAAGAAGAAAAGTCCCTCTACATTTGCTGGTTTCAGGCCAATCAGTTTGTGCAATTTTACTTATAAAACTGTTTCAAAAATTCTATGTGAGAGGTTGAGTTCTATTCTTCCAATGATTATTTCAAAGGAGCAAAGTGGATTTGTATATGGCAGACACCTTGCTGACAATTTTCTGATGGCAAAGGAGATGATTATAGATATTGATAAGCCTATGAGGGGCCATAATATAATCATGCAACTTGATATGGCTAAAGCTTATGATCGTTTGGAATGGGACTTTCTGTTCATGGTCCTTAGGAGCTTTGGTTTTTGCAGCAGATTTGTTTCCTTGATTTCCCAATTGCTAGTTAACTGCTGGTTTTCTATCTCTTTTAATGGTCAAATAAAAGGTTACTTTAAGTCCACCAGAGGTGTTCACCAAGGAGATCCCCTTGCTCCATCTTTATTCATTATTGCTGAAGAGGTCATGAGTAGGGGTCTTCCACAGCTTTTCCAGTCTGGTCGGTGTAAATATTTTCATCTCTCTAGAAGGGTTCAGCCCATAACTCATTTACTTTATGCTGATGATTCTTTGATATGCATTAATGGTTGTATGGCCTCCATAAAGCAGTTAATGTTGTTCCTGGGGAGATACCAAGCTGCATCTGGTCAATGCATCAATGCTCACAAAAGTTATTTCCTAACTGCTAAGAAAATGCCTCAGTGCTCTATTGCCCGGATAACTCAGTTGACTGGGTACTCCTCAAGGATTGGCAGCATCACTTACCTTGGTATTCCTCTCTTCAAGGGTCGTGTGAAGACTTCTCACTTTAAGTATCTCATTGATAAAATCAACATCAGATTGGCTGGTTGGCAAAGTAAGCTGTTATCACAGGCTGGCAGACTGGTCCTAATTAGGATAGTTTTATCTGCTATTCCTGTATACACAGCTAATGCAGCCTCAATCCCATACACTATTCTTAAACAGATTGGGAGTATTTGCTCAAATTTTTTCTGGCAGGGCTATGAAAATTCCCACAGGAAGCATTGGGTTTCATGGGATAGAATCTGCTGTCCGATAGAAGAAGGAGGTCTTGGAATCAGAGGTTTGAAGGAAATTCAGCTATGCTTTTATGTGAAATTGATTTGGCAGGCTATAAACAGCAACTCCCCCTGGGCTATTTTTGTTAGAAGCAAATATCTCAATGGTCGGCATATTTCAGATTGCAAAGTTCCTTTCCTGGCAGGTATTAAGAAACAGGACTTTGAGAAGGCTAAAATCATCTACATGGCAGGCTCCAGAATGATTATTCAGGACGGGGCCAACACTAATTTTCTCAAGGACTGCTGGTGCAAAGACACATCCCTGGCTACTCTTTTTTCTTTGCAGCCTGACTCAGACTCCTTGAACTGCTCTGTTCAAGAGGCCTTAGATAATCACCTTCATCCAGTCTGGGATAAAGTTGAAGACCTGCAATTGAAAGACCAACTTCAAGCGATGGTCTTACAAAGAGGAGAAGACATCTCTGTTTGGGCTCTTTCAAGCTCAGGTAAATTCAGTTTTAAAACTGCGCACAGCATATGCAGAATTCAAACTCCTCGGCCGGATGTAAAGTTTAGAAATCTTTGGCAGAAATACCTCTCTCCCCGAGCTTCCATATTTTGTTGGAAGGTTTTGTGTCAAGCTGTTCCTGTTGATAGCTTAATTCAGAAGAGTGGTATAAACCTGGCCTCCTGCTGCAACTGCTGCTCTTCTGTCCAGAATATTGAAGACATGGACCATCTATTTGTTAATAGTGATATAGCTATTTTCCTTTGGAATAGATTTGGATCTCTGATCAATGCAAGCTGTCTGGAACTTAACAATATTACAAGTAGGCTGAAGTTTGCTATGAATAAGGCTGCTCTTTATAAACCGAAAGCATTTATATCTCTATTGTTAATCATCATGATTATCTGGGAGATCTGGAAATATAGATGCAGAGTGAGATATGAAGGTAAATACTTCAATTTTTCCAATACTGCAGATCATATAATTACAGAAGTTGCATATGCTGTTAGCAAGACAAAGTTTAAGCAAGGGGTCAACACAGATTATCAGGGAATCCTGCAGGAATTTGGCATTGCTCTCTCCTACTCCCATCCAAGCTTCCTTAGTGTTCGCTGGGTTGCTCCTGCTGAGGGTCTAGCTTTAAATGTGGACGGTGCAAGTAAGGGAAACCCAGGTTTAGCAGGGGGGGTGGCTGCATTAGAGACAAAAATGGGAAGCTTTTCATGGGGTTTGCCTTCTTCTATGGCTCTGGTACAAATATGGCTGCAGAAGGTCGTGCTTTGTTGGATGGATTAAGGCTGGCATAGGTCCATGGCATCTCTTTGGCTGTGATATATACTGATTCAATGGCTTTAATTGATATGTTGGCTTCTAAAAGAGACCCCCCGTGGACTCTTCTCCCCTGGTGGCAGGAACTTCTACAATTGTTTCCAACCTTTCACTGCCCTATTATTCACTCCTATAGAGAGTCTAACCAAGTGGCAGATGCATTAGCCAATTATGCAGTAGCTAAGGGAAGTAGCTCTGTATTTTCATGTATTCGGGAGCTGCCATTGCTGGCCAAGGGATATGTTTTGGCTGATGCTTGGGGTTTGCCAAACATCCGCATTAAGCTTGTATAGGATTTTTCTCCATTTTACATACAAGAGGTTTTATCCTCCATTGATGATGTAATTACATTCTGATAGCAATAAAATGAGCATCTAGTGGGTGATTGGTGGAGTGAGAACATTCCCGTCCTTTGGATGGGGGTGCACTCTCCCTATTCTCTTCCTAGATGACTGGCTTTATAAAAAAAATCATGACTAAAAAAAATAAAAAAAAAGTTTGAGTGGCAATAAATATGGATTTGTTCTGGTAGATGATTTTTCTAGGTTTACTTAGGTGTTCTTTTTAACTCATAAGAATGATACATTTGAAGAATTTCAGGTATTCTTCAGGAAAATTCAGCAGGATGGTAAGTACACTATTTCATCTATCATATCAGATCATGGAGGAGAATTTAAAAATTCAGAATTCGATGGTTTTTGTAGGGCAATGGGAATATCTCACAAATTCTCATCTCCAAGAACTCCTGAACAGAATGGAGTGGTGGAAAGAAGAAACAGAATCCTTGTCGAGATGGCTAGAACTATGTTGATTGAAGGACAACTCCCAAGGAAGCTCTGGGCAGAGGCTGTAAACACAGCTTGCTACATTGTAAACCGGGCAATGGTAAGACCTCTGTCCAAAAAGACTCCATATGAGTTGTTGAAAGGTAAGAAGCCATCTGTTATGCACTTCAGAGTTTTTGGATCTAAATGCTTTGTTCAAAATAATAACAAAAGGGACTTAGATAAATTTGAACCTAAGAGTGAACCAGCCATATTTCTAGGATATTCAAATCACTCTAGGGCCTATAGAGTCCTAAAAATCAAAATTCAATCTGTTGAAGAATCTCCACATATTATCTTTGATGAAATGAATGTCAGGTCTGAAAATGAACTATCTTGCAGGGACAAAGATGATGGTGAGTTTCTTGAAGAAAAGGAAGAACAACATACTCAAGAGGAAGAGCCAAGGTCAAATGAAAATCTAGCTGAATCAAGTACTAGAGGTAATGCAGATGACAATGAAGGTAACTCTCTAACTAATGTTAGAATGTTAAGGGACCACCCTCTATCAAGCATTATTGGTAATCTGCATGATCCTACCAGAACTAGATCTCATTTCAGAACAATTGAAGAAATGGATAATTTGGCTCTTATATCTCAAATTGAACCAAAAAATATAACTGAAGCCCTGAAAGATGATTGTTGGATAAATGCAATGCATGAGGAATTAAATCAATTCAAAAGAAATAAAGTGTGGCACCTTGTGCCAAGACCTAATGAACTTTCAAGAATTGGAACTAAATGGGTCTTTAGAAACAAACAAAATGAAAATAGAATTGTGATAAGAAATAAAGCAAGACTGGTTGCACAAGGGTATAACCAAGAATTTGGCATTGATTTTGAAGAATCCTTTGCACCAGTAGCTAGATTAGAAGCTATCAGATTATTACTTGCATATGCATGTTGTCATGGAATAAAACTCCATCAAATGGATGTAAAAAGTGCATTTCTCAATGGTTTAATAAAAGAAGAGGTGTATGTTGAACAACCCCCTGGTTTTGAATCTATAGACTACCCTAACCATGTTTACAGATTAGACAAAGCTCTCAATGGACTCAAACAGGCACCTCGAGCATGGTATGATAGACTCAGCTCCTATCTCACTGAGAAAGGATATTCAAGAGGTAAAGTGGACCAAACCCTATTCACCAAGGTGAGAAATAATGACATTATTTTGGTTCAAATCTACGTCGATGATATAGTTTTTGGATCCACTAAATCAAGCATGTGTGATGAATTCTCAAATTTGATGACCACAGAATTTGAGATGAGTCTCATGGGTAAGCTTCAATTTTTTCTAGGTCTACAAATCACCCAAAGCAAGGATGGATGCTTCATCAACCAGGCAAAGTACATTTCTGAATTATTGAAGAAATATCAAATGGAGAATCTTAAGGCAATCAGCACTCCCATGAGCACCAATACAAGTTTGGATGCAGATCAGCAAGGTAAATCAGTAGATGCAAAGACGTATCGAGGTATGATCGGATCACTCCTCTATCTTACTGCATCTAGGCCAGACATCCAATTTTATGTATGTATGTGTGCTAGGTTTCAGTCTGATCCTAAAGAATCCCACTTGATTTTTGTCAAGCGTATCTTTCGATACCTTGCTGGAACTCGAGACTTAGGGATTTGGTATCCTGCATCTTGCACTTTTGATCTTGTATCATACTCAGATGCAGACTATGCTGGATACAAACTTGACAGAAAAAACACAAGTGGCTATTGCCAATTTTTGGGAGGGTGTTTGGTTTCTTGGGCATCCAAGAAACAACACTCAGTGGCACTATCCATTGCAGAGGTAGAATATGTCGCTGCAGGGAGTTGTGGCACTCAAGTGTTGTGGATCAAACACCAACTCCAAGATTATCAAACTGATCTTGGATGTGTCCCAATATTGTGTGATAACACAAGTGCCATTAACCTGGCAAAGAACCCCATCCAGCACTCTAGGACCAAACATATCGAAATAAGGCATCACTTCTTGCGAGATGAAGTTAATAAAGGTAGCTTTAAATTGATTTTGTAGACTCTGAACATCAACTAGCTGACATTTTCACCAAGCCACTGAATAATGAAAGATTCTCTTGTCTTAGGAGAGAGCTTGGTTTGTGCAATCCTCATTTTGTTGCCTAAATTGATTGCTTGTTTTCTTCCTTGAAGCTTGTCTGATCAACCTTGCCTAGAAATAAATTGATTGCATGTCCTGCTTGAATTGCAAATGCCTGATCTCTAAATAAGTCACAGATTTAGGGGGAGTTTAGTTTTGAGCATATCTGTTTAATAATTGCATCTTCATTCATATTGTCTGTCATGAATAAATGGAGGGAAAGTTTGCATCAGTTTTTAGACATGAAGTGTGAATGTGCATGCTAGAAGCAATGTATGGACTTGCTGGGTTGTAATGCAGAATGCACTTGAACAAATGCAATGAACGTATAGAGTTGCTTAAGCTAATGCATGGAACAAGTCTGTATAGACATTGATGTTCAAGTGCAGTGTATGGACTTGTGTACGCAGGGCAGACAATGTGTAGACTTGCGTGATGCACAACCATATGCAATGTTTAGACTTGGATGAGTTGCAAAGGCTGTACAGACTTGACGAGTGCTTGAACAAGCCAATGTATAGACTTACACGATGTATGGACTTGCCAGACGATGCATGAGACGATGCATTATATAGACTTTAGAAAGCTTGAAGCACAGACACACTGCAATGTATAGACTTAGCGTGCTTCAAAGCAACCATGTGCATACTTTACCGATGTACAGACTTAGTGTTCTGAACGTAGGTAAGACTAAGGAATGCAATTATGTTCTGTTAGAGTCAGCTATCTGGGCATCTGAAGAGTGGTTTATGAGACTGAGTCAACACTGAAAGACAACTTCTGAAGGGTTACCGCAGCTCTGAAGTTTGGATTTCACATATCCTTTTCTTTGTGTCGTCTTCTCAATCCCTCATCAACCTTGTTGCTTCTACTTTCAGTTTTTCAACTTGTAGTGAAGAACCACTCAATCTTGAGTATGAGGGAAGTCTCTTGAGATCTGAAATGTGAATTGATGTCATAGATTCAGGGGGAGCTAAAATGATAATTCCCTTATAAGAGGTGGTGATCTTTATTGACTGTCTCTAGGCTGTATTAATGCCTGGAGCTTTATAAATCTTCTATTCTTTGAATGCTAAAATTCATGAACACAAAAGTGCTGTGCATATGGAATAGTTTCAGATCTATTTAATAAAACTGAGAACTCCTCATTTCTTGAACTATGATGATCAAAAGTAAAGAGACCTTTGTGCAAATGAATTTAACATATGTATTGATTTTAAACTCAGCATAGGGTTAATGAAAGCTTAAGAAACATACCCTATATATACAAATATACATATAATAAATTGTAGAGCAATGGCAAGCCTTCACTGAGAAACTGTCTCTATGCATCAAAGAAATGCTAATGAGCATGTCATGATGTGGGCTGTTACCTCTGCTTTAAAAGAAAAATAATTCATTGCAGAGCAATGGTAACTTTCCACTGAGAAACTACCTTCATGCACCAATGAAGTGCTAAAAGGCATGTCATGAAGTGAGTTGCCAACTCTGTTTCAGTTGTGCAGAATAGTTAGCTATGTTAAGTAACCGGGAACTCTGGTGTCTGATAAACATGTGCACCTGTGTCAAAAGGCTAGCTACACTTAACTGCAATTGATGAAAAATTAAAAAATGTCAATGTTTATATAGGGTTGTCCTGAAGTTCAAAATGAAATCCTTTTGAGTTCATCCTCAATTCGAGTTAAATTCACAACAATAAGGGTATCTTGAAATTGAACATTCTAGGGATATGATTTGAGAAAGTTCCACGTGTGAAAATTGTTCAATCCTTATTCCATAATCATGCCCTTCTTATTCAAGGATTTTTCTCAAAGTCTTAAGATTATTTTACTCCACATCATTAAATGAATTAGGGGCTCTCATAATTTCTTATCATATATCTCATAAGGGAATTTGAATTTTATCGATTAAAAATCCCTGAATATAATTTCATCTCTTTCAAATTTCAATGTCATTAGAATGCCTACATACTGTGGATCTTCACTATTTCCTGTCTACTTCACACTATAATTCTGACTTGCCTTGGTGGCGTCGACGCAATGTCTCACTGCGTAAACACAGTCATCCAATAACTCCCAATTCTTCTCAGTCCGGTTCAGCACAGTGAACCGGTTCACCTTTTTGAACTGAACTCAAATCATCACCTTCTTTAAAATCCCGCAGCGTAAACGCTGCCGTCTACTTGTTCCTTCCAAAACCTAGTGGTTTTCTATCTCTCCGACTCCCTCCGTCTTTCCTTCTCAGCACTTTCTCTCTGCCATGGCGCCTCCGGAACAAAAGAAGAAGGGGAAGAACAAGACGGGTCTACAGAAAAGAGATCCCATCTTTGCTACGGGAAGGATTGAGCCTCGAACTAAATATCAAGCGGAGACGCCGTCTGTGTCAGCTCCACCACAACAAAAAGGAAAAGATAAAAGCTCACCGGCAAAGACAAGAGCAGCAAAGCAAAAGGGCAAAGACAAGGGCTTGGCAGATCCTTCAAAGGAAATACCGTCTCCTTCAGCTCCATGGAAACGGAAAGGCAAAGAGACAGAGTTCTCTCTTCGGAAACGCCGTCTTCATCCAAGCCCGCTGTGGGGATGGGTCTATCTGATTTATTTTAATTGATTTTTATTTATTTTTTATTTGACTTATTTATTTGTTTTGTTTATTAGGCGTGCCAGTCACGTGTGTGACAATTTCATTGTGCGCTCTATCTGACTTGGTCAGTCGATTGCGAGGTCCGAGTCGGGACCAGAAGTCCGTCATACCATAAAGGCTATGACGTTAATTACGTCCTTCCAAGGAAGGACAACCCTTGATTAAACGCCAAAATAGGAGGCCTCGAGAGGCAATAATAATAAATAAAAAAAGGATATTCTTTTTATGTGCGCAGTTTGAATTTCATACCAGAGCCAGTAAGGCGGGCAAGATAATAGCATCGATTGTAGAAACAAACGATATCGCTGAATCGACGGCTCGAAAAACAATCAGACTCAGGGGAAAGGTGAAACAGAGGATATCAATCGTGGACAGGATGAGCCGCGGTCATGACGGAGGCTTAAAGCATCGGTTAACATTTCGGCGGCACTTCCCCATGGTCTGGATCATGCCTAGAGGGAAATAGGCTATCACCCACGGAGTGCCGGGGTGAAAGCCGAAAGGAAGAGAGAGGTCGGGCCTCTCCACGTTACACATGTATGCCCTAGGGCAATGTTTGATTCTTCCCTCACAAGAGCTGGTGGCACTCATGCATTGGCATGGCTCACCGGAGCTAAGAGGGAGGCGCGTCGTTGTGACTTCGACACGAATCGATGGAACATAAGGGGGTCTACCTCCCTTTAACTTTATCCTCGGGACACATCTGGTGATCCACGAATATCTCTGTGTGGGTTAGCTCTGGGCATTTGGGCTCACAGAGCGGCAACTTAGGCTCTCGGTATGACCACAGATGGGAGGCTAAGGCTCCCGGCGTGAGTGGCAAGAAGGTGGAGGTTCCCGGCGTGGCCGAAGGGAAGAGTCCAGGAAGCTCCCGGCACCGACTTCCCGGCGCGCTGAAGATTCTCCAAGGGGGTTTTCGGCGTAGGCTAAAAAGGGAAGAGGAGCTCTCGGCGTGAGGGTTCCCGGCGCGCTCAAGGCCGCGCCGGGAGCTGGTGGCGCCGAGAGGCAGGTGCCAAGAAGGTGGGTGTTTGGGCGCCGTGAGGAGTTCAGGATTTTACGGTACCCTGTTTTTAGGATTTTGAGAGTTTTCTGGGAATTATATAAAGTAGATTGGCTCTGGGGATGGGGTTTAACTGGCTTTAGTTGCATATGCTTCAAAGGAGGCCGAGAGTTGAGAGGGATTGGAGGGGAAGAGCCCCACACAGAGGTCTTTTTCACCATTACCATGCGGAGTCCAGAGGACAGCTTCAGTATTATCTTTCATCGGCCTGGGAGGATTTCAGCAGCACCTCCCCCGTACCTAGCGTATGCCAGGGAGTGATAGACGATCACCCACGGAGTGCCGGGATGAAAGCCAAAATAAGGGGGGTATGGGACCCCTAGCCCGTGTATGTGATCACAGCACCAACTTAATATCCCTTTGAGGCCATTGAAACTTATGCAGTGGCAGAGTTTCTCTGGCTCGTAAGGTTATGTAGGGGAGTTATCCCCAATGATGTTTATCCCTTAGGTACATATGATGATCTGGGGTATCCTTCGACAGGATGCAAAGCTTGGTTGATCGGACTTCAAAGGGCATCTGTGTGGTTCCTTGGCCTGTAGCAGGAAGGCTTTCATCCGGGGTTCAAGGAATGGAGGATTCACAGCATAAAGAAAGGATGGCAGGAAGCGTAGTTCCCGGCGTAGGTTTCATTGGCCAAAAGGGGGGAGCTCTCGGCACAGGGGTTCTCGGCGCGGTAATGACCGCGCCGGGAACCCGGCGCCGGGAGGCCCCCGGGCCGGGAAGGCTGTATCGCAAGAGGCTTTGTCTGGCTTGCTGAAGGGGCTAAAGCAAGGGGGATCTCTCGGCGGAGTAGTTCTCGGCGGGGAAATGACCACGCCGGGAGGGGCTAAAGGGTTTATGGCTTAGTTGCGATACTCTGCTCAGGAGATTTCTGGGATTTCTGGCTCGGATTGAGGCAAGATCTGGGCTGCAGGAGGGGATTACATGGGGGTTAGCATCAATCGAAGGGCAGATCATCCATTATTGAATCCTCGTGGGACGTATGGCATTTCCTCCACTCACCTGCTGCTCAGACGATCAAGAGATTGATGTCTCTGACCCTGAACGAGATGGGAGCTTGACAGACATCTATAATATCCGGGAAAATCATGATCCGAGGGGAAGGAAGAGGGGGGACAGAGCCCAATAACCCATTGAACGAGGGTTGAGGTTCCATCTTCATCCTTCACCAGAGAACAGGCTAGGGAGGGGGCGGTCGAAACATGAATCGGAATGCTGTAGCATCTGGGCAAACCGATATTCAGAAGAACAACCGATGCAAGAAGGGGAGAAAGACAACAGACATTCCAATCAATCGAATGCTCAAACGAGCCATGTTGATCCTTCATTTCATTGCATCATCCCAAACCTATACAGATCGTAGAAGGTAAATGAAAGACAGAGATATGGAAATCGAGACCGAAATCCTCCGGCTACATTGATACATCGAGAAAGCCTCGCCAGATTACATCAGAAGAAAAAAAAAGGAAAGCATGGGGGAGGGCGGAGCATTGACTCCTCTCCCTCCCCGGCTACCCACCTGAATCTCCCTTTCTTCTTCTTCTCTCAGCTTCTTCTTTCTTTCCCTCTCGGTCTCTCTTTTGACTTTTTTTCTATCTGGTTTTCGTTTCTACTGTTCCTCCTCCTTCTCCTTCTTCTCCCTCTTCGAAGGGAAGGGGATTTATAGCCGTCCCTTTTTTGCCTTCTCGGCAGGCACCTCACGGCGCGCCTCAGCTGAGGGCTTCCCGGCGCGCAGGCTCCAGCCTCTTGGTGCAGCCATTGGGCTTTGACAAGGTGCCTCCCGACGCCACTATTACAGGCCCATTTAGGTCTCTCTGACCAGGCCTTTCATAGGCCCCTCACGTACATCAGTACCCAAGAGGGTCCCCCGTTGGTAATATATTCTGTATTGAGATCATTAGTAGGGTTTTCATCAGTCCGCAGACACGGGTTTCATCAGTATTGCCATCTGAATGATGACAAAACCGGGCATCATTTTATCGATATCAGCACCTGAATGGTGACGAGATCGGACATCAGCTTTAGTCTGGGAAGACTTCAGCCGGGTGTATAATCTGTGGAGACGATTCTTCTTGTGTTCTGACTTTGCAAAATCCTTTACAATCTTCATCTGCCGGTACCGGCTTCATCTTTATCTTACATCACATCTGTCAATAAGCTGACATCTGACTTACCATGACATGTCATCTGTGGATTCTTGGATGAGGCAGTAACACAGTTCCTATTAAAGTGTGCTACGAAGTCTCATTAGTCAAGCGACTACTGCTTTGTTAGTGCTGCCATCTGAGTGACATCGGCACCGGACATCAGCTCGGCCGACAAAGGCTTCAGCCGGGTAAATGGTTGATGAGCTTCATCATTGGTCTTTCACTGTGGGTATGATCTGTTTCCAGCCTTGTTCATTTTCAAGGTGTCAACAAATGCCCCCCACCTGCGGGCGGCGTAAGCGCAGAATAAGCGGCACGGGGCCTACAGGTGACTTTCATTATTCGAGGGTATCTTCCTCAATTTCTTTTCAATCCGGTCCTTAGACCTGATCATCTCGTTGCAACAATATTCTGCACACGTATCTTTCTTTTCTATCTTCATATTGTTTGACTTTATTTTCTGCCTTTTGGAGCTTCTCGGCACGAGGCCATCCTGGAGACGGAGCTCTCTGGACTTCGAGCCGAACTGCAGTAATTATCCTTTATCCGGTCGTGGTCCGAAGAGGAGGTAGCCTCGCTGGAGGGACGAGTGATGTCTCTCCAGGACATGTCCATTGGACTTCAGGAGGAGGAGGCGTGCCTTCATGAGCTGGGGGCCGCTCCTTATGTGGGTCTTCTGGCCTTCGAAGATATATTCCGGCGGCCATAAATTGTCTATCCCTTCTTTTTCTTTTTGTTCTCTTTTGTGATATGGTGTCCCCTCGGGGCCCTTTATGTACTCCCTTTTTAATGGAAAGGAATCTCTTGGCTTCATGCGTCTCCATCTTATTCTGCATGTGGTTTTATCACTTTGGAAGGTGGGGTAGCGGTTTTGACAATCCCTCATGCGAATGGCTCGTACCTTGGCAGGAGAGCGTCCACCCCTTCAGAGAAAGGATGGGGAACTCGCTCCACCGCGTGACGGCATCCGAGGAGGTGCTTGAACCGAATTTTGTTGGTGGCAGCAAACGTCCTATTGGCCATGTGTGCCGTAAGGGAGATGATTTACCGGAATGCAAATGAGGGGGTCTCATCAGAGTAGACGTATGGTCTAGGCTGGGTAGAGACTATTGCAGGTGGGACATTGAAAAGGATATGTGGTTCTCATCAGAACGGACATAAAGTACGAACTGGACAGATTGTATCATTGGCCGGGCGATGTACCGATCAGCCAACGGTTGACTTCATCATCGATATTGAGCTTATATCGATGCAAGGGGAATTTTAGAATAGACGTAAGGTCTAAACTGGGTAGGGTTTCATCATTGATCGGGCAAGGTGCCGGTCGATCAATAGCGGGTTTCATCATCGATATTGGGTTTATATCGACGCAAAGGGATTTCATGAGTTTCATCAGAATACACGTAAGGTCTAAACTGGATAGGGTATTATCATTGATCGGGCAAGGTGCCAATCGATCAACAGTTGGTTTCATCATCGATATTGGGTTTATATCGATGCAAAGAAAGTGTTATAAGTTTCATCAGAATAGACGTAAGATCTAAACTGGATAGGGTTTCATCATTGATCGGGCAAGGTGCCAATCGATCAACAGTTGGTTTCATCATCGATATTGGGTTTATATCGACGCAAAGGGGTTTCATGAGTTTCATCAGAATAGACGTAAGGTCTAAACTGGATAGGGTTTCATCATTGATCGGGCAAGGTGCCAATCGATCAACAGTTGATTTCATCATCGATATTGGGTTTATATCGATGCAAAGAAAGTGTTATAAGTTTCATCAGAATAGACGTAAGGTCTAAACTGGATAGGGTTTCATCATTGATCGGGCAAGGTGCCAATCGATCAACAGTTGGTTTCATCATCGATATTGGGTTTATATCGATGCAAAGAAAGTGTTATAAATTTCATCAGAATAGACGAAAGGTCTACACTGGCAGGGTTTCATCATTGATCGGGCAAGGTGCCGGTCGATCAACGGTGGGACGTACGTGAAGGTGTAGGTCTCGTCAGGACAGACGTAAGGTCTATTCCAACAGGTTTTATCGCAGGTGGGGCTTGCCAAGAAATGCGTAGGTTTCATCAGGACAGATGTGAGGTCCGAGCTGGACAGGCTTTAGCAGAATGGTGATGGGTTTCATTGTCGGTGGGACGTTTGAAAGGGGGTATGTAGATTTCATCAGGGTAAACGTAAGGTCTACCCCGGAAGGGTTTTATCATCGGTGGGGAATGGAGCCAACTGACCAACGGAAGGTTTCATCAGTGAAGGGGAGGTAAAGGCAGCGTGCCGGTTGGCATGGAACTTTGAATTACCACATTACTGACCCAAGCGCCCTTTTGGGTTTTCACCGGAGCCAGCCCCCTCTTGCTTTTGCCCACGCGCCCTTTCGGGTTTTCACGTGGCGGGGTACCCGATTTTGCCTGCAGTGCCCTTTCGGGTTTTCACCACAGCTGGGTTTTAGCCATTTTTGCCCTTGTTCAGAATGTCCGAACAAGTCTGGCGGGGTATCTCTATTTTTAACCCCATCTTTTTTATTTATTATTATATATATATATATATATATTTTTGAATTGGGATTTTAGCACGGATCAGGCGATGTACTGCTTCATCAGTGGCTGCTCTTATCATCGGTATTGGGTATATACCGATGCAAGGATTTCATAGGCTTCATCAGGATAGACGTAAGGTCTAAACTGGATAGGTTTCATCATTGATCGGGCAGGATGCCGACCGATCAACAGCAGGTTTCATCATCGGTATTGGATTTATACCAATGCAAGGATTTCGTAAGTTTCATCAGGATAGACATAAGGTCTAAACCGGACAGGTTTTATCATTGATCAGGCAGTGCGCCAATCGATCAACAGCAGGTTTCATCATCGGTATTGGGTTTATACCAATGCAAAGATTTCATATGTTTCATCAGGATAGACGTAAGGTCTAAACCGGACAGGTTTTATCATTGACCGGGCAGTGCGCCAATCGATCAACAACAGGTTTCATCATCGGTATTGGGTTTATACCAATGCAAAGATTTCATATGTTTCATCAGGATAGACGTAAGGTCTACACTGGATAGGTTTCATCATTGATTGGGCAGTGCACCAATCGATCAACAGCATGTTTCATCATCGGTATTGGGTTTATACCAATGCAAGGATTTCATAGGTTTCATCAGGATAGACGTAGGGTCTAAACTGGATAGGTTTCATCGTTGATCGGGCAGTGCGCCAATCGATCAACAGCAGGTTTCATCATCGGTATTGGGTTTATACCAATGCAAGGATTTCATAGGTTTCATCGAGATAGACGTAGGGTCTAGCCCGGACAGGTTTTATCATTGATCGGGCAGTGCGCCAATCGATCAACAGCAGGTTTCATCACGGCGGGACGTAAAGAGATATGCAGATCTAGTCAGAACAGACGTAAGGTCTAAACCGGACCGGTTTCTTTGCCGATCGGACAGCGAGCCCGTCAACCAAAGGTAGGTTTCATCATCGGTATTGGGTTTATACCAATGCAAAGGAATTCATAGGTTTCATCAGGATAGACGTAAGGTCTAAACTGGACAGGTTTCATCGCTGATCGGGCAGTGCGCCAATCGATCAACAGTAGGTTTCATCATCGGTATTGGGTTTATACCAATGTAAAGATTTCATATGTTTCATCAGGATAGACGTAGGGTCTAAACTGGATAGGTTTCATCATTGATCGGGTAGGATGCCGATCGATCAACAGTGGACTTCACCATGGTGGGACTTTGGACAAGGTATGAGGGTTTTATCAGGACAGACGTTGGGTCTATACTGGGTGGGTTTGATCGTTGATCGAGCAAGGTGCCGGTCGATCGACGAGAGGTTTATGGCGGGAGGTGAGGCTTCTTTAGGATCACCACGTTACTGACTCAAGCGCCCTTTCGGGTTTTCACCGGGGCCAGCTCCCTCTTGCTTTTGCCCACGCGCCCTTTCGGATTTTCACGTAGCGGGGTACCCGATTTTACCTGAAGTGCCCTTTCGGGTTTTCACCACAGCTAGGTTTTAGCCATTTTTGCCCTTGCTCAGAAAACCTGAACAAGACCGGCGGGGTATCTCTATTTTTAACCCCATCTTTTTATTTATTTATTTTCATTCTTTTATTATCTCTTCCCCTCTTTTTTGGGAGGGTGACAAGTCGGAATGCCATTAGATCATGATGAGGGATGGCTTGGCTAGGGCGGAGTGCTGCTATACCAAGAAAGGGTGTAGCTCGGCTAGGGCGGGATGCTGCTAGACCAAGGAAAGGGTATATCTCGGCTAGGGCTGGATGCCACTAAGCCAAAGAAAGGTAGCTTGGTTAGGGCGGAGTGCCACTAATCCAAGGAAAGGGTATAGCTCGGCTAAGGTGGGATGCCACTAGGCCGAGGAAAGGTAGCTTGGTTAGGGCGGAGTGCCACTAGACCAAGGAAGAGGGTAACTCGGTTAGGGCGGAGTGCCACTAGACTAAGGAAGAGGGTAGCTCGGTTAGGGTGGAGTGCCACTAGACCAAGGAAAGGTAGCTTGGTCAGGGCGGAGTGCCACTAGACCAAGGAAAGGTGGCTCGATTAGGGCGGAGCGCCACTAGGCCAAGGAAAGGGTGTATCTCGGCTAGGGCGGGATGCCACTAAGCCAAGGAAAGGGTGTATCTCGGCTAGGGCTGGATGCCGCTAGACCAAGGAAAAGGTGTATCTCGGCTAGGGCCGGATGCCACTAAGCCAAGAAAAGGTAGTTTTTGCCCGATTACTCGGGGAATATTGGTTGTACAGCATGATACAGCTTGAGGTGTTTACCGTTGAGTGGCGAGAACTGAATTTCCCCTCGATGGTTAACAATTACGTAGGCCCCTCCTTCGTAGACCCTTTGTATCACATAAGGACCTTCCCAATTAGCATTCAGCTTTCCTTTTGGGTTGGACGCCATGACTTCTTTTTTCTTGACCATGACGAGGTCACCTTTCTTGAATTCTCTTCCTCTTACGAGTTTATTGAATGCAGTGGCCATGCGGGCCTGATACATTTGGATATTCTTCTAAGCTTGGAGGCGCTTCCCTTCCAATTCAGTCAGTTCTTCTAACCTTCTTTCAGCATTTGTTTGTTCGCCACGGGCCAGGCCATATTGGATTGACACTCTGAGTGATGGGACTTCCAGCTCTAGTGGAACCACTGCCTCCGAGCCGTATACCAATGAGTATGGTGAGCACCCTGTAGGTGTCTTAAAGACGGTGCGGTATGCCCACAGAGCTTCATACATCTTTTCTTCCCAGTCCTTCTTATTAGAACTGACAACCTTGGCTAGCAAGGTGCACAAAGTCTTGTTAAAAGCTTCTGCCAATCCGTTTGCCTGGGGATTGTAGGGAGTGGAGGTTCTCCATTCAATCTTATACTTCTCGGCAAGCCGATAGATTTTCTGATTTCTGAAATGACTTCCATTATCAGATATTATTCGGTTGGGGATCCCGAACCGGAAGATAATATTCTGCTTGATAAATCTGGCGACCAGTTCACCAGTCACTTCTCTTAATGCTACAGCTTCCGCCCATCGGGAGAAGTAATCTGTCATGGCCAATATGTACTTATGACCGGCCGAGGAGGTCGGCAGTGGCCCGACTACATCAGTTCCCCATTGTGCAAACGGCCAGCTAGGGACTGTAGGGTGCAGAGTTGTAGGTGGCCTTCTAGGCACGGTAGCATGCTCCTGACACTTCTGGCATGACTTTGCAAATTTACAGCAGTCTTCAAACATGGTAGGCCAATAGTAGCCCAGCTTCTTGATTTCTATCTTCATTTTGGGGCCAGCCTGGTGGGCGCCTGCTGTCCCAGCGTGTATTTCTTTCATCGCTTGCCAAGCTTCCTCAGTGGACAGGCAGCGGAGTAGAATCTTTTTGCGTGCATCCGCCATTATTCGGAATAAAGTTCCATTTCTGAATTCATAGGAATCTTTGATTCTCAGGAGTTTCATCTTTTCCTCCCTTTTCTGTGGCAGCTGTTGGTGCAGAAACCACTGTAGCAAATGCTGTCTCCAATCAGACGCCTGTACTGCGCTGATAGTGGCAACTTCTTCCTCTTCGGGGCACCCTTCTAGCATACTGGGGACTTGCCGCCGGTTCATAACAACAATGTTCAGTGTTTCATCTGGCGGGACTGCTAGCGAGCTGGCCAGCTTTGCCAGTGCATCAGCCTGGGCATTATGTCCACGGCCCACATGTTTGAGTTCAATATGATAGAACTTTGCCATGAGGCGTACAGCTTTCTGGTGATAGGGATTTAGTTCTGGCTTCCGCACTTCGAACTCCCCTTGGACTTGTTTTATTATCAACATCGAATCCCCGAATACCTGAAGCATTTGGATACCCATGTTGAGGCTGATATTGAGTCCGATTATCAGAGCTTCATATTCGGCTTCATTATTGGTGCATGGCTTGTTTATAGAACAGGAAGTATGCACAACCTCCCCCTCTGGTGATTTCAGCACAATACCGGCTCCAGCCCGTATTCTGGTCTTTCCATCGGAATCTGTCTCCGTTCTGGATGCTCCATCAAAGAATAGTTGCCACATAACTGGCTGAGCTTGACAGGCCTCGAGTGTCTCATCATCGGGTAATTCAGTCCCCAACATATCATTCTCCGGCACAGGATGCTCCGCGAAGAAATCAGCCACGGCCTGTCCTTTTATTGCCCTCTGGGGTATATATGTGATATCGAATTCCATCAGAATTACTGCCCATTTGCCCGACCGGCCTTTCAGTACTGGCTGAGTCAATATGTACTTGAGCGGGTCTGCTGCAGATATCAATCTGATTTCATGTGACAACATATAGTGTCGGAGCTTTTTGACAGTAAAGACTAGTGCCAAGCAGGTCTTCTCTATGTAGCTGTTGCTTTCTTCAGTTCTCATCAGCCTCCTACTTAGGTAGTACAAGGCTTGTTCTTTGCCTTCCTCATTTATTTGTGCCAGCATTGCCCCCAGGGAACAGTGTGCGGCTGAGATATACAATATCAAGGGTCTGCCCTTAACTGGTGCCCCCAGTACTGGAGGGGTTTTAAGATATTCTTTCAGCTTTTCAAAGGCCTCCTGACATCCATCGTCCCAGAGGAACGGTACATCTTTCATCATGAGCTTGTGAAAGGGATGACATCGTCCTGACAGATTTGATATAAATCGTCGGACATAAGCCAGGCACCCTTGCAGAGATCTCAGCTCGTGCAGATTCCTTGGTGGAGGGAGCTCCTGGATATCTTTAATCTTGGACGGATCAATTTCAATACCCCTATGTCGGACAATAAATCCGAGGAATTTCCACTGGACACGCCAAAGGCGCATTTCATAGGATTCATCTTGAGTTCATATTTGCGCAACCTCTGGAATACTATCCTTAGGTCTTGCAAATGATCTTCTCTTTTGCTGGTTTTTACCACCAGATCATCAATGTAGCACTCTACCTTTTTGAAGAGCAGGTCATCAAAGATCTTTGTCATAGCTCTTTGATAAGTAGCGCCGGCGTTCTTAAGGCCAAACGGCATTCTTTTGTAGTGGAATATTCCCATCGGAGTGCGGAATGCAGTGTGCACTCTGTCTTCTTCAGCAATCCAGATCTGGTTGTATCCAGATGACCCATCCATGAATGACAGGGCTTCCTGACCAGTAGTCGCATCGATCATCACTTCAGTGATGGGCACTGGGAAATCATCTTTCGGGCAAGCCTTATTAAGGTCCCGAAAATCAACACATATTCTAATCTGCCCATTCTTCTTCTTTACGGGCACTATATTGGCCAGCCATGTAGTATACTAGTTTTCTTCGACAAAGCCTACCTCAATCAGCTTGTCAACTTCTTTGTTAATCTGGTTTATCAATTCAGGACGCGTTCTCCTGGAAGGCTGCTTTATAGGGTTAGCCTCTGGGTTTATTGCCAATCGGTGCTGTGCCACATCAGAGCTCAGTCCTGGCATTTCATCATATGTCCATGCAAAACAATCTCGGAATTCTGTCAAGAACTATATATATTGTTCCCTGACATCTGGCTCCAGCAGTGCGCTGAGGAATGTCGGCCTTGGCTCATCTGCGGATCCCAAATATATTTCTATCAGCTCATCGACGGTGGCTTGGCCTCCATCTTCGACTTCGGGCGGGGCTTCTTGCAAATCAATAAAGCCTCCTGGGATATAATCTTCTTCAGTTTCATGCTCCTCTGCTTCATCATACTGGTCATCAGCGGATGCTGGCGCATCATATAGGGCCAATATTACCGGATCCTGTTCAGTCTGCTCCGAGGGCGAGACTGGTTCAGCAGGAAATTCAGAAGTGGACTCCTCCGTCCTTAGAGGCTCTTCTAATGTGGGCTCCCCTGAAAGGTCATCATTCTGCAGAGCCCGGAATTCTTCTAGGATGCGCCCGAACTCCAGACACTCCTCCAGCTCTCTGGCTATTTGATCTTCATCCGGGGTTCCCGTATCAAATTTTGCTTCAGCCTGGAACAGATCCTCTTTGGAAGATAGGTCCTCCCAGTACCAAGCTTTCTTTGTCTCATCAGATGTCTCTGTTTCTGGCAGGTTGTCTGAGGCTTCATTGCTCATTATGGATTGATAAATGATTTCTTCATCTTCCGAGGGGTATTTGTCATATCCTACCTCGGGAGGATCGTCATGCTGGTAGGAGACAGATATGACGTCTACCTCAGCCTCATAGTATTCTTGGAGGGTATAACCCAATCCTGGGTGTTGAGTGATCTTCCTCATTTCTTTACTATCTCGAGGCGGATCCCACAGTTCCTTGAATGCCTTCTTCTGAGCAGCAGGCTGCATTGATGGCATTTGCATCTTGGAGAACATTTGTGAAACCCGTTGGGTAGTATAATCCAAGCCTGTAATCGGTACCATCCGGTTTGCAGCTTCTTCAGGGGCCATACAATCTTGATCATCTTCTTCGACTGGCTCCCCGGTGTAGAATATAATAGGAGGCTCGCAGAAGCGAGGGATTTCCATAGTCTTCAGTGGTAGCACCGTTTGGTACTCAAGGCTGACGATGGGTTTAAATAAACCCTGCGGCACCTCCACCTGAGTGTACTTTTGCTTCATTTCTTCATCGGCATTATCCGGGTGGACGCTAGGAGGGGTAACCCGAGCAAAGTCACCGGCATAAGAGATGTGAGATACATTATGCTTTTTAACATAGCCCTTTGGTGGCGGTGGAGACCAGTTCCTTATCTCTGTCTCAGGCTTTTTCTGGCTGACCACAGCCTCTTTCCTTTCGCACTTTTACGACACCTCGGTGTAGTAGGATGCATCGAGCATATGGCACTCGAACACTTCGAAGGGATGCAGATCCGCAAACACCCTTTCTTCTTTTCCTTCATGGCAGTATTTAATGCACTGATGTAGCGTGGATGGCACTATTTGATATTCATGCAGCCACGGTCTCCCCAGCAGGGCCTTATACGTGGTGTTGGAGTCGATCACATAGAATCGTACCACTGTAGTGAGGTCTCCCAATGTGAGGTTGAAATCAGCTACCCCAAGAGGTGTCTCACACTTTTGGTTGAATCCTGCAATCTTCATGTCTCTGACCTTGGTGAGCTGCAGATCAAAGTAATATTTCTGATAGATGCGGTATGGGAGAATGTTCACAGCAGCCCCGGGATCTATCAGTATTCTGCTTATCGGCTGACAGTTCAGGGAACCCCTCATATACATCGGTCTGTTATGGCCGGAATTTGGGATTAGCATATCATCCTCTGTGAATGTGACTGATGGACCAGAATTCACTTCTGTCAAGAGTGCTTCATACTGTGCCGGCGACTGCAAGGCATCAATAATGGCTTGGCGAGCCTCTTCACTCAGAGAGAGGATTTCCCAGATGGAGAACCTGGTAGGGAGCTTCTTCAGCATTTTCATGATCCGGCTGCCCACCCGGACGTTAGACAGTCTCATCTCCTCCACCCAACGGGGTCTTGGAGGTTCATGTGGTGCCTGTGGCCTTTGCTGCCCAGTGCCGGTTTTACCCTCTTGATCGGTTTCCCGGGAGGCTTCTTCTGTAGTAACGACCCCTGTCTCTGCTAGAGGGTTACTTCCTTTATTTTCTTCATGCTGCTTCTGCTTCCTAACTGCAGTCTGCTGGCATTTATTATTTTTAGCTGGAGCCGTGTGAGCCAGCTGCTCATTTTCCAAACTGGACAAGAATTCCAGGAATGAAAGAGCTTCTTCCTTCTCTTGGTACAAGCTGGCAGGGGGAGGAACCTGGACACCTCGCACCTCTGGTTCTGGGATCTGATAGGGTTGCTCGCCTCTGAATATAATATTATGATTAGCTGGTGGTGGGCGCCCCCATCTTTTCCAAGAGCGTGTTGCATGGGCTGAGGTAGAGGCCTCAGCATGGTTGGCTTCTAGCGGGGCATTTGATGCTTCAGCCTCATCATCCTCCCCGGGCAAGGAAAAGAGCACTGATAGAGTGTTACACTGTGCTGTCGTGACTTTCTTTCCCTTTTTGGACTGGGGCCGTCTCTTGTTCTTCTGGGAATTTGGCTTTGCCAGCTCCTGCCCCCAGAAGGGCTCAGTCTCATCTCTTCTTTGTTCTGCCTCTGGCTGCTCTTCAATTTTCAATTCTTCGAGCTGCTCCCAGAGTATACAGTCTTTTACCAGCAGGTGTTTGGGCTTTTTCTGCTCATATTCATCGAGCTCATTGATATACTGCTGTAGACGCCTGGCTGCAGGACTTACTTCTTTATGTGCGGGTAGGGGAGTTTGTCTCCTCCGGTTGTGAGTAGGGATCCGGATGACTGGCCCGGTCTCAGCTGTACGCCATACTGGCTTTACTGGAGGCGGCTCAGGCCTTGGGGTGACACCCCGGATAGTTGCCCCACTGGTGCTGGCTGCAAGAGTCTTTTTCCTGTTCTTTATGGGCTTCGTCTGCCATCCTTCCTGATCTTTCAGTGGGGTGAGGAGGCAAGCTTCATAAGTATGCCTGGTACATTCTTCAACGGCTTCCTCAGGCAGCTGCTGATAGACTGAAATCACATTGGCGGCCATCCTCCAGGGCGGAGGCTCATGCGGATGAGGTGGCTTCACCTGGTAATCACCCAACTGTAGCTCACCCTTTTTGACCATTCCTTCCATAATATCCTTGAAGACATAACAATCTTCAATTGCGTGCCCCAGCGCACGGTGAAATGGACAGAACAACGGATTATCTTTCTTTGTTGCATCCGCAGGTCTCTTCGGTTTAGGCAACGTTACCTTGTTGAACTTATATGCCCAGTTAAATAGTGCTGATGTCTTATCTTTGGGAAAAGAGTAAGCCCTTCTCATTCTGTCTCTCAGAGAGACCTTATCTTTTCTTTCTGTTGCACCCTCAGGCGGGGGAGCTTCATCTGCCTCCTTTTTCCCTTTCTGTTGCTCGAAGGTTCTAAAATCGACGGCGTTAGCCTCAGTATGTGATGGCCGTCGATCATTGGTTTTACCCTTCGGCATACTGGGAGCATTGGCGGTCGGACGCTTAGACAAGAACGTCTCGACTTCCGCCACTATATTGTTCAGCCGGTCAAATGTTCTGACATCTGCACCGATCATCTTTTTTAGCACCTCTCTCTTGAGGCTCTGTTTACATATCTGCACTGCATCTTCCTGATGAGGAGGTCTTCGGCATCTCATGGCTAAGTTTCTCCACCTTTTGATGTAATCCAGTGCTGTTTCATCCTGCCTTTGCTTGGTTGCATATAGTTCCGCTATTGTAATTTCTCTTTCCGTGACATGAAATCTGTCGCGGAACTTTCTTTGCATATCAGGCCAATCAATCACTGATCCAGCGAGCAGGCTTGAATACCATTCAAAGGCTATCCCAGTGAGGGATGAGCCAAAGAACTTAAGCAGATAGGCTTCATCAGCTGCCAGGTCGCCCATAATTGTGGTATAGTAAGAAATGTGCTCCCTGGGAGAGCCCTGGCCGTTGAATTTCTCAAATTTCGGCGGCTTACTGACGCCTGGGGGTAGTCTTTTAGCAGCATACTGGGGAGGATACGGTACTTTGTACACATCATAGGTACTTACACCGTCACCGGTCTTCTCAGACAGCTTCATCTCCATAATTCTTTCAATCATCTGCTTGTGGGCTAGGGCTGGATCTATCTCTTCTGGGAAGAAGTGAGCTTGTTGTTGGCTGTGAGGAGTTGTCATCACAGTGGCGCGCAAGGTGGGCGCGGTAGGTTGTGTCTGAGATGCAGAGGGCTGAGCTACTATTTTCTGTGGAACAGGTTGGCTCGGTGCTTTGCCCTTATCAGCCAGGAGAGGATTAGCTGGGATAGCCGTGTCTGTTGAGCTGGAAGTATGCCCGACAGGCTCGGCTTGCTTGGAGACCGGTGTAGCTTCATGTCTCTCATTGAGCTATCTTCTGAGAGCATTGATCTCCTGCTGGTATCTTCTGAACATCATCTGGATCATGGGATCCAGGGTGGACGGGATCTGTATATCTCCCGACGTCCCTTCAGCATCATCAATGAAGGGATTATCTTCTTCTTCCGTTGTCACCACATTGACTGTCATGGTGGTGATCTTGTGGGTTTCATCATCAGTTTTCATCTTATCTTTTGCAGCCTGACCTCTTCTTGTGACGGGGCTTGGTCTGGTAGCCAGCCTGAGCAGTTCATCTGGCTGAGTTGGTAGCATATCCTGCCCCCTGGCGATTCCAACCATGTTACAGGCGAAGATTTGCATTCTTCCCTTCTGCCTGCAAACTTTTCTTTTTGCCTGGTCAGGGTATTTTTGTCGGTCGAAGACCGATACTCTTTCTTCAGCTTCTTCCCTACACAGGTCTTCTTTATCATATCCGGCCTCGCGGCCTTCTTCATAATCATTTGAATCGGAGGAGGAGACTCCGAGCATCACTTCTTGAAGGGCTTCTCCTTCTTCTTCATCCACGATGCCCAGAGCACGGGATAATCTTTGCTGACCGAGGGCAGAGTTCCCCAGATAATGGAAGTAGTCTTGGACCACTTGTTTCATCTCCTCTGGATCGTGCCTTCGCGGCTCTGGTCGGAGTATCAATCTTTCCTGGCTTTTCTACTGATGAGCCAGTCTTGTCATATGAGCATTCAAATGCTCGGCTTTGGAATATCTGAATATATCAGCCTGTTTGGCACAGGCTCTCGGTCTTCTTGGAATGGCAACCGTGACTGGTTCACTCATTCCCATATTGCCATCTTGGCAACAGTTGGCAGTGTCGGCATAATTCCTCCCTTCCCATCTTCTGCCTTTGGCCCTGGGATGGGTGACAGGAAGGTCTTCATTCTTTTCATATCTTCTGCCCCTCATCACGGGACGAGTAGTAATCAGATTTCTTCCTTCATCATTTTTTTATTTCTCCTTCCCAGAGCTTTGGGGTAAGCAGCAACATCATCTCTTCTGTAGTTTCTTTCTTCTCTTCTGCTTCCTGCCCTGAAGCGAGCAACAGCATCCTCAGTAGCCTTCTTCTCATATCGAGCTGGGGCCCAGCTCTGAATCTTCTTTGGTCGCCAGACCTGTTTATATTTTGCTGGCTTGGGCGCCAGCGGCTTCCTTTCATCAGCTTCCCAGTTGGCCCTCCTAGCGGCCAGAAGGCGGAACCTGTTGTCGGTCTGGACAGTCGGGACAATCCTGTCCGGCCGGACTTCTCTGGGGCGACCGTTGAGGTTCACCCTAACATCTCCCATCATCATTGTCTTCCCAGAATTGGAAAGACGACGCTCAGCAGCAGCATACCGGCTTCTCCGGTTATTTCTCTTTCCCCTCTGGGCAGCAACGGGAACCGTATCCCTCCTTTGAACTTGGTGTACATAGCAGGCGACGGCCGTCGAGGTCGTCTTCTCCGGTAAGCCAGCCTTCTTACCAGCAGTCTTCATAGGGGCACCTGCAGCGGTGCCTTGCTCGTCGTTGTTGACCTGCAGAAGGTCGGTGAAGACGAGGCCCAGACAGTTGGGCAGCCCGACAGCAGGGGGCATTGCTCCGAATGACAGGGGTACCACCAGGTAACCCTCTCGCACATGCATATCGATCGGTTGTTGGCCGAAGCGTACAGACATAAGTCCAGTAGTCATTGTAGCTTCCTGAGAATAAGGAAAGCGCACAGGATCATAAATTTGAGGGGGGCCCACTGGGCCTCCTGTTTTGGCGTAGAGATGAAGGGAGACTAGGTCCCACCGGGCGTGCCAGCTTGTGGGGATGTGTCTATCTGATTTATTTTAATTGATTTTTATTTATTTTTTATTTGACTTATTTATTTGTTTTGTTTATTAGGCGTGCCAGTCACGTGTGTGACAATTTCATTGTGCGCTCGATCTGACTTGGTCACTCGATTGTGAGGTCCGAGTCGGGACCAGAAGTCCGTCATACCATAAAGGCTATGACGTTAATTATGTCCTTCCAAGGGAGGACAACCCTTGATTAAACGCCAAAATAGGAGGCCTCGAGAGGCAATAATAATAAATAAAAAAAAGGATATTCTTTTTATGTGCGCAGTTTGAATTTCATACCAGAGCCAGGAAGGCGGGCAAGATAATAGCATCGATTGTAGAAACAAACGATATCGCTGAATTGACGGCTCGAAAAACAATCAGACTCAGGGGAAAGGTGAAACAGAGGATATCAATCGCGGACAGGATGAGCCGCGATCATGACGGAGGCTTAAAGTATCGGTTAACATTTCGGCGGCACTTCCCCATGGTCTGGATCATGCCCAGAGGGAAATAGGCTATCACCCACGGAGTGCCGGGGTGAAAGCCGAAAGGAAGAGAGAGGTCGGGCCTCTCCACGTTACACATGTATGCCCTAGGGCAATGTTTGATTCTTCCCTCACAGGAGCTGGTGGCACTCATGCATTGGCATGGCTCACCGGAGCTAAGAGGGAGGCGCGTCGTTGTGACTTCGACACGAATCGATGGAACATAAGGGGGTCTACCTCCCTTTAACTTTATCCTCGGGACACATCTGGTGATCCATGAATATCTCTGTGTGGGTTAGCTCTGGGCATTTGGGCTCACAGAGTGGCAACTTAGGCTCTCGGTATGACCACAGATGGGAGGCTAAGGCTCCCGACGTGAGTGGCAAGAAGGTGGAGGTTCCCGGCGTGGCCGAAGGGAAGAGTCCAGGAAGCTCCCGGCGCCGACTTCCCGGCACGCTGAAGATTCTCCAAGGGGGTTTTCGGCGTAGGCTAAAAAGGGAAGAGGAGCTCTCGGCGTGAGGGTTCCCGGCGCGCTCAAGGCCGCGCCGGGAGCTGGTGGCGCCGAGAGGCAGGTGCCAAGAAGGTGGGTGTTTGGGCACCGTGAGGAGTTCAGGATTTTACGGTACCCTGTTTTTAGGATTTTGAGAGTTTTCTGGGAATTATATAAAGTAGATTGGCTCTGGGGACTAGAGATGGGGTTTAACTGGCTTTAGTTGCATATGCTTCAAAGGAGGCCGAGAGTTGAGAGGGATTGGAGGGGAAGAGCCCCACACAGAGGTCCTTTTCACCATTACCATGCGGAGTCCAGAGGACAGCTTCAGTATTATCTTTCATCGGCCTGGGAGGATTTCAGCAGCACCTCCCCCGTACCTAGCCTATGCCAGGGAGTGATAGACGATCACCCACGGAGTGCCGGGATGAAATACAAAATAAGGGGGGTATGGGACCCCTAGCCCGTGTATGTGATCACAGCACCAACTTAATATCCCTTTGAGGCCATTGAAACTTATGCAGTGGCAGAGTTTCTCTGGCTCGTAAGGTTATGTAGGGGAGTTATCCTTAATGATGTTTATCCCTTAGGTACATATGATGATCTGGGGTATCCTTCGACAGGATGCAAAGCTTGGTTGATCGGACTTCAAAGGGCATCTGTGTTGTTCCTTGGCCTGTAGCAGGAAGGCTTTCATCCGGGGTTCAAGGAATGGAGGATTAATAGCATAAAGAAAGGATGGCAGGAAGCGTAGTTCCCGGCGTAGGTTCCATTGGCCAAAAGGGGGGAGCTCTCGGCGCAGGGGTTCTCGGCGCGGTAATGACCGCGCCGGGAACCCGACGCCGGGAGGCCCCCGGGCCGGGAAGGCTGTATCGCAAGAGGCTTTGTCTGGCTTGCTGAAGGGGCTAAAGCAAGGGGGATCTCTCGGCGGAGTAGTTCTCGGCGGGGAAATGACCACGCCGGGAAGGGGCTAAAGGGTTTATGGCTTAGTTGCGATACTCTGCTCAGGAGATTTCTGGGATTTCTGGCTCGGATTGAGGCAAGATCTGGGCTGCAGGAGGGGATTACATGGGGGTTAGCATCAGTCGAAGGGCAGATCATCCATTATTGAATCCTCGTGGGACGTATGGCATTTCCTCCACTCACCTGCTGCTCAGACGATCAAGAGATTGATGTCTCTGACCCTGAACGAGATGGGAGCTCGACAGACATCTATAATATCCGGGAAAATCATGATCCGAGGGGAAGGAAGAGGGGGGACAGAGCCCAATAACCCATTGAACGAGGGTTGAGGTTCCGTCTTCATCCTTCACCAGAGAACAGGCTAGGGAGGGGGCGGTCGAAACATGAATCGGAAAGCTGTAGCATCTGGGCAAATCGATATTCAGAAGAACAACCGATGCAAGAAGGGGAGAAAGACAGCAGACATTCCAATCAATCGAATGCTCAAACGAGCCATGTTGATCCTTCATTTCATTGCATCATCCCAAACCTATACAGATCGTAGAAGGTAAATGAAAGACAGAGATATGGAAATCGAGACCGGAATCCTCCGGCTACATTGATACATCGAGAAAGCCTCGCCAGATTACATCAGAAGAAAAGAAAAAAAAAGGAAAGCATGGGGGAGGGCGGAGCATTGACTCCTCTCCCTCCCCGGCTACCCACCTGAATCTCCCTTTCTTCTTTTTCTCTCAGCTTCTTCTTTCTTTCCCTCTCGGTCTCTCTTCTGGCTTTTTTTCTATCTGGTTTTCGTTTCTACTGTTCCTCCTCCTTCTCCTTCTTCTCCCTCTTCGAAGGGAAGGGGCTTTATAGCCATCCCTTTTTTGCCTTCTCGACAGGCACCTCATGGCGCGCCTCAGCTGAGGGCTTCCCGGCGCGCAGGCTCCAACCTCTTGGTGCAGCCATTGGGCTTTGACAAGGTGGCTCCCGGCGCCACTATTACAGGCCCATTTAGGTCTCTCTGACCAGGCCTTTCATAGGCCCCTCACGTACATCAGTACCCAAGAGGGTCCCCCGTTGGTAATATATTCTGTATTGAGATCATTAGTAGGGTTTTCATCAGTCCGCAGACAGGGGTTTCATCAGTATTGCCATCTGAATGATGACAAAACCGGGCATCATTTTATCGATATCAGCACCTAAATGGTGACGAGATCGGACATCAGCTTTAGTCTGGGAAGAATTCAGCCGGGTGTATAATCTGTGGAGACGATTCTTCTTGTGTTCTGACTTTGCAAAAGCCTTTACAATCTTCATCTGCCGGTACCGGCTTCATCTTTATCTTACATCACATCTGTCAATAAGCCGACATCTGACTTACCATGACATGTCATCTGTGGATTCTTGGATGAGGCAGTAACACAGTTCCTATTAAAGTGTGCTAGGAAGTCTCATTAGTCAAGCGACTACTGCTTTTTTAGTGCTGCCATCTGAGTGACATCGGCACTGGACATCAGCTCGGCCGACAAAGGCTTCAGCCGGGTAAATGGTTGACGAGCTTCATCATTGGTCTTTCACTGTGGGTATGATCTGTTTCCACCCTTGTTCATTTTCAAGGTGTCAACACCGGCCTACCAAAAAGAGAAAGCTATCTACCGTCAGGATAGAGGAGCAGGTTACATCTTCAGGTGCTGTGAAGGGAAAGAAAGGTGCGGACAGCTCTCATGCACGGTCTTCTGATCCCTCTCTCACCATCAACGTGGAAGAACCTCTGAAGGTACTTATTCCACGGTATATTGTTGCTACCGACGATGAGATGCTTGAGGTTTTTCCGTAACTATTCCCTACTTTGGATTATCAGGGTTGGTGGTCTTTTGTTACAAATCATAAGATTTATTACCCCACCCTAGTCCGGGAATTTTACCATAATTTGAAGTATGAACCTCAGATCCCCAAAATTTCTTCAACTGTCAGGAATGTTAGTTTCGAATTGACAAGCAAACTGTTTGCCAGAGCTTGGAAAATTCCAATGAATGGGGTTCAATTACACAGTTTTCAGTTTGATGAACATGCAGCTTATGCTCTTTTGACTGACAAAGCCAGTGATCCTACAGTCATTAGAAAGACTTTTTTATCTAGTCTTAAAGCAAATCAGTTCCCTCCATTCAATAGACTGCTCCACCATATTTGCACTTCAATGATAACACCTCAGAGCAGTGGTAGGGAACGTGTCACTGAGATGCAGAGATTTTTACTGTATTGCATGCTAAAAAAAATAAATATTTCACTGTCAAATATAGTCATTCAGACCATGGGAACTTGTTTAACACAATCTAGGACACTCCCATATGCTGCTCCATTAACTGCCATTTTTTGAAAAGTTGGAGTAGATTTTGGGAATGAGAAGAAACTGACTATTCCTAAAGGGAACATATACTCCCTTTCCTACATTTAGAAATTCATGGGATTTAAAATTATAGATGGACAGCCTGTTAGGGTTCTGCCAAGTCAGAAACCAGTGCCTACCTCAGTGGAAACTGGTCATGATGCCAGAACTGCAACACAAACTCAACAAGAGGCTAGTCTATACAGAATGGAAAGACCAGAGGCTAGGGCAGATAGACCTGAAGCTAGTTCAGCCAGAATGGAATACCAAGAGTTCAACAATATCCAGGATGATTACAATGTCCAAGATGATACTCCTGTGTTTCCTGTTGATTCCAGAGAACTTGTCATAGTACAAGGTCCTCTTCCAGAACTCTCTCCACCAAGGGGACCTGCATCCACTTCTGAGGAGATTCCAGCCAACTCTCAGAATGATTTTTCTGGTATCAATCCTACTCTCATTCAATTTTTGGAAACAAAATTCAAGAGTATTGACTCCTCCATAATG
This sequence comes from Amorphophallus konjac, assembly GCA_022559845.1. Taxonomy (NCBI): domain Eukaryota; kingdom Viridiplantae; phylum Streptophyta; class Magnoliopsida; order Alismatales; family Araceae; genus Amorphophallus; species Amorphophallus konjac. Next base: position 58,764,236 of record CM040125.1, read on the forward strand.
CACCTAAGTTCAACAACGGATATGAGGCTGTCACACCTTGAACAGAAATTAGACAGCAGATGGGAAAAGTTTACACGTGATAAATACAAGTCAGACAAGAAGCTTCGTGAGTTTATGGAATCTCTTCTTCAAGCTTGTCAGAAAGCTGGTTCAGTCATGCGTAACTTACAAAACGTGCATCAACAATGTCTGCACAGAATATAGAGTGTACAGACATACAACTATGATGTCAGGGAAAACCAATCCAAGTTGAACTTGAAATATTCCACCCTGATTGACAAGAACAATGAGTTTAGTGAAAAGGTTCAAACTTTGTTTGAAAAGATTACATCTTTTGGTCAGGACATTGCTAAACTGTTTGAACGAACCACTCTAGTCGGTGATGAGGTTGTGGATGTGCTGCATATTTTGAAAGAAAACTTTCCACCCACCATTGAAGATGAGCATGATGTGTACTGCCCTCCACCAACTGAAGCATCCTCCTCTGCACCTGAATGGGGATCTCAGCAGAAAGCTCAGGTGGACTATCTGTTTGATATACTGCACAACTGGTTTGATGGTATTTCTACTAAGCTCAAAGAATACCACAAGTTTGTGGTGAACAGAGATCAGCTACTTTCTGAAAGGATGGACACTATGGCAGCTTCCATGGCTCAACTTCAGCAACAGTTGGATATTGTGTCTGCAACTGTACTTTAGGCTTCCTCATCTACTCCCCTTCCTGATGATGTCAAAGGGGGAGAGACATGAACTCGAGTCTAAAATAGAACTGCATTGCATCTACACCAAATGTGTTGACTGACTGAAATTTCTTACTTTTTGTCTTTATCTATGATGTAAAACCCTGGACTTAAATGAATGACAAAAATTGGTGTTTGTGTCAGTCACTGAATTGAATTCCTTGTTGATCTGAACTTTCTTGTTTGATCTGGATGATACATTTGTTATTTAGATGCAATGGCATTCACCTCATAGTTGCCATCATCAAAAAGGGGGAGATTGTTGTGCCCCTGGTTTTGATGATGACAACCATGAGATGTGAATGTAGTATTCAACCCAAAATGTTAAATAAAGTCTTGATTCAGTAACGCTTCCATTTGATTTCCTTTTGATGCAAGAAAGGAACAGGGTCGACGCTGGGAGTTCAAGGCGTCCACGCATCAGTTGAAGAGGGATTCACAGATTCACTTCACTGCGTCAACTCCACGCTATTGCAGTGCCAACTCATTAGCATAAGGAGCAAAGGCATTCACAGACCTACTTCACTGCGTCAACGCCACAGTAGAGCAGCGTCGACGCAGTAGTTAAAAAGGCAGTGTTAATGGTTCACTGGAATACCCCAGTGCGTCAACGCTACATAAGGATAGTGTCGACGCAACAGCTCATTCTAATGTGAAGTTGGCTCTGGGTCAGTTAAGTGGGTCGACGCAGTGACCCCATGCGTCAACGCATCCAGTCTTACATTCAAGCCATATGAGGCATCTCAAGGCTGCGTCAACCCTGGGGACTCAATGGGTTGACGCCATCTGAACTTCCTTCGAGATTAGTTGGGTGGACCCCAATCGTAGTGACGTCAAAGGCCACATCAGCCAAAAAGCGCTTGAGATCTCATCTTTTCCCTCGTGATTCCAGAAGGCTCTACACGTACCAATCAGGGGACTAACCAGAATATATGGTTGGGGCCCACTAGATGTATATATGCATGGATCTGGAAATGAGCTCGGGAATTGCTGAATTGCGGAAGGTGTTAGAGATTTCGAAGCTGCTGCGGACAAGGCTGAGGAAGAGAAGCTCACGAGTGGAACAAGGAGTTCATCTTCATCCTCATATCGATCTGCTGAAGACTGGAGGAGATCTAGGAGCAGCGATCCTTGGAAGCTCATCTGCATTTCAGAAGGAGAAGATCAGCTAATCGTTGAAGCTTCTTCTTCCAGTTTTCTGAATTCAAGCCAGAGATTCGGCTGCTTCACAGATCTGAGATTGCCTTTTTTATTACTGAGTGATTTCGTTTATTACTTGTCTTTTTGATTTGAACTCTATTATATTGTTTCTCCCTCGTACTGGTTAGAGTAGAGGGAGGGGTTTGATCCAGCAGACTGTGCTTGGATCAAGGGAATTTGGACGTGTTGCCTGCAAGCTGTTTGTCAGCGGGTTTGAGGATCTGTTCCTCTGGTTAAGCCAAGCTGTAATGCTCAGCGGTGTATGTGAGGAAGTAGTTCCTCGGTGTAGCTAAGCTGTAAAGCTCAGCAGGGATCCTCGCTGGTTTAGTGAGGGGTGGACGTAGGTCTCCACAGGGAGACCGAACCACCATAAAAATATGTGTTCCTTTTGTGGTTTGATTTCTCACATTAACTACCTTTCGTTAGATGCTTGATTAGGCACGATTCTCATGCTGTTTGGTTATTGAACTTCTAATTATCATTCTGCTCTTTAATTCGAGTGTGATCTTGCATAAAGTTTTTTAAAGGGTCAACCTATTCACCCCTCCCCTCTAGTTTGACATTCCACCTAATCCAACACCACCTACTTCTGATCCTTATTTGGAGCCACCTCCTTTGGAGCCACCCGTGTTCATCGCCAAGTCACTACTTAGTTGGCTCAAGATAGGCTTGGTCTCTAGACCGCCTTGCTATCCATCCATGGATCCTACACTACCATTAGTGCCCGTCAACTCATTCCATACCACATTCCGGTCTAGTCACCATGTTGATACATTGGGTGACCTTATTAAGGGATTAGACTACCAATTGAAGTTGACGTGTATGTTGGCCCGAGGCTTCGACTAACCCAATCGTCGTAGCTTCACACATCCAGCTTTAGGGTCCATTACCTCCGTGTGCACCGTGGGTCATGTCACCACAGAGATTCTCTTATTCCTCCCCATGCCGACCGAGCCAAACTTCATTCTCTTTATCCTGAGGGAGGAACTATACCTTCTATATGAGACCACCATCCCATCTACCCTAGTGCATGAAGGTGACCATTTACACTTTCAATTCCAAATGGGGGACCGTGACCTATGGGAACCCAGCTCGAGGGGTCACACATTCTTTGATCCCTTCGACCCCTTCCCTAGTGAACCCCTTGACTCACCACATCTACTCTACGTTTTCAAGGGAGTCCACTATCACACCCCTTCCCCACGGGTCGGACCATCTACACCCATCAAGCCCGTTCATTGGCGAGAGATACATACTTATAGGGGTGATGAAGAAAGTGATTTTGGTTCTCCTGGCCCTCCTACACCCAAGTCCAAAGGGCCATCCGTGCATGAGTGGTGCACTTTGGGATATCTATGAGTCCATGATTCTACCGACATTTGGTTGCGTCTTGTGTATGCATGGCACATATTTGGATGTCCTAGTCCACCATTGCATATGTATGGGTCGGTCTAACAGTAGCTTTGTTTAGGGTCATATGTGAGTCCGTGTTTTTCTTTATTTGTCCAGTTTTTCAAGAGTCTATACATACATGTGTCGAGCATATTGGAAGTCACATAGTCGGTCTCATGTTAGCTGGCGATGTCAGTCCCTTTCGAGTGTGAGGCAAGTCGGGTCTAATGCGTACGTTGTGGACTTGCCAGAATTTGGGATCGACTCTACCATTCTACCTCTCGGATCTAGTCACATAAAGGGACCCAATGGTGATTCCTAGTGAGTCTTTGAGCCGTCTCCTCCCTTTGAGAGTGACCCCACCCCGGAGTGTCCACCTCTAGCCTCATTCCCACAGCAGCATGTGCATATCGAATATATATGGGATGAGTAGGTGATGATTACTTCGAGTGGAGCGTACTCTGCGTCACCTGGTACGGTGACAGATCTGCAGGAGCCACACGAGTAGTCACACCCCTTACTCGACGGGGTTGAGTTCTTCCCACCCGGGGAGAATTGATGGGAATCAATACCAAACACTAACATTTTATTTTTGTATTTGTATCATTTTTGTTTGCATTTATATCCTTGGGTTAATTGGGTTGTAATTGTAAGGCATTATAAGCCAATTTGTTAGTCTTTAGGAATCTTTGGGTTTGTTTGCAAAAGGGCCTTTGGGTTTCTATGTAAAATGCCAGTAGGTCCAGCAGGGTCCCCCACCCTCTTTCCCATTGGTCCACCTAGGATCTAGGGCCCATGTGAGGTTGTTCAAAGTCCAAGATTGGACTTGGACCAAGGGGGGGACAAGATGGAAGAAAATTCAAAGTTGATTACCCCTTAGTCATGGGGGCACCCCCTCCTTTGTCCTCTCTTGTAATTTTTTAGTTTTCTTTCTTTTTGACCACATGGGGGAATAAAATGCTATCCCTTGTTTACCCCTCCCTAACGCTAGATCTAAGGGTAGTCTAGGTCTTTTTTCCATTTCTATATAACCCTTGTATTTTCCCATTTCAGGGAATTAATGGAGAAGAAATTGTGAGAAATTCAGGAGCCTTGGGCGCCCCCTCTCTCTTTCTCCCTCTTACAGTTGGATTGCTGTGGTTTCTAGGGTGGATTCCCTACAAAACTTGGTGGATTCAAAGTGGTATCTCATCTCTGAGTGTGAAGCTCCGCCGCCGCCGCCATCGAGCCGCCATCACACCGCCATCGCCTCGTCGTCGTAGATCTGTCCATTGCTGGACAGAGGTCTAAAGCTCGATTTTTGGCTCCCCATCAGGAGATCAGATCGTGCTGAAAATTGGAGGGTGAGTTCTCCACGTTCCCCCTAGCCTCCACAAAAAGAATTCACATTTCCCTCCCTTGTTTACCTTCCTTTACCATTTATTCCCCCCGATCTACAGATTCTGTCTCTGCTCAGAGTTATGTTTTAGCAGTCCAACTCTTCTTCATTTTGAGCCCCTTTTCAATTTCAGATCGCTCTGAAATTTGGACTGTGTTTTCTATCCACCAAAACCCCTTTCCCCAAATTTTTTCATGATTTTAGGAGTTCATTTATCCCACATAAAAGTCTCTGTGAAAACCGATTTCTATTCTGTCCTGTGCAGTCCAGATCCGACCCCTCTCCACCATAAAATCCTTTTCCCCTGTTAAACCTCCTCAGAAAAATACACAAAAATTATTCTCATGTTCCTTACTTCCCCCTCCATCTCCCATAAAAATCCTAACTCCCAGATCTATAGTTTGAGCCTCGGTCAAAACAAGCTCTCAGGCAGATCCCAATCTGCCCAGTCAGTTCTAAGCCTGAGAAGTCCGTCTGTTCTAAATTCATCCTCTGCAAATACAGAGACAGGAAAATTCCTATAATAACAGGTGGTTGAAGATCTCTAAGCTAGCTTCACAACGGCACTAGTTTCGCATCGATCCGACGTCGGAGTTGGTCGCAGCAAGTGTTTTCGCCGGGTCGCGCAGTGCTGAAACTGCAACACAGGCCCGTGGACAGCAAGCCACAACGTTCCCCAGTCGGCCGCCTTGCCTTCCACAAGGCGAACCAGTGCGTCCCCCTCCTAGGGATCGTCCCTCCAGGAGTCCCCACCGCAGCGGTACCACTACCAGCCCGATCGGCCCACCGACCGGGACGTGGACCCCACAATTGCTGGCGCGGGCCACCACCGGAGCTGCCCAAATCGCTACCCGTCAACTCGAACCCGTTACTCTCGGGTCCACGTGTAGTCCTGTACCACCCAGCGTAGAGTGGGCAGTAATATTCATTGCTGTAATTTAATTATTTACTGTACCGGGAGTACGAAGTTCGGCCGGGGTCATCTTCCCCACGCCCGGAGCGTGGAGGTATCGTGTCCGTTCCCCACTTGGCATTTGCTTTACTCGTATATATTTCTATATGCCGCTGCATGAGTGATAGGATATTAGCTCGTCAAATTTTATCACCGCTGCGAGAGTGAGTGAGTGGAACCCGTCCCGTGACTCAATCCAAGCACGCGGAAAAGTTGATACCCGAGACTCATTGCCGGTTTCTCAACCGCGCACGTCCGCACGCTTTCCTCGCTTAGGGACGTTCGCGAGCTAGAGTCCCAGGTTCGCATCCCGTCCTGCATCAAATTGGTATCAGAGCTAAGTCGAGTCTAGGGTAGTCGGTCTTAGGTTGCATTTCACCCTTTACCCGGTATATCAAAAGGTGTTCCTGGAATGATAGGTTATGCCTATTGGGAAGGTTGCACACTTGCGTGAGTGCGATCTTCGGATCAAACCTCTGTTACGTACTGGATACTGATTGAGTATAGGTTTGTATTTGAGTCCGTATTTTACCCCTTGTCACCATGTAGAGTGTCTAGGTGCTTGCATTAGTCTTGCATAAAAGTTTTGCATAAAGAAAAGAAAAGAAAAGAAAAAGTGTTCCAATGCATGCCCACTCCTAGGGGAACCAATTCCCATCTCTTTGCAACTATGGCCAACCCCTACGCCCAGGTCCCAATGCAAGAGAAAGCCACGATCAGACACATCCAAAGCCACAAGTTCATGCCTGAGTACATTAGGGACTTCGATGAGTACCGGTTGGGAAGTGGAGTTGGAGAGAAGAGCACCACGATCGCATTTCAGTTCTGGAGAGGTTTACGGCTTCACTACCAGTTTGAGTTGCTTTGCCGCGATGTGACCACGCTGGAGCATTCTTATCAGGTCGCTCTATAGGTTGAGCCTTTCGAGTCAAGGTTTGTTGCTGCCCTTCGATGAGCATCTACCTCTCAGCAGAGTGCCAAGCCGGTCGGACGGAAACATGAGCCCCCGAGGCAGGACACTTTTGCCCCGCGACCTCACCAACCCCAGCCGGGGAACCCTTCCCCTAGAGCTCGTTTGCCACCTACTTCTGATCCTTATTCGGAGCCACCTCCTTTGGAGCCACCCGTGTTTCTAACGGGAAAGCTATTCATCGCCAAGTCACTACTTAGTTGGCTCAAGATAGGCTTGGCCTCTAGACCGCCTTGCTACCCATCCATGGACCCTACACTACCATTAGAGCCTGTCAACTCATTCCATACAACATTCCGGTCTAGTCACCATGTTGATACATTGGGTGACCTTATTAAGGGATTAGACTGCCAATTGAAGTTGATGTGTATGTTGGTCCGAGGCTTCGACAACCCAATCATCGTAGCTTCACACATCAAGCTTTAGGGTCCATTACCTCCGTGTGCACCGTGGGTCATGTCACCACAGAGATTATCTCATTCCTCCCCATGCCGACCGAGCCAAACTTCATTCCCTTTATCCCGAGGGAGGAACCATACCTTCTATAGGAGACCACTGTCCCATCTACCATAGTGCATGAAGGTGACCATTTACACTTTCAATTCCAAACGTGGGACCATGACCTATGGGAACCCAGCTCGAGGGCACACATTCTTTGATCCCTTCGACCCCTTCCCTAGTGAACCCCTTGACCCACCACATCTACTCCACTTTTTCAAGGGAGTCCACTATCACACCCCTTCCCCACAGGCCGGACCATCTACACCCATCAAGCCCGTTCATTGGCGAGAGATACATACTTATAGGGGTGATGAAGAAAGTGATTTCAGTTCTCCTGGCCCTCCCACACCCAAGTCCAAAGGGCCGTCCGTGCATGGGTGGTGCACTTTGGGATATCTTGGAGTCCATAATTGATTCAACATTTGGTTGCGTCTTGTGTATGCATGGCACATATTTGGATGTCCTAGTCCACCATTGCATATGTATGGGTCGGTCTAACAGTAGGTTTGTTTAGGGTCATGTGTGAGTCCGTGTTTTTCTTTATTTATCCAGTTTGTCAAGAGTCTATACATACATGTGTCGAGCATATTAGAAGTCGCATAGTCGGTCTCATGTTAGCTTGCGATGTCAGTCCCTTTCGAGTGTGAGGCAAGTCGGGTCTAATGCGTACGTTGTAGACTTGTCAGAATTTGGGATATGCTCTACCATTCTACCTCTCGGATCTAGTCACATAAAGGGACCCATCGGTGATTCCTAGTGAGTCTTTGAGCCGTCTCCTCCCTTTGAGAGTGACCCCACCCCTGAGTGTCCACCTCTAGCTTCATTCCCACAGCAGCATGTGCATATCGAATATATACGGGATGAGCAGGTGACGATTACTTGGAGTGGAGCATACTCTGCGCTACCCGGTACGGTGATAGATCCGCAGGAGCCACACGAGCAGTCGCACCCCTTACTCGACAGGGTCGAGTTCTTCCCACCCGGGGAGAATTGATGGGAATCAACACTGAGCGCTAACATTTTATTTTTGTATTTGTATCCTTTTTGTTTGCATTTATATCCTTGGGGTAATTGGGTTGCAATTGTAAGGCATTATAAGTCAATTTGTTAGTCTTTAGGAATATTTGGGTTTCTTTGCAAAAGGGCCCTTGGGTTTCTTTGTAAAATGGCAATAGGTCCAATAGGGTCCCCCACCCTCTTTCCCATTGCTTCACCTAGGATCTAGGGCCTATGTGGGACTAATTCAAAGTCCAAGATTGGACTTGGACCAAGGGGGGGATAAGATGGAAGAAAATTCAAAGTTGAATACCCCTTAGTCAAGGGGGCGCCCCCTCCTTTGTCCTCTCTTGTAATTTTTTAGTTTTCTTTCTTTTTGACCACATGGGGGAAGAAAATGCTATCCCTTGTTTACCCCTCCCTATCCCTAGATCTAAGGGTAGTCTAGGTATTTTTTCCATTTCTATATAACCCTTGTATTTTACCATTTCATGGAATTAATGGTGAAGAAATTGTGAGAAATTCAAGAGCCTTGGGCGCCCCCTCTCTCCCTCTCCCTCTTGCAGCTAGATTGCTGTGGTTTCTAGGGTGGATTCACTACAAAACTTGGTGGATTCCAAGTGGTATCTCATCTCTGAGTGTGAAGCTCCGCCGCCGCCGCCATCGAGCCGCCATCGCACCACCACCGCCTCACCGTCGCAGATCTATCCATTGCTGGACAGAGGTCTAAAGCCTGATTTTTAGCTCCCCATCAGGAGATCAGTTCGTGCTGAAAATTAGAGGGTGAGTTCCCCACGTTCCCCCCAACCTCCACAAAAAGAATTCACATTTTCCCTCCCTTGTTTACCTTCCTTTACCATTTATTCCCCCCGATCTACAGATTCTGTCTCTGTGTAGAGTTGTGTTCCAACAGCCCAACTCTTCTTCGTTTTGACCCCCTTTCCAATTTTAGATCGCTCTAAAATTTGGACTCTATTTTATATCCCCCAAAACCCCTTTCCCCAAATTTTTCCACGATTTTAGGAGTTCATTTACCCCTCATAAAAATTTCTATGAAAACTGGTTTCTATTCTGTCTTGTGCAGTCCAGATCCGACCCCTCTCCACCATAAAATCCGTTTCCCCTGTCAAACCTCCTCAGAAAAATACACAAAAATTATTCTCGTGTTCCTTACTTCCCCCTCTATCGCCCATAAAAATCCCAACTCCCAGATCCATAGTTTGAGCCTCGGCAAACCAAGTTCTTAGGCAGATCTCAATCTACCCAGTCAGTTATGAGCCAGAGAAGTCCGCATGTTCTAAATTCATCATCGGCAAATACAGAGACAGGAAAATTCCTATAATAACAAGTGGTTGAAGATCTCTAAGCTAGCTTTGCAACGGCGCTAGTTTCGCGTCGATCCAACGTCGGAGTTGGTCGCAGCAAGTGTTTTCCCCGGGTCGCGCAGTGCTGAAACTGCAACACAGGCCCGTGGACAGCAAGCCACAACGTTCCCCAGTCGACCACCTCGCCTTCCACAAGGCGAACCAGCGCGTCCCCCTCCTAGGGATCGTCCCTTCTGGAGTCCCCACCGCAGCGGTACCACTCCCAGCCCGATCGGCCCACCGACCAGGATGTGGACCCCACAATTGCCGGCGCGGGCCACCACCAGAGCTGCCCAAATCGCTGCCCGTCAACCCGAACCCGTTACTCTCGGGTCCACGTGCAGTCCTTTACCTCCCAGCGTGGAGTGGGCAGTAATATTCATTGCTTTAATTTAATTATTTACTGTACCGAGAGTACGAAGTTCGACCGGGGTCATCTTCCCCACGCCCGGAGCGTGGAGGTATCGTGTCCGTTCCCCACTTGGCATTTGCTTTACTAATATATATATTTCTATATGCCGTTGCATGAGTGATAAGATATTAGCTCGTCAAATTTTATCACCGCTGCGAGAGTGAGTGAGTGGAACCTGTCCCGTGACTCAATCCGAGCACGCGAAAAAGTCGATACCCGAGACTCATTGCTGGTTTCTTAACCGTGCAAGTCCGCACGCTTCCCTCGCTTAGGGACGTCTGCGAGCTAGAGTCCTAGGTCCGCGTCCCGTCCCGCATCATCATGACGGACCGGGTCGCTTTCCTCGGATTTGTGGTTTCGAGTGAAGGAGTGTCTGTGGACCAATCCAAGGTCCAAGCCTTAGTCGACTGGCCAGAGCCCCAGAACGTCCATGACGTTCGTAGTTTTCATGGGATAGCCACTTTCTACAGACGCTTCATTCATGGTTTCAATGCCATTATAGCACCCATTATGGATTGCATCTGCAAAGGGAATTTTGAGTGGACCAAAGTCACCTCCCAGGCTTTTCGTGTCATAAAGGAGTTCATGACCAAAGCCCCTATCCTCCGCCTGCCAGACTTTTTCAAAGTCTTTGAGATATCCTGTGATGCAACTGGCGTAGGAATAGGAGGAGTGCTTAGCCAGGAGAGCCACCCTGTGGCTTACTTGAGTGAGAAGCTTTCTGATGCAAAGCTTCCTTACTCCACCTACGATAAGGAGTTCTATGCCGTGGTCCAAGCTCTCAAACACTGGAGACATTATCTCTTACCTCAAGAGTTTGTCTTATACTCAGACCACGAGGCTCTGAAATTCCTTAGCTCTCAGAAGGGCTTGAACCCAAGGCATGGTCGATGGGTAGAATTCCTCTAGTCTTTCACATTTGTCCTAAAACATAAGGCTGGAAAAGAAAATAAGGTGGCTGACACCTTGAGTCGAAAGGTCTCCCTTCTTTCCACTGTTCGGGTAGATGTCACTAGATTTGACAGCATGAAGGAACTCTATGGAGAGTGTCCTGACTTTGGCCCTGCCTACTCTACCTTGTCTGCTGGATCCTCGACAACATTTGCTGACTATCTACTCCAAGATGGTTTTCTCTTTCGAGGACAGCAACTCTGTGTCCTGAAGACTTCTATACGAGACTTCCTGATTTCAAAAATACATGCTGGAGGTCTTGTTGGTCACTTTGGACGAAACAAGACCATCCATTCTGTGGAGGAGCATTTTTATTGGCTTGGCCTGAAGAAAGATGTGGCCAAGATTGTAGCCCTGTGTAGAACATGCACAATGGCCAAACAGGTCAAACAGAACACTGGTCTCTACACTCCTCTCCCCATTCTTGATCAGCCATGGGTTGATGTGAGCATGGATTTCATCCTTGTATTACCTCGTACTACTCATAAACACGACTCCATTTTCATGGTCGTTGATAGGTTCTTTAAGATGACCCATTTCATTGCATGTTCCAAAACATCGGATGCATCTAGAGTAGCCCGCCTGTTCTTTGATGAAGTCATGCGTCTGCATGGTCTCCCCCAAACCATAGTGTCTGACCAAGATGTCCGGTTCACTAGCTACTTTTGGAAGACACTTTGGCACCTAGTTGGCACTAAGCTAAAATTTTCACTGCCTATCACCCCCAAACCGATGGGCAAACCGAATTCATCAATAGGAGTTTAGGGAATTTATTGAGGTGTCTTATAGGGGATCATTCTGGAACTTGGGATATTCTTTTGCCCAGAGCTGAATTTGCATACAATAGCTCTGTCAATAGGTCCATATGTATGAGTCCATTTGAGGTTGTGCATGGATACAAACTTAGAAAACCTGTGGATCTCATTCCCCTTCCCCTCGAGTCTAGAACATCCAACTCAGCTGAGGAATTTGCACAGCCTGTCAAAAGTCTGCATGAGTCAATTAGCAAGCAAATAAATCTCAGTAATGAGACCTATAAACGATTGGCTGATTCGCATAGACGTCATGTAGCAACCCTGATAAAAACAAGATTTTTAAATAAATCAAATTAAAATAAAAGATAAGTAAAGATATGACAAAGAGCCTAAATGAGTAAATCATTGATCAAGAGGAAAATAACGCCTTTTATCAAGGCGCTGATTCAAAAGGAAACGCCTCTGTATAAGGCGTTAATTTAAAAGGGACGCCTGGACAATAGGGCGTCAAATTTCAAACGACGGGAAAAATAAAATTAAGGAAAGGAAATGAAACGCCCTCTACATGGGCGCGTTTACATAAGTAACGACGCTCGACAAGGCGTCAATTTAAATTCGACGCCCTCGCTTAAGACGTTAATTCAGTTCGAGTTTCGTTCGACCCAGGAGTCTATCCAGGGCAAGTTATGGATAACTACGTCGAAGGTGGAGTATGGTAAGGACTCTATCATGGAAGTATTACTTCCAATACAACTCTAACCCTATTAGGATTCCCAAAATCCTATAAATACCCTCCTGATCGACCCAGATCGCTATTTGGCGATTTGAGCTATCGTTCTGCTGAAAGGAGAGGTTTTGTTCTTCTTATTGTTTCCTTCAAACCACAGGAGCATGAGCATTCTAATGCTTCTTCATTTTCTTCTATCACAGATTGAGGAGCTCCTGTCTTCCTTAAAGAACGAGGGTTCTTCATCCGTGGGTAGATTACCTGTCAAGTTTTCCTATCAAACGTGAAGAACCGGTAAGTTCTTCTTCATCCTTTGACATCAACCGTATACTATAAAGGCTAATTAATCCTCTTCTCATTTTTTTCTCTCTTACAGCCCAACACCCGTGAAAGGAGGAAGTTTTCCTCTATTTTTGCAACGGCTGTTTCTTCTCTGTTGCTGTCTCTGCTTCTGCATTAAGAACAGAGCATCAGATTCTCATCAAGTCCTTCATGTTACTTCAAGAGATCACCAGTTGATAATCATCAGGTAGGTTTTCTCAAGAAACGTAGCCCAAATTAATTTAAGATCCTTAATAAAATCATATGTTATCCATGCATATAGTTTCATCATGGTTTTAAATGTTTTCTGTAAAATTTTGAAAGAAGCGACCCTGACAAGGGCGCTAATTCTTGTTTTGACGCCCTACCTAGTAGTCGTCAATTTCATATAAATTGATAATTACCCATGTTTAAAATTCGATATCTATGAAACCATGAACCTAATCTAATGCATGTTCATCCTGATTGAATCCTGCTATTTTTATGATCCTGACTATATAAATTGTTCCTGAAATTTTATTATTTGAAATTTAGAAAATTACTGAATTAACGACCTGAACAAGGTCGTCTCTTATTGAACTGACGCCCCAGACCAGGGCGCCAATTGAAAAGTAATGCCCCTGTCCAGGGCGCGTTTTTGTTAAAATTCCATATTATCTAAATTTTGCAAAAATAGAAATACAAAATGGACGACTGCTTTATAAGTCGTCAAATTGTAAATAAACGCCCCTGTACAAGGCGTTAATTTGATAAGTAATGACTTAGATTAAGTCGCTATTTTCCTGTGATACTATTTTACATTGTTACTGTTAACCGAAGGTTTCATATGTATATTGATAAAAATATATATATCGGCACTATATTCCAGTCCGTGAATATAGTCCCATGTTTCATGATGTTTTTATCGCACTACCCTCAACTCTCATTGACATACAAGCTCTCCATTGGACATTCCGTTCCTTTGGACTAGCGAGTTAGTCATAGAGACCTCCGTAAGACTCCTCGCAGCCTTGGATTCCCTCAAAGCCGACTGAGCTGGTTGTAGCATAAAAACCCATTACACTATTTTGCCATGTCACTCTATGGAAACATGGTATATCGGCCCTCATGTTATGCAAAGTGTGTATCATGAGAATTCTCTTAATGGGATGAGGTTATCATGCCATTTGATGCTGTTCTTGTAAACCCCAATTCTATATCAACATCATTATGGTGTTCTTGTAAACCCCAATTCTATATTCAACATGATGTTCTTATGGACCTCAATTCTATATTAAGAATGAGGACGTCTTGCCATTGATGTGCTGTTCATGTGGACCTCAATTCTATATAAAGAATGTCCATACTTGTTTGTCATGGTACCCAAGTTAGGGAACCAATTCCACCTAGTTTCATCGATAATCGTGATTGTACCGTTATTATCGTCATTCTATGTCAAGTGTCATATTTTTGGACTCTATTCTATCCAAGTTATCCTACATGTCTACAAGCTTTATCCTTGAAATTCCATATTGGCTATATACAAAAGTGGATGTTAAAATACATGATTAATGCCTGCGCATATAGGGCCCGATCTGGTCCTGGGAGGAGCACCCGAAAGTACTTGTGCCCATGGGAGTTGATTGATCACGGTATTGGCATTATACCGAAGTGCATGACTAGCTTGATTGAACATTCCACAAATCTTGTACTTGTACTTGACTTGATATTACATGACTTGCGTGGCCCGAGAAAGGGTAATTGTATACTTGCTTGACTTGAAACAAAATAGCCAAATTCCAACGTGCCATGATGAGTTACTTGCTTGAATATCTTGATATCTTTTGATATAAGTTCTTGAAAGTTCATGACTAGTTCTTCTTGCTATCGTATTGTTATACACTCTCTCTATCTTGTCGTTTTATGCGAGCATGCATAGCTATAGTGCATTCATGAAAGATGTAATCACTTAAACCCCTTGCTAGATCTTGAGATATAATTTCCTACTGAGCGTTCGCTCACTTAGTGTTTCCCTACTTTTCAGGTAAGTCCGACGATGAGGGAACTCAAACGGATGGGGAAAATCAAGAGTGAAAGAGATAGAGCTTCTTCCGTGTTATCTAGTCTTTTTCATATTTTCTTGAGTCAACCTTGTATTTTTCCTTTATTTTAGTTAGTACTTCAAGGTTTGTAATAGACATATTCTTATGAAGGAATAAAGGACTGGGTTATCTTTACTTTCGCGCATCTCTGATTTTTGGTGTCGAATACACTAATAGTCTGATTGACATGATTGATATAAACTCGTCGCGCATCTCCGGGTACCTTCTGCGCTCGGGGCGTGACAGTTTTTGTGGTATCAGAGCCAGGGTATTCAATTCCTAGGAAAACCCAAGTCCAAGGATAGGTTTAACCTTTAACCGGTGAGATTGGGTAGAACCAAGGGTTAAAGTTAACATAGAAATGCTAGCTTCTAAATGAGATCACGTATTGATCTAGTTATTGTAATTGTAGGACGATGGCTGCCGAACGTGCTCAGTGGCGCAACATGCAGCGTACACTTCAAGGCATGACTCAAGTGCTACAACAAGTAGCACAGGGAGGTGCACAACGAGCCGGAAGTCTCCACCAAGTCTTCAAGAACATGAACCCTCCCAAATTCATGGGTTCTACGGATCCGGATGACGCAGAGCACTGGATCAGGGAGACGGAGCGTATATTCCGTGTTATGCAGTGCACGGATCAAGATAAAGTCTTATTAGCTACTTTCCAACTAGAAAGGGATGCCCGATGCTGGTGGGAGTCAGTCGAAGCTACTATAAATCAAGACCAAATTACTTGGGAAGAATTTGTTGAACATTTCAACAATAAATATTTTTCAGACCGAGTCCAAGAAAAGAAAGCTACCGAATTTGCCGCACTCAAGCAACGGTCATTATCGGTGGCGGAGTACGAGGCACAATTCTCTAGATTGTCTCGGTATGCTAAGCACTTAGTTAGCACCGAGAAGATGAAAGCTAGGAGGTTCCTAAACGGGCTCAGGCCCCAATATATTACCCAGCTGGCACCAATGGATATTCAGGTCTACTCAGAGATAGTACGCCGAGCTCAATTGTTAGAAGATGCCACGGAGCTATCAGATAGAATCCGTGGGAAGGATAAGAAGGAACAAGTTACAAGTTCGGGTTCCTTTAAACCCAACTTCAAGAAGAGGCCTAGCACTGGAGGTACTTCTTCTCAAGACCAAAAATTTAAGAAGACCAAGCCCTTCTCTATCACTACTACACCTTCGAATATAATATGCAAGCATTGTGACAAGGCTGGTCATAAAGCCGAAGAGTGCTGGAGGAAACTTGGAGCATGTCTCCGTTGCGGGAGCCGTGAGCATCGGATTCCCGATTGCCCATTACTTAATGATCAAACCGGTGACGGAAAGCGCCCGGTAACCAAGAACGCTCATCTTCACGCAATTAAGGAGACCGAAGAAGAAGAAGGCGGACTAGTAGAAGGTACACTAAAGTTTGTTCCAAGTATGCACATGTCTTATTTGATACTGGTGCATCACATTCTTTTATTTCCAAGAAGTTTGCTAACCCACTACCTATGGAACCAGAATGGATGAAAATAATTTTATCTACTCCTCTCGGAAACGAAACCGATATTGCTCACCATTATCAAAACTGTGAAGTCTTGGTAAAAGGAAGAAATCTTCCTATCGATCTCATATGTTTAGATCTAAAGGAGTATGATGTCATACTGGGAGCGGATTGGTTATCCAAATACCAGGCAACAGTCGATTGCCGCAATAGCAAGGTTACTTTCAAGGACTTTCTAGCACTAGTCTATTCTAGCCCTAAGAGTCGGAGCGAGTCACCTCTTATTTCGGCTCTCCGAGCTAGCAAGCTCATCAGGAAAGGATGTGTATCTTTCCTTGCATTCGTCACGATTAAGGAGGCTCAGGGAACTAGGATAGAAGATATCCCAGTTGTGCAAGAATTTCCGGATGTGTTTCCGGAGGATTTGCCTGGATTACCCCCACCAAGAGAAGTGGCCTTCACCATCGACTTAGTCCCTGGTGCTGGACCTGTTTCTAAGACACCTTATAGAATGTCCCCTGCTGAACTCAAGGAGTTAAAGGAGCAATTAATGGAACTTCTTAAGAAAGGATTCATTAGACCGAGTACTTCCCCATGGGGAGCGCCTGTGCTATTTGTAAAGAAGAAGGATGGATCCATGAGACTATGCATCGACTATCGACAGTTGAATCATCTCACTATCAAGAACAAGTATCCACTACCGAGAATCGATGAGTTATTTGATCAAATATCTGGATCCAAGTATTTTTCAAAGATTGATCTCAGGTCAGGATATCACCAACTAAGGATCAAGGATGATGACATTCATAAAACCGCATTCAGAAGCAGGTATGGCCATTATGAGTTTGTTGTTATGCCTTTTGGACTAACAAATGCCCCTGCTGCCTTTATGCAGTTAATGAATAGTATATTCAGGCCTTATTTAGATCAATTCGTGGTGGTCTTCATCGATGATATATTAATTTATTCCAAGACTAAGGAAGAGCATGAGGAGCATTTGAGGATTGCATTACAAATATTAAGGACAAACCGATTATATGCCAAACTCAGCAAGTGTGAGTTCTGGCTTGAGGAAGTGACTTTTCTCGACATGTTATATCAAAGGATGGCTTATCAGTAGATCCATCAAAAGTTGAAGCTGTGAAGAATTGGGAAAGACCGACCAATGCTAGCGAGATCCGAAGTTTCTTAGGTCTTGCGGGCTACTATCAGGCGATTCATCAAGGATTTCTCCAAGATAGCCGTACCACTCACTAGGCTAACTCGCAAGGAGATCCGTTATGAATGGAGTGAGGAATGTGAAAGAAGCTTCCAAAATCTCAAGGATCATCTAACTACAGCTCCGGTCTTAGCATTACCAATGGAAGGAGAGAAATTCGAGGTATACACTGATGCTTCTGACATTGGCCTCGGATGTGTTCTAATGCAACAAGGAAAGGTTATAGCTTATTCTTCTCGTCAATTGAAGAAGCATGAAGAGAACTACCCCGTCCATGACTTAGAATTGGCCGCGGTAGTATTTGCACTCAAAATATGGAGACATTATCTTTATGGAGTACAGTTTACTGTATACTCTGATCACAAGAGTCTCAAGTATCTCTTTTCACAAAAGGAACTAAATATGAGGCAAAGACGTTGGCTAGAATATCTCAAGGACTTCGACTTCAATATACAATATCATCCCGGAAAGGGTAACCATGTAGCAGATGCCCTTAGTCGAAAGCCGAGAGCACTGTTAGCCAATTGTATGATTCAAGAATGGAAATTGCTGGAGCAATTCTCTGAACTCAATATAAGCATGGACACAGACTTCAATGTGTCACATTGTCTCATATAAGCATTCATCCAGACCTATTATCTGAAATACAAGCACTTCAGGATAATGACCCAATATTAGTGGAAATCAAGGGCAAACTGGAAGGACAATCTGATTTCCAAATAACTTGTGAAAGAAGATTAATGTTCAGGAATAGAACTTGCATACCGGATTGTCCCGAGTTAAAGAAGAAGATCTTAGATGAAGCTCATAGATCAAGGTACACGATTCATCCTGGATCGACCAAAATGTACCAAGATGTGAAGAGGAATTTTTGGTGGCCCAACATGAAAAGGGAAATAGCAGACTATGTATCACGCTGTCTCACTTGCCAACAGGTCAAGGCGGAACACCAAAAGCCTGCTGGAAAATTACATCCTCTAGATATTCCCAAATGGAAGTGGGAGAATATTAGTATGGATTTCATCATGGGTTTATCTAAATCAAAAAGAGGACATGATGGAATATGGGTTATTATTGACCGATTGACTAAATCGGCGCATTTCTTGCCAATAAAGAGCCGATGGTCAGTTGATGTTTTGGCTGCATTATACATCAAGGAAATAGTCAGATTACATGGTATTCCTGTTTCAATCGTGTCTGACAGAGATCCCCGTTTTACTTCTCATTTTTGGAAGGGACTACAACATTCGTTGGGAACAAGGCTTAACTTTAGTACAGCTTTTCATCCTCAAACGGATGGTCAGATCGAGAGAGCTAATCAGATGGTTGAAGATATGCTAAGAGCTTGCATTCGATGGAAGCTGGCATGATCACTTGCCGTTAGTGGAATTTGCATACAATAATAGCTACCAGGCAAGTATACAAATGGCACCTTTCGAAGCTTTATACGGAAGGAGTTGCCGATCACCCTTATGCTGGGACGAAGTTGGAGAGAAATAACTATTAGGTCCAGACATGGTAAGGGATACCACTGAAAGAATACAATTGATTCGAGAAAGACTGCAAGTTGCTCAGTCTAGGCAAAAGGCTTATGCTGATACAAGAAGGAGAGATCTTGAATTTCAAGTTGAAGATCAAGTATTTCTCAAGATATCGCCTGGACGTGGCATACGGAGATTTGGTGTTAAAGGCAAGCTTACACCGAGGTTCATAGGACCTTTTGAGATATTGGAAAGAGTTGACGAGGTTGCTTATCGCATCGCATTGCCTCCTCAATTGTCTGATGTTCATAATGTGTTCCACATATCTATGTTGAAGAAGTATGTACACGATCCATCACATATTATTGAACATGGAGACTTAGTCATCCAGAAGGATCTCACATATGAACAGAAGCCCATAAAGATACTAGATCGTGAAGTACGTACCCTAAGGAATAAGGTTATTCCCATGCTTAAGGTACAATGGAATAAGAACTCCGAACATGAAGCTACGTGGGAGACCGAGGAATCCATGAGGAAGCAATTTCCAGAATTACTTTAAGGTATATACTCTACGCTCTCCACTTATATATACTATTGAATTTGGGGACTAAATTCTTTTAAGTGGGGGAGGGTGTAGCAACCCTGATAAAAACAAGATTTTTAAATAAATCAAATTAAAATAAAAGATAAGTAAAGAGATGACAAAGAGCCTAAATGAGTAAATCATTGATCAAGAGGAAAATAACGCCTTTTATCAAGGCGCTGATTCAAAAGGAAACGCCTCTGTATAAGGCGTTAATTTAAAAGGGACGCCTGGACAATAGGGCGTTAAATTTCAAACGACGGGAAAAATAAAATTAAGGAAAGGAAATGAAACGCCCTCTACATGGGCGCGTTTACATAAGTAACGACGCTCGACAAGGCGTCAATTTAAATTCGACGCCCTCGCTTAAGACGTTAATTCAGTTCGAGTTTCGTTCGACCCAGGAGTCTATCCAGGGCAAGTTATGGATAACTACGTCGAAGGTGGAGTATGGTAAGGACTCTATCATGGAAGTATTACTTCCAATACAACTCTAACCCTATTAGGATTCCCAAAATCCTATAAATACCCTCCTGATCGACCCAGATCGCTATTTGGCGATTTGAGCTATCGTTCTACTGAAAGGAGAGGTTTTGTTCTTCTTATTGTTTCCTTCAAACCACAGGAGCATGAGGATTCTAATGCTTCTTCATTTTCTTCTATCACAGATTGAGGAGCTCCTGTCTTCCTTAAAGAACGAGGGTTCTTCATCCGTGGGTAGATTACCTGTCAAGTTTTCCTATCAAACGTGAAGAACCGGTAAGTTCTTCTTCATCCTTTGACATCAACCGTATACTATAAAGGCTAATTAATCCTCTTCTCATTTTTTTCTCTCTTACAGCCCAACACCCGTGAAAGGAGGAAGTTTTCCTCTATTTTTGCAACGGCTGTTTCTTCTCTGTTGCTGTCTCTGCTTCTGCATTAGAAACAGAGCATCGAATTCTCATCAAGTCCTTCACGTTACTTCAAGAGATCACCAGTTGATAATCATCAGGTAGGTTTTCTCAAGAAACGTAGCCCAAATTAATTTAAGATCCTTAATAAAATCATATGTTAATCATGCATATAGTTTCATCATGGTTTTAAATGTTTTCTGTAAAATTTTGAAAGAAGCGACCCTGACAAGGGTGCTAATTCTTGTTTTGACGCCCTACCTAGTAGTCGTCAATTTCATATAAATTGATAATTACCCATGTTTAAAATTCGATATCTATGAAACCATGAACCTAATCTAATGCATGTTCATCCTGATTGAATCCTGCTATTTTTATGGTCCTCACTATATAAATTATTCCTGAAATTTTATTATCTGAAATTTGGAAAATTGCTGAATTAACGACCTGAACAAGGTCGTCTCTTATTGAACTGACGCCCCAGACCAGGGCGCTAATTGAAAAGTAACGCCCCTGTCCAGGGCGCGTTTTTGTTAAAATTCCATATTATCTAAATTCTGCAAAAATAGAAATACAAAATGGACGACGGCTGTATAAGTCGTCAAATTGTAAATAAACGCCCCTGTACAAGGCGTTAATTTGATAAGTAATGACTTAGATTAAGTCGCTATTTTCCTGTGATACTATTTTACACTGTTACTGTTAACCGAAGGTTTCATATGTATATTGATAAAAATATATATATCGGCACTATATTCCAGTCCGTGAATATAGTCCCATGTTTCATGATGTTTTTATCGCACTACCCTCAACTCTCATTGACATACAAGCTCTCCATTAGACATTCTGTTCCTTTGGACTAGCGAGTTAGTCATAGAGACCTCCGTAAGACTCCTCGCAGCCTTGGATTCCCTCAAGGCCGACTGAGCTGGTTGTACCATAAAAACCCATTACACTATTTTGCCATGTCACTCTATGGAAACATGGTATATCGGCCCTCATGTTATGCAAAGTGTGTATCATGAGAATTCTCTTAATGGGATGAGATTATCATGCCATTTGATGCTGTTCTTGTAAACCCCAATTCTATATCAACATCGTTATGGTGTTCTTGTAAACCCCAATTCTATATTCAACATGATGTTCTTGTGGACCTCAATTCTATATTAAGAATGAGGATGTCTTGCCATTGATGTGCTGTTCATGTGGACCTCAATTCTATATAAAGAATGTCCATACTTGTTTGTCATGGTACCCAAGTTAGGGAATCAATTTCACCTAGTTTCATCGATAATCGTGATTGTACCATTATTATCGTCATTCTATGTCAAGTGTCATATTTTTGGACTCTATTCTTTCAAAGTCTATCCTACATGTCTACAAGCTTTATTCTTGAAATTCCATATTGGCTATATACAAAAGTGGATGTTAAAATATATGATTAATGCCTGCGCATATAGGGCCCGATCTGGTCCTGAGAGGAGCACCCGAAAGTACTTGTGCCCATGGGAGTTGATTGATCACGGTATTGGCATTATACCGAAGTGCATGACTAGCTTGATTGAACATTCCACAAATCTTGTACTTGTACTTGACTTGATATTACATGACTTTCGTGGCCCGAGAAAGGGTAATTGTATACTTGCTTGACTTGAAACAAAATAGCCAAATTCCAACGTGCCATGATGAGGTTGCTTGCTTGAATATCTTGATATCTTTTGATATAAGTTCTTGAAAGTTCATAACTAGTTCTTCTTGCTATCGTATTGTTATACACTCTCTCTATCTTGTCGTTTTATGCGAGCATGCATAGCTATAGTGCATTCATGAAAGATGTAATCACTTAAACCCCTTGCTAGATCTTGAGATATAATTTCCTACTGAGCGTTCGCTCACTTAGTGTTTCCCTACTTTTCAGGTAAGTCCGACGATGAGGGAACTCAAACGGATGGGGAAAATCAAGAGTGAAAGAGATAGAGCTTCTTCCGTGTTATCTAGTCTTTTTTATATTTTCTTGAGTCAACCTTGTATTTTTCCTTTATTTTAGTTAGTACTTCAAGGTTTGTAATAGACATGTTCTTATGAAGGAATAAAGGACTGGGTTATCTTTACTTTCGTGCATCTCTGATTTTTGGTGTCGAATACACTAATACTTTGATTGACATGATTGATATAAACTCATCGCGCATCTCCGGGTACCTTCCGCGCTCGGGGCGTGACACGTCACCATGAATTTCAAGAAGGTGACATGGTTATGGTATGGGTTCGACATGAACGACTCCCCTCGGGAGTCGTTAAAACGTTGCAAGCCTGTAGTGATGGTCCCTTCTCAATTCTACGGAAGATTGGCTCTAATACGTATGTTGTGGACTTACCTCCCGAATATGGGATTAGCTCTACCTTTAATGTGGCAGACTTAGTAGCCTACAAGGAACCCACAACGATTCCTAGTGACCCTTTTGAGCCTTCTCCTCCCATTGAGAGTGAGCCCACCCCTGTGCGTCCCACAGCCTCGAGAGCACCGCACGAGCAAATTGAGAGGATACTGGATGAGCAGGTGACAGCTGTAGACGCCTAATTTTAGACATCCCAAGGATCCCCAATAGACCTTCGTGTGAATGACGCTTAGTTATGGTACTTATTTTATCGATGTTTTGAGTTTTAAAGCCCAGCCCGTAGCCTTAAAGCTATTGGGCCTTGTCCACTTAAGGGGCCCAAGGAGCGTGGTCTGGGTGGCCAAAGACTTGGCCGCCCCCCAGTCTTGGGCGGCCAGGGCGATGGCCACCCTCCCCTTCAAGGAGGCCAAAGACTTGGCCGCCCTCCTCTGTTTACTCGGTCAGAGAACGTGGCCCAGCTCGTGGGCACGTTCTTTCCCCCGTTCTGCACGATCTTTCCCCACGATTTGAAACTCCGGGCTGAATGGACAAAACTGTCGATCTCCAATGTGGAGAGGGGATGGTAGAGGCCATTTTCGGGGGGGATCGAGGTGGAAGCCATTGAGGAGGATCGGAGCAGTTTGGCATCGGAGGAAGAGTCTTGCAGAGTTCCTCCCAGAGGGTGAGAAGAGCCCCATCAGTCATCTTCCTCCTGCTTCCCTTGCTTTGGTTTGAACTCCTTAGCTCCTACTTCCTACTTGCATCACGGCTTCTAGGTGAGTACGATGCATGTAGTGTAACCCCTTAGCTCCTACACTTTGAGGTTTCTTCCCAAAACAAACGGGAAGGTGGGTGGTCGAAAGCCTCGGCCATCCCTCCTTCCCACCACCCCCAGGTAACCTTGCCACCATCATTCCCGTTCTGTTCGTTCTATTAGAGTAGATACTACACCTTTCATTTTGCTAATGGCCTTCCTTTTCCTTTTTCTTTGAGCTACGTCGTAGGACTTCAGCATAAGGAACATAGCAGGGCTCCTTGCCCTTGGCCATCCAAGGACGAGGAAGAGGGAACCCATCATCTCCCTATTTGGATTATCTCTCTGTGATCATCACCCCTGTGAGGTTTAGGTAAACACCTCTAGCAATCATGACGTTCTAACGTTTCTTTTTGTTCCTCTGTAGGTACTCAGGAGACATTCCCCATCCGTCCATAAACTAACCACATCCCCGAGTGCCTAAAAGCGAAGTGGCGATCACAGTGGGACCCTCTATTACCTATTGTAAGTCCCTGATGCTTGAAGTCAAAGAGTAGTTGAACCATGTGTTTACATTAGTCTAGTTTCCATAGCTCTGTTTTTATATTTTTTGAAAGTCAGACAGAAGGAGGCCAAACTCCTGGCCGCCTAGGCCCCTGGGCGACCAACCCAGTGGCCGCCTAAGCCATCTGTTGGGCGACCATAACCCTCCTCACCCTGGGCCCTAGGCGACATTCGACCTGGCCACCCTCTTCCTTGCTAGGAGGCCACCACTCTGGCCGCCTTCCCCTCTGGGCGACACTCGGCTTGGTCGCCCAGGTTTATGGACGACCATCACTTTGGCTGCCCTCTATCCTCTTCCTGTGTTTCCCCGTAACAGTGTTCTTTCTCTATTAGTTTGCTTGTGTATTATGTGATTAATCTCTGTAGGTTAAGTAACGTGGTTGGATTTAGGAAGAGCCGGCATCACCCTTGTTAGGAAACCCTCCCGTTCGAATTGAACCCTTCACTTGAGGATTCCCACTCGGGTGCAATTGGTTCAGTCCATTCGGGAACCTCCGTGAGTCCTTGCGAACCGTGGATTCCCACACGGTCGCCAGGCAGGTTGTACCATCGGGAAGTCCCCATAGATCACCTTTGGTTTTGAGTGAGAGGTTTCTGCTAGGCTCCCATAGCTCATCCCACATCCTTAGTTCCCTTCTCTCCTCCAGTGAACAAAAGAAAAGACAAAAAAAGTGAAAAAGAGAAAAAAGAAAAAAATGGGACGTTGATTGTGGTCACCACTTTGTTGTGTTTGAATATACTCACCCCCCTAAACCTTTTATTTTCTTTGTTGTAAACCAATTAATAATTGGTTTAGGATGGAGAGCGTTTATACAAATCCGGGATATGAGGAGGAATTCCCCCCCCCCCAATTTGAGCCCGGAATTAGGGGCAATCCTCTATTTCAAATGGAGGATGATCATCTAGATGCCTTCATAGGCATGTTTTCAGCCACACCAAATGAGGCCGTCCACGCCGATTCGGCTTCTTCTCTAAGTGACCATGATCATGGTAGCGCGAGGGCTCCTACACTCTCTTCGCACGAGGATCAAGAGTTGATTAACGTTCTATCCCATTATTCTCCCGCGGACTTAGCCGCGATGGCTTCCCGTGGGAAGGCTCCGGCCGTCCCACACATGTCTCCACATCTCACACCTCCACGTGCTCAAACTCCCTTCCAAGGGTCCACGAGCCGACCCACTTGTAGATTATGAAAAATCCACTTAATGAAAAAGAATAATATGGAAAATATAAGAGGGTGAATGGGAGCATGCGTAGGATGCTAAGGGGAATGTGATCGCCAGAGGGGTTACCTCAAAGAAGAAGATGATCGCATGTACCTTGTGTTTAACGGGGGAGATTGTGAATCCTTTCTTCCTCCTTCTACCGACCGACCGATGAAGGGGGTTCTTAGCTTTGATTACCTTGTAAGAGCACACACAAAGGAAACAATGACAAGAATGGATTAGCCAAAAGGGTGTAATATCAATGTTCCAAGAGTATGAAATCAACTAATTTGAGCATGAACACACCTTGTGTGTTTTGATTTTAGACCCCTAAGAGGAGTAACAAGGTTTGAAAAATATGGATGCAATGCTAAACAAGTTATAGGGGGTATGATATTTCTAGCAGAGAGCTAGAAAAGGGGATGCAATGATGATGATATGCTACTGATAAAAATAATTAAATCAAGCTAAGAAGAGGGTTCCTTTCTGCTGTGCGTGCAACAGTAAAGGGAGAAAGAATGTTGGCTTCAATATGCGATGGTCGCAGCAGATGGTGGAGAATTAGCCATGGAAGCAGCAGGATCCGCCTGGAAGAAGAGAAAACAACAACCTGTAATCAAATAAAACACTCTCCTCTCTGTCAGCTCTCTCCCTTCTTCTTCTTCTCATGCCTCGCGCGAAGAGACCCAGGAGGTGTATTTATAGGGCCAAAAATTCTTGCTAAATAAGGATTAAAACAAGGTAATAATCCTCCATCAAGAAACCCTCTTCCCAATCGAACAGGAGGCTCAAAACGGGGAAGGAATCATTAATGGAAAGAAGGAGACAAAAGGGAGACGGAATTGAAAATGACGACCCCTTTAAGGGCGTCAATTAAAAATGACGACACGACCAAAGGCGTTAATTAGAATAACGACGCCCATAAAGTCGTCAATTCCTGGATTTAATTATAGAAACAATTGGCTTTCCTTATTTAAAATGATGAACTGACGCCTGTCATACAGACGTCAAATAATCAACACCTTCAAGAGAGAGGTCAATTCTTCAGTTTTCCATTTAATTTGCGATCCATAATTTCCAGTAAATCCAGAAAATGACGCCCGTATTGATAGTCGTCCATTTTTCAAAGAAGCGCCCTTGTCAATGCCGTCAATTTAAAAGACGCCCCTACTTAAGGCGTTAATTCCAATTACCAAAAAAAAACCTAAATAATTCATAAAAAAAGAAAAACTTCATATTAAATCAATATTGAAGTCCGCTTTGGGGCGTCATATGGTGACATGAGATTTACTCAACATAGCATCAATTTTGGCGTGTCTACAGCTGCCCCGCCTTGGCGTCGGCTTTGCAAGGGAGTGAGAGGGAATGAAGCGAAAGTGAAACAAGTGGAATGAGGTGGAACGTACTGATAAGTAGATGCCAAGGTGTGATATGACACGCTTCCGACACTAAGCGTTTGGAAATCTTTCCAAGATTCTGAACAAAACAGCTCCGGATGATTCCAAGAAAGCATCGATTAGCTGGATAAAGGAGACTAAACTAGATAAACAAAATGTGCGCGAGGGCACGACAGGGAGGCACCATTGGAGAGCGGTTACCAGCCAATGTGGACGTGCTACAACCAAGGTGGATTTGTAGAAAAGTAAAGTGAATTGAGATAAAGATCCAGCAAAGGGACGATTTTCAAGGGACCAGCCTGAGCGGTTTCGAAGAGAATAAAGTACTCGATTTGGAATGGAATATCTCATGTCAACTCAATTAAGAGCGAGCGACCTTCATTATTGGCGTAATATGAAGATTTTCAGTATTAAGCTCAAAGTCCTACATGATGCATGCTGGGCTAAAAGAAAAATTAAAACAAACTAAAATAAAAGATAATCAAGGATAATATTGTTAAGCCATCTAGATTTGGTAAAGAATCCAGACCTCTGAGCTGATACTAAGTCGAAGCCCGTTTATCCACGCATCAACTCAGAAAATGGAACCATCGTCCCAAACCTTGAATGACTCAACGGCCTATCCGTGTGATCAAGATTCCCCTGGAATTATCACTGTTTTTGATGAAGGGGAACTCAAATTCCAGGTTCATCAGAACCACAAGGTCCTTGATATGCTATAATAGCGTAGATATCTTATAGTAACAATACATACAGGGAGATAATGACAGCATTGAGAAATGAGGCGCAGTCACCGTGGGGCTCGGATGGTGATGTCGGGTTGGTGGGACTGAGAGTTTCTTACCTGTGCTCAAAATTTCATTAGTCCAAGATATAAAGGTGCATAAAGCATTAGTTTAAGCATCAAAACACTTAACAACATTGGTTTGAATTTGAGAATTTATTTGAGAATTTTTGTTGGATTTATTTTAAGAATTTTCTTTTATTGGAATTTTTTGGGAATTTTTTTTGAATTTTTTTTGAATTTTTTTTGAATTTTTATTTTAATTTTTTAAATCTTTATTGGATTTTTTTAATTTTTATTGAAATTTTTATTGGATTTTTTTAAATTTTTATTAGAATTTTTTGAATTTTTATTGGAATTTTTTGAATTTATTTTTATTAGAATTTTTATTAGATTTTTTTTTGAATTTTTATTGGAATTTTTTGAATTTTATTGGATTTTTTATTGTAATTTTTGTATTTAGACATGGAATGCAATGTACAGACTTTGTGAAATGTATAGACTTGGAACGTACAGACTTCAGAATGTGTAGACTTGGAACGTACAGACTTCAGAATGTGTAAACTTGGAACGTACAGACTTTGGACGTACAGACTTATGAATGTATAGACTTGGAACGTACAGACTTCGGAATGTGTAGACTTGGAACGTACAGACTTGTGAATGGAGTGTATAGACTCATGAATGTTGACTTGGTGAAGGATGGAACGTATAGACTTGGTGAAGAGAATGTATGGACTTGGGAAGGGAATGCTTAGAGTGTATAGACTTGGGGATGTATGGACTTATGAAATGTATAGACTTAGGGATGGGATGTATAGACTTCAGAATGGAGTGTGTAGACTTGGTGAAGGATGGAACGTATAGACTTGGTGAAGAGAATGTATGGACTTGGGAAGGGAATGCTTAGAGTGTATAGACTTGGGGATGTATGGACTTGGGAAGTGTATAGACTTAAGGATGGGATGTATAGACTTCAGAATGGAGTGTATAGACTTGGTGAAGGATGGAACATATAGACTTGGTGAAGAGAATGTATGGACTTGAGAGTTTCCCACCGTGATCACCAATTTGTAGATTATGAAAAATCCACTTAATGAAAAAGAATAATATGGAAAATATAAGGGGATGAAAGGGAGCATGCGTAGGATGCTAAGGGGAATGTGATCGCCAGAGGGGTTACCTCAAAGAAGAAGATGATCGCATGTACCTTGTGTTTAACGGGGGAGATTGTGAATCCTTTCTTCCTCCTTCTACCGGCCGGCCGATGAAGGGGGTTCTTAGCTTTGATTACCTTGTAAGAGCACACACAAAGGAAACAATGACAAGAATGGATTAGCCAAAAGGGTGTAATATCAATGTTCCAAGAGTATGAAATCAACTAATTTGAGCATGAACACACCTTGTGTGTTTTGATTTTAGACCCCTAAGAGGAGTAACAAGGTTTGAAAATATGGATGCAATGCTAAACAAGTTATAGGGGGTATGATATTTCTAGCAGAGAGCTAGAAAAGGGGATGCAATGATGATGATATGCTACTGATAAAAATAATTAAATCAAGCTAAGAAGAGGGTTCCTTTCTGCTGCGCGTGCAACAGTAAAGGGAGAAAGAATGTTGGCTTCAATATGTGATGGTCGCAGCAGATGGTGGAGAATTAGCCATGGAAGCAGCAGGATCCGCCTGGAAGAAGAGAAAACAACAACCTGTAATCAAATAAAACACTCTCCTCTCTGTCAGCTCTCTCCCTTCTTCTTCTTCTCGTGCCTCGCGCGAAGAGACCCAGGAGGTGTATTTATAGGGCCAAAAATTCTTGCTAAATAAGGATTAAAACAAGGTAATAATCCTCCATCAAGAAACCCTCTTCCCAATCGAACAGGAGGCTCAAAACGGGGAAGGAATCATTAATGGAAAGAAGGAGACAAAAGGGAGACGGAATTGAAAATGACGACCCCTTTAAGGGCGTCAATTAAAAATGACGACACGACCAAAGGCGTTAATTAGAATAACGACGCCCATAAAGTCGTCAATTCCTGGATTTAATTATAGAAACAATTGGCTTTCCTTATTTAAAATGATGAACTGACGCCTGTCATAAAGACGTCAAATAATCAACGCCTTCAAGAGAGACGTCAATTCTTCAGTTTTCCATTTAATTTGCGATCCATAATTTCCAGTAAATCCAGAAAATGACACCCGTATTGATAGTCGTCCATTTTTCAAAGAAGCGCCCTTGTCAATGCCGTCAATTTAAAAGACGCCCCTACTTAAGGCGTTAATTCCAATTACCAAAAAAAACCTAAATAATTCATAAAAAAGAAAAACTTCATATTAAATCAATATTGAAGTCCGCTTTGGGGCGTCATATGGTGACATGAGATTTACTCAACATAGCATCAATTTTGGCGTGTCTACAGCTGCCCCGCCTTGGCGTCGGCTTTGCAAGGGAGTGAGAGGGAATGAAGCGAAAGTGAAACAAGTGGAATGAGGTGGAACGTACTGATAAGTAGATGCCAAGGTGTGATATGACACGCTTCCGACACTATGCGTTTGGAAATCTTTCCAAGATTCTGAACAAAACAGCTCCGGATGATTCCAAGAAAGCATCGATTAGCTGGATAAAGGAGACTAAACTAGATAAACAAAATGTGCGCGAGGGCACGACAGGGAGGCACCATTGGAGAGCGGTTACCAGCCAATGTGGACGTGCTACAACCAATGTGGATTTGTAGAAAAGTAAAGTGAGTTGATGATGGGAGTCGACGCCGAGCATGTACATTTTATTTTGTATTTATGTCCTTTAGTTTATTTGTATATCCATGGGAAAGTATGTACGCAAATGTACGGCTTTGTAAGCCAATGCGTCATTCCCTTGGATTGTGTGGGTTTTTGTGCAATTGTGTAGTAGGTCCAGCTAGGGGGCCTTCAGCCCTTTCCCATTGGTCCATGTCATCCATGTGGGGCTGGTCAACCATCCTAGGTGGCCATCTAGAAGGGTTGAATGTCAATTGTTCACATGGGAGACAAAGGGGTCAAAATTTCAAAGCTTGGCCACCAACCTACCCCTTGGTCAAGGGGGCACCCCCTTCCACTAGGATTATTTTATTTTTTTTTGTGTGTCATTCACACTTAATCCTAGCCCTCCATCCCCCATCCCTAGATCCAAGGGTCTACATTAGATTTGATACCTAGCATATAAAATGTTGTATTTTCCATTTGTTGGCATTATTGAAGAGAAAATTGTTGGAAAATCAAGAGTGCTTCTTGTGCCCCTCCCCTCTCCCCTGGTGTTCATCTCCTCCAACATCCAGTTCTAGAGTGGTTCTATCTTCAATCCCCTTCCCTCTATCTCCGGTGATCATCTGTGCCGTCGCCACCGCGGAGCCATCTTCAAGGTTCTGTCCTACTGGACAGAGGTGTAGTCCACGACTTCCTGCTCTCCACCAAGTGAAGATCTCAAGCTCAAATTTTGAGGGTGTGTTCTTACCTTGAATCCCCACCTCCACCTAAATTTTCACGTCCAAATTCCTTCATTTAGTATTTTTCCATTTTCGTTCATCTTTCACTCCCAAATCTATCTTGTCTCTATCTACAGTGACAGCAGTTCTGAGTTTCCCATCTCCGACCACCTTTTTGATTTTTCCAAACCCTCCCAATTTTACTGGGAGTTCTGTCCATCCACCTATCACTCCATTAATTTTCCTGATTTTTGATCAGCCCTCTATCCATTTTTTCAAAAATCGTGTTCTACCTCATCTACAGTGCTGTCAGCCAGATTCCAGATCCGACCATATCCCAGTGCAAAAATCATAACAACTCGTAGACACCTCCAATCCTCTCACAAAAACTACTTCCGTCTTCCTGGTTCAATTTCCTACGACTTTGATGAAGACTTCAGGAGCTGGATCGGACATCTTCCTAACGGTCAACGACAGTTCTCAGACAAGTTCCCTGCTAATCTGAGATTTCAGCTACTGTACAATAGGAACTTGTAAATTCACTCAAGCCCAGATCCGTGTAGATCCAGGCCCGATCTCTAGCCCTAAATTGAAGTATTTGAAGTTAGCTTTCCAACGGCGCCAGTTTCGTGTCGATCTGACATCGGGGCTGATCGCAGCGTCCGTTCTCGCCGGAGCGTGCGCCGGAAAACAGAACCGGCAGATCCATGGCCGGTTATTCCGACCGGTGCCGAACGGAGCCGCCGGGCCTCCAGTCATCGTTCTAGCGTGCCACCATCCCGGGGAGCGCTTCCCCAAGTGTCCCCACTACAGCGGTGCCGCCGGGTCTCACACGGCCCCTCCGGACAGCACGTGGGCCCCACAGTCACAAGTTCGGGTGCTGCCGAAGAGACGCGAGAAGCCGCCCGTTAACCCGAATTCGGTCCTCCCGGGCCCATTTGTGTAGCCCTATACCTCCCTGCGTAGAGTGGGCAATGATTCATTGCTGTAACCTTTGTGTAATATTGTTCCGGGAGAACGAGTTTCGGCCGGGTCCATCTTCCCCACGCCGAGCGCGTGGAGGTATCGCATTCGCTCCCTTGCTTGGCATTTTACTTTATTTCATATATGCTTTATATGTCACTGCTAGAGAGCATGTTTTAGGTCCGTTAGCTCGCTATATTTACATATCATCGCTGCTGCGAG
The DNA here is from genome assembly GCA_022559845.1 of Amorphophallus konjac. Taxonomy (NCBI): domain Eukaryota; kingdom Viridiplantae; phylum Streptophyta; class Magnoliopsida; order Alismatales; family Araceae; genus Amorphophallus; species Amorphophallus konjac. The sequence continues at coordinate 58,796,370 of CM040125.1, forward strand.
AGAGAGAGAGCGTGACCGTCCCGTGACCCGATCCGGGCATAAAAGAGAATTGACCACCCTAGCTCTTGCCGGTTTCTCAACCGCGCACGTCCGACGCTTCCCTCGTTAAGGTACAATCGCGAGCTTGTCGTGTCCGTGGTCTCATCCCGCATCAATTTGGTATCAGAGCGAGTTTGAGTCTAGGGTGTCAAAAAAAGAGTGTGTCATTTACGTCTAGTCATTAGTCATCATTGTTTTAAAATAAAAAAGTGTCTTTTTGCATTTGCATCCCTTTACTCGGTATATCAAAAGGTGTTGTCTGAACGTTAGGCTACGCCTATCGGGAAGGCCGTACACTTGCGCGAGTGATCTTCGGATCACTTATCTCCGCCACGTACCGAGTCTTGGTTTACGTCTAAGGTCCTTAGTGTGCATGCATTCCAAACTTGCATAGTCGGTCTAGTGTCTTGTCACCGTGTGTATGCATGTCCATGTCCGCTACCCATGGCCGTTCCCCAAGACCATGCGTCCGAAGGGACATCCTTTGTGGCCCAATCCAATGCCTTCATGGCCCGACCATTAGCTTTCACTCATCTCGTTACTAAAGCTACTCTACCCAATGGGTCCACAGCGAGACTCCATTTCGCTCATAAGGATTCAGATAATTGGGTTTCTCTTGATATCGTGGAGTCCCTCTCCAAGGTGGGTAAGATTATCCGCGATGGGGATTTTGCTTTTGTCGAGTTTGAAAGGTTGATCGGCTCCACTCTTTACTGCGATGGTGCATGGTGCAACCTTGGTACGCCAATAGGCCCATACATTATGTTAGGGCGACCTTGGTTGGAAGAGAGGAGCGCGATCTTCGACCGGGATAGGAGGACCTGCACCTTATATCCACCTCACCTACCCGGCAAGTTCGTCTTCCACGACATCCTTCGGTCGATCATCTCCATGTCACCACCCAGCCTCCGCTCCGCCTACGGACCCGTGCTCACCACCCTTTATTTCCGAACTTGCTTCGGAACCCTCTCATTTGGAGCCACCCAAGCCCGAGCCACCCGTGTTTCTAACGGGTACGCTTTTCATAGCCGAGCCGCTTCTTAGTTGGCTCAAGGATGGCTTGGTCCCACATCCCTTCCCCTCCATGGACCCCATCCTACCTTTAGTGCCGGTCAACTCATTCCAAACCACATTTCGATCTAGTCACCATGTTGACACGTTGGACGATCTTGTCATGGGATTAGATTCACAATGGGAGTTGACGCATCTTTTGGCCCGAGGCTTTGGCCAACCCACTAGTCTTAGCCTCACTCCTCCGTCCTTAGGGTCTATGACCTCCGAGTGCACCGTGGGTTGTGTCACCACATAGGTCCTCTTACTCCTCCCCTTACCGGTCGAGTCCGAATTCATACCCTTTTGTCCGAGGGAGGAATCATACTTCTTACCTACGATCCCCGTCCCACCCGTCACAATGCAAGAAGGTGACTATTCACACCTTCAAAACTTCTACACGTGGGACCGTGACTTGTGGGAACCCACCACAAGGGTCATACCTTCTTTGATCCCTTTGACCCCTTTCCTAGTGGGCCCTTAGACCCTTCATATTCCCTTCACTTCTTCGGGGAAGTCCACTTTCATACTCCTTTCCTACGGGCCGGGCCCTCCATACCCACCAAGCCCGTCCACGATACACCTACACCCGGCCCTTCCACACCCGGCTTTCCTAGCCCTCTTAAGTCTCCTAAATCCAAAGCGCCGTCCATGCATGACTGGGTCATACTTGGACATTTAGGTGTACCCCATGCCACCTATCTCCGGTTACGTCAAATGCATGCATGGCACACATTCGGGTGTCATGGTCCGCCGTCACCCATGTACGGGTCGGACTAACATTAGGTGTATCTAGGGTCATAGTTGAGTCAATGTGCTTTTCTTCGTGTGGTTTGTTTTGTATGGTTTGTTGCATGGTTTGTATATGTGTGTTAGGGCATAGTGAGTCTGCATGTGTCTTGTGCAAGCTCGTTGACGGTCTCTTATGAGTAAGAGGCGAGTGGACTCGCTCGATGAGTATGGGATCGGTTCTACATCTATACCCGGATCAGTCACCTACAGGGACTCATCGGTGATTCCTAGTGAGTCTTCGAGCTGCTTCCTTCCATTTTGAGAGTGCCCCACTCGGAGTGTCCACCTTTAGCCCATAGCAGTTCGTGCATATCGAGTATATATGGAATGAGCAGGTGACGGTCACTTGGAGTGGAGCGTACCCGCGTTACTTGGCACGGTGACGGATCCGCCGGAGTACTCGAGCATCCATACCCCTACTCGACGGGATCGAGTTCCTCCCACTCGGGGAGAGTTGATGGGAATCGACGCCGAGCATGTACATTTTATTTTACATTTATGTCCTTTAGTTTATTTGTATATCCATGGGAAAGTATGTACGCAAATGTACGGCTTTGTAAGCCAATGCGTCATTCCCTTGGATTGTGTGGGTTTTTGTGCAATTGTGTAGTAGGTCCAGCTAGGGGGCCCTCAGCCCTTTCCCATTGGTCCATGTCATCCATGTGGGGCTGGTCAACCATCCTAGGTGGCCATCTAGAAGGGTTGAATGTCAATTGTCCACATGGGAGACAAAGGGGTCAAAATTTCAAAGCTTGGCCACCAACCTACCCCTTGGTCAAGGGTGCGCCCCCTTCCGCTAGGATTATTTTATTTTTTGTGTGTGTCATTCACACTTAATCCCAGCCCTCCATCCCTCATCCCTAGATCCAAGGGTCTACATTAGATTTGATACCTAGCATATAAAAGGTTGTATTTTCCATTTGTTGGCATTATTGAAGAGAAAATTGTTGGAAAATCAAGAGTGCTTCTTGTGCCCCTCCCCTCTCCCCTGGTGTTCATCTCCTCCAACCTCCAGTTCTAGAGTGGTTCTATCTTCAATCCCCTTCCCTCTATCTCCGGTGATCATCTGTGCCGTCGCCGCCGCCGTTCGTGCCGCCTTCGAGCCGCTGCGGAGCCATCTTCAAGGTTCTGTCCTACTGGACAGAGGTGTAGTCCACGAATTCCTGCTCTCCACCAATTGAAGATCGCAAGCTGAAATTTTGAGGGTGTGTTCTTACCTTGAATCCCCACCTCCACCTAAATTTTCCTATAACTTTGATGAAGACCTCAGGAGCTGGATCTGACATCTTCCTAACGGTCAACGGCAGTTCTCAGACAAGTTCCCTGCTAATCTGAGATTTCAGCTACTGTATAATAGGAACTTGTAAATTCACTCAAGCCTAGATCCGTGTAGATCCAGGCCCGATCTCTAGGCCTAGATTGAAGTATTTGAAGTTAGCTTTCCAACGGCGCCAGTTTCGTGTCGATCTGACATCGGGGCTGATCGCAGCGTCCTTTCTCGCCGGAGTGCGCGCCGGAAAATAGAACCGGCAGATCCGTGGCCGGTTATTCCGACCGGTGCCGAACGGAGCCGCCCGGCCTCCGGTCATCGTTCCAGCGTGCCGCCATCTCGGGGAGCGCTTCCCCAAGTGTCCCCACTACAGCGGTGCCGTCGGGTCCCACACGGCCCCTCCGGACAGCACGTGGGCCCCACAGTCACAAGTTCGGGTGCTGCCGAAGAGACGCGAGAAGCCACCCGTCAACCCGAATTTGGTCCTCCCGGGCCCATTTGTGTAGCCCTATACCTCCCTGCATGGAGTGGGCAGTGATTCATTGCTGTAACCTTTGTGTAATATTGTTCCGGGAGAACGAGTTTCGGCCGGGTCCATCTTCCCCACGCCGAGCGCGTAGAGGTATCGCATTCGCTCCCTTGCTTGACATTTTGCTTTATTTCTTATATGCTTTATATGCCACTGCTAGAGAGCATGTTTTAGGTCTGTTAGCTCGCTATATTTACATATCATCGCTGCTGCGAGAGAGAGAGCGTGACCGTCCCGTGACCCGATCCGGGCACAAAAGAGAATTGACCACCCTAGCTCTTGCCGGTTTCTCAACTGCGCACGTCCGACGCTTCCCTCGTTAAGGGACAATCGCGAGCTTGTCGTGTCCGTGGTCTCGTCCCGCATCAGTTGAGATAAAGATCCAGCAAAGGGACGATTTTCAAGGGACCAGCCTGAGCGGCTTCAAGGAGAATAAAGTACTTGATTTGGAATGGAATATCTCATGTCAACTCAATTAAGAGCGAGTGACCTTCATTATTGGCGTAATATGAAGATTTTCAGCATTAAGCTTAAAGTCCTACATGATGCATGCTGGGCTAAAAGAAAAATTAAAACAAACTAAAATAAAAGATAATCAAGGATAATATTGTTAAGCCATCTAGATTTGGTCAAGAATCTAGACCTCTGAGCTGATACTAAGCCGAAGCCCGTTTGTCCACGCATCAACTCAGAAAATGGAACCATCGTCCCAAACCTTGAATGACTCAACGGCCTATCCGTGTGATCAAGATTCCCCTGGAATTATCACTGTTTTTGATGAAGGGGGACTCAAATTCCAGGTTCATCAGAACCACAAGGTCCTTGATATGCTATAATAGCGTAGACATCTTATAGTAACAATGCATACAGGGAGATAATGACAGCATTAAGAAATGAGGCGCAGTCACCGTGGGGCTCGGATGGTGATGTCGGGTTGGTGGGACTGAGAGCTTCTTACCTGTGCTCAAAATTTCATTAGTCCAAGATATAAAGGTGCATAAAGCATTAGTTTAAGCATCAAAACACTTAACAACATTGGTTTGAATTTGAGAATTTATTTGAGAATTTTTGTTGGATTTATTTTGAGAATTTTCTTTTATTGGAATTTTTGGGAATTTTTTGAATTTTATTTGGGAATTTTTTTTAATTTTTTTTGAATTTTTATTGGAATTTTTATTGGAATTTTTTGGATTTTTATTGGAATTTTTTTGAATTTTTATTGGAATTTTTATTGGAATTTTTTTGAATTTTTATACTTAGACATGGAATGCAATGTACAGACTTTGTGAAATGTATAGACTTGAAACGTACAGACTTGTGAATGTACAGACTTGGAACGTACAGACTTTAGAATGTGTAGACTTGGAACGTACAGACTTGTGAATGTACAGACTTATGAATGTATAGACTCTATGGAATGGAGTGTATAGACTTGGTGAAGGATGGAACGTATAGACTTGGTGAAGAGAATGTATGGACTTGGGAAGGGAATGTTTAGAGTGTATAGACTTGGGGATGTATGGACTTATGATATGTATAGACTTAGGGATGGGATGTATAGACTTGGTGAAGGATGGAACGTATAGACTTGGTGAAGAGAATGTATGGACTTGGGAAGGGAATGCTTAGAGTGTATAAACTTGGGGATGTATGGACTTGGGAAGTGTATAGACTTAGGGATCGGATGTATAGACTTCAGAATGGAGTGTATAGACTTGGTGAAGGATGGAACATATAGACTTGGTGAAGAGAATGTATGGACTTGGGAAGGGAATGCTTAGAGTGTATAGACTTTAGAACTTTGCACCCACGATGCTCAGACTTGCACAACATGCACTTCAAAGCTCAAAAGATCATTAGCTCAAAATAGGATCATAAGTGCTTGATAAAAATAATTTAATCATGATATGACAGCACTTAAGTTCATGAAATAACCAAAACAATTTAAACGCACAAGCTCAGAAAATGACGACCCTTCTGGTCGGCGTCAAAAGAATAAAGGACGGCGTGCACTGAGGCGTTAATTGCACTAAAGGTTTAACTTGGAATTGGAATGCAAATGACGCCCTCCATAGAGGCGCTGGATAAATGATGACCTTGAAGATGTCGTCAATTGAACAAATGACGCCACAAAGCACGTCGTTAATTAACTTCCCCGTTTTCTGCTCGGAATTGAGCTTACAGCAAATCGTTTGATTCGAACACAAACTGTAATACCCGTTAACGTTCAAAACACTATAAATAGGGCAACTGTTGGTGTTTCCAAACATCAGAACATCGAAGTACAGAGTACCTTAGCCATCTTCTGTTAGGCAGTAGTTGAAGACCGAAGCAGAAGAATTAGTAGCATAACACTATCAGAAGGATGAACCAGATGATGCAACAAAGGCTTTCCAAGAAGCCAAGGATGAGTTTCCCAAGGATTTGTGAAGTGCCAGGCCATATCAGTGGGAGAATTGCTAAAGACCAAGTAAGTGTTCTTTGTGCTTAAGCTTTTTATTTCTGTTCTGACTTTCTTTCTTTTCAAAATTTCTGATGTTATTCTCTTTCTTCTTCCTTTCTTTTAATGTTTTATGTTTTCAGGATTACCCCATTATTCCTGATCCAAGAAGATTTCTGAAAATCAAATGGCTTCCTTTATTACTTTCAAAACTTTCATTAGATATGAAAGCCTTCCTCTCTAGATGGAACCTCTTGGCCTCATCACCCATGCCACTCATTACAATGACATTCACCTAGATTGGGCTTCAATTGGAGCTCTTATAGAATTATGGCACCCTCATACTCACACATTCCTCTTCCCAACCTTTGAAGCTACTATACTCCTAGAAGAAGTGGAGATGCTCTTGGGTTTGAAAAGGATGAAGCAAGGAGAGGAATCAAGGATGGCTCATATGACCAAGCCCATACAAGCCCATGACATGCTCATGAGTCTTGTCCAAAGTCCAAATTTGGTGAATCAAATGAAGGCCAATAAGGGAATCAACCTTTTGAAGTTGGCTTCATGGGTATACAAAAACATGGACAAGGTTCAAGAAGATGAAGATCTTTTGGAGAGAGTGATGAAAGGATTTGTCATATGTGTAGCGGGAGCTATATTATTCCCTTCATTGGAAGACCATTTAGAGGAGCAACACCTAAGTGCTATAGCTAGCATGTGGGAGGGGAAAAGAATAGGTGGGGCAATATTAGCCAACCTATACAACGGGCTCACTTCGGCTTCACTAGGACGGCCCCTATTTGGGTCAATGCTTCTTCTAGCTTGTTGGATAGATTTCCACTTTAAATTTGATCCATGTCAAGCAAACCAAACGGCCTCCAAAATCTTCTCCAAGAGCCCACTTCGGTATATGACAGACTCATTGGGTCTATGTGAAAGGGTGACCAATAGAGTTCCCAAGCTCAAAAAGAGGAATGAATGGAGGGATTACTTCAAATCAATGCCAAAGAGCAATTTTACATGTACGCCGGGTTTTCTCAAAACCCAAGAACTTCGCTCAAGATTATCCTCCGGCATCGAGCTCCGTTTAATTGGTGGGACCGACTTCTTCCTTTACAACGCACACCGGTGCCTCCCACAACTCGGGCTTCCTCGACATCTCTTCGAAGAACCTTCTCACCTTCCTCCAATCAAAAGAAGAGAACTATGCTCAAACGGAGATCATGAAGAAATCAAGACCATAATGGCTCAATGGAAGGTGGGACTTCTTCACAGATCCAAGACTCATGTTGAAGAAGAAGAAGATAAATGTAAAGCTTATGTACTGGCTCTCAGAAAGATAAGGCCCACAGTGGCCTAGAGAATGTAATCATGATTTCTTTCAATGAAATAAAATTCTGTTCTTACTTGAGCCAAAATAATGAGTTAAAATGATCATCTCTTCCAATTTACGCAATTCTGTCTGATAGAAATGAGCTTCGGGCTTTCTGTTCTGAACAGCGCCTCCATCAACGGCGTCTCTTTATGAAACCACGCCTCAGCTAATGTCGTCCATTCCATTTCAAAACCACAATTGACGCCCAATAGCACTGGCGTTTCTTAATTAACGTCTTTATAGAAGGCGTTACTCAATTCAAATTTTCAAATTATCTTCAAAATAATTCCTTAATCTCTCAGAAAAGACGCCTTTGCTTACGTCGCGTATTCAAAAATGGACGCCCGTTCTGGTCGCCGTCAAATTAAAAGGGGCAATAATAACGCCCACTCACATCAATCAGTTCCCATTAATGCGCCTGACGACGATTACAAATTCCCATGCAAATAACAAATGACGCCCAACCTCAGGGCGTCAAATCTAAAAGCCACGCCTTTCATCAAAGCGTCAATTTACCAATTCACGACACCTATCAGGGCGCTAATTATTCTCGACCGTTAAACCCCACTTTCCCCCCTTTCTTCTCCTTCCTTCGTTCATTTCCTCTCTTCTTCTGCAAACCCTAACCGAAACCCCCCAATCTCTCTCTCTCATTCCCCCTCACTCCACTCTCTCTCCCTATGGCTGGCGGCACTCTCAAACGGCAGAGGGTTGCTGCCCCTGTCGTGGTGGACCTGGAAGGAGAGCCGGCCGTGGAGGAGCTGCCTCCCGCGGCGGCCGAGGAAGCACCGGCGGCGGTGCACGGCGAGGAAGAGGAACGTGGTGAAGAGGACGAAGGAGAAGAAGATGAAGGAGATGAAGGTGATGAAAAAAATGAGGACGATGAAGAAGATGATGATGGAGAAGAAGGAGGAGATGGAGAAGACGATGATGGAGAAGAAGAAGGAGGAGATGGAGAAGAAAGAGGAGAAGAAACACCGACGGCGGCGGCGGCAGCGGTGGCCCGTCGGCCCGGCCAACTCCAGCGACCACGGCAGCCAAGGGAGCCCCTCCGTGGGGAATCGATTGGACCCAGACGGCAGAAGGTAGGCTTCCCCACACCCATTTTTCCATTTTATTTTTATTTTATTTTCATTTTATTCCATTTCCATAGCTCTCGGGAGAGGGCAAACCAGTGACCCAGACAAATGACGCCCCCAGGGGTGTCGTTAATTAAAACGACGTCCCAGAATGGGTCGTCAATTCCATTATTTCATTTTTGTTTGGAAAATAATTAATCGCATGAAAACCACGCCCTGCAGCATGTCGTTATTTTAAATTTCATCATGTTTAGCTCCATGCTGTTATTTCCCTGTGATTTTATTAAATTTAAAATGCATGTGTCTTTGTTTATTTCAATTTCGCATATTAACTACCTCAGGAAAACCACGCCCCCATCGGGGCGTTAATTCAATAAACAACGACCAATGGAGTGGTCGTCAATTAAAAATGTCCAGAATTTCTTTTCGGGCCAAAATTACTCATTTTGAGCAACGTCCCCCACAGGGGCGTTACTTAAACAACTGACGACCCAGGGATGGTCGTCAATTTAAAAATCTCTCGAATTTAGGAAATTAGTTTCAAAACAACGCCTCCCATAGGGGCGTCTTTAAAATAAACAACGACCCAGGCTGGGTCGTTAATTTAATGAACGCACAACATCACCAGAAACCCATTTGGAAATAACGTCGCCCCTAGGGGCGTCAATTATGAAAACCACGACCCTAGGTAGGTCGTCATTAACCAAACAGCAAATATCTCATCAAATGAACTTCCACATGAAAACTTAAACAAAATGTTCTCCTTATATGCATGCAGGGGTTGATGAGGACGCGGATTTCTTGGGTCCAGGTCCGAGCAGCTTATTATGGGCTCCCCGAGTTCCAGAGAGCTAGGATAGATGCTATGGGGTTTGGGGCCTTCCTTAGCATTGAGCCAGTCAGACCCGACCTACCTTTGATCCAGGTGCTCAGAGAGAGATGGGATAGGTCTAGCAGGGCATTTCTGATGCCGTGGGGGCATATGGTTCCTAGCTTAGAGGATGTGGCTAGGATTACCGGGCTGAGGGTAGATGGCGAGGCGGTGAGCGGGATCACCCTACCCGACTATAGCGAGCTGACCCAGAGGCTACTAGGGCTAGAGACCGTCTACGAGACACCTAGCGAGTGTAGGACCATCTTCCGCACTGACCTTACCATAGCTATGGGATTGGGGGACTCTAGGCAGAGATCAGGGAGTCCTTAGAGCAGTTTTCACAGAGGTTGATAGATGGGGCTAGGGCTGCCTACTGCCAGGACCCAGCCGACAGGGAGAGAGCAGACAGAGACTTGAGGAGATTTCTATTCTTGATGCTCGGGAGGCTGCTGCTCGGCACGAAGGGTGATGTCATCAACTGCCGCTTCCTAGGGATACTCGAGGACTTGGAGGGCGTTGGCAGATACGCCTGGGGAGCAGCGCTGCTGGCGCACTTGATAGCCGACTTGTCCACGGGGACAGGTCGTGAGACGACCGTCAGTGGCTTCTCACCATTTCTTCAGGTATGCATTTTCTTTCTTTGTTGTTTAATTTTTATATGCATGTGAATGCTTTACTAATGTGATGCATGAATGCAGATATGGAGCCACTTGTACATGCCGATGGGGCGTGTCGACCAGCGACCTTGAGATGAGGGATCTTTCCCCTTAGCACGGCGCTGGCTACCGGTGGTGATCGGAGCCCCACTCGCCTACGAGTTGCGAGTGTTACGACGGGAGTTTCGAGACTTCCCCGCCTCACTGGTATGTATGTTTGATGCAATTTTTTATGTTTTATTATAGAATGTGATATGATGGATGATTGATATGTGTGCTTGTGAATGCAGGTGAGGTGGAGACCCTACGAGGGTATGACCGATGAGGGCCAGCCCTGGGTCGTAGCGGGCCGATCTCGTTTCGGGCATGAGCTTTGGGTTCATTGCCTGAACGAGATTGAGCCGCTACGGCTTAGGCTGGTGATGAGGACCCTCGACCTACACCAGGAGTGGATCGAGGTAGGAGAGCCGCGGGGGATAGGCAAGAAGACGCGCGGTCGCACGAAGGCGATCGACTGGAGAGTGCGGTTCTCTGACCAGTACGCAGACTGGCAGCGTGGCGGGACCCGGGTCACTTCACAGGCGACCGACAGCTCCGAGTACCTTCGACGCTACTGGGAGGTTTACGCCGGCCGACCCCAGATGAAGGTCTTAGGGGTATGTATGAATGCACTTATTTCTAAATTAAATGCAAATGCTTATGTATATCTATTATGTGACTAATATGTGGTGAATGCAGGACGCACGGGATATAGTGGCGATGGACATGCAGACCCACCTCCATAGCTTGGAGGCCCAGTTGGCTGCACCACGGGCAGACCTTGAGACCCTGGTGAGTGTTTAAATTATCTATATGCAAATGAATTTTTGAATTATTGATGATTAGCCACTGACAATCTTAATGAATACAGCGTGCCCAGCAGGGAGCAGCAGGGAGAGAGACAGGAGAGGCCTCTAGCTCGAGAGGGCCTAGTGCAGAGACGTCTGCACTAGCAGAGCAGCTGGCCGCAGCAGTGACGCGGGCCGAGGCAGCAGAGCGCGACCTCGCCTCACGGGTAAATTTCAAACTCAAACTTAACCTTGCATTAAATTAAATTATTTATGTGATATGCTCATGAAAATTGTTGTTTACAGACTGAGGAGCTCCGGGCCGCTCTTACTTGCATCGCGGAGGGACAGCAGGCGATGGCCTCTCGGGTGAGTTATTTGTTTTCAGTTGTATATTGCCTATTTCCATGAATTATTGAATTGTAGAACTGATGATTTGTTTACCTGTTTGCAGACCTCGGAGCTACAGGCATCGCTTACCCAGACTGCCCTGGCCGGGACAGAGTTGGCGATCCGCGAGCAACGGGTCGTGGAGCTGGAGCGGGCCTTGAGGCGGCGAGAGGAGTTGCCTCAGGACGTGGCGGAGCTGCGAGTCACCCTTGAGATAGAGCGGAGAGAGCGTGCTCGGGAGCGCGAGGAGCACCAGGCGGAGCGTGCCCGGGACCGTGAGCAGCACCAGGCAGAGCGTGCCCGGGATCATGAGCAGCACCAGGCGGAGCGTGCCCGGGACCGTGAGGAGCGTTCAGCTTGCGATCGGGAGCTTACAGCCTTGAGGGCCCAGCTAGCCGTTACACAGGAGCGACTACGAGCGACCGAGGAGCAGCTTCAGTGAGGCTGGGAGCGGGCGCGAGCTGCGGGGTACAGCTTCGCCCGCTCTACTTTCATGGCGGGTTCCTCTCTCCGGCAGAGGAGCGACGCAGAGGAGCCGGCTCGAGCTCCAGCTACTTCCCGGGGGTCCATGCCCCCTCCGCGAGAGCCTCGTCGGGAGGACGAGAGTGAGGTAGAGAGTAGGAGAGAGGAGGGTGGAGGCGAGAGCTGAGAGACTTACTTGTACTCCTCCACCCTCACACCTGTACTCAGACATTCATGATGTATATATATATGAAATTGAAATTTTGTTACCTGAGCACTTGTGTAGTTGTGTACTCGTATCTTCTTTTCCTTCTCGCCTTTTCTTTTGCCCTGCGCTTGTAGTTCACACTTGAACAAACAGGTTAATCCATCTGTTCGACTTGGCCCCTTGCTCAATGAGCAAGGGATGTCTTAACTGTGACCTTGATAACGGGTCAAGGGGCCAAGCCTTTAATCAATGAAGGCAAATGATAGATATAAAATGCGCCATGCAAGCAGGCAAATGCTAACTGGAAATAAAAAATGCAACCAAGCATATGAGAAACAAAGGGCTTGAAATTCCACAACCGTTTTTTTTGTTATTATCTGTATATGTGCTTTTTTTGTTGAATTTTTGTTTTGAAAGTGTCACTTAATTTTGAAAAAAGGACGCCTATTTGAAAAAATTTGTTTTGGAGGCGAGTATAGTATAGGGCTTTGAAACCTTAACTATCATAATCAAAAATTCATTAGATTTTCTCGAGAGACTTAACAAAGAGTCAACGTGACTTATACTTAGGCTTTTACTCATATTCTCTCGCAGCCCATCCTTCTTAGTTGGTCTTTGCCATCCTTCGAGTTCACAACCCACCATGGAGGGAGAAGGGAAGAATGATTAAGGAAGCTCACGAAAGGTTTTCAAGAATGGGGCACGCTCCTCCCCTGCCCTAATGCCTGTTGAGATTCGGTCTTTGGCTTAGGGAAATTTTGTTGCTCTTTTTGCCCTTATTCATGCATGCTTACGACCAAGGTTTTCCTTGCGGGGACTTTGCCCTCTTGACATGCTTTCTTTTATCATAACTTCCTTTTCTTTTCTTTTTTTTTTCGAAACAGATAAAGACCTAATTGTACTTGGGCTTTAAGCATTTGGTTCCCTTTTGGGCCCTGACTTCCACCTACTAGGGCGGCGGGCAGGCTTGGTTGGTAACCCCTAACTTGTATTCCCTCTCGTGAGCCGAAAGGAAGAGAATAGGTAAGGCTTTTACACTCTTAATTTGGGTCGGACTTTCCTCGAATTCCGGGCTGCTCGAGTTTAAGAATAAAGCGTGTAGTGTGTGCGTGAATTGACCCAAGAGTTAAACCGTCGAGACTGAAGAATGAATTAAGGATTTTGATTATTTCGGTATCGTGGCCCACGTACCATACCAGCCTCAAAGATTTTTCTGCTTTTTTTTCTCTTTTTATTGCTTTTTGTTTTTCTTCTTTTTGTTTCTTTTGTTTTTCTTCTTTTTGTTGTTTTTTTTTGGTTCAGGGGTAGTATTTCTTCAAATAGAGACCATTCCAGGGATGAGTTAGCTCTTCGCCTTCAGCATTAATCAATTTATAAGCATTGCCAGGATAAACATCTTTTATGTTAAAGGGTCCTTCCCAATTAGGTTGGAGTTTTGAACGTGGTCCACCTGGTTTTACAAAGATTCTTTTAATTACCATCTCACCGATTTTGAACTTTCTCTCAATTACTTTCTTTTGGTAAAAACGTGAAAGCCTGTTTTGATAAATACGCGCATGCTCGGCGGTGACCAAACGCTTCTCATCCAGGAGTTCCAACTGGGCAAGGAGAGATTCACGCCGTTCATCAATAGAGAATTCCTTGTCCAATTGTACTCGCAGAGAGGGAATGAGAATCTCATAAGGAACTACCGCCTCCATTCCATAAGTTAGGGCGAAAGGGGTCTGCCCTGTAGGGTACGAATGGAAGTACGATAGGCCCAAAGAGCTTCAACCAACTTTTCTGGCCAATCCGCAAATTTGTTAGCCTCACACGTTTTCTTGATAATTTTAATCAAAGTTTTGTTAGTTGCTTCTGCTTGGCCATTGCCCTGCGGATAATAAGGAGATGAATGATGCAATGCAATGTTATACCTGTTGCAGAGGTCCTGAAGTTCCTGAGAGATGAATTGGGGTCCATTGTCGGTGACGATGGTACTTGGGATGCCAAACCTTGCGATGATGTTCTTCATTATAAACTTGCAAACAGTTGACGCTTTAATCTCCACGTAAGCTTCTGCTTCCGCCCACTTGGTGAAGTACTCCGTCGCCGTGAGTATGAATGACTTTGGTTTCGTGAGGAGGGTCGGATCACCAAGAGGTCCAATGATATCGAAAGCCCACATGGAGAAAGGCCATGGGGAAGATACAGGATGGAGTGAAGAAGCAGGAGAATGAATTTTGTCGGCGTGCAGTTGGCACTTAACACACCTTCGAACATAAATAGAACAATCCTCTTCTAGAGTGGGCCAATAGAAACCTAGCCTAAGGATCTTCTTAGCTAGCATCTGGCTGTTGACATGACCACCACACACTCCCGAATGGGCCTCTTCCACAACCTTCCAAGATTCATCATCGTCGAGGCATCTTAACAGAACTCCAGTGAGACCTCTTCTATAGAGCACACCTCCAATCAGGGTGTATCGCTGGGCAACCCTTCTAATGGCTTTCTTTTCTTCAGCCGTGGCTTCTTCAGGATATGATTGATCCTGGCAATACTTAGCAATTTCATAATACCACGGCTTTTCTTCATCGTCCAATTCTTCCTCTAAGTCCAATAGCATGACCTCCTTATTCTCAATGATCCTGCCTTGCTCAACCTTCCTAAGCACCTCCTCCTTAACCCTAAGGAAAGCGGGATCTTGAATAGCGGGAGTGAGTCGCTTGTGAACAATGATAGAATGGGAATCCCTTTCGGGAGGAAAAGCCAAGGAAGAAGCAAGAGAAGCGAGAGCATCAGCTAAAATGTTATGGTCACGAGGAACATGAACGAAGATTAATTTGGTGAAAAGCTTGGTATAAGCAGAGGTCAATTCCTGATAGGGTTTGAGTTTAGGATTGAGCGTGCGACACTTGGAGAGCACTTGGCGAAGAATAAGCTGACTATCACCTACAATTCGCAAGTGGGTAACACCAAATTGATGAGCGGCCTCCAGTCCGGCCAGAAGAGCCTCATATTCAGCTATGTTATTTGTAACTGGAAATGCAAGCTGAGAGGCGAGTGGAATAGTGATACCCTCCGGTGATAGAAGAACAACGCCAATCCCTTTCCCTTTTGAATTCAAAGCTCCATCAAAATGTAACGTCCACATTGAGTCGGACTGATTGACGGACATTAGTTCCTCATCTGGAAACTCTGAGCGAACAGGGTCAAATCTAGGGAGAGGATGATGAGCAAGATGTTCTGCTATGGCATAGCCTTTAATCGCTTTTTGCTGAATGTAGATGATGTCGAACTGAGAAAGAAAGCTTTGCCATCGTGCCAATCGGTCGGTGAGAACAGATTTTTCAAGAAGGAACTTGATTGGATTCATGCGAGCAATGAGATGAACCTCGTGAGCTAGAAAATAATGCTTAAGTTTTTGAACTACCCAGACTAAAGCTGCACAAGTCTTCTCTATGGCTGAGTACCTCTGCTCACAGGGGTTAAGAAGTTTTGACAAGTAGTAGGCTGCCCTCTCTTTTCCTTCTTCATCAACTTGGGCTAGGACAACGCCTACAGAGTCATCCAGGACAGAAATATAAAGAACAAGCGGTTTGCCTGGAACCGGCGGCCTCAGGACAGGAGGATTTGCTAGATAATCCTTCAATCCGTCAAAAGCTGCCTGACACTTGTCATCCCAAAGAAACTTGACTCCCGGCTTGGTAAGCTCGTAGAACGGCCTACATCTTTGTGAATGCTGGGAAACAAATCGGCGAATAAATTGCAACCTCCCGATTAATCCCCGAACTTCCTTCAAATTCCTGGGAGGAGGCATTTCTCTTATGGCCTTCGCCTTATTGGGATCGATCTCAATACCCCTCTTACTTACAATGAACCCAAGCAACTTCCCTGATGAAACACCAAATACACACTTCTTAGGGTTCATTTTCAACTGATACTCCCGTGCCCTTTGCAAGACTTTGGTTAGAACCCCGGGATGCTCAATCATTGTTCTCGATTTTACTACCAGGTCATCAACATACACCTCAATAAAAATGTGGATCATATCATGAAAAATTGCCATCATAGCCCTCTGATAGGTGGCTCCAGCGTTCTTAAGTCCAAATGGCATGACCACATAGCAATAAGTTCCCCATGGTGTAGTGAACGATGTTTTCTCTTGATCTTCCTAAGCCAAGCGAATCTGATTATAACCTGAAAAGTCATCCATGAAGGAGAGAGTCTCATATCCTGCCATGTTGTCAATCAAGACATCAATATGAGGGAGGGGGAAGTCGTCTTTAGGACACGCGCGGTTGAGGTCCCGAAAGTCTATGCAAATTCGAACCTTTCCATCTTTCTTCATGACTGGGACAATGTTAGCCACCCAATTGGGATAGAGGACAACTCTAACAAATCTAGCCTTATGAAGCTTATCGACCTCTTCTTTCATTTTTAATGCCATATTAGGGTGGAAACGTCGCAACCGCTGCTTGATTGGAATGGACCCTGGCTTAAGTGTAAGTCGATGTTCAACGAGCGCAGGGTCTAGTCCAGGCATATCTTCATAACTCCACGCAAACGTGTCCTTGTATTCTTGAAGAACCAAAATAAGCGCCTCCTCTTCGGAGGGCGGCAAGTTCTTACTAATGAGGATAAACCTAGGGTCTTCTTCCGTACCCAGATTTATTTCTTTGGTAGGCTCTTCTACTGAGGCTGACGGTTCATCAAATCTCCTCATGCCACTAGCAAAGGCATCAGCCTCGTCCTCATATTCTTCATATCTTTCATCCCCCTCTTCAATAGGGTCTTCATCATTCATTATTTCATAAATACCAAAACCCTCATAAAAAATGCTAGTACCCTCATATTCCTCTTCTGGCAGGATAATCGGATTTCCCAAAAATTCGGGAAGCGCTAAACATGCCCGGCATCTTATAGCTAACCCCAACAAGAATCTACGGGGAATCTGCTTACCCTTGGATCTCTTATGTGAAGCTACCCCATGATTTTGAACACTAGAAGAGAAAGAACAACTAGACTGATCACTAGAATTCAATAAAGATGAAGGAGGAGAGGAAAAAGCGGGTACATGAGGTGATACAGACGAAGTCCCCTCACCGGAGGGGTAGGGGAGGTCACTTAATGAATCCTGGAAGAGCGGCCCCGGTATCGGGACACACTCATGAAGCAGATAGGAAGTCTCCTCAATGGAGATGGATTGGGAAGTTTGGATTTTGGCATTTTTTTTTTCATTTTCAAGGAGAAAGCAATGAGAGGGTAAAATAGGGGGGAGTGTTGAAATTGACAAATCGTTAAAGGATTGGGTGAATGATGACCCACGCGGGGGTGTAATGGAGAGTTTTGAAAATTGCTCGAGGAGCAAGGGAGGGATCGGAAGAGAAACTTGAAGCGAATTCGGAGAAAACTTTATTAAGACCGCGGGCGGTCTGGGAATATCTGAAAAAAACACTTGATCAATTAAACGGACAACAGCCGTTGGATGAATGGATTTGGTAAAGAAAATGCCGGCCCACAGCCTGTCTGTGTTGAAGCCTTCCTCAAACGGCACATCAGGCTCCCCAGTATCTGTATAGTTGCTCAGAAGCTGCCTCTTGTCTGTGATTACTGCTGGCTTCTCAATTAGCTCATGAATCAATGGTGGCCATTCTGGATCAGTTGGCCTGAAGAGACGACTTAGGGCAATGGAGATATCATTCATGTCGAACCATCTGTACCAGTCACATTCAGGATCATCCATCTTTCTCCGCTTGTCTGGCCTTAATGACTCCAATGCTTTATATGTGGCTAACGGTGCTATATGGCGAGCAAACTGCCGTGCATGCACATCTTGGCAATCCAGCATAGAAGTAATTACCGTTGTCTGCTCATCATTATTTTGAATACCCCCTGTTACAAAATGTGTTTGTAGGGTCCATGTGAGAGGTTGCCGGTCCGTTTTGAGAGTGGAAGTCATGACGGCCCACGGCTCTTTTTCATCCTTGTTTGGTGCTTTGTACCCTAGGCCACCTCGGGGAGTCATCTTTTGAGGCTTGACAGGCTTGACTCTCCCTTGAAGATTGACACCCAGGCCTTTGCCAGTTCTATAGCCCATTTTCATCAGAATGTTCCATCCTGGCGTATTCATCAAACCTTTCTTCTTCTTGTTTGTGGATGGCTGTGGTAGCATTTGAGTGGTAGGAGGGTTTAAAGGGGATGATCTTACCAAATTTTGCCGCAAATCGGCAACATCCAAAACTGAAAGCAAAGGCCTATTGGAAGGCCACATAGAAGGCACTGATGTTGCAGAATGTATGTCTTCGGTCGGCAAGATGGGCATGCTAGTGACTTTAATGATGCGCCCTTTGTGTGGAAACTTTATACATTGATGATTTGTCGAAGGCACAGCATCAAGTTCTTGAATGTACGGGCGACCCAAAATGCCATTAAAGGTCGGGTCCATGTCCAGAATATGGAAATCTACTGTGACCGAGACTGGCCCCAAACCAACTTTTAGAGTAATCATTCCTAATGGTGGCTTTCTAGTGTTGTCATAAGCAGTGACAGTAATTGTGGATGGCTTGATCTGACTTTCCAGGATACCACACATTTTCAAAGTGCTTGGCGGCAGAACATTAATGGATGCCCCGGTATCAACCAACCATTGTTTCACGGCTATCTTATTGATATCAATGGTGATGCACAGTGCATACTTCCTGGCTGGCTGCGGAGCCAATTCATGTTCATAAAAAGTGATGGCCGGCTGATTGCTAGCTGGATTTAAGACAGTGGCGACTTGTTCGGCTGGAATATCTTCACTTACCATTACTCTTTGCAGATATTGTTTCAAAGCTTGCTGATGTGTGGTAGATCTTTTGATCAATTCCAAGATAGAAATACGGGCCGGTGTTCTGTCCAAATGCTTCAATAAATCATATTCCGTGCCCGATGTAGACTCTTGTTCTTGTTCTCCTTGCTCTTGTGTTGGCTCCTGCTCCTGCTGGGGAAACACTCGGTGAAACATCCGTCCACTACGGAGTACCATCGTTCTTGGAGCCTCTATCGGGCTTGGAGTGGGTAAAAGGGTGGAGGAAGTAGAGGGAGTAGTGTTGGGTGTAGGTGCAGGAATGGTGAGAAGAGGGGTTCTTATAAGAGGCCTCGCCGGCTGGGGGTTATCAGAATGTGGTGACGGGGATTGGGTAACAAGGAGGGGCCTTGGAATCATAGTAGTGGTAGCTGGAGGTGGAACGGGAGGAGCGACGGCTGCCGGCGAGTGGCGGATAAGGGGAGGCCTATTTGGTGGAGATTTTGGGATGATGGAGAATTTGTGGATTGGCGTAAAAGAAGAGGTCGTGAAGGGATAAGGTTCGCAGTGAGTGGCCCTGAAGAACGTATGAGGGGACATTGTGGTTGGGAAGGAGGGATAGGCTGGTTGTGGTGGATTGGAATTTTCGTTAATAGCCCCGACAGAGGCATTTTCATTATGCCAAATTTGCCCTCTCTCCACTTCATGGATCGAGGTGACAATGTTCACTTGTTGATTTGGAACCGGGTGCTCCGGTAGTGGATTATTAACAATCCCCATATTGGGTTGGGGTGCAGGAGCCTTTTGTTACTGGAAGGCTTGTTGTTGTTGACCGTGCTGCTAATGCTGTTGAGCTGATGGTTGCCGAGGAGGCCTTCGGGTCTTTAGAGTAGCAATAACTTTCCTCATCTCATCCCAGTCAATCTCACCTTGGTCATTCATGTCATGTATGTAATCCTTGAAATGAAAACAATGATCAATATTGTGCCCCGGCTATCGGTGGAAGACGCAATACCGGGAGGTGTCTACATGTTGCGGCCATATTGCTCTTTCCTTTGGCAATGTGAGCAGGTTGGCGGCCATGAGGGCATTAAAGATGTCTAATAAGCTTTCAGGTAGAGGGGAGTATTGTGCCCTTCGAGGACCCAATGGCCTTCTGGATTGTTGAAATTGTTGCGGTGCATAATTGGCCGGTGGGGGCATTTGGTGATATTGTGGGGTTTGATTTTGTGGAGCAAAGTGGGGTTGTTGTTGAGGAGGTGGAGGAGGCCGTAAGGTCTGAGGAGGGTTGTTATTTGGCTGGTGGACTTGACTCTAGAAGGTGGGCTGTTGTGGTGACGGCCCTTGGTTTGGAGGGTGGCGGAAGGGTGTGGAATTGCCGAACGCGCTCACCTGCTCATTAGTAACAGTTCCTTCGGTGGTCGCACCAGTATTGCCAATGTTGACATTCCTCTTTATCACCTTCTGCCTTGGCTCGAACATGCCCATAATTGGCGAATCTTTCATTTGCGTATGTATATATCTAGCTCTTTCATAGAGCTCCTCCATAGTGCTTAATTTATTCATGGCCAAAATATGACGGAATTGCGGAGTGGAGTTTGATATTATCATCTTGACTTGTTCCGTCTCCGACAACGTGTCTTTTAGCTTCTCGGCCATGGCCCTCCACCTATCAGCAAATGAGACGAAGTCCTCCTCAGGCTTCATCTTCTCAGCAACCAAATCAGTAACAGACAAGGAGGGACCCACACGGTCCTTATATTTTTGTATGAACTTCCGTTGAACTATATCAAAATCGCCGGCATTGGCCGGCTCTAGGGAATAAAACCATTCAAGTGCTGGGCCATCCAAAGACCGTCTGAAGAGATAAGCCAACGAATTCTTATTATCCTGCCAAAATGATGCTTCATACATAAAGTCCTTCAAGTGGATGTTCGGGTTGCCCGTGCCATTATACCGCCGAAAATTTGGCATTTCAGACGGGGGTAGATGAAAAACCGGCATAGGGGGAAGCATGATCTCGGGAGCAATCTTGGATGTAGTGACCCTCTTAAGCTGTTCCTCCATACTAGCCATCTTTTGGAGGAGCAGAGCATGGCTATCAGACTCGGCTGGGGCCTGATGAAAAGAGTGTTGGTTTGTCATAGGCCTTCTTAAAATTTGGGAAACAAGAGGTTGTTGAGGCCTAGCAACGGAGTGACTTGCTGGTTGGGCCGGCATAGTCATAACAGGGGTTGATGGGCGCGAGGGCACCCTAGGGACGACCGCCGGGTCGTTGGGGGAATTAACGGAGTGGCCACCCATGGCCTGAGGAGGGTTAGAAGATGACGGGATGAACTTTCCTTTTAGGAGGGCGGCTTGAGCTGCCTGACGCTGGGAGTCATCCAGCTGAGCAATAGTTTTGAGAAACTTATTAAAATTAAAAGAAGGGGAAGTGTCCCCGGGAGTATTCTGAGTAGTAGGTTGGGCCTGGGAAGAAGGCTCAACCTCCAAAGTAGTAGTGGTGGCATCCACCATGTGGACCTGATTAGAAGAAGAATGATAGTTTCCCTCATAATAAACAGAACCCTGAGAAGGAATCTCATAGAACGGGTCAGAGTGACCCTCCTCGTAACCGTCATAAGTGTACCCGTAGTTGGCCATATTGATAATTTTACCTAAACGCAATTTCATTCTTGAGGAGAAAGGGAAAATTTTCTGACAATAAGATATAACCCAAAAGATATCACCTTTTCAAGCAAAAGAAACACCCAAGTTATAATGAGCGCAAACTTTTAAGATCTCTTTTGAAAATTATGGTGAGTTCAATATTGGGTTCTCTCTTTTGAAGGTGGATCCTGGTTGAAAATTCGGGTATAATCTCCGGGTTTCTAGATTTTTCTCTCTCCTTTCGCACGTGTGGGTCAACTATACTCCGGATACTTCAATGATACAACCAGCCTGGCGTCCGTGAGGGAATCCACGGGTGCGAGGACTTACGGAGGCTTGGCTTAGGAATTCCCGGTCCAAAGAGACGGAATGCTCAATGGAGGGTCCTTCCTTTACCAAGAGGGGTGTAACTCCTAAAAAGTGTGGGGAGAGGAGTTCTCCCAAACCGTATGCAGAGATGAATGCAAACAGGTAGTATCAAACAACAGATATATAATCAGTCAAGTAAACAGATAGACTGAGTAGTTCTGTGGGCACAGAACAAAATGACGACCCAGGGAAGGTCGCTAAATCAACAAACAGCGCCTGGGTGACAGGCGCTAATCACTGCGAACAGTGGAAATAACGCCTCTAGGCAGGGCGTAAAGCACTGTAAACAATATTTAGGAAATAACCAAATCACCAGTAATGAAGCAAATGACGCCTTGATCTAAGGCGTTCAATGAGAAAATGACGCCCGGGAATTGGGGCGTCAAAACAAATACACAGTGATCGAGCACGGCAGAGTGAACAGTAACAATGCAAATGACGCCTTGTTGTAAGGCGTTTTATGAAGAAATGACGCCTTTGTAAAAGGCGTGAATTATAAAATGACGGCAGCAGGGAGGGCGTTATTTCGGTTCAAAGAACCGACAGTCCTGGCAATCAGACAGAAATCAGAAATCACAAACAAAGGCTAATCAGTGGAGGTGTGCACGCGGTGCACAATGGGGAGTGTGCTACGTGGAGCACAAGGGAGGGACACGCGAGGGTGTAAAAGGAGGGGCACCAAGGGCCCCAATGGGAGGGTGCCACGTGGAGCACAATGGAGGGGTATGCGAGGGTACCAAAGGAGGGACATGCGAGGGTGTCAATGGGAGGGTGCTACGTGGAGCACAATGGAGGGACACGCGAGGGTGTCAATGGGAGGGGCACACGAGGGCGCCGAAGGGAGTGTGCTATGTGGAGCACATGGGAGGGGTAATCAAACTAAAAACACAAGATGTCCCACCGTGATCGCCAATTTGTAGATTATGAAAAATCCACTTAATGAAAAAGATTAATATGGAAAATATAAGAGGGTGAATGGGAGCATGCGTAGGATGCTAAGGGGAATGTGATCGCCAGAGGGGTTACCTCAAAGAAGAAGATGATCGCATGTACCTTGTGTTTAACGGGGGAGATTGTGAATCCTTTCTTCCTCCTTCTACCGGCCGGCCGATGAAGGGGGTTCTTAGCTTTGATTACCTTGTAAGAGCACACACAAAAAAAAACAAGCAAAGGATATGGATTAGCCAAAAGGGTGTAATATCAATGTTCCAAGAGTATGAAATCAACTAATTTGAGCATGAACACACCTTGTGTGTTTTGATTTTAGACCCCTAAGAGGAGTAACAAGGTTTGAAAAATATGGATGCAATGCTAAACAAGTTATAGGGGGTATGATATTTCTAGCAGAGAGCTAGAAAAGGGGATGCAATGATGATGATATGCTACTGATAAAAATAATTAAATCAAGCTAAGAAGAGGGTTCCTTTCTACTGTGTGTGCAACAGTAAAGGGAGAAAGAATGTTGGCTTCAATATGCGATGGTCGCAGCAGATGGTGGAGAATTAGCCATGGAAGTAGCAGGATCCGCCTGGAAGAAGAGAAAACAACAACCTATAATCAAATAAAACACTCTCCTCTCTGTCAGCTCTCTCCCTTCTTCTCCTTCTCATGCCTCGCGCGAAGAGACCCAGGAGGTGTATTTATAGGGCCAAAAATCCTTGCTAAAAAAGGATTAAAACAAGGTAATAATCCTCCATCAAGAAACCCTCTTCCCAATCGAACAGGAGGCTCAAAACGGGGAAGGAATCATTAATGGAAAGAAGGAAACAAAAGGGAGACGGAATTGAAAATGACGACCCCTTTAAGGGCCTCAATTAAAAATGACGACACGACCAAAGGCGTTAATTAGAATAATGACGCCCATAAAGTCATCAATTCCTGGATTTAATTATAGAAACAATTGGCTTTCCTTATTTCAAATGATGAACTGACGCCTGTCATACATACGTCAAATAATCAACGCCTTCAAGAGAGACGTCAATTCTTCAGTTTTCCATTTAATTTTCGATCCATAATTTCCAGTAAATCCAGAAAATGACGCCCGTATTGATAGTCGTCCATTTTTCAAAGAAGCGCCCTTGTCAATGCCGTCAATTTAAAAGACGGCCCTACTTAAGGCGCTAATTCCAATTACCCAAAAAAACCCTAAATAATTCATAAAAAAAAAACTTCATATTAAATCAATATTGAAGTCCGCTTTGGGGCGTCATATGGTGACATGAGATTTACTCAACATAGCATCAATTTTGGCGTGTCTACACCACTCTCGAAAGTCCAATTCAATTCAGTTATCCAACAGCTCCACAAAGGGTTCCTTCACCTCCAATTCTGCCTACCATGGGTGCCCTGTTGAAAGGGATGAACCCATCACTCTGGCAGGAGATTCAAAGCTACATTTGGCAGGTGGTGGCCGAGAGTATGCCAAACTCACATCCCCACACGCTAGCCCAGTATTGCAAGCTCCCTAACGCTTACTTTCCACCCGGATTCAAGGCTCCTAAGTATAGGAGATATGATGGCACCACCGACCCTCATCATCACCTTTCGGGTTTCCTTATGGATTCCCATCAATGGCTTCACGACCAGGTTCTATTGGTCCATTTATTTCAAAAATCCCTTGCCAGCTATTGATCTCCTCAACTTTGATATAGTCTCCGAGCGATTTCTCGCTCACTCTGGTCACATGTCTTCCATTTCTCAAACATTGTTTGACCTAGTCATGGAGAAAATGAAGCCCGACGAGGACTTCATTAACTTTGCAAATCGTTGGAGGATCATGGCTTCTAGGATAGAGGTTCCCATCCCCGAGTCTCAGGCTGTCACCATGCTAGTGAATAATGCCACTTCTCAACTTAGGGCCATTCTAATGCTCAATGAGCTCCACACCTTTCACCAACTCTACAACCGGGCTCGGATAGTTCAAGCCCAGGTAAGGGATTCTACCTTGTCTCCCTTTTTTGAGCCTCGCACCAGGAGTAGGAAAACCCTAGTTGTCCCCACCACCGAGGGCGTCACGATAAATGAGAAGGTCAATGCGGTTGGCCAGCCCTTCAAGTCCAACAATCACTAGGTCTCCCATCCCACTCAGGCTATGGCTAACCAGGGGCAAGGTAATTCCAAGCCTTATGCCATTGTCCCTCCACCTCAAAGCTACGGCCCCGCTAGGCCAAAAAGGGCTTCTTATCCTCCGTTGCCTGAAACTTTAGGTGACATCTTCTTTGCCCTTATGTCCTCAGAATCTATTTAGCTTCCCCCTCAACGAGATTGGGTCCATCCCAATGCCGACACCTCCAGGTATTGCCCATATCACCGAACTCCCGGGCATGACATATTCAACTGCTTTCAATTCCGGGATTGGGTACATGATATGAATGACGAGGGGAAAATCAACTGGGCGGATGTGAAGCTAGCTATCGCCAACCTCAAGAAGCCCAACTGGGACCTTGGTATAGTGCATAACCCACTGCCAACCCATCAGTCAACCAAAGATCCCTCGAGCTCGAGGCAGAATGAGCAGGTGAACACCGTCATTGGAATGGAACCACAGGTTCTCAAAAGAACCCAGATGTGGAGTGTCGAAGGATTCCTGGGCTGGTATGGGAAGATAGAAGTGGAAGCTAATGAACTATGGGCGGATATCAACATGTTCACCCAATCCTAAAATCTGATCTCACCACCATCCAGTTAGTCTCCGAGTGCCACCCAAAAGTCACTCACCTTGATCAACCCTCCTCAAATGCCGTGCCAAGAACCCTATGTCTTTCCAAAAGCTCAGTTAGTATAGGAGCACCCCTTGGTCCTCCTTAAGCCACCTCAGCCAAAAACAATCCCTTCTCCTTCTCCGGTTGACTCTGGAGACGATTCAGCCTCTCTCTCATACATATTTGGATCTCCAGCTCCTTTACAACTCATTCGCCCAAAACCTTTGGAACAGGATGACCCGAAAGAAGCTTTGGTCAATGTCACTCTCCGGAACCGCATCATTCCCCCATCCCAAAGGCCATCCCACCAAGAGGAATGGGTCAATTCTCAAAGCCCTCCACCGGAGTACGATATTCTCCAGCATATGGACAGGACTCCTGCTAAGGTTTCCATCTTGGAGCTCCTTAGGAAATCTCCATCACACCAAGCCACTTTGCTTCAATTCCTCCAGAAAATTATGGTCAATGAAGATCTTCCGGCAAGTGGTGTGACCGAGGCCATCATGGCCCTTAAATGCGGACCATCTATTTCATTCTCTGATAAGGACCTTGTTTTGCCAAAAAGCAGGTCACTCCCGTTGTGCCTCACAATCTCTCTCAACGGAGTCAATGTCGACTCTGCCCTCATTGACACGGAAGCATCAATTAATGTTTATCCCATGAATACCATCAAGAAAATTAGCCTCCAAGAAGAGAACTTAGAGGAGGTATGCACCACCATCTCAGCCTATGATAATTCAAAAAGGTGCGCAAAAGGGAAGGTGACCCTACAACTCGGCCTAGGTCCAATGGTTATGACGTCGGACTTCTTTGTCCTCAATGTCGACCCTGCATATAAGGCCATCTTAGGACGGCCTTGGATTGAGCAAACCCTCGGAATCCCATCAATAGCCCACCAATGCTTTAAGTTTCCTTGCAATGGTAGGGTGATTAAAATCAAGAGTATCCCGCTAGTGGAAACTCTTAATGCCATTACCTCCGAACAGATTCCATTCATGACCATTCCAGATAAGGGCAAGAAACCCGTCCTTTCCATAGAGGGTGCCGTTGGGCCCTCTGCCTTAAGTCCACATGATTCCCCTCTCCTTCCTCGGCCAATCGCACATTCCAATATCCCTCTCGATAAAGGATGGGAAATCATGGCCAGAATGGGTTTTACCATGGTAAAAGGCTTAGGTCAACTCGAACAAGGTCCCACACATAGAAGAAAGCTTAAGGTTGCTAGAGGTCAGGCAGGTTTGGGTTACTCTCCAGAAGAGCCGTCTAGGGCTACTCAAAGCAAGGGTTTGCTTTATGGTCGCTTTGTCATAGGACCGGTCCAACCAGGAACTCGGCAGGAGCCGAGAGAAGAGTCTGAGGTCCTTCAAAGAAAAGAAATCCCACCCGATTTACCACTCGAGGAGGACTTTAGCCTCCTCTCCCTCTTTCATCTGGATAAACCCCCTGACGAGGTTTTCCCCTCAGGTATCTTCCTTGCTTTAAACAGGACCACGCCTATCCTTTTTATTCCCTTCCTATTTCACCTGCCGTTCCCTCCGCTCCTCACTTATCCAGCCGTGGGGCAACCCACCCACCGGGTGTGTACCTTTACCCATGATCACAAAAAAAAATGCCGATTCTCAAACATGGGCTTGCGAGCCCACTATTGAAGAAACGACTTCCTTGGAAAATGGTTCCCTCGGCCAAGGGCCGACAAGCTCCTCTTGTACATAGTAGGGTAAAGTCTAGGTCAAGTCCAGGTCTGTACATAGCATCTTTTCCTTCCAAGAAGTCTAGTGTTCGTCAGGTTCCCGCGCGATACATTAGGCAGTTGGCTGATACGGAATTTGCATCTTCTCCCATTCCCCTAGGGGCTGTTGAACTAGATGGATCTTCAATGGATGACGGTCTAGGTGTGTATGTCTTAGAAGAGGGTGGTGATGTAGAAGAAGAAGAGCCGTTAGAAGATGGCAATGATCCCATAGCTTCCTTCGTTGACGGAACCAAGAAATTTGACAAACCTAATGTTTCCATTGACAAATTCACTAAGGAAGTCAATCTCGGTGCCAAGGATGATCCAAAGATTATATTGATAAGTGCCAATTTGACTGATGAGGAGGAAGCTGCTCTTGTGGCGGTTCTCAGAGAATTTTCTGATGCTTTCGCTTGGTCCTACGAGGACATGTCGGGTCTGGACCCGTCTTTGGTTGAACATCATTTGGTCCTGAAACCTGATGCTCGAGCTATCAAACAGAAATTAAGGCGACTTCACCCGAAGGTCGCACTCAAAGTCAAAGAAGAAGTGGACAAGCTCCATAAGGCCAAGTTTATCAGGGTCATTTTATATCCGCAATGGGTAGTTAACATCATCCCTGTTATGAAGAAGGACGGTAGGGTCCGCATCTACATAGATTTCCATGACCTTAATCGTGCTTGCCCAAAGGACGATTTTCCTCTTCCACACATAGACATCCTAGTAGACAACACCGCCGGCTATGAGATGCTCTCCTTCATGGATGGTTTCTCGGGGTATAACTTGATCTGCCTAGCGGAAGAAGACTAGGAGAAAACTTCTTTCACCACTCAGTGGGGGACTTACTGCTACGTCGTCATGCCCTTCGGTCTTAAGAACCCAGGGCAACATATCAAAGGGCGATGATGGCCATCTTCCACGACATGATGCACGTTCATATGGAAGTTTACGTGGATGACATTCTGGTTAAATCCAAGACCAGGAGTGGCCATGAAGAAGTCCTCCGTGAAGTTCTCCAACGGTCGTGGGAGCACCAACTTAAGATGAACCCCAAAAAATGTGTTTTTGGGGTCTCTTCAAGTAAGCTTATAGGGTTCATTGTTAGTAAGAGGGGAATTGAGATCGACCTTAATAAAGCTAAGGCCATTGCTGAGATGCCTCCTCCCAAGAACATCAAAGAGGTCCGTGGTTTGATCGGGCGTTTGCAATTCATTAAGAGATTTATATCTCACCATTCTCAGCGATGCAAGCCCTTCTACGACATGTTAAAAGGAGAGACTAAATTTAATTGTAATGACAAATGTCAAAAGGCCTTCGATGACCTTAAGAGTTACCTTTTAAATCCTCCCGTTCTGGCACCCCCGGTCTCGGGTTGGCCTCTATTGCTCTATGTTTCTACCACAGAAGAATCTGTTGGAGCAGTATTGGCCCAATATGACGATGCCAAAAGGGAACGCGCAGTCTACTATTTGTCCAAGCTATTCAACAATGCTGAGCAGAGGTACACTGCCATGGAAAGGACCTGCGCGGTCGTCGTCTGGGTCGCCCAAAAGCTAAAGCATTATTTCCTCTCACATGAAGTAAAGCTCTTGGCACGAATGGACGCAATCAAGTACTTGCTAGAAAAGCCTACCTTAACTGATCGTTTGGTGAGATGACAAAGTTTTCTCAATCAATTCAACATCACCTACGTCAGTCAGAAGGCGGTCAAGGGGCATGCCATCGCCAAGCACCTTGCCCATCATCCACTCCCTACATTCTCCCCTGTCGATGAGAGTTTCCCGGATGAAGAGTTAGGAGCCATTATAGATGGTGAACCTTCGTGGATTCTCTACTTTGACGGTGCATTCAATTCCAAGGGTTGTGGAGTCGGAGCCGTTCTCTAGTCCCCGAAAGGTATCATCATTCCCCGTGCTTGTCAATTAACCTTCCTTGCCACAAACAATGTGGCTGAATATGAGGCACTCCTCATGGGCTTGAAATTGGCACTGGCCCTCGGAGTTAAGGAGCTCCGGATCATCGGAGATTCCCAGCTTATACTCCAGCAATCCCTCAGTAAGTATCAAACCTGGGACCTGAAGTTGAAACCCTACCAAGACCTGGTCGGCAGGGTAGTCCGGCGGTTTAGGAAGCTCACCCTCGTGCACAACCCTAGGGCTCAGAACATTCTAGCCGACGCCTTGGTGTCTTTGGCATCTTCTCTTCCAATTCCTGGTGAAAATCCGTCATCCACTGTCATCGTGCAAAGAATGCACATTCCTTCGCATTCAGATCCCTAGTTTCAACAGTTCTCTGAGCCTTCCTCTCAAGTCCATGTCATCTCCCATGAACCTGAGATCGATCTTGAAGATGACAATCCCTGGTTTTTCGATATCGAGAACTATCTCTGGGATGGTTCCTTCCCTGATTATGCTACCGCCCCTGATCGATGAGCCATTCATTGAGCTGCGGAGCACTTCACCATCATAGGTGGTCTCTTGCATCGTAAATCTCTCAGTGGGGTTTACCTTCGCTATCTCGATGAGACCGAATCCCGTGCGGTTGTCGAAGCTGCACATTCTAGTGAATGCGGTGGACATGTGAATGGCCGCATGCTTGCTCAGAAACTCCTTCGTCAATACTATTGGCCTACCATGCATGAGGATTGTGCCTGGTATGTCTGCCATTGCGCTAAATGCCAACTCCATGCGGACAAGGTCCATGCCCCCTCATCTTCGCTTCACAATATTATAGCTCCTTGGCCTTTCGCCATGTGGGCATTCGACATAGTCGGCCCTTTGGAGGATAGAATCAGAGAAATTTGAAGAAAATCCTTCATTCTCACCGCTACAGAATATTTCACGAAGTGGGCAGAAGCTGAGGCATTCACGAAAGTCAAAGCAGCAATGGTGGTGAAGTTTATCAAGCGCAACATCCTCGCCAGGTTCGGCGTCCCCCGTGACATCGTCACCGACAACGGACCACAGTTCACATCCCAGGAACTCCGTGACATGTGTGGTAAATATGGTATTAATTTGTATCATTCATCCCCATACTAGCCACAAGGAAACAGACAAGCTGAAGCTACAAACAAAACTATCATCTGAATTATCAAGAAAACCTGCAAATCTCACCACTATTCAGACTGGCCAGATCGCCTCATCGAGGCCCTCTGGGCTTACCGCACTTCTGTTCATACTCCCACGGGTCAAACCCCGTACGCACTCACTTTTGGGACAGAAGCGGTACTCCCATATGAAATATTCGTTCCCTCACTATGGGTGCA
This sequence comes from Amorphophallus konjac, assembly GCA_022559845.1. Lineage (NCBI taxonomy): Eukaryota > Viridiplantae > Streptophyta > Magnoliopsida > Alismatales > Araceae > Amorphophallus > Amorphophallus konjac. The sequence goes on from CM040125.1 coordinate 58,826,843, forward strand.
GCTGGATCCCGAGCTCGATCTCGAGCAACGCCGAGAAAACCTATTGGCCCAGCTGGAACTATTAGATGAGAAACGGATGATCGCGGCCGATCATGCTCAAGTATATCGCAAGAGAATTGCACGTTATTATGCCAAGAAAGTTCTAGAGAGAAAATTCAGGGTAGGTGAACTGGTTTTAAAGAGGAAGATCACTAAAACCACTGGTCTAAAAGCAAAATTTCAAGAAAATTGGGAAGGCCCTTTTGTCATCAAAGAAGTCAACTCAGGTAATGCTTACAAATTGGTAGACTCCGAAGGAGTAGAGCTCACATATCCATGGAATGGGGTATACCTCAAGAAATTCTATTCATGAGACCTTGTACATAACTATTCAAAAACAAACAAAAAGAAGTGTCCTTTTATTTCCTGTACAGAAAAAAAAAAGAAAAAAAAAGAAAAAAATCAAAATCAATGCCTAGTGACCATCACACAGTCCAAATTCATTGCATCAACCCTTCATGTTAGACAGGGACCGTCAAGATCTGGTAAGTATCAGGTCTTGGTCTGCCAAAACCGTGGAGATCCCTATCCGGCCATGTCGGCCTATGTTTATTAGAAGGAAAACAACTTGCACACACTCACGTATTTTACCTGAAATGGGTAGCATCACCTACGATAAGGCCTCACCCGAAGGTCTCTGGAAAAGCAGCACTCTTTTGTTCTTCTTCTCTTCGACCGAATGAGACAGTTGGTGCCCTTAAAATGCTGAGCATCAGAGGACCGAAGTACAAGATCCTTAAGGCAAGAGTAGGATCCATCCCCTCGAGCCCGGGTCAGAGCACGAGAAGAGGGTAGTGTCCCAGCAGGCATGTAAAGGGGAATTCAAAAACAAAATGACAATATTCTTCTCCCCAAGAAAAAGGAAAAAAGAAAGAAAAAATATGTATGCATGTATATGTGACAAAGTCACATGAAAAGCCTGGTCGTGACCGTCCCTGACTTTATTAAATGAAACCCCTCATATTCAAAAATCAAATTAAAACTTTCCATAGCAGGGGCATCTAACGTCATAATGCTCGGGGCGTGGTCCGAAATTGCCTGAAAGGGGAAAGTTGAGTAGGCCCTCAACTAGCTCGCCGGATTAATGGCTTTGCCAGGCCCTCTTAGGACATTTACCCCCTACCTTCTTCCTTCTCCCCTTAAAAGATGAAAGCTTGATGGAGGTCCTGAAGCGTGAACCATGTCTAGGTTGTGACCTTATTTAGCAAAATACATATATGGTTGTCCACTTCAAAAAAATAGAAGCCATTCCTGCGAAGGGGTCTCTGTGTTTCTGGCTAGTCAAGACCCCTATTTACCACCCTTAACGCTTTATCATGTTACCTCGGGCTTAGGTCAATGCAAGCGCGTCACCTATAGGTGCGACGACGTCTGATTCCGAGTCAGCGTTGCGCGGTTGACTGTTAGGGTTCCAAGGTGTTCCATCATATACCATCTAGAGTTGTGAGGAAATAGACCCGGGTCGGGTAAATCATTTACCTCGAACGCTTTTTGGGTGCATCTCTGTGGTCGGAAGCAACTGGGAGCCTAAGCGTGGCATGACGGCATTGTCATCAGGATAAGACTTAACTGGCGGGATCATCATTCGAGGAGTCTAGAGGCCCAAATCAACCTAGATGTGCGCTCAAGATACCTGGGAGGTAACTTAGAAAACCCCCGTCTCCATATAGGTCAGGTGCCCCATGGGTGGTCACCAAGCGTTCACAAAAACAACATAAAAACACAAAACACACACAAAAAATCTATATAATCATAATCGACAAAAAATTCAAATACATTTCTCCAAAAAATGCATAAAATCACAAAAAACAAAAAATATGTCTTGCATCCGCATGTGCATACACATGATCATATTTCCTTTTGTTCGCATTCTGCTTGCTTGCATGTGCATATCACCTTCACTTTCCTTCATTTTAATCTGGTTAAATAAGATTTAGCCCTCTGACCCGGCATCAAGAAAGGTATTATCTGCTTTCGGAAGGGGGCTAAAATCATACTACACTAACCTTTTCCTTGTTAGTGTGGTTGAAACAGGTGAAAAGGAAGACAACATCGAAAGCCAAGCCAAACCAAGTACACTGAAGATAGTTCATTTCACTTCCAAAATATGTCCATTACATTCTAGCGATACAGCATTCTAGGGGCATACCCCCAGTGTACAAAAGGGGCAGTTGCTACCCAGCTGCATCTCTCTCTCTATCTCTCCTCCTAATCTACACCGGTGCGAGGTCGGCTCCGCCGGCTATCAACCTCATCTCCATCTCCGCCTCCCATGTCTCGCAGTCTCAAAGGTCGTGAAGCCCTCGAACCTTATGTGGCTGGCTGGACCACTCCCTGCTCTGCAGGAGATGGCATCATGCCCATAAGCTCCTCCATCGTGAAATGCACGTCTCCTATGGACCGTAGTGACTCGGAAGGACTCGCAGGCCTAGCTCCCTCTCCTGGGGCACCTCTGCCCTGGTACCTCCGCAACACTCACCGCCTCAGAGCCTCCAACTTGTCAAGGGCTCGCTGCTCCCGAACTGCCATCGCCATCTCTCGAGCACGTGCCTCAACTTCTCTTTCCTTCGCCTCGACAAGGTGACCCTCGACTCTCTAGATGGGGCTCATCTCTCCAAGATTGATGGGAATCGACGTCGAGCACTGACTTTTTATTTTTTGCTTTTATGTCCTTTTAGTTTGCTTTTATATGCTTGGAAAGTATATGTGCAATTGTAAGGCTTTATAAGCCAACGAGTCATTCCCTGGGATTGTTTGGGTTTTTATGTAAATTGACTGTAGGTCCAGCAAGGGGGACCTCACTCCTTCCCCATTGGTCCACATAAGTCATTTGGGTCCATGTGGGGCTGGTCAACTATCCTAGGTGGCATCTAGAAGGTTGGACCATTCAAGGGGACAAATGGACCACAAAGTCCAAGTTGGAGGCCACCTTGGTTAAGGGGGCGCCCCCCCATATATTGTTAATTAATGTGGTTCCAAACCACATAAGATAATTAGTTTTGACCTCCCTAGTTTGCCCTCCCTAACCCTAGATCTGAGGGTATTAAGAGTCTTTTTTCATTTCATATAAATAGCTTGTAATTCCCATTTTACATGAATTAATGAGAAGAAAAAGTTGGAAATTGCCAAGAGCTCCCAAGGAGGGTGCGCCCCTCTCCCTCTCTCCCTCTAGTTTCTCTCCTCCTCCTCCAGCATTTTAGGATTTAGACCCCTTCTATCTTAGCCCCTCTACATCTGGTTTCTGATTCTGCCGCCGCCGCTACCACCATCGCACCGCCATCGCGCCGCCGCCACCATCGTCGGAGTTCTGTCTCCATCAGGATAGAACCTCTTCTCTGAAATTTTATTTTGGTTCTAGTTATCTGATCGAGCCCAAACTTTGAGGGTTTGTTCTACGTGTCTCCCCTAATCTCCAGTTCAAATTTCGTGCCATTTGGCCCTAGTTTAATATTTTTCCCATATTTTATTTGTCCTCTCAGTAATCTGCCCTTTTACAGATCTGCGAGATAGAGTCTCCTTGTTGCATTTTTCCCACCCTCTTAGAAAATTAAAACAAATCCACAAAAATTCCTCGGTGTTCCTCACGTATACCCCCTTCCACCATAATTTGCGTTGAGTCTGAAAAAATCATTTACCCCTCAGTCAAAGGTCTGTTTCAGGCAGATCCCTTACTGCCCTGTGTGTCTGTCAGTCCGGGTCAGAAACAAACTCAGTCTTACAGAGCCTCCCATTTCTCATCCTTTCATTGGATCGACCTACAACATTTATATGTGGTAGATCTGGGAGTCCTCTTTCCACCCCCATAAGTTTCACCTCAATCTGATTTCGGTTCTGAGAGAACTAATTTTTTCCGCCGAGGTGCACAAATATGTTCCCTGTGCAGATCAGAAAACTCGGTCCTAGAAGAATTCAAGCAAAAATATCAAAAGTCAACTTCTGGAACCGCCACTTCAGGGAGTCGATCAGGGACATCCCGCCATCGTCCCAGCCAAGCGGCGCCTTCAGAAGACCTCAGGAGGGTGACGTTCCTTTGGAAACCGTGCCTTACTGTCCAGCGAGTCAGAACCGAGTCGGCGCAGTACCGAGTCGGCGCAGGACCGAGTCGGACCAGCAGGCCGAGTTCGTGCTGTACGTACCTCCAGATTGCTGCCCGTCAACACAGGGTCGGTCCTCCCGGGCCCCACTTGTAGCCCTTTACCTCCTTGCGTGGAGTGGGCAATAAAATTCACGGTTGTAATTAACTTTTTTAATGTTGTTACCGGGAGTTACCGTAACTGGCCGGGATCGTCTTCCCCACGCCCGGAGCGTGGAGGTATCGTGTTCGCTCTCTTACTCGACTTTGCTTTACTCGTATTTATTCGTATATGCCGCTGCATGTGATAGGTTATTAGCCCGTTATATCATTGTTATCACCGCTGCGAGAGAGAGCGAGTATAACCTGTCCCGTGACTCGATCCGAGTTAATGCGGAAAAGCCGATACCCGAGACTCACTGCCAGTTTCTCAACCGCGCACGGTCCACATCTTCCCTCGCTTAGGGACGATCGCGAGCTAGAGTCCCAGGTCGCGTGTCCGTCCCGCATCAATTTGGTATCAGAGCGCCAGTTGAGTCTAGGGTAGTCACTAGGCTTTGCTTAACAAAAACACAAAAAAAGAGTCGTTTAAGTCGAGTCTAAGTCTAAGTTGATCTAAGTATCACATTTGCATACCATTAATCGGTATATCAAAAGGTGTTGTCCGAACGTTAGGCTACGCCTATCGGGAAGGCCGCACACTTGCGCGAGTGATCTTCGGATCGATTAACTCCGCCACGTACCGAGTCTTGGTTTAAGTCTAGGGTCCTTAGTGTGCATGCATTCCAACCTTGCATAGTCGGTCTAGTGTCTTGTCCAAGTGTCGGCATGTCCATCCACTAGTGTCCCTGTGTCCCATGGATTACCAAACGCCCGTATCTCATGCATGGTGGCGATACTATCTAAGATGGGAGAACCACCCGGACCACCCCCGTAGACCCATAGCCCGGGATTTCTATGGATCCGAAAACCCAGGTGACTACCTAGAGTGGGAAGCCATTATGGACGACTACTTTGAGTGTTACCTTATGTCCGGTCCCGCGCAAGTCGACTTTGCCAAAAGGTGACTTTTCTATGAAGCCGCCGAAACATGGAGGGACATCAAGTACTTCCGGGAAGATAGGAGGCTAAGGCCCATCGAGTCATGGTGGGATATGAAGAGAGCGCTTAGGAGGGTCTACCTTCCCCGCCCACCTACCTCCAACCACGGGGGTCATACCACTAGCCAACCCCACCAACTCACCCGCAATCAAGTGGGCCACACCTCCAACTAACCCCGCCCCTTCACCCCCATCCAAGCCCTCCAAAGCAACCCCAATCAAGTGGTCCGCCCAGTCTCCTCCCACCAAGTGGAAGCCCCGCTTCTAGCCGAGCCTAGGTCTACACCCGAGTCGAGAGATGAGGAGCGAGTCCACCACGAGGTCCCTACTCCAACCCGCACCTTTGATGAAATCGAGAAAATGTTTTCGGATTGGTTGGAAAGGACACATGCTTCTTCACCACCCGTGAGTGCTCCATTGCTACCCTCTGCTTCTGAACTTTATTCGGAACCATCTTATTTGGAGCCACCAAAGCCCGAGCCACCCGTGTTTCTAACGGGTACGCTTTTCATAGCCGAGCCGCTTCTTAGTTGGCTCAAAGATGGCTTGGTCCCACCTCCTTACCCATCCATGGACCCCACCCTACCATTAGTGTCGGTCAACTCATTCCATACCACATTCTGGTCTAGTCACCATGTTGACACCTTGGATGACCTTATTATGGGATTAGACACGCAATGGAAGTTGACGCACTCATTGGTCCGAAGCTTCAACCAACCCACTAGTCTTAGCTTCACCCATTCGGCCTTAGGGTCCATTATCTCCGTATACACTGTGGGTTGTGCCACCACGGAGATCCTCTTATTCCTCCCCATGTCGGCCAAACCCGATTTCATACCCTTTTGCCCAAGGGAGGAACCATACATCATACACATGATCACCGTCCCACCTACAATGCATGAAGGTGACTATCCACACCTTCAAGACTTCTACACCGGGGACCGTGACTTGTGGTAACCCACCATAAGGGGTCATACCTTCTTTGATCCCTTTGACCCATTCCCTAGTGGACCCCTAGACCCACCATATATACTTCACTTCTTCGAGGGAGTCTACTACCACACCCCTACCCCACGGGCCGGGTCATTTATACCCACCAAGCCCATTCTTGATACACCTAGACCTAGTTCTCCTAGCCCTCTCAAGTCTCCCAAATCCAAAGGGCCGACCATGCATGACTGGGTCATACTAGGGCGTCTAGGTGTTCTCCATTCTGCCAACCACCGGTTACGTCAAATGCATGCATGGCATATGTTTGTGTGTCCTGGTCCGCCGTCACACACGTACGGGTCGGACTAACATTAGGTTTGTTTAGGGTCTTTTTGAGTCTTTGTTTCGTTTATCTGTCGTGTGTTTGTGCATACATCGAGTCGAGTCGGTTTGTACGCTCGCGTTGTTAGTCCCTTTTGAGTTCGAGACTGGTCGGACTTTCAGATCGGTTCTACTTCACATATCGAATCTAGTCACATAAGGGACAAGCGGTGATTCCTAGTGAGTCTTCGAGCCGCCTTCCTTCATTTGAGAGTGACCCCACCCCGGAGTGTCCACCTCTAGCCTCATTCTCCAGCAGCGTGTGTATATCGAATCTATAAGGGATGAGCAGGTGTCGATTACTTGGAGTGGAGCGTACTCCGCGCTTCCGGGTACGATGACGGATCCGCCGGCGTCACGAGCAGCCGCACCCCTTACTCGACGGGGTTGAGTTCTTCCCACCCGGGGAGAGTTGATGGGAATCGACTCCGAGCACTGACTTTTTATTTTTTGCCTTTGTGTCCTTTTAGTTTGCTTTTATATCCTTGGAAAGTATATGTGCAATTGTAAGGCTTTATAAGCCAACGAGTCATTCCCTTGGATTATTTGGGTTTTTGTGCAAATTGACTGTAGGTCCAGCAAGGGGGCCCTCACTCCTTCCCCATTGGTCCACATAAGTCATTTGGGTCCATGTGGGGCTGGTCAACTATCCTAGGTGGCATCTAGAAGGTTGGACCATTCAAGGGGACAAATGGACCACAAAGTCCAAGTTGGAGGCCACCTTGGTCAAGGGGGTGCCCCCCCATATATTGTTAATTAATGTGATTCCAAACCACATGGGATAATTAGTTTTGACCTCCCTAGTTTGCCCTCCCTAACCCTAGATCTGAGGGTATTAAGAGTCTTTTTTCATTTCATATAAATAGCTTGTAATTCCCATTTTACATGAATTAATGAGAAGAAAAAGTTTGAAATTGCCAAGAGCTCCCAAGGAGGGTGCGCCCCTCTCCCTCTCTCCCTCTGGTTTCTCTCCTCCTCCTCCAGCATTTTAGGATTTAGACCCCTTCTATCTTAGCCCCTCTACATCTGGTTTCTGATTCTGACGCCGCCGCTACCGCCATCGCACCGCTGTCGCGCCGCCGCCACCATCGTTAGAGTTCTGTCTCCATCAGGATAGAACCTCTTCTCCAAAATTTTATTTTGGTTCTAGTTGTCTGATCGAGCCCAAACTTTGAGGGTTTGTTCTACGTGTCTCCCCTAATCTCCAGTTCAAATTTCGTGCCATTTGGCCCTAGTTTGATATTTTTCCCATATTTTTGTTTGTCCTCTCAGTAATATGCCCTTTTGCAGATCTGCGAGATAGAGTCTCCTTGTTGCATTTTTCCCACCCTCTTAGAAAATTTCAGAAAATCCACAAAAATTCCTCGGTGTTCCTCACGTATACCCCCTTCCACCATAATTTTCGTTGAGTCTGAAAAAATCATTTACCTCTCAGTCAAAGGTCTGTTTCAGGCAAATCCCTTGCTGCCCTGTGTGTCTGTCAGTCCGGGTCAGAAACAAACTCAGTCTTGCAGAGCCTCCCATTTCTCATCCCTTCATTGGATCGACCTACAACATTTATATGTGGTAGATTTGGGAGTCCTCTTTCCAACCCCATAAGTTTCACCTCAATCTGATTTCGGATCTGAGAGAACTAATTTTTTCCGCCGAGGCGTGCAAATATGTTCCCTGTGCAGATCAGAAAACTCAGTCCGAGAAGAATTCAAGCAAAAATATCAAAAGTCAACTTCTGGAACCGCCACTTCAGGGAGTCGATCAGGGACATCCCGCCATCGTCCCAGCCAAGCAGCGCCGTCAGAAGACCTCAGGAGGGCAATGTTCCTTTGGAAACTGTGCCTTACTATCCAGCGAGTCAGAACCGAGTCGGCGCAGTACGTACCGAGTCGGCGCATGACCGAGTCGGACCAGCAGGCTGAGTTCGTGTCGTACGTACCTCCAGATTGCTGCCCGTCAACTCAGGGTCGGTCCTCCCAGGCCCCACTTGTAGCCCTTTACCTCCCTGCGTGGAGTGGGCAATAAAATTCATGGTTGTAATTAACTTTTTCACTGTTGTTATCGGGAGTTACCATAACTAGCCGGGATCATCTTCCCCACGCCCGGAGCGTGGAGGTATCGTGTTCGCTCTCTTACTCGGCTTTACTTTACTCGTATTTATTCGTATATGCCGCTGCATGTGATAGGTTATTAGCCCGTTATATCATTGTTATCACCGCTGCGAGAGAGAGCGAGTATAACCCGTCCCGTGACTCAATCCGAGTTAACGCGGAAAAGCCGATACCCGAGACTCACTGCCGGTTTCTCAACCGCGCACGGTCCACGTCTTCCCTCGCTTAGGGACGATCGCGAGCTAGAGTCCCAGGTCGCGTGTCCGTGGCGCATCAAAGATGGCGTGTCAGCTCGTCTATACGCGCATCCTGTTCCCGACGGACGGCCAGGGTGGCCGCCAACTCCTTCCTCTGCAGAAAAGGATTCATCAAGTAAGGCCAAACAAAGATGAAAAAGAGTTGCCCTCAACTTGAGTGTTTGGATCTCACCGTCTCGGCTAGCTCAGCCTCTCGCTCCTCGGCTCGCTCAATGGCCCCCGCCAGGCAATCCTCCAGCTCCTCTCGGGCTTCGACTCGGGACGAAGGGCCAGCCTCTCCACCCGCTCCTGCCCCCACTCGCACATTGGCCAATTCCCCTCGCTGGCAAGACAACGGGCAAACGGTTAGCCAAATGCAACAAATTCCAGTTCAAAATCCATCAAGTTGATTTTTGGCTTACCAACTCTCGGGTCTCGTGTCACAAGTTCACAATCGTCTGGTTAAGGACAACCATCCGATCTTTGAGAATCTTCACCGCCTCGGTCTCGGGCATCTGTACATCAAATCCACAAACTCACTTAGCTTCAGCATTTAAATGAAAACATCACATTTGAGAGCTAAAAAGTAACTCACTGCTCGGGTGTCGAGACGAAGCCGTCTAGCATACCGGTCCCTATAGTCTGCCAAGTAAGTCTCGTTGCTCCTCATGGTCTGATCATGCTCTAGTGAGGGTCCCCTCTGTAGTGCCTCTGCCTCGGCACGGTATTAAGAGGCCCAGTCCTGATCGCTCGCCGAAGTCCGACGACGTCGCCAATCTGACCCATGCTCGGCTGGAATCGCCACTGGCGGCTGATGCCACCCCAGCGTCCTCTGCACCAGGCGATGGAAGAGCGGCTCCCGCAGGTTCACACAGAACAACACTGTATCTCTATGGAACCAAGCTCACCCCTCCCTCACCCATGGCTGAGTAGTGGTGTCCTCCATCATACAAGGAGTCCAAATCACCTGCCATATAAGATGGAATGTTTTTGCTAAATGAGTACATAACAAATGCTGAACCATTACATTACTCTCTAGCTAAAACACTCACCTGGTGGGGAGGAAACTCATCCAGGGTTGTCCTAAGATCAGAAAGTCCAGTGGCCACTAGGCGTCGGTCCCGGACCATCTCCCATCTAGCCATGAGAGGGACCACCTGCATCAAGGCTCGCAGGATCGTACCGCAACCAAGAGGGAACCGAGTGTACCCCCAAATCTGAAAACACAAGAAAAGAACAATTTAATTTGGAATCAACATGCCTAGAAGGGGTAGACTCGTACCTGTAAGAAGGGCGTGAAACCGCCCAGGTTCCCCGAACCTGGGCGCACTGGATCCAGGTGGGCGAAGAGGTGCGCCAGCATCGCTCTTCCCTACGCAAGTTGGAGTCCCCGATCGAAATCTCGCACCAGCGAGAGATATTTGAGGTTCACCTTGTTCGAGGCAGTAGCAAACAGCAGCCTCCCAAAGAAGTACACGAAGAAAAACCTCAGCTCATGCTGCTCACTTCTCCCTTGGGCTCGGAGTCTCTGTCTCACTCGCCCCAGGTACGCATCAGTCGGTCCGCTTCCACTGCCTTGTCCTTCACATGGACCAAAAGCCAACCTGTCAGGCGGTCGATTAGGATCCCTCGCTGGTCTGTCATCCGGTGAACCTAGCACTTATCTCGCACGATCTCTGCTAGGATCTCATCCCATGGAGGAAGGTCAATTAGCTCGCCCACCTCCAAGTCGCTCCACTGGAAGATGAAGTCCAGCTCTTCTACCAGCACTGAGGCCTCGAACTCGGGGAAGACAAAAGTGTGCATATCTAGATGCCACAACTCAATCAGTGCTGCTAACGATTCCCAGTTCCACCTCATGCTGTTGATCCGCTTTGCCATGATGACCAGGCAGATTAGGTGCCATTGGTGCATGAATACCCTCATGGCGGGTGTGATTGCTGCCATCAAGTCATGGAGCCAGCCATAACGGCGGGCGTGTCTTGCCCCAGGAAAAGTAGGCACAGGCTGCACCATTTAGAAGGAAGAAGAGAGAAGAGAAAACCCAATCAATAACAGACATAAATCTTGCCAAATACACCAAAAAAGAAGGAAACAACAAAAAAAATAATATAATAAATAACTTTGCACACAAACCATACCTTGCCCTGCTTCACAAGGTTGCTTAAGTGGCCGGGCACGTCAGAGAGAGCACCAAGTTCGTGGCCTCCTGACGGGGTAGAAGAAGACGCCATGCCTATTTTCTTCTTAGAACTACTCCTCTGGCTCCAACTCTTTGTTCAAAGACGGAGTAAGACTACCCTGCCCCGTAGTCTTTTGTAAGCTAAGAGTCCCACTTAGCTCAGAACTCCCACGGCCTGGGATAAGAGCAGGAGGGCGGCCAAAGCGATGGCCGCCCAGACCATGGGGTGGCCAGCAACCTGGCCGCCCTCATCCCCCTCTTTTGTGAAGCTATGTGTAACTGCTATATATGATTTGTCATGCATGGTTTAATGGTTCATTCGATGAAATGTGTTTACTGATCTATTGTTATTATCATTGATGAACTTTACTGACGTGTGCTAATGCAGCTGCAGGTCTCCACAGCTATGGGACCAGAGGGTGATAAGGCCTCCATTACCTTGCATCGTAGGTAGGATGCAGGAGGCTAAAAGCTTCGGGCGTATAAACTCTGAGTTCCTCTCTAAAAAAAACCATGAAGAGTTTATACTCCTTAAGCTATTCGATAGCCGCCTACTACCTAAACACGGGATGACGAACTTCCCAAATTCTTGACTATGCTTAATTATAATGTGAAACGATGGATCCCCATCAGGATCCGGACCACATATGTCGCCAAGCATGGGATGACAGACTTCTTGAACTCTTGACCGATTGGTTCGGAGGCAGGCAAATAAACCCTCCGGCTTTGCACTAGATAAGTTTTTTTCATTTAAACCCAGCATGCATCATATAGGTTTTTTTAGCCCCATTTGAAAGAAAATCAAAAAAAAAGAAGAAAAAAGATATATGCAAAAAAGAAACACAAAAATGCATGCATCTCATCTTGGGAGCTGTGATGCAGAAATAGGGAAGCCACGTTGATCTGGCCGACCCATGGTCCTTTGGTCCCCGCATCTGGTTTTCCGAGTCCCTCGATTTTTGCCAAATTTGCACGAATGAGTCTACGTGATTCCACTCTGATTTGACCAGCAGAAAATATGTTTTATGCAAGGCCGCTTTGAGTATTTTATGATTCAATGAGTCATTGTATTCCCATATCCTGATATTTTTACTTGCCTTTATTTAGGTCTTGTATTTCCTTGAGCACCGGATTGCGTTTTCGTCCCCTCAAGTCCCGCAGCGCCATGCTAGGGGGACCCACGCAGCCGCAGATACAAGTCCTCTTAGATTAATTGTCCTTCCTCCCTTTTCCAATGACTTACTTGATTACTTGACGCTCATGCGACCCTGCGTGAAGCTTATTTTCCGCTCAAGAATCTCCTTGAGCGTGTTGCCCTTATTAGGCTTGTTTCTTTTCCGAAACACCCATTTATCAGTCCGCCGGGCTCCCTTGCAAAACGGGCGTTCCGGAGGGTCATTTGTAGACGCCTAATTTTGGACATCCCGCGGATCCCCAATGGACCTTCGTGTGAATGACGCTTAGTTATGGTACTTGTTTTACCGATGTTTTGAGTTTTAAAGCCTAGCCCGTAGCCTTAAAGCTATTGGGCCTCGTCCACTTAAGGGGCCCACGGAGCGTGGTCTGGGTGGCCAAAGACTTGGCCGCCCCCCAGTCCTGGGCGGCTAGGGCGATGGCCACCCTCCCCTGCTGGGTGGCCATCTGCTTGGCCGTCTTCCCCTTCAAGGAGGCCAAAGACTTGGCCGCCCTCCTCTGTTTACTCGGTCAGAGAACGTGGCCCAGCTCATGGGCACGTTCTTTCCCCCATTCTGCACGATCTTTCCCCACGATTTGAAACTCCGGGCTGAATGGACAAAACTGTCGATCTCCAATGTGGAGAGGGGACGATAGGGGCCATTTTCGGGGGGGTCGAGGTGGAAGCCATTGAGGAGGATCGGAGCAGTTTGGCATCGGAGGAAGAGTCTTGCGGAGTTCCTCCCAGAGGGTGAGAAGAGCCGCATTGGTCGTCTTCCTCCTGCTTCCCTTGCTTTGGTTTGAACTCCTTAGCTCCTACTTCCTACTTGCATCATGGCTTCCAGGTGAGTACGCTGCATGTAGTTTAACCCCTTAGCTCCTACACTTAGAGGTTTCCTCCCAAAACAAACGGGAAGGTGGGTGGTCGAAAGCCTCGACCATCCCTCCTTCCCACCACCCCCAGGTAACCTTGCCACCATCATTCCCGTTCTGTTCGTTCTATTAGAGTAGATACTACACCTTTCATTTTACTAATGGCCTTCCTTTTCTTTTTTCTTTGAGCTACGTCGCAGGACTTCAGCATAAGGGACATAGCATGGCTCCTTGCCCTTGGCCGGCCAAGGACAAGGAAGAGGGAACCCATCATCTCCCTATTTGGATTATCTCCCCGCAATCATCACCCCTATGAGGTTCAGGTAAACACCTCTGGCGATCACGATGTTCTAACGTTTCTTTTTGTTCCTCTGTAGGTACTTCGGAGACATTCCCCATCCGTCAATAAACTAACCACATCCCTGGGCGCCTACAATAGCTACACAGAGCTGGGTGTACCGGCGCTACCTTGTCCGCTGGCGGGACCGACCACCTTCTGATGATTCCTGGATCAGCCGGGAAGATCTCCAGCGCCTCGATCCAGATTTACTGGAGCACTACCAGAGCAGTGTCCCCCCTTACTCGACGGAGTCGAGTTCCAGCCACCCCGTGGAGGGTTGGTGGGGACACCGGGCCCACTACTGGACCCACTACTCGGAGCTGACGCCGCACCGCCCTGACATCACCGAGCTTGTGGCTCGGTGACTCACTTGAAGACTCGGCATCCTGAGTATTTATTTGTGTGTATTTGTATGTATTTTGATATTGTGTGTATTTTTATTTTTTATGGTGGTATTTATATTATTAAACCACCAAAGTCCAACTATTTTATTTTATTATGTCAAAGTCACAGTATGGTTGTTGAGTTTTGTTTTATTATGCTAGGACATAAATGCTATTAGGTGAAGATTGAGGGTATGAGTGTTATAGTCTTTCCTATATATAAAGGGGGCTAGAGTGTGTTGTTTCCATACATGAAAGTTTTTGAAAGAAATCACTTAAGGTGCTTTGGCCCCTTTGTTCCTCCCTTCCCTCCTTCTCCTTTGTGAGATTTGAGTGTCGCCCGGTGTGAGGCTGAACTGCGCGAGGCAGTAGTTATCCAGTCCTGTTTGCGTCCCGGAGCTGCCGTCGATCCTTCCTCCGACGTCGACAGCATCAATTTCTACACAAAATCTCATTCCATCATAGCATTTCCCCACCCTTCTACATCCTAAAGGGGTTTAAACAACACCAACAAGGTGTGTATTTATTCATGATTTCACTGCTTTCATCACAAGGGAGTGATACTACATTGCTTTTATTCTAATCGATATTTGGTGTTTGTTCCATTTTTTGCAAGGGTAATCAAAAAGAAAACTCTCTTCATCGGCCAACCGAAGGAAGAGAAAGAAGGAATCCACACAAATCTCCCGCATCCAAGGTATACTCGCGATCACTTTCTCTTTCTATTTTTGGGGTCCCCGACCCCTAGCGATCACACATCATGGATCATACACACACTCACACGAGAGTTGATTTCTTTCTGTTATTTTTCGTTAAAACATGCGGAGAGCAACTCTCGCGGTCTTGGTTTGCCCCTTGCATTATGTTTCCTTTCCGTTCCGTGACGTCGTTCACAGTACCTAGACCTTTTCTCCCAGAAAAAGCAAGAAATAAAGGCCTGAGAATTTTCCCGAACACCTTCCAGGCGTTATTTATTTGGTATCTCTACGACATTCTGGGTCCGACCGAGGGCCCTGACTGGCTTGCCATGACTCATGGTGACACCTACAACTAGTGGGGACCACCCCCGACCATCCAACATGCAGCACTATCCACCTTCAACTCGGCCACCCGGGCCAACCTGGGGGTGCCCCAGTATTATGCCACGCCATACGGCACCCAGGAACGAGGCCGGGAATCCATCCCAAAATGCCTTCCTCCAGCATTCTAACGCTAAAGAATTACCTCCCTCAGTCAACCTGGGGCTCCGGGAGCCATTAGCCCACTTGTACGGCCCGTACTAACGTGTTGGGAATTTTCCTGAACACCTTATGGGCGCTCATTTTCCAGCAATTGTACAATAAGCCAGGGCCAACCCACAGCTTGGACACACTTGCCGCTATCCCAAACATTCTGTGGGTGCACCGCACTACTGTTTGGGCCACCAAGGGAGAAACTCCATTCCACTTGGCCTACGACACAGAGGCCATCATACCAGTTGAGATTTCCAATCCAACTTTGAGAGTCAGCCAATTTGACGAAGCGTAAAATGATCAAGCACTACGAGAGAACCTGGACCTACTGACGGAAGATAGAGACCACGCCCGGACCCAGCTAGCCACTTACCAGCCGTGATTGACTCAGTAAACAATGCTCGGGTTAAGGAGTGTCTCTTCTTCCCTAGAGATCTCATGCTACGCCGCGCTCGTGTTGCTGACTCCAGAGCTACCGCTGGGAAACTAGCCTCAAATTGGGAAGGCCAGTACCGAGTGATAGAAGTGCTCGGCAAAGGAGCCTACAAGTTGTCATCCTTGGAGGGATAGGAAGTTCCTCGCAACTGGAATTCTATAAATCTCAAAGCCTTCTTTCAATAATAAGTTATCATCCTTGGAGTATCATTTTGTGTTGTCTCTCGTCTTCTCGTCCCATCTCCAGTACTCGCAGGGACACTGGTAACTCCGTGCTTCCAAGAGGTGAGTAATAATCTTCTTCTCCCCAAGAGATAGACGTACGCTACCCTACAAAATATTGGTAGCTCTGTGCTTCCAAGAGGCGAGCAATGATCTTCTCCTCCCCAGGAGATAGGCGTACGCTCCCTCAAAAATACAATTGGTGGTTCCGTGCTTCTAAGAGGCGGGCAATAATCCTCCAGAGATGGACGTACGCTCCCCTCAAAAATACAAAGGGTGGCTTGCATAGCTTCCAAGAGGTGAGATGTTTCCCCCTTTTAAGGAGAAACTAACTCCCCTCCAAAATGGAGCTGGTCATGTCATGGTCTATTGGTCATGAGTACAATAGCAGGCCACTGAGTACTCCACAGGTGTGCCTTTCAGGGTACTTCCTAGAGGATGGCGCCCGAGCATTCCTCCTCCTCGGGAGAGAGCCAGCTGTGTCCCTTAGAAACTAGGGAATGGTCATCTCATGGTGCCATTGGGCTCCTCTCTAGCAGCACTGAGGTGATCCACTAACCACCTTATAATTGTGCCTTTCGGGGTAATTGTTGTGTCCCTGTGATTTTGATGATAGCAAACACTATAAGTCATCATCTGTTGTGTCTGCAGATGAATCTGTTTATGTTGCATATGTGAATGTTTCAATGAACATCTTTATTTGAGTATCATTACATCGAACAGGCTGTGTGCATTGGTGCATTTCATAACTTCCATTTCATAACTGCCATAAGTCAATGAATGTCTGCATCTTATTTGAGTATCATTACATCGAACAGGCTGTGTGCATTGGTGCATTTCATAACTGCCATAAGTCAATGAATGTCTGCATCTTATTTGAGTATCATTACATCGAACAGGCTGTGTGCATTGGTGCATTTCATAACTGCCATAAGTCAATGAATGTCTGCATTTCATTACCTTGTTTCTATGAATGTCTAGACTTAGACTCATGCATTTCATATCTACTCAGGTTAAGTCTGTACAACGGGTGTTGTCTGCACAGTCAGGTTAAGTCTGTACAACGGGTGTGGTCTGCACAGCCAGCGTATCACTCTCTCTGCACAGTCTATACATCCTTAGACAGCCTGCCTGAAGCTTGATAGCTGAAGTCTATACACTCATCTACTGTTAATCGATCAAGTCTGTACAGCCAATGCATTTCATGCATCTTATGCATCATGTCAAAGTCTGTACATTGTTCTGGTCGCTCTCAAGTCCATACAGTGTCTTGTCTGCACACACACACATAGTCTGCACATCATGTCTGTACAGCCCCTGGTCGCAAGACCAAGTCTGTACATCGTCTCCTGCATGCATTACTTCAAGTCTGTACAGCGTCTGCCTTGTCTCGCCATGCATAACCAAGTCTGTACAGCGTCTGCCTTGTCTCGCCATGCATAACCAAGTCTGTACAGTGTCTGCCTTGTCTCGCATACATGACCAAGTCTGTACAGCGTTCAATTGCAAGAGTTCAAGTCTGTACATGCCTCATTTCATCAAGTCTGCACATTCATAGCAAAGCCTTGCTGCTGGGAAGTCTATACATCGCATGGCACAGCATGCGTTCAAGTCTGTACATTGCCTTTGCATAAGGTCACTCAAAGTCTATACATCGGCCCTGTAGCTTGCTTAGCTCAAGTCTATACATCGGCCCTGTAGCTTGCTTAGCTCAAGTCTATACATTTGCCATGTCTATACATCGTTCGCTTAACTCCATCCTATGCATTGCACTGAGTCCATACATTAGCACTGTAGCATGCAGAACACCAAGTCCACACATTAGCACTGTAGCTTGCACGAAGTAAAGTCTGTACATTGGGCTTTCACATAAAGTCTATACATTGCTTGCATCGTTAAGTCTATACATCGTCTCATGCATCGTCTTGCAAGTCTATACATTGTGCATCTCGCTGACAAGTCTGCACATTCATTAAGTATGTACATCGTGCCTCCTTTAATTTGAAGTCTATACATCGTTCACACCAGCAAGTCTATATAGCCTGCATGCCTCATAACGCCAAGTCTATACAACGGCTAGCTACACAAGTCTGTACAGCCATTGCCCTGCAAGCCCTGCATGCTTTCCAAGCATATACACTGCATGTCCTGCACGCGCTGCAAGTCCATACATTGTCTGCCCTGCACTCAGCAAGTCCATACATTGCTTCTAGCATGCACATTCACACTTCAAGTCTATACACTCTTGTGTGTCTGCATTGCATTCACTTTCTATACACAGCCTGTGTCTGCATCAGTTCATAAGTCTATACATTGTCTTCTGCACAAACACTAAGTCTACACATTGTAGCATGCACGATCAAACAAGTCTATACACACTTCAGCACTCAAAGGCTAAACACTCTTCAGCAAGTCTGTACAGTCTTCAGCACTCAAAGGCTGAACGTTCTTCAAGCTAAAGTCTGCACACTCCTTATTTCTAAGTCTATACATTCTATCCTTCACACTAAGTCTGTACACGGGGGTCTTCAGTTACCCAGCAAGTGTGTACATCCTTCTGATTATTTTCTTATGACTGTGTGACAGGTACTGTTCGTGAAGCCTATGAAGGGCACGTGATCCGAGGTTGGCACTGGGCACGTGATCCGAGGACAACGCCCTAATTGCTGCTGCTATAAATACGAAGCCTCCTCCATCTGGAGAAGACTGATCACGAAGTGAATGAAAGACAGAAGAAAAAGAGTGATCGAAAGAAGAAAAGCTGAAGTAGAAAGGGCAGAGAAGTAGCAGAAGAAAAAGAGAAAAAGAGAGAGCATGAGTTGAGAAGAAGAAAAAGATTGAGAGATAGAGAGGTCGTGAAGAAGAAGAGAGCTTCATTGTCTTCACTGGAATTTGGATCAGATCCAATCCAGTTTGCTCCTGCGAGACCTACTTTGTGCTTTTCATTTCTCCAGCTTTCTGTCGCTGTGATTTTTATCTTTTATTGTTTTCCTTACCTTGTTCTTCCGATTGCCCTGTTGGGGATCGGGTTCCTCCTGTGGTTTCAGGAGAAGGGAGATTTGTTTCTCCGGTTTGCTGGTGACCTTGTGTCATCAGTGGTTCCCTCCTTTGTGGAGGAAGAGAGGTCCGAGACCTCTGGTTTGCAGGTGACTTGGTGTCACTTGTGCTTCCCTCTGGGCTTCAGAGGAAGGGAGACTTGGGTCTCCGGCTGCAGGTAGTAGTTGCTACTTGTAGGTCCCCTCCTTGGTGGAGGAAGAGAGACTTCGGTCTCTGGCTTGCTAGTGACTGTGTGTCACTAGTGGATTCCCTCCGGTGTGGAGGAAGAGGGGAGGTTGTTCCCCTGGTCAAGCTGTGTGGCAGCATTTGTTGCAGACTGAGTCTGCTGTTCTAGCGTTGCTAGTGGAAGCCTCACTCCGGTTTGGAGTGAGGGGTGGACGTAGGTCTGTGGACCGAACCACCTAAAAATCCTGGTGTCCCTTGTGGTTTGATTTTCTTATGTGTTCATCTTATTGCATCGCACATTAGATGTTTGCTTAGGATCGAGTGAGAACTAATTCTTTGTGTTGCTTTGCGAGATCCTTCTAAGTATCTTCAGAATATATCTGCAACTGTTCTTTATGTCCGCATATCTGAGCATTAGTTTTTAATTAGGCTATATTTTTAAGGGGAGATTCATTCACCCCCCCTCTGAATCTATCGCACCTGTCTTAACAATTGGTATCAGAGCGGGTTGCTGTGCATAGGATCTAACAATCCACAGCAGATCCTGCATCTTCTGTGGTGCATTTCAGAGTGAGTTTCTGGTGCTCGGTGTTTTGCTTCACTGTCTTAGTGCCTAGCTTTGCTCATCTGTTTGCTGTGCATTCTTGTCGATTGTCTTGTGTGCCGTTACTTTCTATCTGTTGTAATGGCTCATCTGCCAATCTTCAAAGGTAATGATCTTGATCTATGGCTGAAGAACTTGCATCTGTATGTAAGGACAATTGATCCTGACCTTTGGAAAGTGATAACTCACGGTCCTCATAAATTATCAAGGGATATATCTAAATGGACTGATAGGGATAGATTGAAGGATTCTGTCAACTCTAGAGCATTAGACTTAATGAAAGCATCACTTGACAGAGCTCTAATCTCATGTGTTTCTTCTTGCAGGTCCGCCAAGGAGATTCTAGAGAAATTGAAGCTTACCAGGAATCACAACACATGTATGATGGTGGACGTTGATGGACAGCAAGAAGAAAACGAAGAAAAAGATGAAGATGAGGTATCTTCTGAATTCGATAATTATGATATGGATGATTGGATTGTAGCATACAATGATTTGCTTGATGCTTACGAAAAGTTGAGAAAACGAAATAAATCTCTAAAAAGGAAGTTGAATGATCATGTGAATGCTAATTCTGGAGGTGAGGATATGGTAATTCTGAAGACAGAAAATGAGATATTCAGAAGACAACTAAAAGAGTTTGACTCTGTTACTTCAGATCTAGATCATTTGAAATCTGAAAAGGGAATGCTTATGAAACAAATTGGTTTACATGAAAAGGAAAATCAAGAGCTTGCTTGTGAAATTGCTGAACTAAAGAAAGACTTAGCTTGATTGATGATGATCAGACTCATAACAATGATGTAGTTCAGTATGAAAAACTGATAAAAGATTTAGAGTGTGTTAGCTCTGAATTGAATGTCTTAAAATCTGAAATGAATGTCTTAAGAAAAAGAGCTTAAAAGTCAATGCTGAAACTACATGTGAATTTGTTTGCAAGGATTGCTCATGTCTGAAAGAAGTTAATGAGAGTCTTCAATTTGATCTTGAATGGTACAAGGATCTTGTTGCCTCATTAAGAAATGAGAATAATGAATTGCTCAATGAAAGTTTGAAAAATGAACAGAGAGAAGAAGTTCAAATAGAACAGCTAAGTTCCATTGCTAATGACGAAAATTCTGCTGAACAAATCAAAAATTTGAAATCTGAAAATGAAAAATTGAAACTGATACAAAAAGGGAATGAAGAGTTGAAGCAGTTAAACACTGCTATGTCAGAGAGACTGCTTACTCTAGAAAAAGGAAAATGTGTTGTTGATGAAAATCAATCTGAAAATCTTGCTAAACTCGAACAGGAAAATGAAACATTGAAAAATCTGAATGATGCATTGCATAATCAGGTCATTTCTTATGAAACTGAAATTGTAGGCCTAGAACTTAATGTTTCAAAACTTGAATCTGAAATCACTGGCTTGAACAAATCTCTTGAAAGATTTGTGAGTGGAAAGGATAATTTGGACAAGCTCCTTGGTTGTAAAATTAATTTCCAATGTGAGGGTTTGGGTTTTAACCCAGCAAATAAAAAGGGCATTGATAGTAAGCTTCACACTTCATTTGTGTGCAGCTCTGAGCCAACTAGTACATCTAGTGCACCTATCTTCAAATTCAGTGCTCAGAAAAACAAAAATCCACTGTTAGTCCCAAACTGTAGAACAAACTCAAAAATTGAAAAAGAATGACAATCTACAGAAAAAGGACAAAGACACTCCTGTTGTTACAAAAATTGCTGCACACAAGTCACATGATCTCCCACAAACTCATACTAAAAAGGGGTCATGTTATTATTGTGGGAAATTTGGTCATGAGATGACTGAGTGCTTTGTGATGAAGGAGGATGATCTGAAATTTGACAAAACTCATGCTAGGAAAGACCATGTTAAGAATCATGGTTTTCAGAAAAAGAAAATTCAATGTTATTGTTGTGGCAAGCTGGGCCACATTGCAGCCCACTGTTGGCATAAACAGGGAAATAAACTTAATTTTGAATTTGTCAAATTTCCTGTAAATAAAAATGTTTTTGGTAGGAATAAAACTATTTTTGAAGAAAAGAATCTTGCATGCTTTGAATGTGGAAAAACTGGCCACCGAACTTCTGAATGTTGGTGGGCAGGTAATGGTTTTAAAAGTAAGCATATCAGATGCTTCGAGTGTGGAAAAATGGCCATACAGTCAAGGACTGTTGGCATGTTCAGAAGAAGTCTGTTAACCCCCATGTAGTCAAATTCCCTGCAAAACCATTTGCAAGACTTCATGCTATAACTGTGGGAAGCAAGGTCACAAATCTTCTGAATGTTGGCTGATTAAGAATAAGATACAAAATGTTCATGTAAGCAACAGACAATCTTATGCTCATGCACATAGGCCTCATGTTTTTGCTAATGTGCATCATAATAAAGTCAAAAATTCTGTTGGTACATGTAGATATTGTGGAAAATTTGGACATTCTATGGATGATTGCTTTCTGATGAAATTTGATGTTGATCTAGCTAAGAAATAGGTTAGAACACTTGTCAGGGCTAAGGCAGGACCCAAAGCTGCTTGGGTCCCTGCAGGATCAAAATGATCAAAATTTGCAGGTGTGCCTTGGATTGAGGAATAAAAAGAGGGGTAAATAAACCAAGGCACCCAAGATGATAAAGCCCCATTCAGGTAAATTCTGAAAACTCTGTATTCTGAATTTGTGTGATCTGAATGCACTGCATATCATGATAATTCTTTTGTGCATTGTCTAACTGAATCTAATTAAAAAATCTGAAATGCTCATGAAAATGATTGTAGTTTATCTCTGAATGCATTGCATATAAATGTCATGATGCATGATATGTCAAACTTCTTGTATGTTGTATTACACTGATTTGCATGACCACTATGGTATATTAAATGGTAAGCTACCAAAAGACAGGGAAATCTGTCTGAAGGCTCATACTATGTGTGAGGTGGTCTTTTAGACCAAGTGCTCCGTCAAATACCAAGGGTCAAGACTTCATATAGAGCAGTGCATTGCATAACATAAAATTTGAAAAACTTAAAAGGATATTCCATTGCATCTAGACAGGGAGAGCATTCTTGTTTGATCACTTCTTCATCTCTTGAACTCCTACTGTCTAGCAATTTGATTCATTCTCTTGGCAATTGTGTGGTTCACTTGAATTCACTGATGTTTCCACTTGTGTAGCTATTCTGTCTATACTCCAGACTCAACTATTGATTTCTAAACAGCATTGTTCTACTGTTCACCCCTTGTCTCATCATGATTAATTTTTGCTATTCTCTCAATAAAAATGTTTTGTTGACTCCACTGATGTGCTGCAATGTCAATGTTGATTCATCATGAATGAGGAAAGATTTTAGTCACTGCACCCTAATCAAAAATCAGACATATTCTGAAAAGAAGAATCTTCTATTATACTGGCTTCAGAATGTCTGATATAGCAAATTGATTTAAGACTAATGTATTCATTAAGCTTTGATCTAAAAGACATGAAAGTATCTAAATCATTTGCTTAATAAATCTTAGCCAATTATCTCATATAACTTCATGCAAAACTTTCTGAAATCTGAAATTTTAAAGGACATGGCTATCTTTGGTTAAGATACATGTAGAAAGTATTGTTCTTAAACAATTCTGTGTACTGAGCTTTGTTTGAAAATTCAGAAAACACTTAAAAATTTTAAAATAAGAGCAATGATTTTGGTCACAGAGAAACTGGGGTATCCATCAAAGAAATAGAGTAACCCCATGTCATGAAGTGCCATAATTACCTCTCTTATAAAAATGATTGAAAATCTGACAGAGCAATGGCATGGTTGTGTTGAGTAACTGGGGATTCTGGCCTCTGATCAAGGTGTCTCCTCATGTAAAAAGACACTCCTCATTGCTAACTCTGTTCTCCTTGAGAGGCAATATGGTTGTCACACTGAGTAACTGGGTCACTTCACCTAAGACGTGTTGTGCCTCACGTAAAAAGGTGTTGACTGAACCAAACTTGCTCAGGAAAAATAAGTGCTGATAAATAGAAAATTCTGAAAAACTAAAGGCAAATTCAGACACATTTTTTTTCTTGTTTAATCTCAATATTATCTTGTGTAACTTCCATAGGTGACATTGAATTTAAATGAGTAAGATGGAAGGAGGTTAAACATGAATTTCAGATGAGTCTTTGGTTCACTACTATTAAAAGGTGTTTCAGATATGAGTATTGAATTTTCTTGATAAACTTTGAATACATCACTCTTAAATCATGAAAGTAAGTTTCAACTCATTCATAATCTATTATAATTGAAGAGTCTGAAATTCGGTCATCAAGATTTATGAATTTGGTGTGTTAACGAAAATCTTCTTCCTCATTTATTCACTGTGATTACAGACTGTGGTAATCCTTGAGTACCCATGTGTTTTGCTGATAGATGCTCATCACCTCTTTCACTCCATCTAATCAGAGGGAGCTTTCCTGTCATGCTGAGTGTCTTTCATAAACTGGAGATCTAGTCAGCATTCTTGAGTGTCCCTGTGCTTTTGTTGATATTCTACCTTCATCTCAATTGGTTTCAACCTTCAAAACGTTTCTGATCATTATTCTATTCAGGGGGAGCTAATTGCCATTAAGGGGGAGCTTAGTTAAAGGGGGAGCTTTTAATTCACTCATCTTATGTAGTCTTATTCTTCCCTCTTCAACTAATGTCTTTTTGCTGAAGTCAAAGGGGGAGAAATATTTGATCAAGTCAGTATGACTCATAGTGTTGCCATCATCAAAAAGGGGGAGATTGTTGTGTCCCTGTGATTTTGATGATAGCATACACTATAAGTCATCATCTGTTGTGTCTGCAGATGAATCTGTTTGTGTTGCATATGTGAATGTTTCAATGAACTTCTTTATTTGAGTATCATTACATCGAACAGGCTGTGTGCATTGGTGTATTTCATAACTGCCACAAGTCAATGAATGTCTGCATCTTATTTGAGTATCATTACATCGAACAGGCTGTGTGCATTGGTGCATTTCATAACTGCCATAAGTCAATGAATGTCTGCATCTTATTTGAGTATCATTACACCGAACAGGCTGTGTGCATTGGTGCATTTCATAACTGCCATAAGTCAATGAATGTCTGCATTTCATTACCTTGTTTCTATGAATGTCTAGACTTAGACTCATGCATTTCATATCTACTCAGGTTAAGTCTGTACAACGGGTGTTGTCTGCATAGTCAGGTTAAGTCTGTACAACGGGTGTGGTCTGCACAGCCAGTGTATCACTCTCTCTGCACAGTCTATACATCCTTAGACAGCCTGCCTGAAGCTTGATAGCTGAAGTCTATACACTCATCTGCTGTTAATCGATCAAGTCTATACAGCCAATGCATTTCATGCATCTTATGCATCATGTCAAAGTCTGTACATTGTTCTGGTCGCTCTCAAGTCCATACAGTGTCTTGTCTGTACACACACACATAGTCTGCACATCATGTCTGTACAGCCCCTGGTCGCAAGACCAAGTCTGTACATCGTCTCCTGCATGCATTACTTCAAGTGTGTACAACATCTGGCAGCGTCTTATGCATCGTCTCGACCAAGTCTGTACAGCGTCTGCCTTGTCTCGCCATGCATAACCAAGTCTGTACAGCGTCTACCTTGTCTCGCCATCCATAACCAAGTCTGTACAGCGTCTGCCTTGTCTCGCATACATGACCAAGTATGTACAGCCTTCAATTGCAAGAGTTCAAGTCTGTACATGCCTCATTTCATCAAGTCTGCACATTCATAGCAAAGCCTTGCTGCTGGGAAGTCTATACATCGCATGGCACAGCATGCGTTCAAGTCTGTACATTGCCTTTGCATAAGGTCACTCAAAGTCTATACATCGGCCCTGTAGCTTGCTTAGCTCAAGTCTATACATCGGCCCTGTAGCTTGCTTAGCTCAAGACTATACATTTGCCATGTCTATACATCGTTCGCTTAACTCCATCCTATGCATCGCTAAGTCTATACAGCCTTTGCATTGCACTAAGTCCATACATTAGCACTGTAGCATGCAGAACACCAAGTCCACACATTAGCACTGTAGCTTGCACGAAGTAAAGTCTGTACATTCGGCTTTCACATAAAGTCTATACATCGCTTGCATCGTTAAGTCTATACATCATCTCATGCATCGTCTTGCAAGTCTATACATTGTGCATCTCGCTGACAAGTCTGCACATTCATTAAGTCTATACATCGTGCCTCCTTTAATTTGAAGTCTATACATCGTTCACACCAGCAAGTCTATATAGCCTGCATGCCTCATAACGCCAAGTCTATACAACGGCTAGCTGCACAAGTCTGTATAGCCATTGCCCTGCATGCCCTGCAAGCTTTCCAAGTCTATACACTGCATGTCCTGCACGCGCTGCAAGTCCATACATTGTCTGCCCTGCACTCAGCAAGTCCATACATTGCTTCTAGCATGCACATTCACACTTCAAGTCTATACACTCGTTATCAAGCCTTCAAGTCTATACACTCTTGTGTGTCTGCATTGCATTCACTTTCTATACACAGCCTGTGTCTTCATCAGTTCATAAGTCTATACATTGTCTTCTGCACAAACACTAAGTCTACACATTGTAGCATGCACGATCAAACAAGTATGTACACTCTTCAGCACTCAAAGGTTGAGCGTTCTTCAAGCTAAAGTCTGTACACTCCTTATTTCTAAGTCTATACATTCTATCCTTCACACTAAGTCTGTACACGGTGGTCTTCAGTTACCCAGCAAGTCTGTACATCCATCTGATTATTTTCTTATGACTGTGTGACAGGTACTATTCGTGAAGCCTATGAAGGGCACGTGATCTGAGGTTGGCACCTGGCACGTGATCCGAGGACAACGCCCTAATTGCTTCTGCTATAAATACGAAGCCTCCTCCATCTGGAGAAGACTGATCACGAAGTGATTGAAAGACAGAAGAAAAAGAGTGATCGAAAGAAGAAAAGCTGAAGCAGAAAGGGCAGAGAAGTAGCAGAAGAAAAAGAGAAAAAGAGAGAGCATGAGTTGAGAAGAAGAAAAAGATTGAGAGATAGAGAGGTCGTGAAGAAGAAGAGAGCTTCATTGTCTTCACTAGAATTTGGATCAGATCCAATCCAGTTTGGTCCTGCGAGAGCTACTTTGTGCTTTTCATTTCTCCAACTTTCTGTCGCTGTGATTTTTATCTTTTATTATTTTCCTTTACCTTCTTCTTCCAATTGCCCTGTTGGGGATCGGGTTCCTCCTGTGGTTTTAGGAGAAGGGAGATTTGTTTGTCCGGTTTGATGGTGACCTTGTGTCATCAGTGGTTCCCTCCTTTGTAGAGGAAGAGAGGTCCGAGACCTCTGGTTTGCAGGTGACTTGGTGTCACTTGTGCTTCCCTCTGGGCTTCATAGGAAGGGACACTTGGGTCTCCGGCTGTAGGTAGTAGTTGCTACTTGTAGGTCCCCTCCTTGGTGGAGGAAGAGAGATTTCGGTCTCTGGCTTGCTAGTGACTGTGTGTCACTAGTGGATTCCCTCCTGTGTGGAGGAAGAGGGGAGGTTGTTCCCCTGGTCAAGCTGTGTGGCAGCATTTGTTGCAGACTGAGTCTGCTGTTCTAGCATTGCTAGTGGAAGCCTCACTCCGGTTTGGAGTGAGGGGTGGACGTAGGTCTGTGGACCGAACCACCTAAAAATCCTGGTGTCCCTTGTGGTTTGATTTTCTTATGTGTTCATCTTATTGCATCACACATTAGATGTTTGCTTAGGATCAAGTGAGAACTAATTCTTTGTGTTGCTTTACGAGATCCTTCTAAGTATCTTCAGAATATATCTGCAACTGTTCTTTAAGTCCGCATATCTGAGCATTAGTTTTTAATTAGGCTATATTTTTAAGGGGAGATTCATTCACCCCCCCTCTGAATCTATCACACCTGTCTCAACAGTACTTCCTAGAGGATGGCACCCAAGCATTTCTCCTTTCAGGAAAGAGCTAGATGTGCCCCTCAGAAATCAGAGTTGGTCGCTCCTTGCTTTGTCTTACTTTCCCTTCGCAGGAGGACTATAATGGGCAATTAACCACTCCTCGCTCTTGGTCGATTTAGGCTCGGCTTGGCTGGGGACTTAACCTAGCAACTACGACCATGCATGGAGAGCGGGAACCAGAATAAGCACATGCGTCAAAGGAAGGAGGCAAAGAAGGAAAAATTGTTATTAAGCGATGAAGTACAGAGGACTATTCATCGTCCCCAGGACGATACAAGTCAGAGGTGTTGTGTCCCTATGATTTTGATGATGGCAATACTATGAGTCTTATGAATGAAATGAGTGGAGTATTCAGACTAGGAGTATTCAGACTAGACTCATCAAAGTATTCTCCCCCTTTGACTTCATCAAAAAGAAAAACAATACTTTGATAACCTAGTGATGTCATATTAGACACTCAAGATAGTTCAGCAGAAGATGGCAACACAATATCAGAAGCAATTAAAACAGTTCTCCCCCTTAGTCAAACAACTTATGCAGTCATGCATATGCAACAATACTCCCCCTTTGACATGGCAGAAATTATAGAGCTAATGCAGACAAACAACATGATCAGATAATTTAGCACATTGTCCCCTTATGCATATAGTCTCTCAAACAGACCAGAGAATTCTACCCTTATGATCCATGATGCAATAGAAATCTACAAGGATGAACTCTGGTTATCCAAAGAAAATTCTGAGAGTTATGCGTTACATAAGAGAGAACCAATGTCAATCAAAACACATTGATAGAGGGCAATATGATCAGAAACGTTTTGAAGGTTGAAACTAATTGAGATGAAGGGAGAATATCAACAAAAACACAGGGACACTCAAGAATGCTGACTAGATTTCCCCCTTTAAGAAAGACACCCAGCAAGATAGGAAAGCTCCCCCTGATTAGATGATGGAGTGAAGCCAATTGATATAGTGAAGTGATGAGCATCTATCAGCGAGACACAAACTGTATTCATAGTGAATAAATGAGGAGGACAGATTTTCATTAGCACACCAAATTCATAAATATTTGTAAACGAATTTCAGATTCTACAATTATAATAGATTATGAATGAGTTTAAGCTGACCATCATGATTTAAGAGAGATGTATTCAAAGTTTATCAAGGAAATTCAATACTCATATCTGAATCACCTATTAATAAAGGTGAACCAACAACTCATTTGATATTCATGTTTAACCTCCTTCCATCTTACTCATTTAAATTCAGTGACTCCTATGGAAAATACACAAGATCATATTGAGATTAAACAGAAATAAATGAGATTGAGCTTGTCTTTAGATTTTCAGAATTTTCTGACACCAATTGAGCATCACTTATTTTTCCTGAGCAAGTTTGGTTCAGTCAACACCTTTTTACATGAGGCACAACACGTTTTAGGTGAAGTGATCCAGTTACTCAATGAGACAACCGTATTGCCTCTTAAAGATAATAGAGTTAGCAGTGGAGTATCTTTTTACATGAGGAGACACCTTGATCAGAGGCCAGAATCCCCAGTTACTCAACACATCCATGCCATTGCTCTGCCAGACTTTCAAACATATTGAAAAGAGGTAACTATGGTACTTCATGACATGGGCTTACTCTATTTCATTGATAGAAAACCCAGTTTCTCTGTGACCACAGTCATTGCTCTAGCTTTAAATTTTAACTATTTTCAGATTCTTCAAACAAAGCTCAGTACACTTGAAATGATTAAGAACAATACTTTCTACATGTATCTTAACCAAAGAAAGCCATGTCTTTTAAAATTTTAGATTTCAGAAGGTCTTGCATGAAATTCATGAGGCAATTGGTTAAGACTTATTAAGCATGATGATTCAGATATTTTTCAAGTCTTTTACATCAAAACTTAGAAAATACATTAGGCTTAAATCAATTTGATTTATCAAAACATTCTTAAGCCAGTATAATAGAAGATTCTTCTTTTCAAAATGTCTGATTTATGCCTAGGGTGCACTGATTAAATCTTTCCTCATTCGGCTGAATTAATGACATAGTCAAGAGAAATTAGCAGAGAGCAATTCAGATACCAATAGTTGAGAGAATTGAGCAATTCAGATGCAAGCCTTAAAGACCAGAATTCAGTCAGATTAGCTTGGGACAGTCTTGACAAAATATGAAGAAATGTGTACGATAGTAACAAGTTATCAATTGAATTCATAGTAGACAGAATCAATGGAGCTACATCAGTGTAGACAACAGATAATTCAAGTGAACCATACATTTGCCAAGAATGGATCAGATTGCTAGACAGAAGGAGTTCAAGAGGTAAAGAGATGAATCAGGAATGCTCCCCCTATCTAGATGCAATGAATCATTTTTTTTTTGTATGTAAGGAGATGCAATTGCAACTAACTACATGTATGCATTCAGCAAATGAGATTATCATGATTATGCAAGCATCAATCAAACTCCCCCTTACAAAGTGCATGATATGCAATTAACATATATGCACACAGCTCACAGTACAAGCAAGAAAGCCTACAAAGCTCATTGCAGGAGTCAAACCAAACAAACAGCATGTATGCATGAAATTATGACTTATCAGATCAACCATAAATTTCATTTGAACAGATGTGAAGAATTTACCTGAATGGGGTTTTATCAACTCGGGTGCCTTGGTTTATTTTCCCCTTCCCTTTTTTTTTAAATTATTATCTCAGCTTCCAAGGCACACCTTCAAGTTAGCTCACTATGTTGCTTGGGCAGGTACCCAAACTGTCTTGGGCCCTGCATGGTTAATAGTGACACCTTTGGCAGGTGTTCTAAACAACCTCTTAGCGTGTAGGTCATCAGATCTCATTAGATGGCAATTATTCATTGAATGACCTAATATACCACAATAATAGCAAGAGGCAGCAGATTTCAGATTTGATTTATGCACATTCTGATTAGTATGAGTTTTATGTGCATATGCATGAAATTTTCTGTTAACAGAATTAAGATTCTGTTTACCAACATAAGCCAGCCAACAGTCAGCAGCTCTATGGCCTGGCTTCCCACATTCAAAACATGTAAGTGTTTTCTTTTCAAACACAAATTCATTTCTATCAGAAATATTTCTATTGACAGGGAATTTACCAGATTTATTGTTAAACTTCCTTCCCTGAGCATGCCAACATTGGGTGGCAATGTGGCCCATCTTGCCACAGTGAAAGCATGAACTAGGATTTCTTCCACCAGCCCTCAGCCAGCATTCAATGGCCCTGTGGCCAGTCTTTCCACACTCAAGGCATGTAATGAGCTTATCTTTAAAAATAAATTTGTTCTTATTAGGACCATGTTGGCTTGCAGGAGATTTACCATGATATGAATGAGATGTTTTCTTATCATTTGCAAACCAGCATTGTGCAATTGTGTGTCCTAATTTACCACAGTGAAACATTCAATTTTCTTTTTCTGAAATGAAGGATTTCTATCATGAAGGTTCCTAGCAGTCATATCATCCTTCTCCATCAATTTACATTCATGCATCAGATGACCAAATTTATGACAATAATGGCATGGCATTTTCTTTTTAGATGCATGTGAATGTGTGTGTGAACTTTGATTAACATGCCCTAATGAACCCTTTTTATTTATTTTCTGTTTTCCACTCTTTTTCTGATTTTTGTTCTGTTCTTCAGTTTTCTGAACAATGGGCTGTTTATCTTTTGAAGTGGTGGCTACAGTTGAAGCTTTTACAAAAGATGTCATCAACTTGCTCTGAAACTCTTTCTTATTAGCATTGTTGTAGCCCAGCCCTTCCTTCCTAGTGTTGATTTTTACACCTAGTAGCTTGTCTAGATTTTTCTGCCCATTTACAAATTTTGACAGAGAATTGTTCAGATCATTTATTTCAGATTGAAGAGAAGAAATCTGATGTTCATAGTTGACTATATCTTCTTCACAGACCAGAATCTGTTGATGCATCACATCATTCAAATTTTTAAGAGTTTCAATCTCTTGTTTCAATTTGAGCTCATTTTGATTTTCATCAACAGATTTTCCCTTTTCAAATGTCAGCAATCTCTCTGACATGGTGGAGTTCAACTGTTTTAGTTTCTCAATTTCCTCCTTTAGACTAGCGTTCTCCTGCTCAAGTTTATCATCATCAAACAAAACATCAGTTAGGAAACTTGGATATTCTGATTTACAGTTTTCAAAGTTTTCCTGAGATTTTAAGTTCGCAACACTAACAACCTCGAACTCTTCATTGATCAATTTGTTTTCATTCTCAAGACTGATTAGTTTTTGTTCAGATTCTTGACATTGATGCCTGAGTTTAGTGTTTTCAGATTTAACATGATCAAGTTCTAATTGAATTCCATCTAATTTCGACACTTGTCTTCTGAGTATCTCATTTTCAGTATTCAGAATTTCAGGATTTTCAAGATTTTCAATCCCAGAAATGGGATCCCCTAGATTTGTTATCTTCTTTATCAGACTTTTATTTTTCTTCCTCAGTTTTTCATGGGAGTGTAACAGATTAGCATAGGCATCTTCCCAGTCATCTAAGGTGAAATTCTCGAAAGGGTTTACCTCCACAGTATCTTCAAATTCATCTTGTTCACTGCCATGGTTGCTCTTGTTAGCCATCAGGCAGCTGTCCTCATTCATCCTCTGAGCTATCTTCAGCTGATCCAGAATGTCTTTAGCGGACCTGCAGTCATAAAAACAAGAATGTAGAACCTTGTCAGTGGCTTCTTTCATTAATTTCAAAACTTTCTGATTCTCTTCATTTCTCGATCTGTGACTTTTTGTCCATTTGGACTTTTCCTTTGGCAGTCTGTGAGGACCATGTAAGATTAACTTCCACAGATCCGGATTCATCAATTTCACATAGTTATGGAGACTGGTAACCCATGAGTTGAAATTAGAGCCATTGAAACCCGGTGGAGAACCCATTGAGTAAATCGGCAAACAGATTAATGCAGCAAAGAGTAAAATCAGAAATGCACCAAGGGACAATAGGATCCTCTGCAGATCGTTGGATCTGATCAATCAGAGAACCGCTCTGATACCAATTGTTAGGGTGCAAGGCCCGAATACAGAGGGGGGTGAATGTATCCCTCTACAGAGATAGCCTAATTAAAACTCTAATACTCAGTAATGTGGAATTAAAACAGTTGCAGAAATGGCCTGATGAACCTTGGAAGGATCAAAGCAACACAGCAACTCAAGAAGCCCTCAAACGATCCTAAGCAAGCATCTAATGCGCAGCAATTAAGTGAACGAATAAGAAGAACAAACCACAAGGGACACCAGGGTTTTTAGGTGGTTCGGTCAACAGACCTACGTCCACCCCTCACTCCAAACCAGAGTGAGGATTCCACTAGTAACACTAGCACAGCAGACTCAGTCTGCAACAAAGGCTGCCAAACAGCTTGACCAGGGGAACAACCTCCCCTCTTCCTCCCAACCGGAGGGACACCCAAAGTGACTTCCAGCCACTTGGAAACCAGAGACACACGGTCTCTCTTCCTCCAGACACAGAGGGAACCCCTGGACTTGCTACCCATAAGCCCAGAATCGGAGGAACAAGCCTCCCTTCCTCCAAACTGGAGGGGAACCTAGAGACCCAAGTCTCTCTTCCTCTGAACCCCAGAGGGAAGCACAACCGGAGATAAACCTCCCTTCCTCCAACCCGGAGGGAAACAACCGATGACACCCTATCAAAGGCAACCAGAGACGCAAGTCTCTCTTCCTCCACACCGGAGGGAACCAACCACAAGTAGCACCCAGCTACTTGCAAACCGAAGACACAAGATCTCCCTTCTCCTGAGTCCACAGGAGGAACCCGATCCCCAACAGGGCAATCGGAGGAACAACAAATGAATAAGTCAAAGGAAAAATAAACCCAGCAACAGAAAGCTGAAAAGGTAAAATCAAATGTGGCTCTCGCAGGAACTGGCTGGCCTGGATTTGATCCACGGTCCAGCAGGAACTTCTTCTACTGCTTCTCTCTTTCTCCCAGCACGAACTCTCTTTTCTTCTTCTTCTTCTCACTGCTCTTGCCTTCTCCTTCTTCTCACTCTCTGTATCTCACTGTCTCTCTTTCTTTTTCTTCTTCTGCTCTCTCGATCTAGCTCTCAACCTTCTCTATCTCTTCTTTCTCTACTGCACGTCTTCTCTTAGCTCTGGCTGCTTCTACTTCAGTCACTCTCTCTACTCTTGCTCTCCCTCTTTAGAGGAAGAAGACACATATTTATAGCAGCAACAGATTAGGGCAGCGTGTGCTCTCCACGATTCCCGCCCAAATGCTTCAGTCCACGTGGAGGCTCCTCTGCATCTCGAATCACGTGCCAGATGCCAATCTCGTATCACGTGCCCCACTCTTCATAGGTTCCACGAACAGTACCTGTCACACAGTCATAGGAGATTAATCAGAAGGATAAAATGTATAGTCTTTGAAGACTTAGCCAATGAGTGTATTGACTTGAAATGTGATAACAAGTGTGTAGACTTGAACTTAGAAATGAATGTATAGACATTAGAATAGCAAAAGGTGCACTCTACTGAAAACGACACGGGGTACATAAGATGACTACAGCACGAGATAAACAGAGAACGACACGAGGTACATACAGTATCAAAGCTAACACTACAAGGATAACGACACGAAGTCAGATGAGAACAGCACGAGGTAAAAGAGAACGACACAAGGTAAAACGGTAGTAAAACACGCGATCAGAGAAAATCTGGACGAAGATAGAAAGAAACAACACGCGGACATAAACACAAGAATAACACGAAGACACGAATACAAAAGCAACACGACATAACAAACAGCAAAGAGAACGGCACGAGGTGAAAAGACACTTTATTAAAAAGACTTGAATGCACACGAAGACAACTCGAGTACTAAGTTGCTCGAACGTACGAACGACTCGAAGACGAGGACGACATGGGCTGACAACAACTTGAAGACGAAAATAGAAACCGACACGAAGTGTGGTTACAAAACAAGAAAGACACGAGGTCTAGGAAAAGCAACACGAAGATAGAAATAACAAAGAAACGACTCGAACTACGGATGACATGGAGACAACACAGTCAGACGCGACTTGAGACACTTAAAGCTTGAATTTAGAGAAGAATGCACGAGGTAAAATCAACACGAAGACAGAAGAAGATGGTCAACGAGACGCTGACTCTGTACAGACTTAAGCTAAAGTAAGACAGTCGATGTATGGACATTATGAGAAGGAAACTGAACACTGTACACACTTCCAACGTACAGACTTCATATGAACAGCCCAATGTGCATACTTCCCTTCGATGCATCTACAGTGCAATGTATGGACTTGACGAATCATTATGCAATGTATGGACTTTGATGTTCAACTGGTGAGTGTACAGACTTCACCAATGAAACGCTCACTGTACAGACTTGCTGGATGCAACGTGAGACGCTGTATAGACTTCGTCTTCCAGCGTATAGACTTAATGAATGCATATGCCAAAACCATTGTACAGACTTGACATATTTAAAGTGCATGCGATGCAGACTGTACAGACTTTGATATGTGAGACACAAAGAGAATGCACTGAAGTCTGTATAGACTTAGCATGAAGCACACATGCGATGTACAGACTTCAAGTCATGCAATGCAATGTACACACTTCAGCTAAGCAAGCTTCAGTGAATGTATGGACTTCATGAATAAGATGCAATGCTAACTGTTGTATAGACTTGTGAAACGATGCAAGCTACAGGACAATGCAAGTTGTTCAGACTTTGTGTGTTCAAATCCCAATGTACAGACTTAGCTTTGAGCATGGGACGTACAGACTTGGCGAATGCAATATTCAGACTTGGACGCATGCTGTCCCATGCGATGTATAGACTTTATGAGCATCTACAGTGTAGTGTATGGACATGTAAACTTGAATGTGCAGAATTGATGACTGATGAATGATGTATAGACTATGCTGAAAGGGTATGACAGCAACACCCATTTGTACAGACTAACGTCAAATAATCCAGATAAAATGCAATTTATGAAATGCGTGAACAATTATGAAATGCACCAATGACCACT
Source organism: Amorphophallus konjac (assembly GCA_022559845.1). Classification (NCBI taxonomy): domain Eukaryota; kingdom Viridiplantae; phylum Streptophyta; class Magnoliopsida; order Alismatales; family Araceae; genus Amorphophallus; species Amorphophallus konjac. Next base: position 58,862,427 of record CM040125.1, read on the forward strand.
ACACCATGAACAATTATGAAATGCACCAATGACCACTACACACAGCCATATCTAAAATGCAGCAATAATTCAGATAAGATTTTCAATGAACCATTCATCTGCACCACAAATAGACTTGTATGCATTCAAATGACTTATAGTGTTTGCTATCATCAAAGTATTAGGCTGGCATCTGGCACATGATCCGAGATGCAGAGGAGCCTCCACGTGGACTGAAGCATTTGGGCGAGAATCGTGGAGAGCACACGCTGCCCTAATCTGCTGCTGCTATAAATATGTGTCTTCTTCCTCTAAAGAGGGAGAGCAAGAGTAGAGAGAGTGACTGAAGTAGAAGCAGCCAGAGCTAAGAGAAGACGTGCAGTAGAGAAAGAAGAGATAGAGAAGGCTGAGAGCTAGATCGAGAGAGCAGAAGAAGAAAAAGAAAGAGAGACAGTGAGATACAGAGAGTGAGAAGAAGGAGAAGGCAAGAGCAGTGAGAAGAAGAAGAAGAAAAGAGAGTTCGTGCTGGGAGAAAGAGAGAAGCAGTAGAAGAAGTTCCTGCTGGACCATGGATCAAATCCAGGCCAGCCAGCTCCTGCGAGAGCCACATTTGATTTTACCTTTTCAGCTTTCTGTTGCTGGGTTTTGTTTTTCCTTTGAACTATTCATTTGTTGTTCCTCTGATTGCCCTGTTGGGGATCGGGTTCCTCTTGTGGACTCAGGAGAAGGGAGATCTTGTGTCTTCGGTTTGCAAGTAGCTGGGTGCTACTTGTGGTTGGTTCCCTCCGGTGTGGAGGAAGAGAGACTTGCGTCTCTGGTTGCCTTTGACAGGGTGTCATCGGTTGTTTCCCTCTGGGTTGGAGGAAGGGAGATTTATCTCCGGTTGTGTTTCCCTCTGGGGTTCAGAGGAAGAGAGACTTGGGTCTCTAGGTTCCCCTCCGGTTTGGAGGAAGGGAGGCTTGTTCCTCCTGTTCTGGGCTTATGGGTAGCAAGTCCAGGGGTTCCCTCTGTGTCTGGAGGAAGAGAGACCGTGTGTCTCTGGTTTCCAAGTGGCTGGAAGTCACTTGGGGTGTCCCTCCGGTTGGGAGGAAGAGGGGAGGTTGTTCCCCTGGTCAAGCTGTTTGGCAGCCTTTGTTGCAGACTGAGTCTGCTGTGCTAGTGTTACTAGTGGAAGCCTCACTCTGGTTTGGAGTGAGGGGTGGACGTAGGTCTGTTGACCGAACCACCTAAAAACCCTGGTGTCCCTTGTGGTTTGTTCTTCTTATTCGTTCACTTAATTACTGCGCATTAGATGCTTGCTTAGGATCATTTGGGGGCTTCTTGAGTTGCTGTCTTGCTTTGATCCTTCCAAGGTTCATCAGGCCATTTCTGCAACTGTTTTAATTCCACATTACTGAGTATTAGAGTTTTAATTAGGCTATCTCTGTAGAGGGATACATTCACCCCCCTCTGTATCCGGGCATTGCACCCTAACAAGAGGTTAGGCTCAGCACCCCTTTGACAGTGTAGAAATGGTGGGCATTCACCAACGCATCTTGCTAGCCCTAGAGGTAGCCCCTCTTGTACTCCTCGAAAGTGCCTCCCGTCTTGCTACCCTCTGCTAGAGGCCTGCTAGCCTCTAGCGAGGCCTCCTTGTGAAAACAGGGACATTTGGGGGATGACTCTCCTGAAGAAGACTCAGAGACCTACTGCGACATGGCTTTAAGGAGACAGCTTGGAGGCAAAGGAGAAGACATTGCATGCTCCAAAGGTTCCCCACAAACCTCCTATTTATTTTTTTTAATGAAAGCTCCTGTGCGCGATGAAGGGAGAGTGCACCCCCTATCCAGAGGAAGGGAATGGACTCACTCCACCTTCGGACCACACAGAAGTAAATTTTATTAAGGGATAAATAAAAGTCTTACACATCACCGGGGCATACCCCTGATGGCACAACATACTAACCTCCTATTTATAGGGGATGTGATCTCTCCAGAAGGTCACGAGTAGTTATTTCTCCTTATCAGTCACCAGAAAAAAAGGCAGAGAATCCTGAAGATCACGCCAGTCACCACCTACTATTTCCCAGGAAGTTCCAACCGACATTCAATATTCCCAAAGGAGACAAAGTGACAGAAGGCAATTCAAGTCTCCGTCAAAGATATGCTCGCAGAAAGAAAGTCAGGCAATCTAGCCTATCACCAGCGAGTTAAGGAAGAAATAGAGTCTCTCTATGTTCAAAAAGTATGGAATTACAAAAAGGTCATCTTCTTGGGCATGCCCGGAAAGGTGGCCGAAAGGAAAAACAAGAAAAAGATAAAGGAAAGCCTCAGGCTACTAGTGCATTCTCCCCAACAGTATCCCCCCTGGCAGCACTACGGACGACTGAGACACCTTCCTCAGCAACGAGCTCTATAGGCATGGTCCCGGGCAGTGGAGGGCTGTCAACAAGGATAATCTACTCCTGCTGGCCCTCGGACCACTTGACCTCCGCATTCTGAGCTGCCTCCCATCGATCATCCGGCCTCGTACGGCGAGGAGAGGGGCTGCAGGTCAGGCGCAGGGGCACGGGTGGCATCGACGACCGCCTTTAGAGCTGTCGCCCATCAGTCTTTGAAGCCGGCGTCCTTAGCGGGCCTGTAGACGATGATGGCCTATTGCTGCAATTCCTGTCCATATTCGAGGGAGTTTTAGAAGCACTCGATCGCTTCCTCCACTGCCGAAGCCATCACTGCCTTAGCTACAATGATGGCAGCCTCCAGCTCCACCACTTTCACCTCGACCACCTCTGCCCGAGCCTTCATCTGATGCTAGGCGGCCTCTGACATCTATAGCTGTGCGCAGATGCCATCCCGATCACACTCGGCCTCCCCTAGGATGCGTCCTTGAGACTCTAGGAGGGCATGGAGACCAGCGTTCTCCTCCTCCACTATCTGGAGCTGGGTTGCTAGGGCCTCTTGCTGCACCCGGCTAGACGCCAACCGCTACTCGGCCTCCTTAAAGTGGACCCTCCATAAGCCTAGCACCCGGGCCATTGACGTCAGGTTCATCGTCGCTAGATGCACTAGGTCCCCGTCGGAGCTCGGAGTGAGCTTCACCTAAAGGTCCCTCGGCGTTAGAACCTTGTACAACAATTCATAAGCCAAGAAATGGTAGCTCAGCACCCTTGGAGCGTCCTCTGGTGGAGGAATGCTGGCATCAATGACATGCGGCAGCACCTCACCTCCTTACGTTAATTCTGGAGTGGGAACTGACGCTCTTGTCCCTGGGGACAACGGTAGTGCGGGCGGTGGGGGAAGCGACACTAGGGATCCAGACGGCCTAGCCAAAGTCGGGGAGGCATCCTTCTTCTTTTTCTTTTTCTGGCAATGCCAATGATCAAATGCTGCCACAGCCGCCAGGTTGATTCTCTTGCGCTTGTCCCCCACCACAACAAAAGATGCACTCGGGATGCCTTGGGAGGTACTCATAGAACTGACACCCACTCACGGAGGGACTCCAGAGGGATATATCCCAGTGTTAGGGATGGGGATGGATGCCATCGGCAATGGCAACGCCCATTACTATGATGATCCCCCGCCCGCTTCTGCCTGTAAGGCACGGTTCGGAAGGCATGCCGATTCAAAGATGGCTGTCGGTGAAGGTGGTTAGGATGGCAGCAACCGTCACTTGCACTACATGCTCGGGGATGTGGTCACACGGGCGAGGCTCCGACAACCTCAACACGACTACCTCAAATAGTAGTTCCAAAGCCACTGGAGCACCTACAGTGTAGCAACCCTGGAATTTATCTAGTAATTTTTTAGGATTTTTTAGAAATTAAATAGATTATTTAAGTATTTAATAAGGCTTGAAGGCTTAATGGGCTAATAAATTGATTAATAGGTCCAATTAGTAACCAAGTGGTTAAGCCCACTTAAAATGGGCCTTAAAACCAGAAACCTAAGCCTTTTGGCCCAAGCCAAACCCTAGAAACGTAATAGGGTAATTTTTCCTAATTAAAGTAGATAAATAAGAAAAATTGGGGGATAATTAGGAAGGAGTTTGAATTAAATTCAAATTTCGGCAGCCCAGCCAGGTCACGGTCAGTCGCGCAACCACGTTCTAGAGATAGCGGTCCAGACCAGACCGCTACCTAGTTCCGTAAACGGAAAGACTTAAACCCAGAAAAGTCTGGATTTTTATCCTCCCAATCGCCAAGGATCGATGTGATCTAGCATGGGAACTTGCCCAGGACTCTTAGGGGATCGAATTGATGCCCCATAGGGCTCCTAATTCCACCTAAAACACCAGCCCTAGGCCAATCCCTATAAATAGATCCCAGATTCATCTTGCGTGAACCCTAATTTTATATCGCGTGGTTCGAAGGTATAGTATCATTATTTCAAGTTCTTCCTTTATAGTTAAGTATTCCCCTTAGTATCTTCTAACCTTCTGCCAAATTTCGTGTTAGGAGATCAAGAGGTCAAGGAGTTAGGAAGCGCGGAAGTTGTTGTTTCTACATAGGATGCGCATGAACAGGAGTGTTCTTTCGGTGAGAAATTTGAGGTTTAGGGACAATACCAGAGGTAGGTTATCTCATGATTGACTTAAACAACTTGTTAGGAGTAAAAGCCCTCTAGCCTTGCTCGAATCCATGCATTATACACGGAGAATTTTATGTTTTTCCATGACTACGCAGTAGGGGTTTTTAATGCATGCTGTCCATGTAACCTTAACTAAAATCTAATAACTTTAAGATTATTACATACGTATGAACTTCATGTTAAGCATGCTTGCCCTACTAGTTTCTATTAGTTTTCATCGTTAATTGCCTTAGAAATAGGCCCTGCAAGTCGGGAACTCATCTCTCTCTGATGCAGACAGAAGGCGGTCTTACAGAGACCGCTACCTTCAAGTAGCGGTCCTCGACAAACCGCCATCCGATTTCTTTAACCAGATCAAACTCTGCTTAATCCTCATGATATTTATTATAATTTATGCTTTATCTCATTATTTGCATGTTTAAAAAGTGTAATTTCATTCTATGTTAAGTTCTTGCCAAAACCTTGTATAGTTTGTATATAAAGGAATTTCAATTGGTTATACGAAGATTGATGCTTCTACGCAGTCCTCTCATCTCATCTTATTTCTATTTTATTACTTTGCACATAGCGCATACTCCGGTACGACACTATTAGTTCACATGCACTTATTAGAAAACTTTTCTTGGACTTGAGAGCCTCTCCATCGGATATTCCTTCTATCGGACTAGGTTATCTTGTTTCAAGGCCTCCGTAAGACTCCGCGAGCCTGGGATTCCCACTAGGATGTCAAGCTAGTTGTACCATCAAAACCCAAAGTCTAGAGAGCACTTCGTGTTTTCTGCATTTTCTATGAACTATTTTGATCGCGGCCAGGAGGCGACCGCTACCTGCAGATAGCGGCTGGCCCGTGACCGTTACCTTGTTCAGTCAGCAGACTTATGGCCGAGTCGACCTATTCCTTCTTCTGCGTCGACTCCACTCCTGATCGTGGCCTTGACTTGACCACTACCTCATGATAGCGACTGTCTCTGAACTACTTTCTTCCAGCTTGTTCATCGCATCGACCCAACTCTTTCCTGCATCGACTCACCTTCTGTGCATTGCCAGGTAGTGGACTGCACTCGACCGCTACCTTAATATAGCGGTCCTCATTGAACCGCATTCTGTCAACTTATTGTCCAACCTGAGGTTTGACCCTAGGGTTGATCTTACTCTGTTCTCAGGTGATCTTCTGATTGTCTGGAACCTGAAACTTTAATCATTAAGTCACTAATGAACTATGGTAATTGATTAATGTAACGTTATGCTGTCAGAATTCCTATGTGGCATAATATTCTATTAAGTCTTTCTTGATCTCTCATGTTCATTTTGGTACGTTCTTACCTTGGTTTTGTCGCCATAAAGCTATTATTTGAAATTAACATTCTTGGCCTACTTTATTATTATTTCTCGTGGAAGTAGCTTGATTTATAACTTGAAGATGCAAAGGCGGGCATGGACGGTGTCCAAGGGCTCCAGTCTAGTCCCCTCGGCAGATGGCCGGAAACATACTATTAACCATGGGGTATGATGATTACTAGCGTCACATTATGCTGGGAGTACTTTTTTTATAAACGGGTGAAATCCGCGAGGTAATCTCATGAAATTATACATGCTTGCTTGTTACATGACTTTCTAGTGCATATCCTTTTCAAGGTTATGAAAAGTACATTCTCATTATTGAAAGGCCAAAACTTATATTCTTACTCGATCATGATTGATGCGGGACGGGACACAAACCTGGGACTCTAGCTCGCAGACGTCCCTAAGCGAGGGAAACACGTGGATATGCGCGGTTGAGGAGCCGGCAATGAGTCTCAGGTATCAGCTTTTCCGCGTGCTCGGATCGAGTCACGGGACGGGTTCCACTCACTCACTCTCGCAACGGTGATAAAATTATAATGAGCTAATATCCTAACAATCGCTCATGCAGCAGCATTCAAAAAATATACAAGATAAGAAAAATGCCAAAGTAGGGAGCAGACACGATACCTCCATGCTCCGGGCGTGGGGAAGGCGACCCCGGCCAAGACTCGTACTCCCGGTACAAATATTTAACAATAATTACAGAAATGATTTTATTGCCCACTCCACGTAGGGAGATAAAGGGCTACACGTGGGACCCGGGAGTATCGCACTTGGGTTGACGGGCAGCTTCTTGGGCAACTCCGGCGGTTCCGGTGTGCTACTACTCTGGCGGCAGCTTGCTGTCCCGAACTAGTTCCTCTGTTTCAGCACTACGCAACTCGGCGAGAAAAATTCCTGCGATCAGCACGGACATCAGATCGACGCGAAACCAGTGCCGATACGAAGATAACTTGGAGATCTACAACCACCTGGTGTTACAGGAATTTTTCTGTCTCTGTAGTTTCCTTGGTGGAATTTGTAACCGATGGACTGACAGACTCAGGAAATACTTGGCAGATTGGGATCTGCTTGAAAACGTGGGTTGATGGAAGGTCAAACGGTGGAATTTGGACTTGAAAATTTTATGGAAGATAGAGGGGAAAGCAAGGAACATGAAGATATTTTTTTTTGTAATTTTATGAGGTGGTTTGAGAGGGGAAACAGATTTTATAATAGGGGGTGGTCGGATCTGGACTGCCAGAGACAGAACTGATTCCAGATTTTGCAGTGGATTTTTGGATGGTAAACAAAATCATAAAATCATAAAAAAATTTGTGGAAGAAGACTTTGGTGGACATAAATCCTAGTCCAAATTCTAGATCAAACTAAAATTAGGAAGGGGGTGAAAAGGGCAAAGAGATGGCTTGTTGGAACATAGATCTGCACAGGGATAGATTGTGTAGACCAGGGAAGAATATGGTGGAACGGGGGGGGGAACGGTGGAGGAATAACCTGGAAGAGAGGGGATTTCGTGGGGAACTCACCCTCAAATTTTTGGCTTGATCAGATCTCCTGATTGGGAGATAAAATTCGGGCAATATCTTACTGTCCAGGGGTGGACAAAATTCCGACGGCGAGGCGATGGTGGCACGATGACGGCACGATGGCGGCGGCGGCGGTGCTGAGCTTCTCACTCAGAGAGGGGTTGATGGGGATGCTTCACACCTCTGAAGATCTGAGCTTTCATAGCTCCAAGGGGGGAGAGAGGAGAGAGAGGGCTGCGCCCTTGGGCTTGGAGCAACAAATGAGATTTTTCTTCATTAATTGCTATAGAATTAACAAAATACATGGGTTTTATAATACAAGAAAAAAGTCCTAAACTACCCTCAGATTTAGGGTTAGGGAGGGGCAAATAAGGTATGGGATAATTAATCTCCCATGTGGTCAAATGACCAAAATAAAAAAAATACAACATGAATAAAATATCCATTAAAGGGGGGCGCCCCTTTGAAAATGAGAGGAGAATTTTGAATTTTCTTCCTTCCTTGTCCCCTTGGTCCAAGTCCAATCTTGGACTTTGAACCAGCCCCACATGGGCCCTAGAGCCTAGGTGGACCAATGGGAAATAAGGTGGGGGCCCTGCCGGGCCAACATGGCCTTTTGCAAAGAAACCTAAAGATTCCTAAAGACTAAAAATTGGCTTATAATGCCTTACAATTGTAAACCCAATTAACACAAGGGTATAAATGTAAATAAAAGGGTACAAATACAAAAATAAAATGTTAGTGTCCGGTGTTGATTCCCATCAATTTTCCCCGGGTGGGAAGAACTCGACCCCGTCGAGTAAGGGGTGCGGCTGCTCTTGTGGTTCCTACGGATCTGTCACCGTACCAGGTAACGCGGAGTACGCTCCACTCCAAGTAATCGTCACCTGCTCATCTCGTATATATTCGATATGCACATAATGCTGTGGGAATGAGGCTAGTGGTGGACACTCTGGGGTGGGGTCACTCTCAAAGGAAGGAGACAGCTCAAAGACTCACTAGGAATCATCGCTAGGTCCCTTTATGTGACAAGATCCGAGACATTGAGGTAGAGCTGATCCCAAATTTCGGCAAGTCTACAACGTACGTAGTAGGACTTGCCTCACACTCGAAAGGGACTGACATCGCGAGCTGACATGAGACCGACTATGTGACTCCTAATATGCTCGACACATGTATGTATAGACTCTGAACGAAGAAAGAAAAACACAGACTCACACAAGACCCTTAACAAACCTACTATTAGACCGACCCGTACATATGCAATGGTGGACCAGGACATCCGAATGTGTGCCATGCATACACAAGATGCAACCAAATGTCGATAGAATCATGGACTCCTAGATATCCCAAAGTGCACCACTCATGCACGAACGACCCTTTGGATTTGGGAGGTTTGGGTGGGCCAGGAGGGTTGAATGCACTGTCTTCCATACCCCAATGAACGGGCTCCTTGCGGACTGTAGGCGGACTGGCCGGTGTGGTAGTGGTGTGATAGTGAACTTCCCTGTAGAAGTGGCGTAGATATGGTGGGTCCAGGGGCTCACTAGGGAAGGGGTTGAAGAGATCAAAGAATGTGTGACCCCTCGAGATGGGTTCCCTTATGACACGGTCCCAAGTTTGAAATTCTTGAAGGTGTAAATGATCACCTTCATCCTTTGTGGTAGGTGGGACGACGGTCATATGTAGAAAATATGGTTCCTCCCTCGGGAAAAGTGTAATGAAATTAGGCGGCTCATCAGGAATGGGGAGGAGCAAAAGGATCTCTATGGTGACATGACCCACGGTGTACACGGAGGTAATGGACCCCAATACCAGATGTGTGAAGTTACGACTATTGAGTTGGTCGAAGCCTGGGGCCAACATGTTCGTCAACTTCCATTGCCAGTCTAATCCCTTAATAAGGTCATCCAATGTATCAACATGGTGACAAGACTGGAATGTGGTATGGAATGAGTTGACTGGCACTAATGGTAGTGTGGGGTCTACGGGTGGGTAGTAAGGTGGTCTAGGGACCAAACCATTCTTGAGCCAACTAAGAAGTGGCTCGTCGATGATTAGCTTCCCTGATAGAAGCATGGGTGGCTCTGGCTGAGGTCGCTCCAAAGGAGGTGGCTCCGAATAAAGATCGAAAGGTGAGGGTGGGGGCAAAGGAGCTCTCACGGGTGGAGAAGGAAGGTCCTCCTTGAAGGGAAGATGTCCTTGGGGTGGCACCGGGTTGAGGCTACCGGCTACGACATCCCTATACTCGGACAGGAGTCCGTCAATCTGGGTACACATCCTATCCACCTTATCTGAAATGGTTTTGAAAAGTTTGGCAATGGTGGGATTTGGAGTAGGGGTCTCGTGATGGACTCGCCCATAATCAACCGGCCTAGTCTTGGGTCTATGCTCATCTACGTGTGGGGCTCTTTGCCTCCAACTATGACCCACTTGGTTGGAGGTGATTGGGTGGGGTTGGTTAGAGGTGACTGGGCCGGGTAAGTAGACCCTTCTAAGCTCGCCCTTCATCTCACGCCATGACTCTATAAGCCATTGCCTCCTAATTTCCCTCAAGCATTCTATGTCCATTTTTCGACGACTTCGTAAAAAAGCCGCCTTGTGGCAAAGTCAACTTGCATGGCATCGGACATAATGTAACACTCAAAGTATTTGTCCATAGCGGCTTCTCACTCTAGGTAGTCGCTCGGAACTTTGGAGCCATAGAAGTCCGAGGCTTCGGGCCTACGAAGATGGAGGGTTGGGTTCCCCATCCTTGGGTGTGTCGCCACCATTCATATGACGTGGACTTTTGGGGATCCATGGGACACATGGAGCTATAGGATGGCCATGCCGACACTTGGTGACAAGACACTAGACACGACCCTAAACAACAATGAAAAGTTGGAATGCAGACTCGTTTACAAACCTTGACTCAACCAGTATCCGGTACGTGGTGGAGGTTTGATCTGAAGATCGCACTCACACAAGTGTGCTACCTTCTCGATAGGCGTAACCTATCATTCCAGGAACACCTTTTGATATACCGGGTATAGGAATGCAATGCGACACCTTGGATCGACTACCTTAGACTCGACTTAGCTCTGATATCAATTTGATGCGGGACTGGACACAAACCTTGGACTCTAGCTCGCGGACGTCCCTAAGCGAGAGAAACACGTGGATCTACGCGGTTGAGGAACTGGCAATGAGTCTCGGGTATCAGCTTTTTTACGTGCTCGAATCGAGTCACGGGACGGGTTCCACTCACTCACTCTCGCAGCGGTGATAAAATTATAACGAGCTAATATCCTAACAATTGCTCATGCAACGGCATTCAAAAAATATACGAGATAAGTAAAATGCCAAAGTAGGGAGCAGACACGATACCTCCATGCTCCGAGTGTAGGGAAGGCGACCCCGGCCAAGACTCGTACTCCCGGTACAAATATTTAACAATAATTACAGAAATGATTTTATTGCCCACTCCACGCAGGGAGGTAAAGGGCTACACGTGGGACCCGGGAGTATCGCACTTGGGTTGTCGGGCGGCTTCTTGGGCAACTTCGGCGGTTTCGGTGCTCTGCTACTCTGGCGGCATCTTGCTGTCCCGAACTGGTTCCTCTGTTTCAACACTGCGTGACTCGGCGAGAAAAAATCCTGCGATCAGCACGGACGTTGGATCGACGCGAAACTAGCGCCGTTGCGAAGATAACTTGGAGATCTACAACCACTTTGTGTTACATGAATTTTCCTATCTCTGTAGTTTCCTTTGTGGAATTTGTAACCGACGGACTGACAGGCTCAGGAAATACTGGGCAGATTGGGATCTGCCTGAAAACATGGGTTCACCGAAAGTTAAACGGTGGAATTTGGACTTGAAAATTTTAAGCAAAATAGAGGGGAAAGCAAGGAACATGAGGATAAGTTTTTTGTAATTTTTTGAGGTGGTTTAGAGGGGAAATAGATTTTATAACATGGGGTGGTCGGATCTGGACTGCAGGAGATAGAACTGATTCTGGATTTTGCAGTGGATTTTTGGATGGGTAAACAAATTCATAAAATCATAAAAAAATTTATGGAAGAAGGCTTTGGTGGACAAAAATCTCAGTCCAAATATTAGATCAAACTGAAATTAGGAAGGGAGTGAAAAGGGCAAAGAGATGGCTTGTTGGAACACAGATCTGCACAGGGACAGATTGTGTGGACTAGGGAAGAATATGGTGGAACGGGGGGGGGGGAGAAACGGTGGAGGAATAACCTGGAAGAGAGGGGATTTCGTGGGGAACTCACCCTCAAAATTTTGGCTTGATCAGATCTCCTGATTGGGAGATAAAATTCGGGCAATATCTTACTGTCTAGGGGTGGACAAAATTCCGACGGCGAGGCGATGGTGGCACGATGACGGCACGATGGCGGCGGCGGCGGTGCTGAGCTTCTCACTCAGAGAGGGGTTGATGGGGATGCTTCACACCTCTGAAGATCTGAGCTTTCATAGCTCCAAGGGGGGAGAGAGGAGAGAGAGGGCTGCGCCCTTGGGCTTGGAGCAACAAATGAGATTTTTCTTCATTAATTGCTATAGAATTAACAAAATACATGGGTTTTATAATACAAGAAAAAAGTCCTAAACTACCCTCAGATCAAGGGTTAGGGAGGGGCAAATAAGGTATGGGATAATTAATCCCCCATGTGGTCAAATGACCAAAATAAAAAAAATACAACATGAATAAAATATCCATTAAAGGGGGGCGCCCCTTTGAAAATGAGAGGAGAATTTTGAATTTTCTTCCTTCCTTGTCCCCTTGGTCCAAGTTCAATCTTGGACTTTGAACCAGCCCCACATGGGCCCTAGAGCCTAGGTGGACCAATGGAAAATAAGGTGGGGGCCCCACCGGGCCAACATGGCCTTTTACAAAGAAATCCAAGGATTCCTAAAGACTAACAAATTGGCTTATAATGCCTTACAATTGCAAACCCAATTAACACAAGGGTATAAATGCAAATAAAAGGGTACAAATGTAAAACTAAAATGTTAGTGCCCGGTGTTGATTCCCATCAATGATCATGTTGTAATATTATGTCCTTACTTTCATATCTTGATGTTACTTTGGTTCTATTCACATGTTTTATTGCTCCTTATTTCTTTATCTTGCCTTCTAGAGCTAAAACGTTAATTATGTAAATAGTGTCTTCATGTTGATATGAAGATACCTACTGGGCGAGTGCGCTCATTCCCTACTTTTCTAATCTTTTCAGGAAATTGTAGCAGGTCGGAATCGGACTACTCGAATGGTCAGTCCGAGAGCGAATGAAGAACAAGTGAAGCCCTAGCTAGGTAGTTAAAGTATCATGAGTCATATTGTAATGATTGTCCTTCACTGTAATAGGCAGTGAAGTTGATCATGTTATGAAATCTTTTGTTTTCTTGAGTCTGGTTATATTAAAGAGAGTCAAGTGTCAGATGTAAACTTTGATCATTATTATTTAATAAAGTTGGAATTTTAAGTACACGATATTATGCATTCATTCTTCTATGTGGATGTGTTTGGCGCTCTGATTGTCTCGCTAGCTAGAGGCTTATTTTGCCAGCTGTTCATGCTCTTGACTTAATTCTGCTACATATCTCTGGGCGTGTCAGTTAAGGTGGTATCAGAGCCTAGGCTTAAGTAAGTCCTAGGAAAACGTCAAGTCATAGGTTAGGTCCAAGGTTTAGGGACCCACACCTATGAACTAGGAAGAAATTTCCAACCCAGGTGAGATTAGGTAGAGCCCGAGATGAGATAGTTTCTAGTAAGAATTAACCTTTAGGTTAAGCCTCTAAATTCCAAAGAAAATGACAATTGTCTATTTTGTTGAGTTATGGTTTTGATGATTGTTGTGATTATTGTTCATGACTGTTATGGTTTTGATGATAACTAAACTTAATGTGTGATTACGTGATGATAACTAAACTTACATGGTTCGGATGGCAAATGGCAACGATTACATGGTCTTGATCTTTGGTTTGTATATAATCTTTGGTTGAATGTTTGATGTCAATGGGATGCATATATAAATTATTTGGATTCACAAAATGAAGGCTTCATCAGAATCTTGGTTGAAAGTGGTAAATGGCATCGAAGTGATTGAACTTGCATTGTCTTAACTTCATTTACTCTCTTATGGAGGTTTAAAATGGAATGCCAATCTCATATGCAAAGGTATCAAGATTCATGGTGAGAACTTGGCACCTTGCATGTGTATATTTTTGGGAGAAAATGGTTTAGGTCGACCTAAAGGACAGTTTAGGTTGACCTAAAAACACTGTAGCTAGCGGTCGACCGCCAGGAGCTAGCGGTCGATCGAAAATCCCAGAAACCAACGGGCAGCAGTTCTCTCAGTAGCGGTCGACCGCCAGAAGCTACCGGTCGACCGCCAGCCCCGAGCCAACAAAAGTTGACTTTGTTCTCCACTTCGAGAAGAGCCATTCTCATTGCATTTCTTTAATCCTAATGACACCCAATCACTCACAAAACGTGGATCTGGTCTGGGACTTGTCTTTGGACCATTCAAGGGTCATAAAAATATATTTGTGAAGTCATAAACCCCCTTTTGCCCTTGGGTTCATAATAGACCTATTGGGGGTCTTTTTGGATGGTTCTAGAAGGGTGATCATGGTCTTTTCATGTCTTCTACATAGGCATATGTGTAAGCTACGAATTTAGCAAGTGGAACTCTAATGTGTTCATTGTTTTCTATCTTGTAGGTGAAGAAAGGGAAGAAAGGAAAGAAGAGCTCAAGCCAAGGGGTTTTGATCTTCATCCAAGAGGTTTTGAAGATTGCAGAAGAAGGAAAAGTGTAGCAGATCAAGGAGAGGATCAAGAAGATATCAAAATCATCACCATCCGACTGGAGCTTCAAGCTACCATTTCTATTCGTCTTGAAAATCAAAGGGGGAACAATCTCTACATCCTTTAGTTGCTATTTTGAGATGGTTGCCATGAGTTCTATTTTGATCTAAGCTTATATTGTTACTTGTGTTTACTTTCAAACCTGAAAACACTTTGTGTGTGTGACCGTTTGTGTATACGGTCGTGGTTAATCGCCTGCGTGCGGTCGTATGTGTTATTGTGCTGCGTATGTTGTAGCGTGTGTATGCGTGTGTGGTAGTGATCCGGTTGTCGGATCGAGTTGGAGTTCATCCCCGTGTGTGTGTGTATGTTGGAGCTTGTCTCCGTGTGTAGTTTGGGGCGCGTCCCCATGTGTGTGTGCAGGTGTCGTCCTGCGTGTGTGGTTGGAGAATCGTCTCCGTTTGGGGATTCATTCTCAAGTGAAGCCTCACCGGATTTGGTGAGGGGTGGACGTAGGATTGCCGTCGTTGCATCCGAACCACCTTAAAAACCACTGTGTATTGTGTGTTATTTGTGTGGTTTGATTGTTTTCGTTGTATGGTCGTGTGGGAACGGTGAGTTTGAGAGTATTGGTTAATTAGTTTTTAATTACTAATTATTGTTTACCATATATTTTGTAAAAAACTAAAAGTTTCCTTAAAATCTGTAAACACCCAATTCACCCCCCTCTTGGGTGTCATTGATTGCGGGACTTCAATTGGTATCAGAGCTAAGGCTCTAATTGCATAGATCTAACGATCTAGAGTGATCCTGATCAATGACTACCATTATGTATACTTTGAATTCTCCACCGGTGTTTGATGGTTGCAATTTCGATTTGTGGTTAGGTAGAATGTGCAGTCTTGTCAACTCATATGACCCTAAGCTATGGAAGCTTGTTTCATATGGTCCTTATGAGTTGCCTAAGGATAAAAATGTCTGGACTGAAAATCAAAAGCTTAAACATGATCAAAATTATTTGGTGTTAAAGTTACTAACTGCTGCAGTTGATTCTAATTATTTCCCCTTTGTCTCCCATTGCAGATCCGCGAAGGATATCTTGGATGGCCTAACCAAAATTCGGGAAGAGGATGGAGACCAATGTCTTGTGGTAGGGACGAGTGAACAAAGGAGTGATCAGCCAAGTGGATCAAGCTCATCAAGTGGATCAAGCTCAAAGGTAAATTCTGATTCTGATAATGAAGATGAATTTAGCTATGAAGATTTGTTGAATGCATATGATGAGCTTGCTGAAAAGTACAAGAAAGTTAAGTCTGAAAATAAAAAATTAAAAAATAAATCTGAACATGCTTTTCTTGAGAATGCTTCTTGTGATAAATGCTCGAAACTTGAAAAGGAGATTAGTATTTTGTTAATTCAGAACTCCTTACCTGAAAGTAATGTGAAAAATCTTGAAAAACTTTAAAAAGAAAATTCTTCATGTAATAAATGCTTGGAATTCAAAATAGAAAATGAATCTCTTATGACTGACATCAAAAACCATGAAGAAGTTATTTCATACATGAGAAAAGAAAATGAAGGATTGAAACAGTTGAATAATGTCATTTCTGAAAGATTGCTTATTTTTGAAAAAGGAAAAAGTTTGCTTGTTGATGAATGTGAAAAGGTGCATGTGTTGGAACAAGAAATGGAAAACCACAAAACCATCAATACACATTTGAATGAAAAAATCAATTCTTGTGAAAATGTGATTGTTTCCTATGAATTGCACATTTCATCACTTGAAAAAGAAATCTCTGACTTGAATGCTTCATTGTCTAGATTTGTGGATGGTCAAAATAACCTGGACAAATTGCTAGGAATGAAAGTAAACTTTCAAAGAGAGGGGCTAGGCTATAATCCTGTGAACAAAAAGAAGTTTGAAAATAAAGTTTATACATCCTTTGTGCACAATTCAAACATAGCCAGCACATCAAATGAGAATCTGAAAAAGGAAAATCATGTTGCACACACACATGGATCCACAAAGAAAATTAATTTACATCAAAAATCCAAAAATACTGCTAGTACACCCATGCATGTTAAACATACTTCTGCCACACACACACAACCACTTAGAAAGAAACTCTCATATTTTTACTGTGGTAAATCTGGGCATGCCATGCATGATTGTTTCATTATGAAGAATGATGATTTGAGAGCATGCAAGAAAATGAATGTTTTCAAAAATGTAAAAAAGGTTTCATTTGGGAGAAATGGATTTGAGAATTCTTATGTTCATGCTAAAAGACCACATGAGAAAATAGCTTCTGTGCGTTGTTTCTATTGTGGTGAATCTGGTCATACTAAGCATGATTGTGAGTTGATGCATGGTTGTCCTTTGATGAAAAATGATAATTTGAATACTGTCAAAAAGTGGAAACCATGTGCAAATGTTGCTGCTAACCCATAAGGACCCAAAAGGATTTGGGTACCTAAGAATGGCAAATGAGAAATCTATTTTGTAGGTGTGCCTTGGGAATGTAAAGTATGGAATCTGTTTTCATCAAGAAGGTAAGGCACACAGGTCAAGTGGCATAAGTCAGGTTGGAAGAAAAATCAAAAACTGAATTTGAAGATCAGGTGATATCCCTCCCACCTTTGTAGTGACTCTGTCATGTTTTAACTCACTTTGTGTCATATAGTCATGTAATATTGTATATGGATGCACATGGCATTAAGATGTTAATGAACATCTTGCATTCATGCACACACTAAGGGGGAGCAACCACATTCGTCATATGAACTTAATGTTTAGGTTCACACATGAGTCATACATTGCATCTAGAGCTGTCTAGGGGATGTTGGTTGTTGGTGAACCGGCACTATTTCTGGTGATGTTAGACCTTTGACCTAGCGTAGGCCCCATGGAGGCGCTTTGACCCCTTGGCTATGGCGACCTTGGGGGGGCCCGTCGTGGCCCCCTCCGCCGTGGTAGCCGCTCCTTCTTCTTCGGTCCCTCCCACCTTGGCTTCTTCTTCTCCTGCTGTTTCCCCTGCTTTTGTAATCCCGAGGAGTAGTCGCACCTTTGCTGAAGCTCTTGCCACTTCGCTGCTACCGCCCGTGATTCCAGGCAATGTCCATGAGCCTGCGCTTACGGACGGTGGTGAACCGGCCGTTTTCTTCTCCGCCGAGGAACTAGAAGCATCGCTGCAACCTTTTGCATTTTCGCTGGTGGCCCGGACGCCCCAAGGAAGACCTGCTTTCCCTGAGATCAGGGCTCATCTCACAAACCGGTGCCGATTCAAAGAAGATTTTATGATCAGTGCTTTGGATGCTAAGCATCTTCTTCTGCGTTTCCGTAATCATGATGATTATCTGCAGTTGTTGCTGAGAGAGCATCTCTATGTTCATGGCAGATTTTTCCGCTTCTTTAAGTGGACGATGCATTTTTCACCCAATGAAGATTCCCCAATTCTGCCAGTATGGATTTCTTTCCCTGGGTTGCCTGTGAATTTTTTTGTGGAACCTTTGTTGCGTTCTATAGCCGGAAATATTGGGAAGGTATTAAAAATAGACGCTTCAACTCTTAACCTATCCAATACTGTGGCTGCCCGAGTTTGTGTTGAGCTGGATATTCTGAAGCCTCTCCCCACTAGAATATGGATTGGTATGACTGGGGGAGGGATCTGGCAAGATATTTTTTACCCTGAGTTGCCTCTATTCTGTTCGAGCTGTTCCAGACTAGGCCATTCTTTGCATGATTGTAAAGGTAAATCAATTAATCCGGTGGTAAATTCTGAAGGGTCATAGGGTATTTCTCGACCTGTCCCAAAGGCCAAGCAGACTTGGAAACCAGTGGCTCAGATGAATACATGTGATCAAAGGCACGTTGGAAGTGATGAACCTCCTCTTGCTACACTGTCTTCGAGTGGTGATGTTGCTGAGCCTTGTCCGGCTGTTCGACCAAACAGTGAAGCTATAGTGGTGCCTCCTTCGAAGACCGTGGGGGACAATGCCACTGACTCAAATGAAATTTCCCATGTAAATCAGGATAATTCAATGCATTCACTTATGGATGGTAGTGCATTAAGGTCGCTACCTAATTCATCTAAAATTGCTGACTCTACTCTTAACACGTCAGCTACATTGATGGCCTTACATGCTCCTCCTCGAGTCACAGTGATCCCTACAGAAGCTCCCATTGCTCCTGTTAGTGAGCTCCCTTCCGGACAAAGGATTGATGGTAATGGCCTAATTGCCCCTGTTCCGGAATTGGCCATTGTTGATCAGCAATCTGTGAACATATTGCAGCTTCCTTTGCTTGCCTTAAACAGTCATTCGGATCCAAGGACCTCTTTTCAGCATCAGCAGAATAGTTTGGATTTGGCAGGTACAAGACAAAATATTGCAACTGCAGCAGAAATTGAAAATGCAAGGACTGCTATTAATGATCATATGGGTGTCATAACTAGATCCATGACCAGGTCTGGATCATCCGGTACTCTTCCTTTATCAAAATCCTCATGAATTTCATCATATGGAATATAAGAGGAATTGGAAATGATGTTTCTATTGGGAGGGCTAAATATTTCATTCAGACCCACAAAATTGATTGCATTGTTGTGCTGGAACCCAAAATTCATGTCAGTAAAATGAATCATATATGCAGGAAATTAGGAATGAGCAATTATTTTGCTAATTGTGATGATCTGGCGCATATTTGGATTTTTTGGAGAGACCCCCTGGACTTCTCCATTGTCATTACTGATGAGCAGCAAATAACCATTACACAATCTGGTTCTGTTAGGCCTGTATTCCATCTTACTTTTGTCTATGCTAAATGCTCTATTCTGGAGAGGCAGGCATTGTGGAGGTCCCTACAAGCAGTGCACTCTCAAATTTCAGGGCCTTGGCTAGTTGCTGGAGATTTCAACTGCATTATGGCAGTGGGTGAAAAAATTGGTGGCAATCCACCTAATTTAACTGCAATTTCAGACTTTATTGAGTGTGCTTCAGATTGTGCTTTAGTTGATGCTGGTTTCATGGGATCTCAGTATACTTGGCATAACAACCAATCTGGTGGTCATGGCATTTGGGCTCGGCTGGACAGGGTTCTTATAAATTCAGATTGGCAAAATCTATTCCCAATCTCTGTTGAGCATCTATCCAGGGAAGCTTCTGATCATGCACCCCTATTAGTGAGATTGTTACACCGGACTACTTACAAGAGCCGTTTCTGTTTTCAGCAAATGTGGACTTTGCATGACAAGTTTCTAATGGATGTTAATACTTGTTGGAATACCAGCCCTTTGGCTTCTTCACCTATATCCACTCTATACTTGAAGCTCAAATATTTGAGGAGTATGCTTCGCAATTGGAACAAGCAGACCTTTGGTCATGTCCATTTAAATCTGAAAACAACAGAGGATATTGTTCTTAAAGCTGAACACACTTATGATCTTCATCCTTCCTTGGAAAATCTTAACAGCTTAGAAACAGCCAAATCCCTTTTATCTGAAAGAATTTTACAGGAGGAATGCTTTTGGAGACAGAAATCTGGGATTAGATGGTTAAAGGAGGGGGACAGAAACACTAAATTCTTCCATGCTGCGACTAAGGTCAAAAGAAACAAACAGTTTATCACACAGCTCAGAAATTCAGTTGGTTTGCTAACCTCAGATCATGAAGAAATGAAGGACATTGCTGTTTCCCACTTTCAATCTGCTTTCTCTTCTCAGCAGCATCTTATAGAGGAATCCTCCTTAAGCTGTATTCCGAATGTGGTTACTCTGCATGATAACCTAATGCTTTGTGCTGTCCCTTCTGAATTGGAAATAAAAGACATTGTCTTTGCATTATCTGCTGACAGTGCTCCAGGTCCGGATGGATTTACATGTGCCTTCTTCCAAAAGGCATGGTCAATCATTTCTGTTGTGGTTGTCAGTGCTATTCAAGAGGTATTTACAAGCTCTCAGCCTCTCCCAAGATTTGTGTCATCCACCTTAATTGCCCTTATTCCAAAAAAACCGAATGCAGTGGAGATTTCTGATTACAGGCCGATCAGTCTTTGCAATTTCTTTTATAAGATCATATCATCCATTATCAATAAACGGCTGGCTACAATTCTACCAAACATTATTTCGCAGGAACAATATGCTTTTGTCAAAGGGAGGCATATAACAGAAAATATTGCTTTAGCCCAAGAGCTGACTCATGAACTAGGCAGAAAAACCAGAGGGAAGAACATCATTTTAAAATTAGACATGGCTAAGGCCTATGATAGATTAGAATGGGATTTCTTGTTTGCTATTTTGCAAAAATTTGGATTCAGTCTGACTTTCATTGAGCTGGTTGGAAAGCTGATCCAGAATTGCTGGTTCTCAGTCTTATTGAATGGTGATATTGCTGGCTTCTTTAAATCTTCCAGGGGTGTTCGACAGGGGGACCCAATTGCCCCTTCCTTATTCATCATTGCTGAGGAAAGTCTGAGCAGATCTTTAAAAGAAGCTCAGTTAAATAAACTAATTGATAGTTTTCAAGGGCCTCGGAGGTGTCCCACTATTTCTCACCTTTTATTTGCAGATGACACTCTAATTTTTAGTAAGGCTAGTCTGGCCTCTATTAGGAATCTCCTGAAGCTGCTCAAAACCTATGAACAGGGGTCAGGACAGCTTATCAATATCAATAAGAGTGGCTTTCTTTTACACCCTAAGACAAATGAATCCATTGCTAATCGGATTTCCAGGCTTACTGGTTTTACCAGACACAGCTTTCCGATTAAATATCTTGGCTTTCCTCTGGTTATAGGCTGAAGGAAAAAAGTCCACTTTGCAGGTATTATTCATACCATTCAAAAAAGGATTTCTGGATGGAAATCCAGTCTTCTTTCACAAGGTGACAAGCTAATTTTGATCAAGCATGTTCTCACCTCTATTCCTATCTATTCTTTGTCCTCGGCACCCCTTCACTCTGGTACTCACCACCTGCTGGAGACTTCTTTTGCAAATTTTTTCTGGGGCTCTTCACCGAATGGGAACAAAAGACATTGGAGATCCTGGGATATCATCTGCAGACCTATCTCAAAGGGTGGACTGGGTATCATGTCTATTAGGCAAATGGACATTGCTCTCAGAGTTAAGATGTTATGGCAAGCTATGTATTCAACCTCCTTGTGGGCAACTTTCTTCAAGGCTAAGTATATTGGGCAGAGTCATTTGAGAGATGTGCATTTTAAGAACATGGCTGGTCATGCTAGAAGTAGCTGGATCAAGGCAAAACAAATTCTTCTGCAGTATCACAAGTTCATAATTGGAGATGGAAACCTCACCAATTTTTGGTTTGATAAATGGATTGGAATGCATTGTTTGTCTGATTTTGTTCCCCCCAACAGTATCCCAAATTCACACATCACTGTAAAGGATTTCCTATTGCACTCCCCAAGTGAGGATACAGCCTTAATGGACAGTTTCATTCCTGCTCATCTCAAAACAGCCATTTTGCATACAACTCTCACTTCAGATCCTGATCTTCCTGTTTGGACCCTGTCATCCACAGGTCAGTGCTCGGTGGCTTCCACTTACAAAGTTATTTCTGAAACTGCCCTCAACCAGCCATTCACTCAATGGTCAAAGCTTTGGTCTCCATGGTTGCCAACCAAAATATCTGTTCATCTATGGAAGCTTCTTCACAATAGCCTCCATGTAGACACAAATATTCAACGACTGGGTATTCAACTGTGCTCCATCTGCTCATGCTGTCAGACCCATCAGAGGGAAAGTCTGAATCATTTATTCATACACAGTGAACTAGCCTCACACATATGGTCTTATTTCCAAGCTGTGGGGCTGCCTTTGGAAGGGAATTCTATTGCATCCTTTATATCAAATGCTGCTCGACACATAAGGCTGAACTCTGCTTTTGGCTTCCTAATTCTAGCAGTGATTGGATTTGGCTGCTGGGATGTTCGGAGAGCTAGGAACTCTGTGAGATATGATGGTTGCGCATTGTCCAAAAGTCAGATCCTACACCAAATCAAAGCCAAAGTTCAGCAGGCCTGCAAAAATGCTTCTTACAAAGAATATGATATTAGCAAAAGAAGGATTCTAGACTCTTTAGAGATTTATGTCTAAACTTCAATTGGTGTTCAGTTGAAAATCATTAAATGGGTTTCCCCCCCTTGGCCATTCTTAAAATTAAACACTGATGGGGCTTGCAAATCCGATGGATATTCTGAAGGAGGTGGTGTCATCAGAGATCATTATGGAAATGTTCTCCTAGCATTCTCCCATTTCTATGGTCAGGCCAATAGATTGTTGCAGAGGCTAGAGCTCTCATGGATGGCATACACTATTTGCATACAATCTCAGACCGTCCAGCCTATATTGAATGTGATTCACAGGTTCTAGTTCGGGTTGTTAACAAGGAGTATAATTGTCCATGGTCAATTCTGTCTTATGCAAGAGAGATCTGGAGGTCTATTACTCAGGTTGAAAAGATTGTCCATACTTACAGAGAAGGAAATAAAGTAGCGGATCATCTGGCCTCTTTAGCTTGCTCCTCCAAATGTAATGCCTTTTTTTCCTATAATGAGTTACCCTCTGTTATAAAGGGAGAGGCTCGAATGGATAAGCTGGGTATGCCCAGCATCCGTCTGATGTAATTTTCATTCATCATATTCAGTAATAAATTCACCCCCTAGTGGCCGATGGTCCTCATCTGCTCCTAGGTAGGGCTTTTTGGAATAAAAAAAAATGTTGGTTGTTAAAATAATTTATCATACCATTGTCAAAAAATTTGAATCGAAATTGACAACTCAAGTCCTCTTGTCCTTGGATGTAGATTATACTCCCAAATCTAAATGATGATGGGCTAGTCATGGTCAAGCTTGAGTAAATGAAAGGAATACCTTGCAAGGATGAAAATGATGAGAACCCTATCAAGTTGTTACAAGAAGATGGGATATTTTGTGTAGAACAACCTCCAGGATCGACTCAAGTACAAGGTGGTGAAAGTTTTGTACGTGTTAAAGTAAGTACCCAAGACATGGTATGAAAGGCGCGCATCTCTTTTAACCAAGAATGGGTTCAATAGGTGGAAGGCTCGGAAGAAAATGGATTCTCAAGGCAAAGGTAAGAAAGCAAATCTAAAATACTAACCTTCGTGAGGTTAGTGATTTTGGTGCTTGAAGGCCTTCGGTATTGTCCTTTGAACTAAGGTAATTCACCCTCTTACTATGGAAATGAAAATTCATGCATTAGTCTATGGGACTTTGTGATGTTATTCTGATGACAGGTATTGTTTCTACATACCTAAAATGATTGCTCCTCCATTCTGCTGTAATTAACCTGCTTATTGGTTAAATGAAACTGAAAATCTTGAATTTTATGTTGACCTTTGAACATCATTCAATCTGATTGCTTAAGCACATTTAAGCTTAATTGAGTATCTGGTATATCAAATACTTAGTAGTGAAAAGGTGGATTATCTTCACCTGGAAACTCTCACTATGCGTGAGTTGGTCTTTGAACCAAAGTTCTCCGCCTTGTACCAGAATTGGAAGAAATTGATTGTTTGGCCTTGAAAGACTTCTTTTGATGCTACAATTTGCTCCTTGTTAGCTAGCCCCATGTCATGAGAGAAACATTGCACTTTCACTGAATTTTTCTAAGATTCATGTTTTTGTCAAAGGGGGTCTTGCTAGCTAAGCAAGTTGAAATGAATGCTATTCTCTATTGAATGAGTGATCTCTAATTGAAACATACAACATGCTCATGATGAATTACTTCAAAAATTCTAAAATTGATCCTTGTTGAAGTAAAGAGTTCTGCAATGGAAATGTCTACTCCTGAATGACTTGTGATTGATTTCAAACCTTTTGAAAATCTATTCTTAACTATTTTTGACAATAAATGGTTTCCACTGCATGCCAAATGATTTCTACACCTTTGTATATGAACCACTTGTGATGAATAATGCCCCATGCTCGTCCTTCAAATCTGAACTGCTCTCTTGTACATAGTGTCATTTTTCATCTTGCATTCCATTCTCACATAGTTATAAGTTGCATGCATCATAATTCAATGCATAAGGTGTTTTTAGATCATGCAAATGAAAATCAAAAGTTTGAATCACTTTACACATTGCATCGCATTCTCATATGCTCATATGTTGTATTACATTGGAACTCATGTATTAGTCACACTTAGTTCATTCAGTTAGCGTCCATTCAATTGGTATCAAATTTACATCACATTGCTCGCATGCATGTCACAGTGCATTTGCATAAACTCCTAATGTGTGCTTGTATGGTATTATATGCTATTCACCCCCATCCCTTGGCATTTCTATGACCTTATGTTTTCTTGATACATAATGCTGCATTTGCGTCATTATTGGAGTGTTTCATGTCGTACACTCTGGGAGAGTTTATATTTCATAAGTGCATCTATTTCGGGGGAGTTGCACTGTTGTGTATTCATGATATTTTCGGTGTACATGCTAAATCAAATTCGCACACTTCATGCATAAAATGTGAAAATGAGTGTTAAAGATAATGATATATGAATTTCTTTTCAACACTTGTTGACACCTTGAAAAGGATCAAGGGCGGAAACAGAATTGAAAAGAAGATCAGACTCGCAGCGAAAGATTGATGGGGAAGCTCGTCAACCATCTGCCCGGCTGAAGCCTCTTCAGGCCAAGCTGATACCCGGTGTTGTCGTCGGCCAGACGGCAACACTGATAAAGTAGCAGTCACTTGACTGATAAGATATGAGCAGACAAAGATGAAGCCAGAACCAGTAAATAAAGATTTTAAAGACTCCTGCAAAGTCAGAACGGAGGAAGAACTGTACCAGGCTAAAAAAAATGTTATCCTGTCTTGTCATCATTCAGGTGACAATGCTGATGAAATGATACCCGGTTTTGTCATCGTTCAGATGGGAATGCTGATGAAATCCCGGTCCACCGACTGATGAAATCTCATAATGATCTCAATAAAAGCTATGCCACCAATAAAGGGCCCTCTCCGGTTCTGATATATATATATTTGAAGGACTAAGAAAGGCCAAGGCATATGTGAGGTTTAGAAGCCCTAAATGGGCCTGCCAAATGGGCTCACGAAAGAGCGGCGCCGGGATACTCTACTGCGCGCCGTGAAGGTGAGAAGGCACATCGACTTCCATCAGCCGAGAGGTCAGGAAGGGCTGGGTATATAAAAACCCACTCATTCGAAGAAGCAGGCGAGAGGGCGAAGAGGCGAGCAAGGGTTTTGGCAAGCGGGAACCTACCTCCTCCAGAAAGAAAGAAAAGAGCGAGAGACAGAGAAGAGAAAAGAAAAGCAGAGAAGGGAAGTCGAGGCCTATCGAAGGTGGGCACCCGGGGAGGGAGAGGAGTCAATGCTCCGCCCTCCCCCCCCCTTTCTGTAGTTCATGTTCTTAATTTTGATTGTTTCCCTTTCCTCTTCCTCTGATGTGCCCTGCAGTGCTGTAACCGGTTTCATACCGATAGGATGATGTATTGCTGTTGCTTTCTTCCTGTGTATCTCCTCCGATGTATGAGTCAGGCGGAGTATCAGTGTTGAATGAATGGATATGGCAGGTTGCAGTTGACGCCTGCTCTTCATCTCTCTTAAGCCTTGTTGCCATCCCCCATGTCTTCTGCCTTATTGATTTTATAGCATGCTATCCCCCTCCCCAGTTTGGTCAATAGTCTGCTGATTCGTCGAGTTTTCAAATGCTCTCTATGCTTATTCCAGAGCCAGGGACAGACCATCCCTTGGCCTCCGGGACAAAGTAGAGCTATACGATGACCGCCATTCATGGAATTCCGGAGTCTTAGATGTTCATGTTTGTCATCGAAGTCAAGCCTGGGCCAGAGACAGCCATCTCTTGGCTCCCAGGATGATAAAAGATAACATAAAAACTGTCCCCGGGGACTTTATATAGTAATGGTGACAGGGATCCTCTAGACCCTGATCTTCCCCAATTCCTCTTCGATCATGGCCTTCCTTTGGAGCCTAAACCTAATCCAGTTCCAATTTGATGAATTGATTCACTTTTATCCCAAAGAAACCCTCTATCCTGGTCTGGACCATCAAGAAACCCAAAACAGGGTGCCGTAAAACTCTAAAACTCATCCCGGCGCCCTCATCCATCTCGGCTTCACGAACAGTAGAATAGGTGAATAGTCCTCGGCGCAAGCGTTCCCGTGCCGAGAACCCCATCTTCTTACCTGCGCCGAGAAGCCCTTCCCTTGGCCACCTTGTTGGCGCGCCGAGAAGCCTGCCCCCTTCGCCTCATCTCCTGTGCGCCGGGAACTCCCTCAGCCTAGCCTTCTGGCGCCGAGAACCCTAACTCCTTGGCCTCCTTACCTACGCCGGGAACCCTAACTCCTTGGCATCTTCTGGCGCCGAGAACCCTATCCCCCTAATCTCCACCTTCGCGCCGAGAACTCCACTAATGCTAGCTTCCCGGCGCCCCAAACAGGACCTTGTAAAGAACCCTTCCCGGTGCGGTGGTTTTCGCGCCGGGAACCTATATGCCCATTCAAAGCTGTGCCGAGAAGCTGCCCTGCCATCCAACTGAACCCCCAGCACCTGGATCAAACTCACCCAGGGATATCCATGAGTCACCAAACCTGTCCTGGGGATAAATTTAAAGGGAGTCAGACTCCCTTATGTTCCACTAATTCCACATCTGATTTATGAGCAATTCCTTCAGCGTAGGTGAGCTCTGCCACTGCATGAGTGCCACCGGCTTCTATAAGGGAAGAATCAGACATCGCCCCAGGGCATACATATGCATTCGGGAGGTTCGGCCTCTCTTTCTCTCGGCTTTCATCCCGGCACTCCGTGGGTGATAGCCTATTCTCTCCTGGGCATAATCCTGATTATGGGGAGATGCTGCCGGAATGTCGATCGACGTTTTAACCCCGATAAGCCCCAGGAATTGCACATCATACACCTCCCGGTCGGCTCGATCTCTCGGGGGATACAAATGCTTCGAGGCTCTCGGCCGGATGAGAAACGTGAACGGGGATATGTCTCCGATGATTGCTTAGGCCCCGTCTCGCCACTGCGTGGACGGTGTCCTATTTCTACCTGGCATGACCCACACAAGAGGAGGTCATGTTGATTTAATAAGTCTGTCTTTATTTAATCACCTTCTTAGAATAACAAGAGCTTTAATATTATGCACGGTCATGTTCAACCGCCCCGAGTGGCCTCCTATTCTGGCATTTAATCAAGGGTTGTCCTTCCTTGGAAGGGCGTAATTAACGTCATAGCCTTTATGGTATGATGGACTTCTGGTCCCGACTCGGACCTCACAATCGACTGACCAAGTCAGGTCGAGCGCACGATAAAATTGTCACTCCGGTGACTGGCACGCCTAACAAAACAACCAATAAACCAATAAACACACATAATAAAATAAATAAACAAACGATGAAAAAAATAAAACCATCCCCACAAGTCTGGCACGCCCGGTGGGACCTAGTCTCCCTTCATCTCTACGCCAAAATAGGAGGCCCGGTGGGCCCCCCCTCAAATTTCTGATTCTGTGTGCTTTCTCTATTTTCAGGAAGCTACGATGACGGCTGGAATCATGTCTGTGTGCTTTGACCAGCAAGCGGTCGATGCGCATGTTCGAGAGGGCTACCTGGCGGTACCTCTTTCGTTCGGATCGATGCCGCCTGCTGTCGAAATGCCCAACTGCCTGGGCCTCATCTT
This sequence comes from Amorphophallus konjac, assembly GCA_022559845.1. Lineage (NCBI taxonomy): Eukaryota > Viridiplantae > Streptophyta > Magnoliopsida > Alismatales > Araceae > Amorphophallus > Amorphophallus konjac. Next base: position 58,890,361 of record CM040125.1, read on the forward strand.
CACTGACCTGCTCGAGATTGACAACCAGGAGCCAAAAGCTGTTGTCGAGACGTCGCCACAAGCTACCGGTCCCAAGAAGAGCCCGGTGTTGAAGAATACTCCTGGGGTCGTGTCCTGCTTTGTCCATCATGAGGCAAGGCGGAGCGCACCCTCTGCTGCTGCTGGAAAAGGAGGAAGATCCGATCGGAGAGCCCGATCCACTGCTGCGGGTCGTCGGATATCCAATTCGGGGAAGACAATGCTGATTGGAAATATCTGGGCGAACCTCAAGGGTTGCCCAAGGGAGGTCAAGCCATATGTGATCGTCCCAATGGTACCTACCACCGATAGGTTCCGAGTACTGGCTGCTAGGAGGGCCGACATGGAACATAGAGATAGAAGGCCACTGGCACCAAAGCTGCCTAGATTCAGGCAGATCTGGCGGCCGAATAAAATCCAGAGCTGGGCCCCAGCTCAAGATGAAGAAAAAATTTCTGATGCTGCTGTTGCCCGCTTCAGAGCAGGGAGCAGAAGAGGAGAAAGAAAAGACGAAAGAGATGCTGTTGCTGTTCACCCCAGGGCTCGGGGTAGGAGAGGTGAGAAAGAGAATGAGGGAAGAAATATGACTGCTACACGCCCCAGGATGAGAGGCAGAAGATATGAGAAAAAAGAAGACCGCATGGTCACCCACCCCATGGCCTAGGGCAGAAGATGGGAAAGGAAGGATTATGCTGTTGCTGCCGACCGCTACCCGGATGGGAGCAGAAGGTTCAGGGAGGAAGAGAAAATGAGAATAAGTGAACCAGTCACTGCTGTCATTCCAAGAAGACCGAGAGCCTGTGCCAGACAGGCCGATATATTCAAGTACTCCAAAGCCGAGCATCTGACTGCTCAGGTGGCAAGGCTGGCTTATCAGCAGAAAGGCCAGGAAAGACTGATGCTCCAACCAGAGCCACGAAGGCACAATCAGGAGGAGATGAAACAAGTGGTTCAAGACTACTTCCACTACCTGGGGAATTCTTCCCTCGGGCAGCGAAGATTATCCCGTGCGTTGGGCACCATAGAGGAAGAAGAAGAAGCCTTTCAAGAAGCAATGATCGGAGTCTCTTCCTCCGATTCCAATGATTATGAAGAAGGCCACAGAGTCGGGTATGGGAAAAAAGACCTGCACGGGGAAGAAGCTGAAGAAAGAATATCGGTCTTTGACCGGCTCAAATATCCCGACCAGGTAAAAAGGAAAGTCTACATGCAGAGGGAAAAGATGCAGATCTTTGCCTGCAACATGGCCGGGCTTGTCAAAGGGCAGGATATGTTACCGACACAGCCAGATGAACTGCTCAGACTGGCAACCAGACCAGGCCCCGTCACAAGGAGAAGTCAGGCGGCCAAAGAAAAAATAAAGACTGATGATGAAGTCCGAAAGATCACCACCATGACAGTGAATGTGGTGACAACAGAAGAGGAAGACAATCCCTTCGTCGATGACGCTGAAGGGACTTCAGAAGAGATACAGATCCCGTCAACCATGGATCCCATGATCCAGATGATGTTTAGACGATATCAACAAGAGATCAGTGCTCTCAGAAGACATCTAAATGAAAGGCATGAGGCTACACCGGTCTCCAAGCAAGTCGAGCCCGTGGGGTAGACCTCCAGCTCAACAGAAATGGCTATCCCAGCTAATCCTCTCCCGACCGATAAGGGTAAAGCACCGAGCCAACCTGCTCTGCAGCAAACAGCAACTCAGCCCTCTGTATCTCAGACACAGCCCACCGTGCCCACCTTGCGTGCAACTGTGATGACAACTCCTTACAGTCAGCAACAAGCTCACTTCTTCTCGGAGAACATAGATCCAGCCATAGCCCACAAGCTGATGATTGAAAAGATTGTGGAGATGAAGCTGTCTGAAAAGACTGGTGATGATGCTGGTACCTACGATGTGTACAAGGTACCGTATCCTCCCCAGTATGCTGCTAAGAGACTACCGCCAGGCGTCAGTAAGCCGCCGAAGTTTAAAAAATTTAATGGCCAGGGCTCTCCCAGGGAGCACATAGCTTACTATACCACCATTATGGGTGACTTGGCAGATGATAAAGCTTATCTGCTTAAGTTCTTCGGCTCATCCCTCACTGGGATAGCCTTTGAATGGTATTCAAGCCTGCCGGCTGGGTTAGTGGCCGATTGGCCTGATATGCAAAGAAAGTTCCGCGACAGATTTCACGTCACAGAAAGAGAAATTACAATAGCAGAACTATACGCAACCAGGCAAAAGCAAGATGAAACAGCACTGGACTACATCAAAAGGTGGAGGAACTTAGCTATGAGATGCAGAAGACCTCCTCATCAAGAAGATGCAGTGCAAATATGTAAGCAGAGCCTCAGGAGAGAGATACTGGAAAAGATGATTGGTGCAGATGTCAGAACATTTGACCGGCTGAACAATATAGTGGCGGAAGTCGAGACGTTCCTGTCCAAGTGTCCGACGGCCAATGCTCCAACTGTGTCGAAAGGTAAATCTAATGATCGACGACCATCGCACTCTGAGGCTAACACCATCGATTTCAGAACCTTCGAGCAACAGAAAGGGAAGAAGGGGGCAGATGAAGCTCCCCCGCCAGCAGACACAGCGGAAAGAAAAGATAAGGTCTCTCTGAGAAACAAAATGAGAAAGCCATACTCTTTCCCGAAAGATAAGACATCCGCACTATTCAACTGGGCATACAAGTTCAACAAGGTAACATTGCCTGAGCCAAAGAGACCCGAGGACGCGGCAAAGAAAGGTGATCCACTGTTTTGTCCATATCACCGTGCGCTGGGGCACGCAATTGAAGATTGTTACGTCTTCAAAGATATTATGGAAGGCATGGTCAAAAAGGGCGAGCTACAGCTGGGAGATTACCAGGTGGAGCCACCTCGTCCACATGAGCCTCCGGCCTTGAGAATGGCCGCCAATATGATTTCAGTCTACCAGCAGCTGCCTGAGGAAGCCGTCGAAGAATGCACCAGGCATACTTATGAAGCCTTCTTCTTCACCCCGCTGAGAGATCAAGAAGGGTGGCAGATGAAGCCAATAAAGAATAGAAAGAAAACTCTCGCAGCCAGTATCAGTGGAGCAGTTATCCGCGGTGTCACACCAAGGCCCGAACCACCTCCAGTAAAGCCAGTATGGCACACAGCTGAAACAGGGCCAGTCATCTGGATCCCCACTCATAACCGGAGAAGACAAGTCCCCCTACTTGCACATAAGGAAGTAAGTCCTGCAGCCAGGCGTTTACAGCAGTATATTAATGGGCTCGATGAATATGAACAGAAAAAACCCGGGCACCTGCTGGTGAAAGACTGTATACTCTGGGAACAGCTCGAAGAATTGAAAATTAAAGAGCAACGGGGGGCAGAACAGGGAAAAGATGAGGCTGAGCCTTTCTGGGGGCAAGAGCCAAAGAAGCCAAATTCCCAGAAAAAGAAGAGATGGTCTAAATGCAAAAAGGAAAAGGAAGTCGTGACAGTACAATGCAACACCCTGTCGGCACTCTTTGCCTCGCCCGGGGAGAATGATGAGGATGAAACATCAAATGCCCCGCTAGAAGCCAACCATGCCGAGGCCTCAACCTCAGCACATGCAACACGCTCCGGAAGAAGGTGGGGGCGCCCACCACCAGCCAATCATAACATCATGTTCAGAGGGGAACAACCCTACCAGATTCCTGAACCAGAGGTGCGGGGTGTTCAGATTCCTCCCCCTGTTAGCTTGTACCAAGAAGAGAAGAAGGGAGGTCAAACTCCAACATTTCTGGAATTTCTGTCCAGTCTGGAAAATGGGCAGTCGATACAGGCTGGGCCAGATAAAGGCAAGAGACCTCAGCAATCGGCATCTGTAGCCTACAAGCAGAATGAGAAAGAAGAGGATAACTCTCTGACGACACCAGGGGCCGTTGCTATAGAAGAACCCCCCAAGAAATCAGTCCAGAGGATGAAACCAGCACTGGACAGCAGAGGCCACGGGCACCACATGAACCTCCAAAGCCCCGATGGGCGGAGGAAATGAGACTGTCTAATGTCCGGGTGGGCAGTCGGATCATGAAAATGCTAAAGAAGCTCCCTACCAGATTCTCCATCTGGGAGATTCTCTCCCTGAGTGAAGAGGCTCGCCAAGCAATTGTTGATGCCCTGCAGTCGCCGGCACAGTATGAGCACTCTTGACAGAAGTGAATTCTGGGCTGTCAGTCACATTCACAGAAGATGATATGCTGATTCTGAATTCTGGCAATAACAGACTGCTGTATATGAGGGGCTCCCTGAACTGTCAGCCACTGAGCAGGATACTGATAGATCCTGGGGCTGCCGTGAACATTCTCCCATACCGTATCTACCAAAAATATTACTTTGATCTGCAGCTTACCAAGGTCAGAGACATGAAAATTGCGGGATTCAACCAGAAATGTGAGACGCCCCTTGGGGTGGCTGATTTTAACCTCACATTGGGGGACCTCACTACCGTGGTACGATTCTATGTAATCGACTCCAACACCACATATAAGGCCCTGCTGGGGAGACCGTGGCTACATGAATATCAGATAGTGCCGTCCACGCTGCATCAATGCATTAAATACTGCCACAAAGGAAAAGAAGAAAGGGTGTTTGCGGATCTGCATCCCTTCGAAGTATTCGAGTGCCATATGCTCGATGCATCCTACTACACGGAGGTGTCGTAAAAGGGTGAAGAGAAAGAGGCTGGGGTCAACCAGAAGAAGCCGATGACAAAGGCAAGAAATTGGTCTCCACCGCCACCAAGGGGCTATATTAAGAAACATGAAGTATCTCACATTTCTTATGTTGGTGACTTTGCTCGGATCACCCCTCCTAGCATCCACCCAGATGATACTGGCAAAGAAATGAAGGAAAAGTACATACAGGTGGGGGTTCCGCAGGGTTTAGTCAAGCCCATTGTCAGCATAGAATACCAGATGGTGCTACGATTAAAGACTATGGAAGTCCCTCGCTTCTGCGAGCTCCTATCATATTCTACACCGGGGAGTCAGTCGAAGACGATGATCAAGACTGCATGGTCCCTGAAGAATCTACAAACCGGATGGTGCCGATCACGGGCTTGGACTATACTACCCGACGGGTTTCGCAGATGTTCTCTAAGATGCAGATGCCATCACTATAGCCTGTTGCCCAAAAGAAGGCGTTCCAGGAGCTATGGGATCCGCCCCGGGATAATAAAGAACTGAGGAAGATCACTCAGCACCCGGGATTGGGTTATACCCTTCAAGAATACTATGAAGCTGAGGTGGACGTCATCTCTGTCTTTCTACCAGCATGAAGACCCTCCCGAGGTGGGATATGACAAGTACCCCTCGGAAGATGAAGAAATCATTTATCAATCCGTAATGAACAATGAAGCCCCAGACAGTCAGCCAGAGACGGGGACATCTGATGAAACGAAGAAAGGTTGGTGCTGGGAAGACTTACCCTGCAAAGAGGATCTGTTCCATGCTGAAGCAAAGTTTGATACGGGAACCCCGGATGAAGACCAAATAGCCAATGAGCTAAGAGAACGCCTGGAGTTTGAGCACATTCTAGAAGAAGTCCGGGCCCTATAGAATGATGATCTCTCGGGGGAGCCTACACCGGAAGGGCCTCTAGGGGCGGAACAGTCCACCTTTGGGTTTTCTGCTGAACCGGTCACGTCCTCGGGGCAGACCAAACAGAATTCGACAGTATCAGCCTTATATGATGAACCAACATATGCTGATGACCAGTATGACGGAACCAAAAATCATGAGACCGAAGAGGACTATATCCCGGGAGGCTTCATTGACTTGCAAGAAGCCCCGCCCAAGGTCGAAGATGGAGGTCAGGCCACCGTCGATGAGCTTGTGGAAATAAATCTGGGGACCGCAGATGAGCCAAGGCTGACATTCCTCAGTGCACTGCTGGAGCTAGCTGCCAGGGAACAGTATATACAGTTCTTGAAGGAATTTCGAGACTGCTTTGAATGGACATATGATGAAATGCCGGGACTGAGTTCTGATGTGGCACAGCATCGGTTGGCAATAAACCCAGAGGCTAACCCCGTAAAGCAGCCACCCAGGAGAATGCGCCCTGAATTGATAAATCAAATTAATAAAGAGGTCGACAAGCTGATTGATGTAGGCTTTGTTGAAGAAAATCAGTATACTACATGGCTAGCCAATATAGTGCCTGTAAAGAAGAAAAATGGGCAGATCAGAATATGTGTTGATTTTCGGTACCTTAATAAGGCCTGCCCGAAAGATGATTTCCCAGTGCCAATCACTGAAGTGATGATCGATGCGACTAATGGTCATGAAGCCCTGTCATTCATGGATGGGTCATCCGGATATAACCAGATCTGGATTGCTGAAGAAGACAGAGTGCACACTGCATTCCGCACTCCGAAGGGGATATTCCACTACAAAAGGATGCCGTTTGGCCTCAAGAATGCCGGCGCTACCTACCAAAGAGCTATGACCAAGATCTTTGATGATTTACTCTTCAAGAAAGTAGAGTGCTACATTGATGATCTGGTAGTAAAAACTAGCAGAAGAGAAGACCATCTACAAGACCTGAGGATAGTATTCCAGAGGCTGCGCAAATATGAACTCAAGATGAATCCTATGAAATGTGCCTTCGGCGTGTCCAGTGGAAAATTCCTCGGGTTTATTGTCCGACATAGGGGCATTGAAATCGACCCATCCAAGATTAAGGCTATCCAGGAGCTCCCTCCACCAAGGAGTCTGCCTGAGCTAAGATCTCTGCAAGGGCGGTTGGCCTATATCCGATGATTTATATCGAATCTGTCGGGAAGATGCCACCCCTTTCACAAGCTCATGATAAAAGATGTACCGTTCCTCTGGGACGATGGATGTCAGGAAGCCTTTGATAAGCTGAAAGAATATCTCAAGACCCCTCCAGTGCTGGAGGCACCAATTAAGGGTAGGCCCTTGATACTGTATATCGCGGCCACACACTGTTCCCTGGGGGCAATGCTGGCACAGATAAATGAAGAAGGCAAAGAACAAACCTTGTACTACTTGAGTAGGAGGCTGATTAGAACTGAAGAAGGCTACAGTTACATAGAAAAGACATGCTTGGCACTAGTCTTTGCTGTCAAAAAGCTCCGACACTATATGCTGTCACATGAAATCAGGTTGATATCTGCAGCAGATCCGCTCAAATACATATTGACTCAGCCAGTACTGAAGGGCCGGTTGGGCAAATGGGCAGTGATCCTGATGGAATTTGATATTACCTATACACCCCAGAGGGCGATAAAAGGACAGGCTGTGGCTGATTTCTTTGCAGAGCATCCTGTGCCGTAAAATTACATGCTAGGGACTGAGTTACCCGATGACGAGACGCTCGAAGCTTGCTAAGCTCGGCCAGTTATGTGGCAGCTATTCTTTGATGGAGCATCTAGAATAGAGACAGACTCCGATGGAAAGACTAGAATACGGGCCGGGGCCGGTATTGTGCTGAAGTCACCAGAAGGGGAGGTCGTGCATACTTCCTGTTCTATAAACAAGCCCTGCACCAATAATGAAGCTGAGTACGAAGCTCTGATAATCGGTCTGCATATCAGCCTCAACATGGGTATCCAAATGCTTCAGGTATTCGGGGATTCGATGTTGATCATAAAACAAATCCAAGGGGAGTTCGAAGTGCGGAAGCTAGAATTGAATCCCTACCACCAGAAGGCTGTGCGCCTTATCGTGAAATTCTATCATATTGAGCTCAAGCATGTGGGCCGGGGGCACAATGCCCAAGCTGATGCACTGGCAAAGCTGGCCAGCTTACTAGCAGTCCCACCAAATGAGACACTGAACATTGTTGTTATGAACCGGCGGCAGGTCCCCAGTATGCTAGAAGGGTGCCCCGAAGAAGACGAAGTTGCTACTATCAGCACGGTACAGGCGTCTGATTGGAGACAGCACCTGCTGCAGTGGTTTTTACACCAACAGCTGCCGCAGAAAAGAGAAGAAAAGATAAAACTTCTGAGAATCAAAGATTCTTATGAATTCAGGAATGGAACTTTGTTCCGAATAATGGTAGATGCACGCAAGAAGATTCTACTCCGCTGCCTGTCCACTGAGGAAGCTTGGCAAGCAATGAAAGAAGTACATGCCGGAACTGCAGGTGCCCACCAGGCTGGCCCCAAGATGAAGATAGAAATCAAGAAGCTGGGCTACTATTGGCCCAACATGTTTGAAGACTGCTGTAAATTCGTAAAGTCATGCCAAAAATGTCAAGAGCATGCTACTGTGCCTAGAAGGCCTCCTACGACTCTGCACCCTACAGTTCCCAGCTGGCCATTTGCACAATGGGGAACTGATGTAGTCGGGCCACCGCCGACTTCCTCGGCCGGACATAAGTACATACTGGCCATAATAGATTACTTCTCCCGATGGGCGGAGGCTGTGGCATTAAGAGAAGTGACTGGTGAGCTGGTCGCTAGATTCATCAAGCAGAATATTATCTTCCGGTTCGGAATCCCCAGCCGAATAATATCTGATAACGGAAGCCATTTCAGAAATCAGAAGGTCTATCGGCTTGCCGAGAAATATAAAATCGAGTGGAGGACTTCCACCCCTTACAATCCACAGGCAAACGGGTTAGCGGAAGCTTTTAACAAGACTCTCTGCACCCTGCTGGCCAAGTTCGTCAGTTCCAATAAAAAGGACTGGGAAGAAAAAATGTATGAAGCCCTGTGGGCATACCGCACCGTCTTCAAGACACCTACAGGGTGCTCATCATACTCACTGGTATACGGCTCAGAGGCAGTAGTTCCGCTAGAGCTGGAAGTCCCGTCACTCAGAGTGGCAGTCCAATATGGCCTGGCCCGTGGCGAACAGACCAATGCAGAAAGAAGATTAGAAGAATTGGCTGAATTGGAAGAGAAACGCCTCCAAGCTCAGAAGAATATCCAAATGTATCAGGCCCGCATGGCTAATGCATTTAACAAACTCGTAAGAGGATGAGAATTTAAGAAAGGTGACCTCGTCATGGTCAAGAAAAGAGAAGTCATGGCGTCCAACCCAAAAGGGAAGCTGAATGCTAATTGGGAAGGTCCTTATGTGATACAGAGGGTCTATGAAGGAGGAGCCTACGTGGTTGTCAACCATCGAGGGGAAATTCAATTCTCACCACTCAACGGAAGACATCTAAAGCTGTATCATGCAGCACAACCGACATTCCCCGAGTGATCAGGCAAAACTACCCTTTTCTTAGTCTAGCGGCACTCCGCCCTAGCCGAGCTACCCTTTTCTTGGTCTAGCGGCACTCCGCCCTAGCCGAGCTACCCCTTTCTTGGTCTAGCGGCACTCCGCCCTAGCCGAGCTACCCCTTTCTTGGTCTAGCGGCACTCCGCCCTAGCCAAACTACCCCTTCTTGGTCTAGCGGCACTCCGCCCTAGCCAAGCTACCCCTTTCTTGGTCTAGCGGCACTCCGCCCTAGCCGAGCTACCCTTTTCTCGGTCTAGCGGCACTCCGCCCTAGCCGAGCTACCCCTTTCTTGGTCTAGCGGCACTCCGCCTTAACCAAACTACCCCTCTTGGTCTAGCGGCACTCCGCCCTAGCTGAGCTACCCCTTTCTTGGTCTAGCGGCACTCCGCCCTAGCCGAGCTACCCCTTTCTTGGTCCAGCGGCACTCCGCCCTAGCCGAGCTACCCCTTTCTTGGTCTAGCGGCACTCCGCCCTAGCCGAGCTACCCTTTTCTTGGTCTAGCGGCACTCCGCCCTAGCCGAGCTACCCCTTTCTTGGTCTAGCGGCACTCCGCCCTAGCCGAGCTACCCTTTTCTTGGTCTAGCGGCACTCTGCCCTAGCCGAGCTACCCCTTTCTTGGTCTAGCGGCACTCCGCCCTAGCCAAACTACCCCTTCTTGGTCTAGCGGCACTCCACCCTAGCCGAGCTACCCCTTTCTTGGTCTAGCGGCACTCCGCCCTAACCAAACTACCCTTTCTTGGTCTGGCGGCACTCCGCCCTAGCCGAGCTACCCCTTTCTTGGTCTGGCACTTCACCCTAGCCGAGCTACCCCTTTCTTAGTCTGGCGGCACTCCGCCCTAGCCAAGCTACCCTTACCCTGATCTAGTGGCATTCTGACCTGTCACCCTCTAAAAAAAGAGAGGAAGGAAAAAGAAAGAATAAAAGAAAGTAAAAATGGGGTTAAAAATAGAGATACCCCGCCAGACTTGCTCCTATATTAGGGACAAGGGTAAAAATGGCCCAAAACCCAGCTGTGGTGAAAACCCGAAAGGGCACTGCAGGCAAAATTGGGTACCCCGCCACGTGAAAACCCGAAAGGGCACGTGGGCAAAAGCAAGAGGGGGCTGGCTTCGGCGAAAACCCGAAAGGGCGCTTAAACTAGTAATGTGGTAATTTAAAGTTCCCTTCTTCACCCTTCCTGATAAAACTCTGAGAAGGACAATCATCACAAAGTCCCGCCGAAAATCCTGACTAAACAATTCCTTGGCCTTTGTCATCATCGACAAGATAGGTCGGTCTGTTTCTTTAACCTGGACTCTTCGTCCCTGTTAAGCTAGTCTACATTCCTGGCAACAGCTTCATGCCTAAGCCGCCATCCACCAGCTTCGGTTCAGACCTTCCGTTTGAATTGCATGATGAAGCCCTACTCTCCTTTGCGTTGATGTTCACCCCACATCGATGAATGGCACTTGCTCAGAGAGCAACACACAAAAAAAGAGGGGCCCACCTCGGAATAGACCTTTCGTCTGTTCTGATGAAACACTTCCACTTGTCTTTGTCTAAGATCCACCACGATGAATCCCATCCAGTCTAGATCTTACATCTATTCTGAAGAAACCTACCACACGTCCCGGTACCGATGATGAAACCTGCTATTGATCGAGTGGCGCACTGCTCGATCGGTGATGAAACCTGTCCAGTTTAGACCTTACGTCTATCCCGATGAAACATATGAAACCTTTGCATTGGTATGATCCCAATACTAATGATGAAATCTGCTATTGATCGGTTGGCAGACTGCCTGATCGATGCTAAAACCCATCCAGGGTAGACCTTCCGTCTGCTCTGACAAACACGACACAGCTGTCTGAATCAATTCAGACCCTTCGTCTGGATAGATCATGAAACTCTATTCCTTTGCGTTAATGTCAAACCCCACATTAACGATGAAACTCACATTTCCAGCAAATGACCTCGTGCCCGAGCTGCTATCTATATCCTCTAAATCAATTCGGACCTTTCGTCTGGATAGATCATGAAACCCTATTTCCCTTTGCATTGATGTTGACACCCACATCAATGATCATGTATCCACAATAAACATATGGCCCCATGGTCCATAGAATGAAAGTTCTAGTTCCAGGAAAGACGATGACAAAAGAAAAGAGAAAGAATAAAAATATATATATATGAAAAGTGGGGTTAAAAATAGAGATACCCCGCCAGACTTGTTCAGGCATTCTGGACAAGGGCAAGAATGGCTAAAACCCAGCTGTGGTGAAAACCCAAAAGGGCACTGCAGGCAAAATCGGGTACCCCGCCACGTGAAAACCCGAAAGGGCGCGTGGGCAAAAGCAAGAGGGGGCTGGCTCCAGTGAAAACCCGAAAGGGCTCCTGGGCCAGTAATGTGGTAATTCTGAGAAATTCCATACTTCCTTCCCTTGATATGGCCTTCCGTTAACCGTTTGGCTCCTTGCCCGGTCAACGATGAAACCTTTCCAGGGCAAACCTTACGTTTACCCTGATATAATCTGCATACCCTCTTACAAATGTCCCACCGACAATAAAACCCATCACCATTCTGATAAATCCTATCCAGGCTAGACCTTACGTCTATTCTGATGAAACCTATGAAACTTCTGTGCATCGATATAAACCCAATGTCGATGATGAAACCAGCTATTGATCAACTGGCACCCCGCCCGATCAATGATAAAATCCTACCCAGTCTAGACCTTACGTCTATTCTGATGAAACCTATGAAACTTCTTTGCATCGATATAAACCCAATGTCGATGATGAAACCAGCTATTGATCGACTGGCACCCCGCCCGATCAATGATAAAATCCTATCCAGTCTAGATCTTACGTCTATTCTGATGAAACCTATGAAACTTCTTTGCATCGATATAAACCCAATGTTGATGATGAAACCAGCTATTGATCGACTGGCACCCCGCCCGATCAATGATAAAATCCTACCCAGTCTAGACCTTACGTCTATTCTGATGAAACCTATGAAACTTCTTTGCATCGATATAAACCCAATGTCGATGATGAAACCAGCTATTGATCGACTGGCACCCCGCCCGATCAATGATAAAATCCTATCCAGTCTAGACCTTACGTCTAATCTGATAAAACCTATGAAACTTCTTTGCATCGTTATAAACCCAATGTTGATGATGAAACCAGCTATTGATCGACTGGCACCCTGCCCGATCAATGATAAAATCCTACCCAATCTAGACCTTACGTCTATTCTGATGAAACCTATGAAACTTATTTGCATCGATATAAACCCAATGTCAATGATGAAACCAGCTATTGATCGACTGGCACCCTGCCCGATCAATGATAAAATCCTATCCAGTCTAGACCTTACGTCTATTCTGATTAAACCTATGAAACTTCTTTGCATCGATATAAACCCAATGTCGATGATGAAACCAGCTATTGATCGACCGGCACCTCGCCCGATCAGTGATGAAACCCTGCCAGGATAGACCTTACGTCTGTTCTGATGAAACTGCATATCCTCTCATGTCCCACCTGCGATAACCACTACCCAGTCTAGGCCTTACGCCTACTCTGATGAAACCTATAAAATTTCTTTGCATCGATATGAGCCCAATATCGAAGATGAAATCATGCACTGGTCGATTGGCACATTGCCCCCACTGGCTTTGAAACCTACCCGGGATGGACCATTCGCCCGTTCCGGATGATGCTCTAGGCCTTTTTATTCACATTCCCGCAAATAGTCTCCCTTGCGGCACATATGGCCAAAGAAGAAGTTTGCTACTACCAACAGAATTCGGTTTAAGCACGCCCCCCGGATGCCGTCACGCGGTGGAGCGAGTTCCCCATCCTTTCTATGAAGGGATGGACGCTCTCCTGCCAGGTACGGGCCATTCACAGGAGGGACTGCTAGAACCACTACCTCACTTCCCAAAGTGATGAAACCACATAGAAAAGACGATGGATACACATGAAGCCGAAGATTCCTTTTCATTAAAAAAAGAAGTACACAAAGAGCCCCGAGGGGACACTGTATCACAAAAGAGGGCAGAAGAATACAAAGAAGAGATAATTCAAGGCCGCCGGAAGATATCTTCAAAGGCCAAAAGACCCACATCGGGAGCGGCTCTTAGCTCGTGAAGGCGCACCTCCTCTTCCTGAAGCTTCACGGACATACCCTGGAGAGACATCACCCGTCCCTCCAACAAGGCCACCTCCTCGGTGGACTGTGGCCGAATAGAGGATAATTGTTGCAGCTCGGCTCGAAGTCCAGCGAGTTCCGCTTCCAGAATGGCTATCCGGTCCTGGACAGCTTCCTCCCACTGAACAACACTCTGTAGCTCAGCTTGGCGTTCGTCAAGGGCAAGCGTCAGCTTCTCCAGCTCAGATTTGCACTCTGACCTCTGCAACTTCAATGCCGTCAGCTTGTCAGTCATAGTCCATGCTAGGAAATCCCTCCGATGCACGAATTTCAGTAGAAGCAGAACACGCTGAACCCATATGTTCAAAGGGCAGCCCATGGCCTGTAGGCCGGCAGTGAAGCGATCAGCAATTTCCTTCAGCTGCAAATGTGTCAAGCCAGGCTGGGATTCTACTAGCTGGCGCAGCATATCCAGGTTCTGCCAGACAAAGCTCTCAGACGATGCGAAACCAAAAGAAGCGGAGGGGATCACTTCAAAGGTCACTTCACTATCAATGTCCGCCCACAGCGTAATAGCCGGCCGAGAGGACGAAGACGGAAAATCTACTGGGAGAGCTGGCTGGTCCCTCTCTATACTCTCCTGCCGAGCCGAAGACTCCTCTGCTACCGCTGCCTTAGGAGTTATGGCTTGAACACCCGCAGGAGGAGAATCAATAAATGATGGAGCTATCTCTTCATGGGTCTCCTGAGTGGGGGCTTCATCTTCAACTGCTCTTTCTCGTAATGGGGACGAAGGCGCCCTAGTCTGTGGAGGCAGAAATCTAGACTTTGTGGCCACTATGGCAGGGACTGCTGACTCGGGTTCTGACTACCGGAAGAAAAATGCGCGCCGAGAACCTGGCAAAGGGGACGCGCCGAGAGGGGCCGTGCCGAGTCAGGGCACGCCGAGAACCTGTAAGGTGGCCTCGCCGAGAAGCAGCCCAACCTCACGCCGAGAAGCCTGTGACCCTCGTGCCGAGAAGGTTTCGAAAGTACTGAAAAGAAAAGAAAACTCATTAGAAAAGAGCATAGAAATAAAAAGTATGTGTGCACAATATTGCTACAACAACATGGTCAAGCTGAAGGACAATGTCAAAGAGAAATCGAGGAAGATACCCTCGAATGCTAAAAAGGCACCTGCGGACCCCGTGCCGCTTGCTTTGCGCTTACGCCGTCCGCAGGTGGGGGGCATTTGTTGACACCTTGAAAATGATCAAGGGCAGAAACGGAATTGAAAAGAAGATTAGACTCGCAGCGAAAGATTGATGGGGAAGCTCGTCAACCATCTGCCCGGCTGAAGCCTCTTCAGGCCAAGCTGATATCCGGTGTCGTCGTCGGCCAGACGGCAGCACTGATAAAGTAGCAGTCACTTGACTGATAAGATATGAGCAGACAAAGATGAAGCCAAAACCAGCAAATAAAGATTTTAAAGACTCCTGCAAAGTCAGAACGGAGGAAGAACTGTACCAGGCTAAAAAAATGTTATCTTGTCTTGTCATCATTCAGGTGACAATGCTGATGAAATGATACCCGGTTTTGTCATCGTTCAGATAGCAATGCTGATGAAATCCCGGTCCACCGACTGATGAAATCTCAGAATGATCTCAATAAAAGCTATGCCACCAATAAAGGGCCCTCTCCGGTTCTGATATATATATATTTGAAGGACTAAGAAAGGCCAAGGCATATGTGAGGTTTAGAAGCCCTAAATGGGCCAGCCAAATGGGCTCACGAAAGAGCGGCGTCGGGATACTCTACTAATGCCACCTAGCGCGCCGGGAGCTGCCACACTCGACTGATGCGCGCCGTGAAGGTGAGAAGGCACATCGACTTCCATCAGCCGAGAGGTCAGGAAGGGCTGGGTATATAAAAACCCACTCATTCGAAGAAGCAGGCGAGAGGGCGAAGAGGCGAGCAAGGGTTTTGGCAACCGGGAACCTACCTCCTCCAGAAAGAAAGAAAAGAGCGAGAGACAGAGAAAAGAAAAGAAAAGCAGAGAAGGGAAGTCGAGGCCTATCGAAGGTGGGCACCCGGGGAGGGAGAGGAGTCAATGCTCCGCCCTCCCCCCCCCCTTTCTGTAGTTCATGTTCTTAATTTCGATTGTTTCTCTTTCCTCTTCCTCTGATGTGCCCTGCAGTGCTGTAACCGGTTTCGTACCGATAGGATGATGTATTACTGTTGCTTTCTTCCTGTGTATCTCCTCCGATGTATGAGTCAGGCGGAGTATCAGTGTTGAATGAATGGATATGACAGGTTGCAGTTGACGCCTGCTGTTCGTCTCTCTGAAGCCTTGTTGCCATCCCCCATGTCTTCTACCTTATTTTGATTTCATAGCATGCTATCCCCCTCCCCAGTTTGGTCAATAGTCTGCTGATTCGCCGGGTTTTCAAATGCTCTCTATGCTTATTCCAGAGCCAGGGACAGACCATCCCTTGGCCTCCGGGACAAAGTAGAGCTATACGATGACCGCCATTCATGGAATTCCGGAGTCTTAGATGTTCATGTTTGTCATCGAAGTCAAGCCTGGGCCAGAGACAGCCATCTCTTGGCTCCCAGGATGACAAAAGATAACATAAAAATTGTCCCCGGGGACTTTATACAGTAATGGTGACAGAGATCCTCTAGACCCTGATCTTCCCCAATTCCTCTTCGATCATGGCCTTCCTTTGGAGCCTAAACCTAATCCAGTTCCAATTTGATGAATTGATTCACTTTTATCCCAAAGAAACCCTCTATCCTGGTCTGGACCATCAAGAAACCCAAAACAGGGTGCCGTAAAACTCTAAAACTCATCCCGGCACCCTCATCCATCTCGGCTTCACGAACAGTAGAATAGGTGAATAGTCCTCGGCGCAAGCGTTCCCGCGCCGAGAACCCCATCTTCTTACCTGCGCCGAGAAGCCCTTCTCTTGGCCACCTTGTTGGCGTGCCGAGAAGCCTGCCCCCTTGGCCTCATCTCCTGTGCGCCGGGAACTCCCTCAGCCTAGCCTTCTGGCGCCGAGAACCCTAACTCCTTGGCCTCCTTGCCTGCGCCGGGAACCCTAACTCCTTGGCATCTTCTGGCGCCGAGAACCCTATCCCCCTAATCTCCACCTTCGCGCTGAGAACTCCACTAATGCTAGCTTCCCGGCGCCCCAAACATGACCTTGTAAAGAACCCTTCCCGGCGCGCTGGTTTTCGCGCCGGGAACCTATATGCCCATTCAAAGCTGTGCCGAGAAGCTGCCCTGCCATCCAACTGAACCCCCAGCACCTGGATCAAACTCACCCAGGGATATCCATGAGTCACCAAACCTGTCCTGGGGATAAATTTAAAGGGAGTCAGACTCCCTTATGTTCCACTGATTCCACATCTGATTTATGCGCAATTCCTTCAGCGCAGGTGAGCTCTGCCACTGCATGAGTGCCACCGGCTTCTATAAGGGAAGAATCGGACATCGCCCTAGGGCATACATATGCAATTCGGGAGGTTCGGCCTCTCTTTCTCTCAGCTTTCATTCCGGCACTCCGTGGGTGATAGCCTATTCTCTCCTGGGCATAATCCTGATTATGGGGAGATGCTGCCGGAATGTCGATCGACGTTTTAACCCCGATAAGCCCCAGGAAGTGCACATCATACACCTCCCGGCCGGCTCGATCTCTCGGGGGATACAAATGCTTCGAGGCTTTCGGCCGGATGAGAAACGTGAACGGGGATATGTCTCCGATGATTGCTCAGGCCCCGTCTCGCTACTGCGTGGACGGTGTCCTATTTCTACCCGGCATGACCCACACAAGAGGAGGTCATGTTGATTTAATAAGTCTGTCTTTATTCAATCACCTTCTTAGAATAACAAGAGCTTTAATATTATGCACGGTCATTTTCAACCGCCCCGAGTGGCCTCCTATTCTGGCGTTTAATCAATGGTTGTCCTTCCTTGGAAGGGCGTAATTAACGTCATAGCCTTTATGGTATGACGGACTTCTGGTCCCGACTCGGACCTCACAATCGACTGACCAAGTCAGGTCGAGCGCACGATAAAATTGTCACTCCGGTGACTGGCACGCCTAACAAACCAACCAATAAACCAATAAACACACATAATAAAATAAATAAACAAACGATGAAAAAAAAATAAAACCATCCCCACAACACTCTCGAGATGCTAAACTTGCTGCATGTATGTTAAAGAGACAGTTGAGGAAAAAGCTGCCTACCTATCCTTGTTGAAAAATCTGAAATGAAAATGAAAGATAGAGCAATGCTCGGTCTCACTGAGTAAACTGGGCACATGTCACCTGAGACATGATGTTGTTCATATCTGAAAAGTGTTGACTAGTATCTCTGTTCAAAATGAGGTGAAATGGTTCTGTATTCTGAGTAACCGGGGATTCTGGCATGAGCTCCATGTGTCTACTCGTGTAAAAATGAATCATTTAAACCTGATCACTCTTGAAAAATTTTGACTATCATGTGATCTTGGTGCGGTAAAAAAAAATGTGGTGAAAACTCATTGTGGTATAGCGAAGCCTCCAATACGCTATTCTCAAAAATTGAAGTGCAGTCTGTGAAATGTCTCATTGTGTTTATCTGAAAATCTGAATATCCATATTGCAACTATCATTTTTCATGTTACTCACTTACACATCTGGAAATTTGATTTAATATGTATTCAGAAAGTTGATTGACTGCATTAGCAATTGCATAATTCTCCTATATGATTGCACAACCTCCCGTGTGCTACACATGTGCATTCCGATTGGCATGACCCTCATGCACCCTTCCTATACCTATACCCTCTTATATAAGTAAGGGGGAGATATGCTTGCATGTCTATATATACGTATCTGCCTGGTTACATTGTGTGCTCATCATGTGTCATAAGTTGCATGTATATAGCCTCATGCATTTTATAAGAAAATTAAAAATTTGAAAATCACTAAAAATCTCACAAAAATTGGACTTCAATTTGCTTACACTTGCCATATGGGGTTTTTGCTTTCCATTGGTATCATGCTTGCATTCATAGTATCATCACATGCTTGCATTGAGTTCTTACGCATTTCCAGAAAATATAAAAATCAAAAAATTGAAAATAAAAGAAAATCTTTTGATGTGCTCTTGCATGTTGTGAACATCTGATATGGGTTCTCTTATTTGCATGCTATCATGCTGACTATCTCAGCTTGTGAAAATCTGATATGAGGCCAATCATTACCTTCCATTGGCATCCATGCATGCTTGACTGAATTTGCCTCAAATGGTATCATATTGATGTGTGAGAATAATCACATCTTGGTCTCCTCAAGAGGGAGAAAGACTTGCTCTTACTTCATTGGTTTCTTCCAACTCGTTTGATACTGTTGTTGTGGGAGAAAGATTTGCATTATCCCGCTTTTTGATTATGTCAAAGGGGGAGAAAAATTGATGATTATTGTTGACAGGGGGAGAAGTTGATGACTATTGTTGATAGAGGGAAAAGAACATTTGTGCCATTATGTTATATCATCCTAAGTTTATCATTAAATTTATCATCATCACTAAGTTTATCATCATCAAAAAGGGGGAGATTGTTGAGTTATGATTTTGATGATTGTTGTGATTATTGTTCATGACTGTTATGGTTTTGATGATAACTAAACTTAATGTATGATTACGTGATGATAACTAAACTTGCATGGTTCGGATGGCAAATGGCAACGATTACATGGTCTTGATCTTTGGTTTGTATATAATCTTTGGTTGAATGTTTGATGTCAATGGGATGCATATATAGATCATTTGGATTCACAAAATGAAGGCTTCATGAGAATCTTGGTTGAAAGTGGTAAATGGCATCGAAGTGATTGAACTTGCATTGTCTTAACTTCATTTACTCTCTTATGTAGGTTTAAAATGGAATGCCAATCTCATATGCAAAGGTATCAAGATTCATGGTGAGAACTTGGCACCTTACATGTGTATATTTTTGGGAGAAAATGGTTTAGGTCGACCTAAAGGACAGTTTAGGTTGACCTAAAAACACTGTAGCTAGCGGTCGACCGCCAGGAGCTAGCGGTCGACCGAAAATCCCAGAAACTAACGGACAGCAGTTCTCTCAGTAGCGGTCGACCGCCAGAAGCCACCGGTCGACCGCCAGCCCCGAGCCAACAAAAGTTGACTTTGTTCTCCACTTCGAGAAGAGCCATTCTCATTACATTTCTTTAATCCTAATGACACCCAATCATCCACAAAACATGGATCTGGTCTGGGACTTGTCTTTGGACCATTCAAGGGTCATAAAAATATATTTGTGAAGTCATAAACCCCCTTTTGCCTCTGGGTTCATAATAGACCTATTGGGGGTCTTTTTGGATGGTTCTAGAAGGGTGATCATGGTCTTTTCATGTCTTCTACATAGGCATATGTGTAAGCTACGAATTTAACAAGTGGAACTCTAATGTGTTCATTGTTTTCTATCTTGTAGGTGAAGAAAGGGAAGAAAGGAAAGAAGAGCTCAAGCCAAGGGGTTTTGATCTTCATCCAAGAGGTTTTGAAGATTGCAGAAGAAGGAAAAGTGCAGCAGATCAAGGAGAGGATCAAGAAGATATCAAAATCATCACCATCCAACTGGAGCTTCAAGCTACCATTTCTATTCGTCTTGAAAATCAAAGGGAGAACAATCTCTACATCCTTTAGTTGCTATTTTGAT
Organism: Amorphophallus konjac; assembly: GCA_022559845.1. Taxonomy (NCBI): domain Eukaryota; kingdom Viridiplantae; phylum Streptophyta; class Magnoliopsida; order Alismatales; family Araceae; genus Amorphophallus; species Amorphophallus konjac. The sequence goes on from CM040125.1 coordinate 58,910,435, forward strand.
ATGGTTGCCATGAGTTCTATTTTGATCTGAGCTTATATTGTTACTTGTGTTTACTTTCAAACCTGAAAATACTTTGTGTGTGTGACCGTTTGTGTATACGGTCGTGGTTAATCGCCTGCGTGTGGTCATATGTGTTATTATGCTACGTTTGTTGCAGCGTGTGTATGCATGTGTGGTAGTGATCCGGTTGTCGGATCGAGTTGGAGTTCATCCCCGTGTGTGTGTGTGTGTTGGAGCTTGTCTCCGTGTGTAGTTTGGGGCGCGTCCCCGTGTGTGTGTGCAGGTGTCGTCCTGCGTGTGTGGTTGGAGCATCGTCTCTGTTTGGGGATTCATTCCCAAGTGAAGCCTCACCGGATTTGGTGAGGGGTGGACGTAGGATTGCCGTCGTTGCATCCGAACCACCTTAAAAACCGCTGTGCATTGTGTGTTATTTGTGTGGTTTGATTATTTTCGTTGCATGGTCGTGTGGGAACGGTGAGTTTGAGAGTATTGGTTAATTAGTTTTCAATTGTTAATTATTGTTTACCATATATTTTGTAAAAAGCTAAAAGTTTCCTTAAAATCTGTAAACACCCAATTCACCCCCCTCTTGGGTGTCATTGATTGCGGGACTTCATATTTTTCTCAGGAACCTTACTTTCCAAATGGCCGCTAACCGAGCAAATTGTGAGGCCATGCAGCAAACCGTCCAGGGTCTCACCCAGGCCCTACAAACGGTAGCACAAGCAAGTGCGCGAGCTGGTGCGGGGGATCTTCATCGAAGCTTTTGAAGCATGAACCCTCCATGGTTCTCGGGATCGTCCAACCCCGATGAGGCCGAAACTGGATTGATGAGATGGACATGATATTGGATGTTATGCAATGCACGGACTAGGAGAAGGTCCTACTAGCAACCTTTAAGCTCAACAAAGATGCGCGTACCTGGTGGAAGGCCACTTCAGCTCATCTTCATAATGCTCAACTGACCTGGGAGGAGTTTCTTGAACTCTTCCGTGAAAAATATTTTTCAGAGCATGTCTGAGAAAGGAAGGCGGCGGAGTTTGCCTCCCTTCGGCAAGGCATGATGTTTGTAGCTGAATATGAGCTACAATTTTCAAGGCTGGCACCATACGCTCCGCATCTTCTTAGTACAGAGTTGTTGAAGGCCAATCATTTTATGGATGGACTACATCTCATCTTTGTTAAACAACTTGGCCCGTAAAATATTCAAACCTCTACGGAGATGGTACATAGGGCCCATTTGTGTGAAAGGACCCTCGAAAAGATCGAGAAATTCAAAGGCAAAGGTGAAGAATCTAGCTGCAAACATGACAAGAAAGGGAAGAAAGAAGAAAAATTTAGCATCACGGGAACCTACAAATCTAATGATAACAGGCAGAGGTCTCGGAACGGCAATGGCAACGACAAGAGCAAGACAGTCAAGGAGAAGAAAATCAAGTCATGACGGCTTCCACGTTCTGTGAGAAGTTCGGTAATTCGGCTGAAGAGTGCTGGAAGCACCTTGGCGCTTGTCTCTGTTGTGGCAGCACGGAGCATCGCATGCCCGATTGCCCCCTTATGAAGGAACAACCCTCCAAAAATGATGGTGGGCATAGGCAGCAGGCACGATTAAATGCCGTAATGGATGACGAAGCCGCTAAGGAAGATGGTCTGATAGAAGGTGAAGAGGGGCGATCTCGCGCTGGTCTTGAGCTGGGGAGATGATCACCGATCAGTGAACTGTAAGGAAGGGAAACAGATCAGGGGGCCCAGGGGTGGTTCCCTTGGGTAAACCCTCCGATGCCTAAGTCAGTAGAGCAGTGGTGGAAGCTATGAAAAGAGGAGTGGGGAGATGCACGAGATCCCTCTCCACCAAGGTGGTGAAGTGGTTCCTGCTCAGGGAGTTTTAGGCGTGTGTAGGCCCTTACCGTTTGCTAGAGGGAGTCCCCGGTTTAAATAGTGCGCTAGCCTCATGAGTCCCGTAAGCTGAGGAGTTTCAGGCGAGAATTACGTCCTCAACGTGAGCTCTTTACGTCCTCATCATGAGATCTTTATAGCCTTGAGGAGTCGTGGGTTCCTTATCTTTGTGAACTCCTGCTCATAAAGGGCTCTCAACGGCAGCGTGGATAAGCAATCGTCGCTCGACCCAAGGATGAAGAGTGCCAACCCTATTCGGGCGATAGGCATAGCTCGGATGAGGCTCGGCCGGAGTGGGCGCGGAGCGCTAGCCTTTATCCCGGCGAGGGGGATGGGTTGGTCTTGGGTCTTCCTCCGATCGGACCGACGCTCCGGCCTTCCGAGCCTAATGGCCGCCGAGAAAGGGCTTGATCCCGAGTGACTTTATTGGGCTTTGATGCTAAGTGGGCCCTGCGGTGCTGTCACTTAGATAAGTCGGGCCTCGTTTGGTCCTGGTGGACCTAGTTCGGCCTGCTCTTAGATGGGCTACAGAAATCCCCCTCTCCACTTGTCCCCCTCCTACTCCCGAGCCTTGGTAAGCTCGGAAGAGTAGCCGTTACGGTTGTGGACCAGCGTGGCTCGGGTGGGTGAGATCTGGCGGTGTTAAGAAGCCACGTGTCATGGTCACCTGGGCCCGTAATAATGATGATCCTGACGGATTTGAACCGAAGGGGCCCCCTTTTCTCAGAGTTCGAAACGACGCGCCACCTTCCACGTAGGAATATAGGCGTTGTGCGCTTGTCGTCGCTCCAGACTCCCTCCGTTTTAGGGTTTGGCTCTCCTTCGTGCTTGCTTTGGGGCTCTTTGATGCGTCGTGAGGACATGACGGAAGAGTAGAGGCTTGCAGCGGCGCTCGCAGAGTTGGCGGAGATAACCGCAGAGGTGGTTCGACAGCTTCCTCTTCCTCCAGAGTCTTCGGAGTCCCGGGAGCATTCCTCTTCAAGTTCCTCTCCAGATTCCATGGCGGAATAGCGTCTGGAGGTCGAAGAGTAGGAGGGTGAGCCTGCGGCGAGGGCGACGGTGATACCGCCAGCTCCAAACTGCAGCGAGCTGGGGGAGGCGGAGGTGAAACGACTGGAGCACCAGTTTCACCTGCCCTATAAGTTTTACTTCACTGCGGCTACTCCGCACGAGACGAGCTTGGATTCTCATATGGGCCATATCTACACCTTCCTTCTGTTGTGGAAGGGTGGGTTCCGCCTTCCCTTCGAGCCCTTTGTTCTAAAGCTTCTCGATTTATTTCGGTTGGCGCCCGTACAGTTGGTAGCCTTCTCTTATCTTCTTCTTTCTGCCTTCGCATCCTCTATCGTCAATGCGGGGTTCCTCCTTCCTTGGACCTCTTCCATTATTTTTTCGAGTTGAAGGCGCACCCCTCGGTCGGGAAGGGCTTCTCTTTCATCTAGGTGAGGCGGAATAGGAGCTGTGTCTCCTTGGCCGCGAAGGATTCTTCGCACAAGGGATGGAAAACTCAGTTCTTCTGGGTGGGGATTTCTTCGGTGGAGGAGACTTGGAGGTGTCCCGTAATCCCTAATTTCCATCTGAACATCCCTCCGAGGCAGGACGAGTTTTCTTCGGATGTGGAGAAGTATGCGGCCGTTCTGCTGAAGCATCGCCAGTCCACGGAGGAGCTGATTACCCCGGAGAACATCGAGCGGTGCCTTCTCACGCGGCTATAGCCGACAGGTTCGGATGCTACAGATCAGCTTCTTCGTCAGATGATGAGACCATTTTCTTTTCCTGACCATATCTTCTTCTGCGTAGACGCCAGGCGGCCGGCTGTGGACGAGGAGCCTGCGGCCGAGCGGGCGGTGATCGATCTCGGCGATGATTCGGCTGCCGACGAGCCGCGAGCTCCCGAAGGGCGCTCCCGAGCCCAAGACAAGGGCAAGGGAATGGCCCAGGAGGGGACTTCCAGGCCGCGGGGGTCCAAGCACAAAGATCCCGTAGAGGGCATGATACGAAACGCCGTGATGGCCAAGAAGTGGGCCAAGAAGGCCGGGTTCGACCCTATTGTCAAGGGGACTCTGGCTCGGCGGCTCTCCCCACTTCCGAGCGAGATAGGGCCGACCCTATTGGGCCGGCTCCCCTATCCGCCGAGCGAGAGGGGGCCGAGGAGGCTAGGACCGCTTCTGGGGGCGGCGGCGTCCCTGGATCGGCTCTCCCCTCAGCGGGAACCGAGGGGGCCGGGGTTGAAGCGGGCGATGCTGGGACCACGGCCAAGAGTGGGGCGTCGATTGAGGCGAGCGGCGCTCCGGGTGGTGGTGCAGGTGTCGAGCCGGTCAAGTCCGGGGGGTCGCGAGGAGCGGCGACACAGCCCCAACCGACCAAGGCAAGAGGGGCGATAAAGCAGCGACTCGATCCGGGCCGGCCTGTGGGGCTCCCGAGGAGATGCCGCTTGGAGGTGGGGCCCTTATTTTGGCGGCTCTGGAGAGGCTGGGCATCCAGGGCCCTCTGTATCAGGTATGTCACAGCATAGCTGCGAAGGTGGTGAAGGGGGGAGATAGGCAGTGCTCCCCGCCTGCGGCTCTCGAGCTGGTTATGGAGGGCGGCTTGGTCTTGGCCCAGATGGGGGCCACTCTGGCTGAAGCTTACACTCGGTCGGAGTCAGAGCAGTCGACCCTTGCCTGGACCCTTGGTGGGTCGGACAGGAAGGTGGATCATCTCTCCTCAGTTAAAGAGCTGGCGCGGGCGAGCCAAGTGGAGGCCCGGACAATGTCCGAACAACTGGCTCGGGCCCGCGAGTCGCTCGAGAGGAAGAGCAAGCTTCTGGAGGAGGAGCGTTTGGCCCACGTCGAGCTAGATGGCCGGTGGAAGGCTGAGCGCGCCGAGCTGGTGGACCAAGCCGAGGAAGCCGTGCGTCTTCGAATGGAGGCCGAGGCTGATCGGGCCGAGGTGGACAAGCAGATGGTCGAGGCCGAGTGGAGGTTATCCGAGGCTGGAGCGGGAGAAGGCCGAACTCGCTGGTAGGTTGGAATCGGCTGGGGCGGAGGCACTCGATCAATACAGACGCTCAGAGGCCTACCGGGTCGATCTTAAGGAGGCTGCCCTCCCCTACTATGAGTCAGCACTTCGCCGGGGCATCCGCAAGGGATTCAAGCAAGGCTATGATCGGGCCATCTCTTACGCGGAGGAGCAGGCGTCTGAGACAATCAATTTCCCATCCGGGCAATGCTATGACTCGGATTTATCATCCTCCGATTCTTCTGGTTCGGCGACGAGGAAAAAGACCAGGGGGACTCTTCGTCCGAGGGGTCGCCAACTCCGGATGCCTCGGGAGGGCGCGCAACCGAGGCAGTTCCCACGCCGGTGGGGTCAGTGCAAGGGTCGGCCGTCGCCGAGAGTGCGGGGGCAGACCGTCCCGATCCTCCCACTTTCGAGCCTCAGGATGGGCAAGAGGCCTAATGTATCTATTTTGCTTTTTCTCCTTGTATGTTTTCCTTTTTTCGAAGAAAAGCTTCTTTTTTTGTGTAAAGAACGTAAGGCAGTAGCGTTAGGATGAAGACTTAACTCTTTTGTGCCACCATTGCCGTAGTTTGACCAGCGTATCTGCAGTAGTTGGAAAGTGTCGATACTTTCTGCGCGGATCTCGCATGATGGCTGGGCGATCGTCTGACATGGTGTCTTTCCGTTTTCTCATGCTTTCACTGCCCGACCGCTTCGTGTGTCCCGTTAGGATGGAACCGAGGAGTCTGAGGTGACCGTCCGTAGGGAGAAGTCCCTTTAGCGTGTTTTTGAGGGGAGACTCATTTAAGGCAAGAAACCTCCCTTCGCCTATAAAAGGTCTGAAGGGCGTCTCCCCCTCTCCATCGCTTAGGGTTTTCTCTGACAGTCTTCTCTCTCTCCTTCTTCACAAAGCGTTGTGCCGTCGAATTTGAAGCATGGAAGACGCTCCGGAAGATGAAGCTGCCGATGATGGGGTGCAGAGAGTCCTTGCTGCTTCGGATTTGAAGGGAGTTCGACGGCCGACGGGCGGATTTGAAGGGGGCTCGACGTGTGGAAACACGTCGCCCTCTTTTATCAGTTCCGGCCGGCGCTTGCGGGGAGGGGTGTGACGGCGGACGGATGGGGGAATCAGGCATCCCTTTCACTCGCCCCTTCCCGCTCACTCTCTGGAGGAGATTTCTCAAAATTCCTCTCCACTTCCTGCTTCTCCTTCTTTCTCCCCGCAGCTTCTTTCTCTCTCTTCTGCCCTTCTCATCATTTCTTTCACTCTTCGGAGGGTGCCCCTCGACATCCTCTTTTATTAGTTGGCTTTCTCTTCCCCTTCATCTTCCTCGTTCAACTTGGAAGGTAGCCTTCTTCTTCCTAATCCCTCTATCACCTTTGTTCCGAGTTACCCGAGCCAACGGGGTTGACTACCCTTAATCCGAGCCTAGTTTCTGCACGAAGCAGAGTCAGTGGCTGGACGCGGGGAGGCTAACCGAGTCAGCCGAGCGATGGGCTCGTACGACGGCGCCAGATGGATTTTTGCTTTTTTGACATGTATTGTCTTGGCTTCGACTTTTCTCATGTACAAGTTGTTTGAATAAAAGAGGAAAGGAAACTTTTGTTTTATTTCATACTGCTTACACAATGCTCGGCGTTCAGAAGTAGAACTTGCGTAGTGTAGTCGCATTCACGTTCGAGGGATGGGTTCTCCTTTCATAGTAGATAGTCGATACGCTCCTTTCCCGAGCGTCTCGACTACTTGGTAGGGGCCTTCCCAATTAGGGGATAACTTGCTCGTCGCCTCAAGTGGTCGAGAGGCTTCGGCTTTTCTGAGAACAAGTCTCCCGGCTGGAAGTGTCTATCTCAAACTTTGGCGTTGTAGTATTGAGTGAGGCGGCGTTGATATTCCGTTGCTCGGATGCGGGCAATCTCTCGGAGTTCATCCGCTAGGTCGAGGTTTTCGAGCAGTTTCCGGTCGTTTGCCTCGGCGAGAAACAGATGACTCGGAGGGGGGGATTGGCAATCTCCAACGGGATCACGGCCTCGGTGCCGTACACCAGCTGAAAGGGACTTTCACCGGTTGCCATTCTGGGAGTCGTTCTGTGTGACCAAAGTACGTTCAGAAATTCCTCAAGCCAGCTGCCCTTGGCTTTGCCGAGCCTGGTCTTGATGCCTTTTAAGATAGTCTTATTGGCATTTTCGACCAGCCCGTTAGCCTGAGGGTGGGCGACCGAGGTGAAGTGATTACGAATGTTTAGGTCGACGCATCTGTCTCGAAAAAATGAGAATCAAATTGCCGACCGTTATCGCTTACTATCACCCGGGGGATGCCGTAGCAATAGATGATCGACTTCCAGACAAAACTCCAGACGACTGTCTTGGTGATCCTAGCTGTGGCTTCGGCCTCGATCCACTTGGTGAAGTAATCGATGGTGACGATGACGAACTTCTTCTGGGCCTGAGCTGCAGGGAACGGCCCGAGGATGTCGATTCCCCACCGAGTGAAAGGATAAGGCTCGGCTAAGGTGACGAGCTTCGTTGCCGGCTGATGGACCAAGTGGTCAAATCGCTGGCATTGGTCACAGTGTTGTACGTAGGTCGAGTAGTCGTGCTGCAGAGTGGGCCATCAGTAACCTTGCCGTAGCAAGATCCTGGCGAGCGACCTCCCTCCTAAATGTGCTCCGCACATGCCTTCGTGAACCTCTTGAATCACTCGGTTGGCTTCATCAGTACTGAGGCACTTCAGGAGAGGACCGGAGAAGGATCTTCGGTATAGAGTGCCGTCCAGAATGACGAATCGCCGAGCTTGGTACTTCAATCTCCGGGCTTCCCGGGGGTCGGGAGGTTCTTGAGAGTCTTGGAGCCACGATAGGTAGGGGGTACGCCAGTCACTTGGGGAGGCCGAGTCAACAGCCAGGAGCTCCGAATCAATGCTCGGTCGCTCTAGCTCTTCGAGAAGGACAGATCGAGTACCCTCGGGGTCAAGAGAGGAGGCTAGCCGAGAGAGGGCGTCCGCTCGGGAGTTTTCTTCCTGAGCTATTCAGACTACCTCAAAACTCTCGAACTGTTGTGCCACGGCTCTGACCAGCTGGAGGTATTTGACCATCGGTGCTTCTCGAGCTTCGTAATCGCCGTTGACCTGGCTAGCGACCAGTTGGGAGTAAGTGTGAATTCTGACTCGCTCAGCCCCCAGCCGTCGGGCCATGCGGGCTCCCGAGATAAGGGCTTCGTACTCGGAGACGTTATTGGACGCCTGGAAGTTGAACTTCAAGGCGTATTGTAGCTCTGCTCCTTCGGGGGACTTCAGGAGGATGCCGGCGCCGCTCCCCGCCGAGTTGGAGGATCCATCGATGAACAATTCCCTGGTTGGCCCGGCGCGGACGGAGATTTTTCTTCGGTCGGGATGGTGCTCTCGGCGATGAAGTCAGCGAGCGCTTGTCCTTTGATAGCCGAGCGAGGTCGATACGATATATCGTAGGCCCCGAGCATGATGGCCCACTTGACGAGGCATCCCGAGGCTTCAGGGTGAGCGAGGATCCTCTTCAGTGGTTCGCTGGTCAACACGATGATGGAATGCCCTTGGAAATAGGGTCAGAGGCATTTGACTGAGGTAACCAACGCTAGCACGAGTTTCTCGGTTGCAGGCTACCTTCTTTCAGCCTCGTTGAGCACCTTGCTGGTGTAGTAGACCGGTCTCTCGACTCCCGAGTCATTTCTGACCAGGACCGAGCTAACTGTGGATGGAGTTGCCGAGAGATAGAGATGCAAGGCTTCACTTGGGACATGCTTGTTAAGCACCGGGGGCGAAGCCAGGAACTCTATAAGCTTGGCGAAAGCTCTTTGGCATTCCTCGTCCCATGCGAATGTAGCAGATGCCATTTTGGGCCCCCTCAACAGTTTGAAGAGGGGTAGGCATCGTTCGGCCGCACGGGACAAGAATCTGCTGAGCGCGGCAATGCGCCCAGTAAGGCGTTGAACATCCTTGATGCAGGTGGGTGGGCACATGTCCAGGATGGCATGGACTTTGTCGGGGTTGGCCTCGATCCCACGCTGGGTCACCAAGAAGCCCAGAAATTTCCCGGATCTTACTCCGAAGGCACACTTGGTGCGGTTGAGCTTCATATTGTATCTCAGGAGGGTGTCGAAGGTCTCTGCTAGGTCGGCAAAGTGGTCCTCGGCCTTGGGGGTCTTGACGAGCATGTCGTCGATATAGGCCTTGACGTTCCGACCGAGCTGTCCCTCGAACATATGATTGACCAGCCTCTGGTACGTGGCCCCAGCATTCTTCAACCCGAAAGGCATCTGGGTGTAGCAGTATACGCCGAAGTCGGTGATGAAGGTGGTCTTCTCGATGTCTTCTGGATCCATTCTGATCTGGTGGTAGCCCGAATAGGCGTCCAGAAAGCTGAGTATCTCGTTGCTCGAGGTTGAATCAACCAGTTGGTCGATGCTCGACAATGGATAGTAGTCCTTTGGGGTGGCTTTTTTCAAGTCGGTGAAGTCCACGCACATTCGCCACTTTCCCGAAGCTTTTGGCACCAGGACGACGTTAGCCAGCCATGTCGGGTACATGACCGATCTAAAAAGACCAGTCTTTTGCCCCTTGGTGACTTGCTCCTTGATGATCGCCTGCTTCTCTGGCGCGTGCTTCCTTTTACGTTGTTGTACGGGCTTCATGGTCGGGTCAAGGTTGAGTTTATGCATTACCGTCTCTCCCGGTATCCCGGGGAGTTGATCATCAGACCATGCAAAGACTCAGATGTACCCGGAAAGAAAATATTTGTATTGCTGCTGAACCTCAGATGGTAGGTCGGCTCCAATCTTTACTCCTAGGGTCGGGTTGTCATTTAGGAAAACCGTTAGTAGCTCGCCTCCAGGCTCAGAGGTTACGGTTTTTCCTCGACTTCCCGGGGGCCCTTGTTCTTGCTGTCCGGCCTTGTGGCTTCAACCGAGATATTATAGCACCTTCTGGCCGTCGCCTGGTTGCCCCGGACTTCCCCCACCCCATTTTTAGTGGGGAACTTCATCTTTTGGTGATAGGTAGAGGGCACCGCTTTCGTTCGGCTAAGGATTCCTCGGCCGAAGATCGCGTTGTATGCTATCATACCCTTGATCACTATGAAGTCCACCATGACCGTAACGGTTTTGGGTGGGGTGCCGAGAGTAACTGGCAGGCTTAGGGCTCCCTCGGGATAAGTGGCCTGGCCATTGAACCCGCAAAAGGGGGTTCGGATCGGGCGGAGTTTAGACGGATTCTCCCCCATCTTAAGGAAACACTCGTAAGATAATACATCAGGGGCACTTCCATTGTCAACTAGAATCCTGTCTACGTTACAATGGTTTATCGTGGCCGATATGACTAGGGCGTCGTCATGCAGGGTGGTCAGCCCTTCCAGGTCTTGGTCGGAGAAGACTATGACCTGGGGCTCACTTGGCGGGGCCTTGGGGGGCTCGATGGCTTGGCTCGCCCGCTCAGCATGACGCTTCCTTCCTCGACCACTGTCTCCTCCTGATGCAGCTCCTCCAGCGATGACGTTGATGTGGACCCCGCGAGGAGTGTTGTCGATTTCCTCTGGGGCGCCTCGGTCTTCCTTATGCCCGGCCACGAACCGGGATAGATGTCCCTGGCGGACGAGGCGCTCGATCTCATCCTGGAGCTGGTGGCAATCGCCGGTGTGATGCCCGTGGTCGCTGTGGAACAGGCAATGTTTGCTGCGATTGCGGCTTTTCGACCTCATTGGCTTGGGTAGGCGGAGGAGGCCCGAGCCTTTGATGTCTTCATATATCTCATACACTGGAGCGGTTAAGGGAGTGTACCGCTCGTACTTTCGGGACGGTTCTTTGTGCTCCCCGTCTCAGATCCGCCTCTTTCCTTGGCCCGAGCTTGACTCGGGTGCTCGCTTCTTGTCCCCCTCCCGACCCGAGCCGGTTGCGCCTCGGCATGCGCTGAGAACTTCTTCGCACTCAGCATGGCATAAGGCCAGAGTCACTAGCTCGGCAAGGGTCGAGGGAGGGTGGAGGACAAGTTAGCGGCGGAGGTTCTCATCCTGGGTGCCTCTGGTCAGTGCGGTTATGGCCGAGGCTACATCCAGGCGGGGGATTCTCAGGGCTTCCGATTTGAATCGGTTGATGTAAGCCCGGAGTCTCTCCCCTTGCGCCTGTTTGAGAGCCAATAGCCCCGCGATCGACCTCGGGGGGCCGCTGCCGGCGAAACTCTCCTTGAATACTCGCCCAAACTGCTTGAAGCCTCGGATGGATCCGGGGGCGAGGGCTCGGAACCATGCTTGGGCGCCTTGGACCAGGGTGGTCGCGAAGGCTCGGCATTTGATGGCGTCGGACGCCCCGTGAAGGGTCATCAGGGCATCGAAGCTGTCGAAGTGGTCGGCCGGGTCGCCTTGGCCGTCGTAAGGCTTGAAGATCGGGATGGAGGTTCTGGGAGATACCTCTGCCTTCAAGATATAGTCAGAGAACGGGGATCTCTCCTTGTCCTCTGGCAGAGAGGTCTTCTGTAAGGCGCGCTCCTGCTCTGCGAAGCGCCTCTCGAACTCTCACAGACGGAGGGAAAACTCCGACTGCTATTGCACCGTGGGGCTAGGGGGGAGTGATGGCAGGCTGTCCTGGCGCTCCCTGGGGACTTTGGTCTCTGGGTGCGGACGGCGTGCCCCAGGTTTCCCCCGTTTTGGTGTGGAGGAGGTCTCTTGCTCCGGAGGGGGGTCTTGTGAAGGTCCTCCTGACCTGTTGCGAATAAGCTGCCGCCCTCGGAGGGTGAAGCGACCTCCGGTAGTGTGTTGGGACGCGTCTCCGCGGGGATGGCTTTCCGGAGGGGCGCGTGACCTTCCTTCCCTGGCCGCCTGGGTCCTCATGAGTTCCACGAGGACATCTAGTTTTACGTTGAGGGCTTGGAAAGCGTCAGCGCTCTTGTTGGATGGTTGCCCTACTACCGCGGGCGGAGGTTGTTCATCGGCTGGGGTGCTGGCGTTGGAGGGGGGGTCTTGAGCGGCCTGAGAAGGGCCTTCTCCCCCCACCACCATGGCCTTCCCCCTATCACCGGCGATCTCCTCCCTGTACTTCTTCGCACCATGCTGGCTCTTTGATCGTTTCCCACAGACGACACCAGATGAAGAGGGGCGATCTCGCCCTGGTCCTGAGCTGGGGAGATGATCACGATCAGTGAACTGCAAGGAAGGGAAACAGATCAGGGGGCCCAGGGGTGGTTCCCTGGGGTAAACCCTCCGATGCCTAAGTCAGTAGAGCAGTGGTGGAAGCTATGAAAAGAGGAGTGGGGAGATGCACGAGATCCCTCTCCACCAAGGTGGTGAAGTGGTTCCTGCTCAGGGAGTTTTAGGCGTGTGTAGGCCCTTACCGTTTGCTGGAGGGAGTCCCCGGTTTAAATAGTGCGCTAGCCTCATGAGTCCCGTAAGTTGAGGAGTTTCAGGCAGGAATTACGTCCTCAACGTGGGCTCTTTACGTCCTCATCGTGAGATCTTTATAGCCTTGAGGAGTCGTGGGTCCCTTATCTTTGTGAACTCCTGCTCATAAAGGGCTCTCAACGGCAGCGTGGATAAGCAATCGTCGCTCGACCCAAGCATGAAGAGTGCCAACCCTATCCGGGCCATAGGCATAGCTCGGATGAGGCTCGGCCGGAGTGGGCGCGGAGCGCTAGCCTTTATCCTGACGAGGGGGATAGGTTGGGCTTGGGTCTTCCTCCGACCGGACCGACGCTCGGGCCTTCCGAGCCTAATGGCCGCCGAGGAAGGGCTTGATCCCGAGTGACTTTATTGGGCTTTGATGCTAAGTGGGCCCTGCGGGGCTGTCACTTAGATGAGCTAGGCCTCGTTTGGTCCTGGTGGACCTAGTTCGGCCGCTCTTAGATGGGCTACAGAAATCCCCCTCTCCAGAAGGTACAATCCATTTCTATTCACATCCTGCCTTTGTTTTATTCGATACCGGCGCTTCACATTCTTTTATTTCCACCACTTTTGCTAAAACTTTTCCAGTTTCACCTATTCCCTTACATTCTTTTATTTTCACCACTTAAAACTCATTACCCAAATAGTGAGGTAATTATAGAAGGCCATAATCTTCCTGCAAACCTCGTATGCGTTGACATGGAAGGCTACGATGCCATTTTAGGTATAGATTGGCTATGTGAACATTATGCCGACATAAATTGTCACCATAGGCGATTTTCCTTCTACAAACTGGACCTTCCAAAGTTCTCTTTCATTGACATCAAATATAGGAAGCATCATGTTCTTATTTCTTTTCTTTACGCCTGTAAACTCATCTCGCAAGGTTGTGAAGCCTTCTTTGCTTCCGTAGTTATCACTGAGTCCAAGGAACTCATTCTAGAGGAAATACCTATTGTAAGTGAATTCCCAGATGTCTTTCCTTCCGAACTACCCGGTTTACCACCTGCAAGGGAAGTTAGCTTCTCCATTGAACTAATCCCTGGAGTCGAACCTGTCTCCAAAGCTCCCTACAGGATGTTGTGGACGCACTTTTTGAATGTCTATTGTTTATTCGTTTGTTTATGCATTTATTTCATTTATTTAGTGTGTGAGCATGCTAGTCACAGAGTGACGATTTATTCGGGCTCCGAGGGAGCCCTTGGTGCGCGCCGTCTGACTGATCAAACGAAAGTAAGTGTCGTGTCAGGACTAAAATCCGTCGTGCCATAAAGGCCACTGCGTTAATTACATCTCCCAAGAGGGGAGAATACCCTTGATTAATCGCCAAGAAAAAGCGCCCCACGGCCTAAAGAATTATGCTAATTACATGAGTAAATAAAATGATAATGAGAGTTCAAGTTGACGTATGTATATGTTCATTTATTGAATCAGCGGAATGATTTAGCTCATTGTTGGCCGTGTATTAGCCCTTTAGTATTCGGGTGATAACCCGGCTCGAGAACGCACGGGACGGGCATGGAGTACACGCCAATGTATGCCATGAGCATGGCATGCTTAATGCTTGATTTCATGAAGGACGGGATCGATTCTCGAATGGGGGGTGAACCCAATTCGATAGGCTATCAGCCCCAAGTAGCTCGTGGCCATGGCCATAATGGGGAAAGCCCCCGAGGTCCAATCCCACGCTGTAGGGCAGCTTTGGTTTTCCTCCCTTGCACGGGGTCCGAGGACTGCCCAAGATTGAACGCCATTAAGTTTTTGAGTGTTTTTATTATTTATTCATTTTTGTTATTATCCCTTTTTTGTTTGGCTTCCTTTCACTTCAATTATAACCTCTTTAATGCTAATCATGATGCATGCATAAATGTGCATGAAGATGAACAGAAAGTGGGCTCAGCGGGCGATGAGAAAGCCAAGGGGCTAACAGTGAGTCAAGGCAGCAGAAGGCTGTGTCGACTCACTGGTCATCAAAGGGGGGCTGCAGGCTGCTAACGGGTTGATGCAGCATAAGGCTGCGTCGATGCAGCAACCACCAAAAGAGGCTGCAGGCGGTGAAAGGGTCGACGCAGCCTAAAGGTTGCGCCGGCACAACCGCTATTCGGTCGACCAAAATAGCAGATAGGTTGACCTGCCCCACGCCATGAGTAGAATTTTCTTCTCCATCTTTTGACAGATTTGTTCATGCTATGGTCTCCGCCTGTGCGGTAAAGGGATATGCAAATGTGTGCGCATGCGCATGCGAGGGAAATTTCATTTATGCGAGAAAACTCTCTGGTACGAGGCGGCACTCACGCATGGTGATGACTTTCAATCGGACATAATCTGACCTTCCGCGGGTCATCATTTTATATATCGGGAGACCATGACAAGCAAGCGTATGTGGAATGCAATATGCATGGGGTTTGATTAACATTCACACGGGATCACAACACGCAAGCACACACAGGGTGGATCATGCCTGGGGCTTTATTTATTCATATGGCATGCAAGGAAATTTATAGATACATCTGAGCAGTCATTCATGCAAATGGATTTAAATCATGATGTGAATGCAAATGCTGTTTTGAAAAAGCCTAAGCGATTCCCAAAGGGATGGACAACATTCTCATGTGCATGGGGCACGACTCCCATAAACTTCTGATCGTTATTATTCTGCTAGCGAGGTGGCATGTTGAGACCTTTTTATTGTATTTCATTTGCGTCCTTGATGGTTCATGTGCCTTCAGAATAGCAGTAGTTCCACTCAGTTCTTTGAGTTCATACGTAGTTCTCCTTTGTTCTCGCAGAAATCTCTTCTTTTATTCTATCTCATTTGCTTGTTGCTTCTTTTATTATTAATATGATTTTGGTCTGATAAAATTTGGGCAGTATCTCTCTCGGACCCGGATACTTGGGGGGAGTGAAATGGGTACTCATCCACGGACAATTCCGAGATGACCCCTAAATGGTATGAGTGCGCATGTAAGCGGCAACACTCGTAAAAAAAGCATGAGAATCCTCGATAACTGGCGAATGGAGATGAAGCTCAAATCCTCCGTGAAACATCAAAGAATGAGGTAGAGCATCCTTTTAAAGCTCAAAAACTTATAAAGGCAAAGGCCATAGCCCTGCGGACAAAGTCTGCGGACCAGACACAGGCCCACTGGCTAATATACCCTCCATCGGTTAAGTCCATGGAAGAGGGCTGCCAGTTAAATGAGGGCCTGCCGGTTAGGATCCACCGGTTAAGCAAAGAGGGGGTGCCACCGGTTAAAACACTGGGAGCCACCGGTTAAAGGTGCTAGGAGTGCCACCTGTTAATGGCCTGGGGAAGAGCCACCGCTTAAGTAACTTGCCGGTTGAGGGACCCACCATTTAAGTGCACGGGGAGGATCCCACTGATCAAAAGGCTCCACCGGTTAAACCCAAAAAGGGGTGGGTCATCGGTTGATTTCGCAAGGAGGAGATCCCATCGATAAGGACCCCGCCGGTTGGAACCCCACCGGTTAAACCAAGAAAAAGGGCCACCGGTTAAGTGTGAAACCTCCACTTAAAATGAACGCACCGGTTAAATGGGAAGGAAAGGGGAGGGGCACCAGTTAGACCCTGGGGCTCACCGATCAAGTCTATGAGGGAAGTCTCACCATATAAGGACCCACCGGTTAAGCCCAAAAGGGGCACTGGTTAAGTTCGTGAAAGCAGGCTGCTAGTTGAGCTTGCGAGGAAACCCACCGGTTAAATAAGGAGAAGGTGCCACCGGTTAAGCCCATGAAATGGGCGACCGATTAAGCACACGAGTCGTCGGTTAAGGCCACAGAGAAGGCCCCACTGGGTAAACCCTCTGCAAAGCCCAGGCAAAAGGAGGTACCAGACATGGCCCTTTGTAACTAGAGACAAGATTCTCCAAGACATAGGGGCTTCCAGGGTAGAGGAGAGAGGACGCTAAAGGCGAACTTTGTTGGGGGAGCATGGGACTCACCGATTAAGACCATGAATGGGCCTACCGGTTAAGTCCCTACAGAGCATCAGCTTCTGTAAGCCAGGTTCAAGACGGAAGGGTGCAATGTTGGACTGCTCTCATCAAAAGCGAGGAGTCTAGCTGTGCGAGAGGCGTGGGTGAGAGTGGCTCCAACAGTCTTTGGGCCTTGACCATAGTTCTGAGGACCGATATGTTGGCCTCCCTTAACTAGATCTTCCACAGGGGAGGGAAACAAATAAAATAGGATGGGCTGAATATCTGTAGGACACAGAGGCTACGGGGAGACACCCTCCAAGAGGTTGACTCAGCGCCCTACCCATTGTGTTTGGCAAGCTCTGAGCCATTTCCTGGAGGGGGATTCACCTAGTGTTCTTGCTGCGAACACCTTATAATCGTATCATCAGGCGAGGGGAAGAAAATCAAAACCTCTGAGGGGCTCTTCTTGCCCAAAACCCATGGTAAAAAAAAAAGGGCAGAAAGCTTAAGGGGACGATTGACAAACACAAAAGAAATTATGCACTTCGAACACGAACGTTCTGCTTCCTTTCATTACCTTCAGAGCACATCACATGACCATGCATACGGTACAGAAAGAAGCAGAGAAAAGTGGGATACAGTATGCCAGAAGAAAAGAAAACCAAGAATACAACGGGGAAGGAGGAGAGGCAGTGATAACTCCCTCTCTTCCGTCCTTCTTTTTCTCCTCACCTCTCTTACACACACACCTTCCCTGCTCTCTCTTCTATTCTTTTTATAGCAGAGTGGAGTCCGGTCCTTCTTCTCTGTCTCATATGTATCTCCTCTATGTCTCTTTGTTCTTCGTTCACCCCTCTTTTCATAGGGGCACATGCAGAGAAGACGTCACGGGGAGGAAAGTCCATCGGAGAACCCTCCGATCTTCTCCTGGCCTTTGCTCTTCGTACACCACCTGCCGACTTCCCTTGTTTGGGGTGGGCAGAAGGTTGCAGCAGGGGGACATCACTGATAATGCGAAAGTTCATCGTTTAAAACACGCGTATCAATCTTAAAAATTCCAACTCGCACTAGATGAAAGAGAGACGTAATATGGTGGCGAGAAGGGTCGAATCCACAGGGAAGAAGAGATTTTTAGAGTTAACAACCTTGGAGTCCTTTGAAAAATACTTGTGATTTTTCTTTGCTTAAAGAAAATAGTGAAATGATGAACAAACCAAACACTTAATTAAAAACACCTATGACTATGCACCTATGCTATAGAAAATAATTGCATGAAGTGAAAAGAAGAGATAGAAGGAGGTAGAGAGGGTAGAAGATCAAAAACTAGATCAAAAGAATAACTTCTTTTATTAACTTAAAAGAAAGAGTACATGAAGTGCAAGACAAGCTTACAATAAAGATGTGACGAGATTACAATGAAGTAAAATGAAACTAAAGCAATAACAAAAAAAGGAGCCTGAGATGAGAAGATGGTAGTAGCAATGGTGATGACGTCGTCGTCTCCTCCTCGTCGAGCCTTGGAGAGGATCGCTCCGCCTTGAAAGAGATCGTCGTGGAAAGAGGTGGATGAAGAAGCCGTCGTCGTCCACGTCACGAGCCTTGGAACGTCACCCGCCTTGATGTGCACGCCGCCATGAAAGGAGAGTTGTGGAGGACAAACTTTGGAGAGAAATATAGAGAGGAATGTGGAAGGGTTTGTGTAGAGATGAAGAAGAAAGAAGATGAGAGAGTATAGTGGGAAAATAAATATAACTAGTAAACGGAGAAGAATTAGAAGAAGTGATAGAAGAAGAAAATCTAGATCTACAAGAGAGGAAGAACTTTGGTGAATAACTCAGAGAGAAAAGAAGAGTGGAAGAGCTTCAAAACGGAGGAAGAATAGAGTGTAGTGCCTCAGATGAACAGTGAAATCACAAGACAGTAAGTTGAAAAATGGGAAATAACTTTCAAACCAGAAAGAATTAGAAGATAGTGTAGAAGAAGAAGTTGAAGATACTTTAAAAACAAAGAACTTTTATGAAGAAAGTAAGAGACGAAAATGACTAGAAGGGTGAGAAATAAGGGAAGAACAGAGAGAAATACTGGTTCGCAGATGAACAGGATAGCACAAGTAACAAACATAAAATACCTTGAAAACCAGAAGAATTAGAAGATGATGCAGAAGAAGAAGTTGTATAGAACGTAAAAAAAATAACTTTCATGAAGACAGCAAGAGGAGAAGAGGGACGGAAGAGGGTGAACTTGATGAACTAAAAGATGTGAGAGGGAGAGAAAAATGTCAAAAGAAGAACTCCCCTTCTCCTCCTTGTCATGGGCTATTTATAGGGAAAGTTGGATAGATGGAGGGTGGAGATTGTATCAAAAGGAGATGGATGGCTAGGATTTAGGTAGAATATGATGCATGGGGAAGAGAAAAAGGAGGTGAGTACACCCTCCTTGGGCTTTGGACAACCCCCTTCCCAAGACTCATCATTCCTCTCCTTTATTTCAAACTTTGAATTCAATTTTCCCTCCAACCAAGATGTGTGCTTCTTCTCCTCTATTTCAAACTTCGAATTTTCTTTTCCCTCCAACCAAAATATTTTGAGTTATCTTTTCACTCCAACCAAAATATGTGTCTTTTTTTTGTTTGACTTGGTCAAAGTGGTGATGACAATTTTACCCTCAACTTCTCTTACAATTACCTTCAGTGTCCTGCACACACATAATTACAATTTAGTCTATAAAAATTATCATAATGTGCACATAAATCTTAAATACTCATGATTAACTATGCAATGGAGAATTAATGCTCATGGCCCTCAACTTTAATTCATTAAATAATATCACCAAATTAATCAATTTACGTGAAATACCCAATTTACATGTAAAGTTGAGATTAACGATGGGACATGCATAATTATCTAATTATATGCACATAAAACGGTGTACATGTGATGAATTACCATCAAAAATGAACACTTATCACACCCCCCAACTTACTCATTGCTAGTCCCTTAGCAATGTAAATAAATTAAAATTTAAGACTAACAAGAGTTTATAAAATTCAAACTCTCATATCCAGCTCTCCCTTCATAGAATCAACCAAAGATTAAGAATCTGGAATCATTAATACACACTAGCCTTACGTAGGAACTACATGATCAAGAATTCAAATCAAAGCTCCATAGCACTTGTGCATATGTAACTGCCAAATCCACAGCTTAGACAATTGCATCTCTCATTCGCTATTCCAAGCAAATGTCTTTCAACCATGCACCTCTTAGATCAGAGCATCAAGTATATTAGCTTTTTGTCTGCCTTATTACTTTGTCCCTTTGGGATCTTTTATACCACACATGATGCTGCACTACCCTTCACTGCTCAACGCGAACCTCGACTCTTGCCTTAGGAGAAGCAGGCCCGGTTTCACAGATCAAGGTTCCCTTTTCTATTTTACATGAATCTCAACACGTCTTAAGTGAAGTAGGCCCGGTTACTAAGACTAGGGGCATTTTTCATGGTGTGTTTTTTCTTCTTTTTTTTCTCTTTTTTTTGTACCATTACGCTTATTTGATAGATAATTTGACAGAAAGCTATGTAAAAAGATCTCTTTTCTTAAGAAGTGCAGAATATCAGACAGCATACTAAAAATAGCAGAGGGCTTGTCTTGCTTGTTTCATTAGTGTGCAACATGAATTTTTTTTTTTCTTTTTTTTTCCAAAGTGCACATGAACTTTAAAGGGATTCTTATATGAGTTTTCCATGGCTAGATTGACTAAATTTCTCATCATCCTTTTCCCTAGTCTTTTCTAATGCAGAATTACTTTTAATTTAAGCATGAATCATGAAACTCAAAATGGGGTTTACATCTTTCTTCTTTCATGCAACGATGACATGCAAGACAGAACTCCTATCAGGTTGTACTATATGCATCATGAAAATTTTTCTCTCCCCCCCAACTTGAATGACATTATCCTCAATGGCATGTAGAATATATGAACATGACAATGCATACATGAATGTTTGGGAAGGAAAGGTACAACCTGGGGTGCGCAGACGTGGCTATTTTGGCACGCAGTTTTCCGAACGACTTCTTCCAGCTCTACAAACATAAATGAAAATGACTCACTAGATTTTTGAAGAGAAATAGTTGGGTTGCCTCCCAACAAACGGTAAGTTTAACGTCTTCAGCCAGACGCATGAGAGCTCACAAAGATTTTATTCCAGACCACTTAGGACAATGGATTCTTTTTACAACTGATCTTTTTCCAAATAAGGTTTCAATCTTTGACCATTGACAGTAAAAATGTGACCATTTTTAGGATTCAAAATTTTTATGGCACCGTGGTCAAAAGTCTTAACGACTATAAATGGTCCGTCCCATCTGGATTTCAACTTGCTTGGGAACAAGCGCAGCCTCGAATTGAAAACCCAAACCTTTTGATTAACATGAAAAGTTTTCCTATGAATATGTTTATCATGGAAAGCTTTGGTTTTTGCTTTGTAAATCTTAGAATTTTCGTAGGCCTCGTTACGCAGTTCCTCCAATTCATTGAGTTGTAGGGCTCTTTGGGCTCCAACTTGAGTTAATTCGAAGTTGACTTGCTTAATGGCCCAATAGGCTCTATGTTCAAGCTCTACGGGCAAGTGACAGGTTTTTTCAAAAATGAGACGATATGGAGACATACCAATGGGAGTCTTAAAGGCAGTTCTATAGGCCCAGAGTGCATCATCTAGTCGCTCAGACCAGTCTTTCCTATCAGGCCGAACTGTCTTATGCAAGATGTTCTTTATCTCCCTATTGGAAACCTCCACCTCGCCGCTGGTTTGGAGATGATAGGGGGTAGCGAGCTTATGAGTGATGCCATATTTGCGAAGCAAAGCTCGGAATTAGAAGTTTGTGAAATGAGATCCCCCATCACTAATCATAGCTCTAGGACACCCAAATCTAGAAAAGATATTCTTCTTGACAAAGTTTATTACCACCTTATGGTCATTGGTCCTTGTTTCTACAGCTTTAATCCATTTTGAAACATAATCGACTGCCACCAAGATGTATTCATTCCCAAAAGATGGTGGAAACGGTCCCATGAAGTCTATACCCCAAACATCAAAGATTTCGACAACCAAAATGGGATTAAGCGGCATCATATCTCTCTTCGAATTATTGCCCACAACTTGACACCTCAAACATGTTTTTAAAAATTCATAAGCATCCTTAAATAAAGTGGGCCAATAAAATTCACTTTGCAACACCTTAGCCGCAGTTTTCTTTCCAGAGAAGTGTCCCCCACAAGCTAGATTATGACAAAAATTCAATACAGACTGTTGCTCCTCCTCGGGACACATCTTCTTATGATTTGATCAGGACCCATATGAAACAATTCCGGGTCATCCCAAAAATAGTGCTTGGCTTTAGAAAAGAACTGATCCTTTTCCTGCTTAGTCCACCCTCCCGGAGTCTGTCCTACTGCCAAGTAGTTAACAATGTGAGCGTACCATGGGGTTGAGGTGTGAGAGATGGATAACAATTATTCATCTGAAAAAGAATCAGACATGGGAGCACTCTCGGGTATCACTATTCGTGACAAATGATCAGCCACAACATTCTCTAACCCCTTCTTGTCTTTGATTTCCAGATCAAATTCTTACAGTAATAGAATCCATCGAATCAAACGGGGTTTAACATCTTTCTTTGTGAGCAAGTATTTCAAAGCAGCGTGATCGGAATAGAAAATGACTTTGGCCCCCAAAATATATGAGCGAAATTTCTCTAGGGCAAAAACAACGGCCAGAAGTTCTTTCTCTGAGGTGGTATAATTCAATTGAGCATCGGTGAGAGTGCGACTCGCATAATAAGTCACCACATGTTTCTTATCAATTCTCTGGCCTAAGACAGCTCCTATATCATAATCTGAGGCATCGCACATGATTTCGAATGGTAGCGACCAATCTGGTGACTGCGGGATTGGGGCTTGAGTGAGGGCCGCTTTAACAGAGTGAAAAGCTTCTAGACAAGATTCATCTAGGTGGAATGAGTGTCCTTGGCTAGGAGCTTAGTGAGCGGACGAGTAATGGTAGAGAAGTTCTGAATGAATCTTCTATAAAAACCCGCATGGCCAAGAAAAGAGCGGATTTGCTTGACAAACAAAGGGGGAGGAAGATTAGAAATAAGATCAACCTTAGCCTTGTCTACCTCTATTCCCCTTTCAGAAATAACATGGCCTAACACAATGCCTTCTCTTACCATGAAATGACTTTTCTCCTAGCTAAACACAAGGTTGGATTCAATGCATCGTGCCAGCACCTTCTGCAAATTCTCCAAACAGCAATCAAATGAGTCACCGAAGACTGAGAAGTCATCCATGAAAATTTTCAAAAATTCTCCCACCATTTTAGAAAAGATCGCCATCATACACCGCTGAAAGGTGGCAGGGGCATTACAAAGCCCAAACGGCATTCTTCTAAATGCAAACGTGCCATACGGACACGTGAATGTAGTCTTTTCCTGATCTTCCGGGTAGATAGCAACCTGATTATACCCGGAGTATCCATCCAAAAAGCAAAAATATTTTTGCCCTACCAATTTTTCTAAAATCTGATCCACAAACGGGAGAGGGAAATGATCTTTCTTTGTCATTGAGTTCAATTTTCTGTAATCAATACAGACTCTCCACCCCGTTTGTAGTCTCATTGGCACCTCTTCACCCTTCTCATTTTGAATCACAGTCAGCCCGATTTCTTTGGAACAACTTGTGTAGGGCTGACCCACTTGCTATCAGAGATGGGATATATGATCCCATCATCCAACAGCTTCACCACCTCTTGCTTAACCACTTCTTTCATGTTCGGATTTAGCCGACGTTGCATCTCTCTGCTTGTCTTAGCATTGTCCTCTAAATAGATATGGTGCATACAAACATCAGGACTGATCCCCTTAAGATCCGCCACCGACCAACCTATTGCCCCCCTATACTCTTTAAGAACAGTTAAGAGTTGGGCTTCCTGTGCAGTAGTGAGGTTGGAGGCAATGATGGTAGGTAGAGTGTGGTTAGGTCCCAGATATGCATATTTAAGGGAGTTCGGGAGAGGCTTGAGTTCCAGAGAAGGAGGATGTTCCAGAGATGACAAGATTGGTTCATATTGAAGTGTAGGAAGTGATTCTACCCTAGACCAGGGTGTAGAGGGTAGGGGAGAATCTTTGAAGCATACCCTCTTCTAGGGTGTCCTCAATGTTATCCGAAATCACATCCTCAAATATATCAATGACATTGCATTCCTCTCCTTGATCTGGATATCGAGATGCCTTAAACACATTTAGGGAAACTTTCTCACCTCCAAAAGAAATATCCATCATTCCCGTGGCACAGTTGATGTTGGCCTTAGCAGTTGCTAGGAAAGGACGTCCCAAAATAATAGGGCTATGTTTCAATTCTTGAGACGAGGCCATATCCAAAATTAAAAAATCCACGGGAAAATAGCATTCATGTACCTTAACAATGACATCCTCCAACAAACCCCTTGGAGTTTTAACCGATCGATCCGCCAATTGAAGGATTATTGAAGTGGGTTTTAACTCCCCCAGATCAAATTGTTCGTAAATGAAGGTGGGCAAAAGATTCATGCTAGCACCTAAGTCTAGCAATGCACGATCAAAAGTGACTCCACCTATATCACATGAGATTAACGGGGCTCCGGGGTCCTTCAATTTTTTTGGCAAATGATTCATCAAAACTGCACTCACATCTTCAGATAGGCAGATCTTTTGAGTTATCACCTTGGATTCCCTTTTTAGAGTGCACAGCTCTTTTAGAAATTTTGCATATGCTGGCACATGCTTGATCGCGTTCAAAAGTGGAATATTGATATTCACTTGTTTAAACAATTCCACTAGCTCTTCTTGGTAGACTGGCTTTTTCTTTTGAGCCTTAAATTTTAGAGCATCGGGAAAAGGGATCTTAGGGACATACTCTTGAGGGCTTTCTTCATCAACCTTTGCTTTTCCTTTGTCCCGCTTGTTCTCTCCACCCTCTGCCTTTTTCTTTTCTTGCACAATCACAGGCTCCTCATCCTCACTATTACTCTCCTCGTGGGCATCTTGGCTCGAACTACTACCCACATCCTTAGCCTGATAAGGATTATTAAGAATTTTCCCGCTCCTAAGGGTAGAGATGGCTTTGGCATTCTCAAACTGAGGACCTACAAGAGGGGGCGGCTGAGGTTGATTGGGCTGATTGGGTTGAGGAAGAATGGAAGCTCTTAGAGGGAAGCCTGGAGGTTGTTGATTGCGGGGGTTGGCAATGGGCTGACTTGGTAATTGGCCCATTTCCCTTCTCATGGTGGCTTCAGTCAATTGACCTAATTGGGTTTCCAACTTAGAAATAGTTTGTTGGTGGGCATGGAGGGTATGTTGGAAAGATTGACTTTGGGCTTGCATGGTTTGTTGGAAGGATTGGTTTTGGGCCAGAATTAGTTGTTGTAATTGATGGAATTGTTGGGAATTGGAAGATTGCCAGTAATTGGGCTGAGGATGTTAGTATGGGGCCTTACCCTAGTTGAATCGGGGAAGTGGTTGTTGGGCTTGCGGTCCTCGACCATTAGCATTTCCTTGAAATAGTGACTGAGCTTGGAATTGGTGTTGGATGGGTGATTTGTGAGTTTGAGATGCGGAGGGGATGGTGGGCTGATTAGGAGCTTATTGATTTCTCCAATTGAAATTGGGGTGATTCCTCCAGCCCGGATTATAGGTGTTAGAAAATGGGTCATAGTTGGGCTTAGAGAACCCCTGGGCTGCTTGGACTTGCTCTTGTATAAAAGGTGGTAACTGGGCTGCTGTTGGGCAATCGGACACATGATGGTCCGGACTAGCACATAAAGCACACACCTCATGGTGTGTTTAGGTCCGAGTATGGGTTGGATGTAGGTAAGATGGTGGTTTCTTGTTTATTTTGGGCCAGGAGCTGGTCTAACTTGTGGGCCAACATATCAACTTGTTCTAACTTTTGGGTCATGATATCCACCTTGTCCAATTTTTGATGGATGAAATTCACATCCACTCTAGCTTCAGGTTCCACACGATACATCCCGGCCCGTTTAGATGGCCTAATGGTTCTCTCATATGAGGATAAGGAAGCGTGGTTGATTGAATTCTCGCTCAACATTTCAAATAAGGCATAGGCCCCATCCTCAATCTTGCTCATAAAGGCCCCACCACATGATGCATCAACAATCTGCCTAACTTGATCATCTAGGCCCTCATAGAAAGCTTACACTATTTGCCATTTGGAGAGTCCATGATGTGGGCATTTTTTGAGGAGTTCCTTTAATCTCTCCCATGATTCATGTATTTGTTCATTTGGGAGTTGCGCGAATCCTGTGATTGCACGTCTCATGGTGTTAGTTCTACCGATGGGGTAAAACTTCTTAAGAAACTCATGCTGCATATCTGACCATGTGCCAATAGGTTTCCCTAAGGTCCCTAGCCAGTATTTGGCTTTGTCCTTAAGTGAGAAAGAGAATAAGGTCAGGCGGAGAGCATCATCTGTGAAATTTTGAATTTTCACAGTGGAACAAATTTCTAAAAATTCATCCAGATGTTTATAGGGATCTTCATTGGTCTTCTCATAAAAGGATGGGAGCATCTGAATGGTGCTAGATTTGATCTCATAGTGCAAAGTAGGGACATTAGGCAGTTGGATACAAGTGGATGGCTGATAATTCGAAGGAATGAAATATTCTTTCATCTGTTTGGGCACCCTTAATTGGTGTTGTTCAGCCATATGTTGGGTTTGATTTTGAGCCGGATTAAAAATGAATCGCTCAATCTCACTAATGGGCTCAACTAAGTCAAGGTGTTGAGATCTTCTCCCTTGCATAAACCAAGGTTAAAGATGAGAGATGAGAGAATTGTTTTATGATATATATTTTTTTATTTTTTTTTGTTTTGACTCAAATAAGGACGAAGAGAGATAAGAGGAGATTTTTTTGTTTTGTTTTTTATTTTTATTTTTATATATATATTTGTATGCAAACACAAATAAGTTGTCACACAAATTACCTAATGACCTAGCTGTGACCTAGACCTACAAATTGGGTTTCACAAAATGACTAAAGTGTAACTTGAGTTCACCCTTAATATTTCCACCGGTCAGGTAAGGGGTGGGGTAGTGGGAGGCTCCCCTTACTTTCGCAAGGTCCTAATTAAAAATCACTAGCCCGCTTAAGGCGTTTACCGTCCGACCGTCTTACCTTAGACACCGGTTTTCACAAGAGGGTAAGCCCAAATAACACAAGAACCATAATGTGAACCTAGGGCCAATGTCTACTGAATTTTATTTAGGGTCTAGGTGATGTAAAGATGCACGGAAATTATGATTTGTGAGCTAAGGAAGGGTGATGAAATCCCCACATTATCTTACTTATGGGTGTTGCCATTATAATATTTTAGAATGATATGCAACAAAGCAAGTTCAAAAAAGGGTTCTATGTAAGTATGCATGAGCATGTGATTAAGAAAAAGATTCGAAAAGAACTCACCTTGCCCCTCGCAATCTTCAAAATGCAATGACCAAAGTTAAACAACAAGGGAAAAAAAATTCTATCTTAAATGATGCATGACTTAGAACATGAAGTGTGATTTCTATTCTTGGAATGATGATTTTTATTGGGTTCAAGTGAAGAGTTTTTTTTTTAATTTAGTGAACCTATCTAACCATAATATGTAAGAACATTTGGGAAATGACATAAAATGAGAGGAGTTAGGATACTTACTTGAAGCGCAATCCCTCGTTCTCTTTTTTTTTTTTTGAAATGAATGACAAAATCAAAAGATGAAAGAAAGAAAGGCAAACTTACCTCTATTTTTTTGATTTTTTTTTTCTGCAAAAAAAAAAAGAAATAAAGTTTTATTATTACACTATAAACACAAGGAAAACAAAGTTCTTAAATCAAAAATCATCATTCTTCCCCGGCAACGGCACCAAAAATTGATAACGCGAAAGTTCATCGTTTAAAACACGCGTATCAATCTTAAAAATTCCAACTCGCACTAGATGAAAGAGAGACGTAATATGGTGGCGAGAAGGGTCGAATCCACAGGGAAGAAGAGATTTTTAGAGTTAACAACCTTGGAGTCCTTTGGAAAACACTTGTGATTTTTTTTTGCTTAAAGAAAATAGTGAAATGATGAATAAACCAAACACTTAATTAAAAACACGTATGACTATGCACCCATGCTATAGAAAATAATTGCATGAAGTGAAAAGAAGAGATAGAAGGAGGTAGAGAGGGTAGAAGATCAAAAACTAGATCAAAAGAATAACTTCTTTTATTAACTTAAAAGAAAGAGTACATGAAGTGCAAGATAAGCTTACAATAAAGATGTGACGAGATTACAATGAAGTAAAATTAAACTAAAGCAATAACAAAAAGAGGAGCCTGAGGTGAGAAGATGATAGTAGCAATGGTGATGACGTCATCGTCTCCTCCTCGCCGAGCCTTGGAGAGGATCGCTCCGCCTTAAAAGAGATCACCGTGGAAAGAGGTGGATAAAGAAGCCGTCGTCGTCCACGTCACGAGCCTTGGAACGTCACCCGCCTTGATGTGCACACCGCCATGAAAGGAGAGTTGTGGAGGACAAACTTTGGAGAGAAATATAGAGAGGAATGTGGACGGGTTTGTGTAGGGATGAAGAAGAAAAAAGATGAGAGAGTAAAACAGTGGAAAAATAAATATAACTCATAAACGGAGAAGAATTAGAAGAAGTGATAGAAGAAAAAAATCTAGATCTACAAGAAAGGAAGAACTTTGGTGAAGAACTCAGAGAGAAAAGAAGAGTGGAAGAGCTTCAAAAAGGAGGAAGAATAGAGTCTAGTGCCTCAGATGAACAGTGAAATCACAAGACAGCAAGTTAAAAAATGGGAAATAACTTTCAAACCAGAAAGAATTAGAAGATGGTTTAGAAGAAGAAGTTGAATATCTTTTAAAAACAAAGAACTTTTATGAAGAAAGTAAGAGACGGCAATGACTATAAGGGTGAGAAGTAAGGGGAAGAACATAGAGAAACACTGATTCACAGATGAACAGGATAGCACAGTAACAAACATAAAAATAACTTGAAAACCAGAAAGAATTAGAAGATGATGTAGAAGAAGAAGTTGTAGAGGACGTAACAACAAAGAACTTTCATGAAGACGGCAAGAGGAGAAGAGGGACGGAAGAGGGCGAACTTGGCGAACTAAAAGATGTGAGAGGGAGAGAAAAATGCCAAAAGAAGAACTCCCCTTCTCCTCCTTGTCATGGGCTATTTATAGGGAAAGTTGGATAGATGGAGGGTGGAGATTATATCAAAAGGAGATGGATGGTTGGGATTTAGGTAGGATATGATGCATGGAAAAGAGAAAAAGGATGTGAGTACACCCTCCTTGGACTTTGGACAACCCCCTTCCCAAGACTCATCATTCCTCTCCTTTATTTCAAACTTTGAATTCAATTTTCCCTCCAACCAAGATGTGTGCTTCTTCTCCTCTATTTCAAATTTTGAATTTTCTTTTCCCTCCAACTAAAATATTTTGAGTTATCTTTTCACTCCAACCAAAATATGTGTCTTTTTTTTGTTTGACTTGGTCAAAGTGGTGATGATAATTTTGCCCTCAACTTCTCTTACAATTATCTTCAATGTCCTGCACACACATAATTATAATTTAGTCTATAAAAATTATCATAATGTGCACATAAATCTTAAATGCTCATGATTAACTATACAATGGAGAATTAATGCTCATGGCCCTCAACTTTAATTCATTAAATAATATCACCAAATTAATTAATTTGCTTGAAATACCCAATTTACATGTAAAGTTGAGATTAACGATGGGACATGCATAATTATCTAATTATATGCACATAAAACGATGTACATGTGATGAATTACCATCGAAACTGGACACTTATCAATCACTCGAGGCTTACTCGAAGAGGGAAAGTGTCACCATCGTACTTGCTGACTCGTCCGCTGTGCACCGGACAAAAGACCTGCTGCGGAGCAAGAACCCCTGGTTAAGGGTAAAGCCCAACGGTCGTGGAGGAAGGTCAGCCATGGCCATTTCCAGCAAAGTAGATCGAGTTTCCGTTGCCACCGTTTAAACGAGAGCCGCAGCCCACCAGTTAAATGAAGAGGGGTAGCCCACCGTTTAAGTATTCCTCTGCCGGTTAAGGGGTTGGAGGGAGGCCACCGGTTAAATGCATTGAGACAGCTCCACCGGTTAAGCGGAGCAGGGGGGTAGTCGCCGTTTTATTGTGCACAGGGGGCTGCCATTTATAACCCGGTTAAAGGGGCTGGGAAGCCACCAGTTAAATGGGGCTGGGGAGCCACCGGTTAAGGCGTGCGCAAGAGCCACCGGTTAATAGCCTGGGGAGCCACCGGTTAAAGCGCTGGGAGCCACCGATTAAAGGCGCTGAGAACCACCGGTTAAAGGGGGGTTGGGAATCCACCGTTTAAATGGGCGGGCTGCCCACCGGTTAAATGCTTTAGCGAGGCCACTGTTTAAGGCACTGGGAGCCACCAGTTAAGGTGCTGGGGGTGCCACCGGTTAATGGCCTTCGTGGCCTACCAGATAAGCGGCCCACCGGTTAAACGACCTTTGAGGCCTGCCGGTTAAATAAGCTTGAGGGGCCACCGGTTAAGGCTCCGAGGGACCACCCTTTAAGTCCTTTATTTCTGACCTTCGAGGATCAGCTCGCAGGGGAATTTATTGGAGGATGGCCTCGCTTCTCTCCGACTCAAAGCTCGATTTGTCCATCTGGGTGTAGACTGCCGGCGCATGCCTCGCCGTTGGAATGTTGGTGATCTTCTTCGGGGACTCGGAAGCCTCGAGCCCTTTGTCATATTCTTCGCTGTCGAAGGCTCATAGTCGAACCCGTGGTAGTGTGTTCATTCGGGAGCGCCTCTGCCTCCCGTCATTTAATGCGCCCACTTGGGCGTGATGTGTTGATGGATGAAGGAGCCCTCCGTAGCTTGGCCGTCGAGTCCTCCTAATATTCTTCTTTCACTGCCGAGCCGCCCAGGTGGGCCTCACAGCACTGCATCCCAGAGACGCTTCGCATTCTAGCTTCAGTGTGTTGTGAGAAGTTTATGGACGCCAAATTTTGGGTGTCCAAAAATACCCCCCACCCACGAGAGTCGCGGGCGAAGGATGAGCCAAGCGGTGCACATGGGTGTGCTTACGTCCGCTTAATGTCATCGCCTGGTGTCTCGAAGGCCTTGGAGTGGAGGCCTTGTGAGGCGAAGATGATGCTAACGATATATATATTTACTATTTCTTTTCTTTCTTCTTTTTCTCTTTCCCCCCTTTTTTTCTCTTCTTTTTTTCCTTCTCTTCCTTTTCTTTTTCTCTCTTTTTTATTTTCTCTCTTTTTTTTAATGTACCAGTTAAGTGGCTCGAGAGCCCACCGGTTAAGAGGCAGAGGGGAGCCATCGGTTAACGCCTTAATGGGCCACCGGTTAAATGGTAGAGGGGCCATCGGTTAAGCGCCTTAGAGAAGGCCACCGGTTAAGTGGTAGAAGGGGCCATCGGTTAAATGGGCGAGCCCCATGCCGGTTAGACGGGCGTAAGGCCCCTATAAAAGGATGGGGGTTTCCTTTCAACAGTCCCCACCTCTTCATTTTCTGCCCCGAACGCCCAAAGCCCTAACACCTTCTTCCTCTTCTCCGTTTCATCGCCGACCGAGATCGCCTCTCCAACCGTCCGCTCGTCCGCTGTCGTTCTTGGGGTGAGGGAGGCTATACCATCCCCTTCCTCTCCCTCCTCTTCTTCTCCTCCTTTATTTCCTTTCTGTTCTTCCTTATCTCTTGTCTTCTGAGCATTGGGGCCGTGGCCGCAAGCGTGGGAGCCCCTTCGCCTCCATCTTCCTCTTCTTCTTCCTCTTCTCATTCTCTTATTTCTCTTCTTCTCTTCTTCTCCTTCCATTCCTCTTTTTCTCCTTTCTTCCCTATAGGAATGATGGCCAAGGGGAGGGGACGCCGGTGCCACCGGTTAAATGAGCGAAAGGGGCTACCGCTTAAAGGCCATCGGTGCCACCGGTTAAATCCCCTCGCGGGGGCCACTGGTTAAATGTGTGCGAAGTAGCCACCGGTTAAATGCTTCCAGCGAGACACCGGTTAAGTGCTCGCCTGAGGCCACCAGTTAAGTGCTTCAAGAGCCAGCCACCGGTTAAATTCTTCAAGCGCCAGTGGACAGCCTGAAAGGGCATGAGATCATCCCAGTGTTGCTGCTTCTGTGCGCTCCTGACTTTTTGGGGCCGTCTCGTCGTAGGCCTGGACGAGCACTCACTTTCTTCCTTTCGTGCTCCCGACATAGGGGAAACTCTGTCGAAATTTCGACAGAAATACGTTCATGACGCTTTAGTTAATTGACATGTGATTCCCCCTTTTTTTATGCTGATCAACACATAACATCTGTGCTGACCATGGCTATTGTTGCTTTTTGCAGGAAATGGCCTCTCCCAGTGCTTCTTCTTCCTAGGTTTCGGCTGTTAGTGCAAGGACTACTTCTGCAGTTGCCCCCCCCCCCCCCCCCCCCCCCCCCGTGGTGACATGGACCAACGTAGGGAATCTAGATAGGGAACATTCAGAGATAGCCACGCTGGCAGAATCGTCGGATTTTGAAACAGACACCATGGAGTTAGAGCGCCTGGCACTCACTAATGAAGGGTATGTCTTTAACAGGGAGGGGAGCTACCGACGCGACTACCCAAGGACAAGCACTTGGTTTACTTTTTGAGGCACTTCAGCTCCCGTGGAAAGCGTGACATCATGGTAGTCCAAGATGTTGAACAAGCCGTTCTGAAGTCCAGGGACAGCCTGGTCTATAGTGTGCTAATGACCGAGCCCATGTACTTGCTTGGAGAGCCAAGGGATTGGAAGCCGGTATTGGGGCTCCAAGAACTTTCAGTGGCAGAAGGGAAACTAGTATGGACCCTAGAATTCACACCAGCCCGTTGGGACAATGCACCCGGGCGAGTGCACAAGGAGCAACCCTACTTTGGACTATTTTTGGCCCCCTTGAAGTGGGGGTTCTGGGAGGAACCTTTTCTTTTGGACTTCCTGGCCGTCCAATTCAAGTATGAACTAGCAGTGGGGTGGTTTGCCAACTTTAAGGTTCAAGACGCCCACACCTTTTGGGAAGGGGCGGTAGAATTCACAGAGTATGTGTTGTACAATTATGCCCCGCTGCTAATCAATGCCGGCGTTTACCATAGCATGTACGCCTCGAGATTCAGATACCCCGTGTCCAAGGGGTTGTGCTGTGGAATGATGGAGGTCTTCAATGCAGAGCTGAACACCTTTTATACTGCGGAAGGAGAGACCTCCATTGACTTATGGAGCCAACATCAATTGACTGGTTTGCCCATTGCTGGGGAGCCGTATGGGAAAGTGTGCCTCCCGGAGTTGATTAAAGACAAAACTGATGGGGACCACACCTGCACCATCGACTTCTCATATCGATACCTGATGAAGGCCTACAAATATTTGACTTTGTCATATCCCAAAGGCGGCAAGGAACAAGCCCTATGTGGCGAGCGGAGGAGGGTCCGCATGGGGATGTGGTTAAGGTACTTCTTCCATGGCGAGAAGAAGTACACTGATTTTCCCTCAGTGGGAGTCGCAACAGTCCAGAAGAGGCGCGGCAACAGCAAGCTAGATCGGGGGGGCTGTAATACCCCAAGATTTTGTAAATAATATTTTGCATTTTCTAGAAAAATATTCGGATTTTCTAAGATTTTTCTAGAAATAAATAGAATTAATTTAAGGCTAATGGGCTATTAAATGAATTATAGTTAATTAAATCTAATTATTAAAGCCCAATATTTTTTTAAATGAATCTAATATTTTAAATAGGCCCAAATGACCCAAAACCCAACCCATAAGACTTAGAACATGATAATTTCGGATAAATTACCATGTACTGGACTTTTAAGGGATAAATAATCTAATAATAGGGGATAATATCAAAAGAGTTTGAAACTGTTCAAATTAGGCGCCCAACAATAGAAACGGTCTATCGGGCGACTGCATGGGAACTAAAAACGATCTAGACTAAGACCGCTAAGCGCTGCAGATTCTGTGAATGGAAGAAGGCATGAAAAGATGAAAATTTTGGCATCCTAATCACTTGGGATCGATGCAATCTATTAGTTAGAAGGTTCTAAGATAGATTTAGAACGATTTTATGACCTAATAAGGACTCTATGTTCGTTCTAACCCATGGAAACCCTAACTAACCCTATAAATAGACCCCAGAACCAACATACGCGGCCCTTACTTTGGCTCGTGTGGAACTAAGGTAAGGGGGATGAATTAGAGGTATGTTCTTTAGAAGTTTTTATTCATAATACTAAGATCTAACTACTCTCAAAATTTTGTTCTACGAGATCAAGCCTACAGAAAGTTAGAGACGTCTAAAGTCGCTGGTTTGGCACAAGAATCTCAGAAAATTATGCGACTAGGCCATATTGATCAACAAGAGAGAAGCCCTAAATGAGGTAATTAGATAGGAGTTCTTTAGAGTTAATTATACCTTATAGTACCCTTTTCTTACCCTTAAAATTTTGTAGTCATAGGTAAAAGGAATCAAGAGTTAGAAGGCCACGAAGTTACTGATTCAGTTCAGGGTAAGCAAGAACTAGGGTCAACTTTCAGCCCTTAATTCGAAGTTTAAAGTCTAGATCAAAGGTAGGTTATCTCATTAACGGCTTAAACATGATCTTAGGAGTAAAAGGCCTCAAATTCCAGTCGATTTCATGCATTATACGTGGAGTATTTTGTGTTTTATTGGAACTGTGCAGTTAGTTCATTTATCATGCATGAACCTAACCTTATTGAGATAAAAAAGGAAAATTCTTGTCTACTTCACGTCAATCCATGCATATCCATAGTTTAAGTCTTTCTATCATGTCTTAGAATCATGTTTTAATCATTTACCATGCATCTATTTACCCTAGATTAGCTTATATTTCAGTTTTATTGCTGTTTTCAGTAGACAAGAAGAAACAGTCTCCGTAAGACCGCCTTAGACCTTTGCGGCCCTACGATAGACCGCTAGCCTCCGTAATACGGTCCTTGAGTGACCACTTTTATTTTTGAGTTCTGTAATTATGTTAACTTTAAACATAATGCAGAGTGGCCTTATTTATCTTATGGTAAGCCTAGATAAATAGGTTTTATCCCTGTTTTAAGAACTATATTCTTATACTTGGTTATGTTAGTTAATCATCTTAGTTGATTTCATGTTCTTTATGCACTTTGGAATTATTTTTAAGTTATGCTAATTTCATGCCAAAACTTATAATCTTATATTATTGAATTTAATTTTTCATGGACTTGACTAGTTTTGATCGCTGTTTATCATGGTCTCTTCTTATCTCTTGAGTCATTTTTATACGTACATGGCATATACTCCGGTATGTGACCATTAGTTACACTTTGCACTTATAGACACATTTTCTTGGACTTATGAACCTCTCCACCGGATATTTCTTCTGTCAGACTCGGGGATTATGTTTCAAGGCCTCCGTAAGACTCCGCGAGCCTGGGATTCTCACTAGGATGCCGAGCTGGTTGTACTATTAAATCCTATTGTCTAGAAAGCACTTTACCGGTGTTTTAAGTGTTCTGGACCTTAGCTGCCCTTTACTAGACCGCTAAAGGATACCAAGCGGCCATTCACTAGACCGCTAAAGCTCCAGAAAGTTTTCCTGCATCGACACTTCTTTTTCATGCGTCGACTATATTCATTAAACGGTCTATACTCTGACCGCTTTCTGCATAAAACGGTCCAGTAAACGACCGCAAGGTTCCTGATTTAGTCTAAGCCAAGGTTTGACCTTTGAGGTTAGTTTTCTTGAGTTCCTAGATGATCTTAGGATTGTCTGGAGTTTCAAACTATGTTAAAAAGGTTAACATTAAGTTATGGAATTTAATGAATGTACCATTATGATGCCGGAATGCCACCAGAGTATAATATTCTTTTAATTCTTCCTTGATATCTCATGTCATTTTGGTACGTTCTATACCTTGGTTACTTAATCATGAAACTTGTTATTTGGAATTAAATTATTGGCCGACATTATTGTTATATCTCGTAGAAGTAGCTGGATTTATAACTTGAAGATGCAAGACCGGGCACGGATTGTGTCCAAGGGCTCCATGCTAGTCCTCACGGCCGATGGTCAGAAACGTGCTATAAACCATGGGGTACGATGATACTGGCGTCGCATTGCGCTGGAGTACTTTCTCTTATAAATGAGTGAAATTCACGAGGCTCTTTATGGAAATTACATGCTTGATAAATGTCAATCTAGTACATAGCCTTTACAAGGTTGTGTAAAGTACTTTCTAGTTACATGCTCATACATTCTTGTTCATGAAAGGTCAAATTTACATCTACATGATGATCTTGCTTGTTCATGGTCTATACTCGTTCACATCTACTTGCTTAGTTATTTCATGATTCTTGGTTATCTTGGTTTGTATCGCTTGCTTATCGCATTTTTATTTTTGCCTTAATTCTAGAGCTAAGATGTTAATCACTTAAATATTACCTTCATGTTGATATGAAGATACCTACTGGGCAAGTGTGCTCATACCTATTTTCTTGTCTATTTCAGGAAGTACTAGTGAATTGGATTCGGATTATGCTAGCAGCGGTTCCGAGAGTGCATGAAGGTTTTCAAGATGAGAGAAGACCTAGTTGTCAAGTGTCTAGTCTAGTTATATTGTAATTTTGTTTTTTTTTAGTCGTAGTGGTGGAAGTTGTCAAGAAGTGATCTTATGAAAATTGATTATGGTTATGAAATAAAGTTGAAAATTTGAGAAAAATTACTCGTGCAATTACTTTTATGTGATTGTCTTGCGCTCTGATTTCTTGCTCATGAGAGGCTTATCATGCCGGTTGTTCACGTTCCGATATTCCTTCCGCTATATTAAAAGCTCGGGGCGTGACAGTTAAAGTGGTATCGATCAGAGCCTAGGTCTAAAGATTTTACTTATTCCTAGGAAAAAGAAGTCATGTCATAGGATCAAGTCCAAGGTTAAGGACCCATGCCTATGAACCTAAGGAAAGAAATACCGACCCATGAGAGAAAATGGGTAGAACCGGGGTTGAGATAGTTATTTAAAAATTTCCCCTAAGATTAAACCCACTAATTCCATTAGAATTAACAAATTTATTACTCTTCTCTGGTACCTTATTCTTGCAATGGCTCATCATGTCGATTGGAATGGAATGCAACAAACCGTTGCAAGTCTCACACAAGTTTTACAAACTATGGCCCAAGCTGGCGTGAGGGCAGGAGCTGGTGATCTACACCGTACTTTCCAGAGTTTGAATCCTCCGCGATTTAATGGTTCTTCCAATCCAGACGAAGCGGAGAACTGGATGGTTAAGATGAATCGTATCTTCGAGGTCATGCAATGTGCTGACCAAGAGAAGGTTCGCCTTGCTACATTCTAGCTTAACAAAGATGCACGTACATGGTGGAAGTCTGTACCTACACCACCTGCAGACGCACCACACACTTGGGAAGGATTTCTCATGCTCTTTCGAGCTAAATATTTCTCCGAGCATGTCAAGGAGGTGGCAGAGTTCGCTTCATTGCGTCAAGGTATGATGATGGTGGCCGAGTACGAATTACAATTTTCTCGTCTGGCACCCTATGCTCAGCATCTAGTGAGCACGGATCTCCTTAAAGCAAATCTCTTTATGGATGGGCTGCGACCCATTTTCATCCAGCAACTTGGCTCCCAGAATATTCGGACGCTGAAATGGTCCAACGAACTCATCTATGTGAAAGGACCTTGGAAAAGGTCGAGAAACTTAAAGGTAAAGGGGAGGAGTCTAGCCGAAAGTCGGATCAGCAAGGAAGAAAAGGGGAAAAATTCAACATCACCTACAAGTCCCAGGATAACAACAAGAAGAGATCCTGAAGTGGTAATGGGAGCGGAAGCCACAAGAACAAGAAGATAAAAGAAGAAGAGAAGGCTCTTACAACCGCTTGTTCATTCTGTGAAAAATTCGATCATTCGGCCGAAGAATGTTGGAAGCGCTTAGGTGCATGCCTAAGATGTGGAAGCTGGGAGCACCGCATGCCGGATTGCCCCCTTATGAAAGATCAGTCTTCCAGCGATGGAGGAAAGCGACAGGCTCATCTCAATGCTATTCTAGATGACGAGAAAGCGCCCAAGGATGATGGGCTTATTGAAGGTACTATGCATATTTATTCCCATCCCACATTCGTGTTATTTGATACTGGTGCTACTCATTCCTTTATATCAACTACCTTTGCAAAAACCTTGCCAGTTTCAGCGGTTCCTTTACCATCGGACCTAGCTATTACCACATCCTTAAGTCCTGGAACTAAGCTTACAACTTATTACCCCGATAGTGAGGTAATAGTAGAAGGACATAATCTTCCTACTAATCTCGTATGTCTTGACATGGAAGGCTATGATACCATATTAGGAATTGATTGAATGGTAGACCATGATGCCTACATAAATTATCGAAATAGGATAATCTCTTTCCGAAAACCAGGTCTTCCGCGATTTTCCTTCCTTGGTATCAAATACCGGAAACATCCCGCCATTATTTCATCCCTTCACGCCTAAAAACTCATTTCGTACGAATGTAAAGCTTTCCCTGCCTCCGTAATAGTTACAGAGTCTAAGGAAATCCAGATAAACGAAATCTTTGTAGTTCAGGAGTTTCCTGATATCTTTCCTTCGGAGTTACCCGGTGTACCACCCGAAAGAGAGGTTAACTTCACCATTGAACTCACACCCGGAGCAGCACCTGTGTCAATAGCTCCTTACAGGATGTCCCCCACGGAACTGAAGGAACTAAAGAAGCAACTTCAGGAATTGCTAGAAAAAGGCTTCATTCGACCTAGCACATCCCCTTGGGGTGCGCCAGTCTTATTATCAAGAAGAAGGACGGTTCCCTCAGATTATGCATTGACTACCGGCAGTTGAATCAACTCACCATCAATAACAAATACCCACTACCGTGTATTGATGAGCTGTTTGACCAACTTTCTGGTGCAGAATACTTCTCCAACATCGATCTCAGGTCAGGCTATCATCAACTGAGGATCAAGGATGAAGACATTCACAAGACGGCTTTCAGAAACCGATATGGACATTATGAATTTATGGTTATGCCGTTCGGTTTAACTAATGCACCTGCTGCATTCATGCAACTGATGAATAATATATTCCGACCTTATCTTGACCAATTTGTGGTCGTATTCATTGACAATATCCTCATCTATTCAAAGACAAAGGAGGAACACGAGGAACATCTAAGGGTTGCCTTGCAAACCTTACGGGAACACCAACTTTATGCAAAATTAAACAAATGTAAATTTTAGCTTAAGGAGGTCTCTTTCCTTGGAAGGCATTACAGTAGATCCTTCTAAGGTTGAAGTTGTTAAGAACTGGAGCCGACCGAATACGGTATCTGAAGTTCGGGGTTTCATTGGCTTGGCTGGTTACTATAGGAGATTTATCAAAGATTTCTCCAAGATTGCGGCTCCTTTGACCAGACTCACTAGAAAGGAAAACCCTTTTGAGTGGACGAAGGAATGTGAAGAAAATTTCTTGGCTCTTAAGAAACATCTTACCACGGCACCTGTATTGGCGTTGCCGGTTGAAGGTGGCGGATTTGAAGTATACACTGATGCATCTGGCATTGGTCTAGGGTGCGTGCTCATGCAAAATAACAAGGTCATTTGCTACGCTTCAAGACAATTAAAGAAACATGAGGAAAATTATCCTGTTTATGACCTAGACCTGGCTTCTGTGGTATTCACTTTGAAGATTTGGCATCATTACCTTTATGGAGAGAAATTTATTGTATATTCAGATCACAAGAGCCTGAAATACCTCTTTTCTCAAAAGGAGTTGAATATGAGGCAAAGATGATGGTTGGAGTATCTCAAGGACTTTAATTTTGCTATTCAATATCACCATGAGAAGGCAAATGCTGTTGTCGATGCGCTCAGCAGGAAACCAATAGGGAAGTTATCCAGTCTGAAAGGTATGTCCAATCTTATTTCTAAATTTGCTTAGTTGAGAATTTAGATGTTGATCTGAAAACAGAAGATTACTTTATAGCCAATATCAGAATACAACCAACATTGATTGAAGATCTAGTAAAGTTACAAGAAAATGATCTAGTATTGTTGGAGATTAAGGCTGATATGGAGCAACGACCAGATTTCTCTATTGCAAATGATGAAAGAATATTGTTTCGAGGTCGTATTTGTATCCTGGATCATGTTGATACTGAGAAGATGGTCTTAGATGAAGCTCATAAATCTAAGTATACCGTTCATCCTGGTGCTACCAAGATGTACCAAGATCTTAAAAGAAACTATTGGTGGCCCAATATGAAGAGAGAGATAGCAGACTACGTGTCACGTTGTCTTACTTGTCAGTAAATTAAGGTAGAACATCAAAAGCATGCTGGAAAGCTACATCCCTTGGAAATTCCAGAATGGAAATGGGAGAGTATAGGGATAGATTTTATCATGGGACTGTCTAAATCAAGAGGTGGACGTGATGGAATATGGGTAATCATAGATCGTTTACCAAAATCGACTCATTTTCTATCTATTAAAAGCCGATGGTCTGTTGATATCATACCTACTTTATATGTAAAGGAGATTGTTAAATTACATGGTGCCCCTGTCACCATTATTTCTGATCGAGATCCTCAATTTACTTCACAATTTTGGAAAGTGCTACAACATTCTCTAGGAACCCGATTGAATTTCAGCACTGCTTTTAATCCACAAGCTGATGGCTAGACAGAAAGAACCAATCAAGTCGTAGAAGATATGCTCAGGGCTTGTGCTCTCGATTTTAGAGGAAATTGGTACGACCACTTGTCTCTAGTGGAATTTGCATATAGCAATAGCTACCAAGCCAGTATACAGATGGCACCATTCGAGGCACTGTATGGTAGAAGCTGTCGCTCACCTATATGTTGGAATAAAGTAGGAGAAAGGCAATTTCTTGGGCCAGATATTATAAGAGATACTACCGAGAAGATAAAGCTTATTCGGGAGAGACTCCAGATGGCACAAGACATGCATAAATCATATGCTGATAACAGAAGGCGCGACCTGGAATTCCAAGTGGGAGATCATGTGTTTCTCAAGGTTTCTCCGGGTCGAGATATTCAAAGATTTGGTATTAAAGGCAAGCTCACTCCAAGATTCATTGGCCCCTTTGAAATTCTTGAAAGGGTAGGTAAAGTTGCATATCGAATAGCTTTGCCCCCTCAACTAGCCGGAATTCATGATGTGTTTCACATATCAATGCTTAAAAAGTATGTCTTCGATCCATTTCATGTCATAACTTATGAAAACCTAGTGATTAAGAAGGATTTGACGTATGAGCAAAATCCAATCGGAATACTTGAACTGGAAGTACGTCAACTTCGGAATAAGACTATTCCAATGGTCAAAGTCCAATGGACCAAATTATGGCCACATAAAGTAACATGGGAAACTGAAGAAACTATGTGCAAGAGATTTCCCGAGCTGTTCAACTGTAAGTACACTCTCCGTAAATTCCATATATTGAATTTGGGGACCATATTCTCTTAAGTGGGGGAGGGTGTAATACCCCAAGATTTTGTAAATAATATTTTGAATTTTCTAGAAATATATTCAGATTTTCTAAGATTTTTCTAGAAATAAATAAAATTAATTCAAGGCTAATGGGCTATTAATTGAATTATAGTTAATTAAATCTAATTATTAAAGCCCAATATTTATTTAAATGAATCTAATCTTTTAAATAGGCCCAAATGACCCAAAACCCAGCCCACAAGACTTAGAATATGATAATTTTAGATAAATTACCATTTATCAGACTTTTAAGGGATACATAGGCTAATAATAGGAGATAATATCAAAAGAGTTTTAAATTGTTCAAATTCGGCACCCAACAATAGAAACGGTCTATCGGGCGACCACATGGGAACTAAAAACGGTCTAGACTAAGACCGCTAAGCGCTGCAGATTCCGTGAATGGAAGAAGGCATGAAAAGATGGAATTTTTGACATCCTAATCACTTGGGATCGATGCAATCTATTAGTTAGAAGGTTCTAAGATATATTTAGAACGATTTTATGACCAAATAAGGACTCTATGTTCATTTTAACCCATGGAAACCCTAGCTAACCCTATAAATAGACCCTAGAACCAACATACGCGACCCTTACTTTGGCTCGTGTGGAACTAAGGTAAGGAGGACGAATTAGAGGTATGTTCTTTAGAAGTTTTTGTTTATAATACTAAGGTCTAACTACTCTCAAAATTTCGTTCTAGGATATCAAGCCTACAAAAAGTTAGAGGCATGTAAAGTCGCTGGTTTGGCACAAGAATCTCAGGAAATTGTGCGACCGGGCCACATTGATCAACAAGAGAGAAGCCCTAAACGAGGTAATTAGATAGAGGTTCTTTAGAGTTAATTATACCTTATAGTACCATTTTCTTACCCTTAAAATTTCATGGTCATAGGTAAAGGGAATCAAGAGTTAGAAGGCCACGAAGTTGCTGATTCAGTTCAGGATAAGTAAGAACTAGGGTCAACTTTCAGCCCTTAATTTGAAGTTTAAAGTCCAGATCAAAGGTAGGTTATCTCATTAACGGCTTAAACATGATCTTAGGAGTAAAATCCCTCAAATTCCAGTCGATTTCATGCATTGCACGTGGAGTATTTTATGTTTTATTGGAATTGCGCAGTTAGTTCATTTATCATGCATGAACCTAACCTTATTGAGATAAAAATGGAAAATTCTTGTCTACTTCACGTCAATCCATGAATATCCATAGTTTAAGTCTTTCTATCATGTCTTAGAAGCATGTTTTAATCAATTACCATGCATCCATTTACCCTAGATTAGCTTATATTTCAGTTTTATTACTATTTTCAGTAGATAGGAAGAAACGGTCTCCGTAAGACCGCCTGAGACCTTTGCGGCCCTACGATAGACCGCTAGCCTCCGTAAAATGGTCCTTGAGCGACCGCTTTTGTTTCTGAGTTCTGTAATTATGTTAACTTTAAACATAATGCAGAGTGGCCTTATTTATCTTATGGTAAGCCTAGATAAATAGGTTTTATCCCTGTTTTAAGAACTATATTCTTATACTTGGTTATGTTAGTTAATCATCTTAGTTGATTTCATGTTCTTTATGCACTTTGGAATTATTTTTAAGTTATGCTAATTTCATGCCAAAACTTATAATCTTATATTAATGAATTTAATTTTTCATGGACTTGACTAGTTTTGATCGCTGTTTATGACGGTCTCTTCTTATCTCTTGAGTCATTTTCATACGTACATGGCATATACTCCTGTATGTGACCATTAGTTACACTTTGCACTTATAGGCACATTTTTCTGGACTTATGAACCTCTCCATCGGATATTCCTTCTGTCAGACTCAGGAATTATGTTTCAAGGCCTTCGTAAGACTCCGCTAGCCTGGGATTCCCACTAGGATGCCGATCTGGTTGTACTATTAAATCCTATTGTCTAAATAGCACTTTACCGGTGTTTTAAGTGTTCTTGACCTTAGCGGCCCTTCACTAGGCCGCTAAAGGATACCAAGCGGCCATTCACTAGACCGCTAAAGCTCCAGAAAGTTTTCATGCGTCGACACTTCTTTTTCATGCATCGACTCTATTCATTAAACAGTCTATACTCTGACCGCTTTCTGCATAAAACGGTCCAGTAAACGACCGCAAGGTTCCTGATTTAGTTTAACCCAAGGTTTGACCTTTGAGGTTAGTTTTCTTGAGTTCCTCGATGATCTTAGGATTGTCTGGATTTCCAACCTATGTTAAAAAGGTTAACATTAAGTTATGGAATTTAATGAATGTACCGTTTTGCTACCGAAATGTCGTCAGAGTATAATATTCTTTTAATTCTTCCTTGATATCTCATGTCATTTTGGTACGT
Source organism: Amorphophallus konjac (assembly GCA_022559845.1). Lineage (NCBI taxonomy): Eukaryota > Viridiplantae > Streptophyta > Magnoliopsida > Alismatales > Araceae > Amorphophallus > Amorphophallus konjac. The sequence continues at coordinate 58,953,659 of CM040125.1, forward strand.
TCTATACCTTGGTTACTTGATCATGAAACTTGTTATTTAGAATTGCATTATTGGCCAACATTATTGTTATATCTCATGGAAGTAGTTGGATTTATAACTTGAAGATGTAAGACTAGACACGGATTGTGTCCAAGGGCTCCATGCTAGTCCTCACGGCCGATGGTCGAAAACGTGCTATAAACCATGGGGTACGATGATACTGGCGTCGTGTTGCGTTGGGAGTACTTTCTCTTATAAATGAGTGAAATCTACGAGGCTGTTTATGGAAATTACATGCTTGATAAATGTCAATCTAGTACATAGCCTTTACAAGGTTGTGTGAAGTACTTTCTAGTTACATGCTCGTACATTCTTGTTCATGAAAGGTCAAATTTACATCTACATGATGATCTTGCTTGTTCATGGTCTATACTCGTTCACATCTACTTGCTTAGTTATTTCATGATTCTTAGTTATCTTGGTTTGTATCGCTTGTTTATTATATTTTTATTTTTACCTTAATTCTAGAGCTAAGATGTTAATCACTTAAATATTACCTTCATGTTGATACGAAGATACCTACTAGGCAAGTGTGTTTATACCTATTTTCTTGTCTATTTCAGGAAGTACTAGTGAATCGGATTCGGATTATGCTAGCAGCAGTTCTGAGAGTGAATGAAGGTTTTCAAGATGAGAGAAGACCTAGTTGTCAAGTGTCTAGTCTAGTTATATTGTAATTTTGATTTTTTTTTTAGTCATAGTGGTGGAAGTTGTCAAGAAGTGATCTTATGAAAATTGATTATGGTTATGAAATAAAGTTGGAAATTTGAGAAAAATTACTTATGCAATTACTTTTATGTGATTGTCTTGCGCTCTGATTTCTTGCTCACGAGAGGCTTATCATGCCGGCTGTTCACATTCCAATATTCCTTCTGCTGTATTAAAAGCTCGGGGCTTGACAAGGGTACTACCTTCAGGGGACACAAGAGCGGCCCCAACTCGACAGGCGTTGACGCCATGACTAACTGCACAGCTTATCTTGCCTACTGGGTTTGTGCCTTCACCTTGCCATACAGAGATGAAAGTGTCATTCGGCCAGAGGTGATATATCTCGCCTGCCAGATGGCCCGGGGCCTCAAGCTATCAATTTGCACAGCCGCATTATGCTTGATCTACAAGACTTTGAGGGATGTCATCAAGAGCCAGGTTTCGAGGAACATGAGGACAATAGGAGCGCTGCACTTTTTTAATGCGTGGGTCTGCACTCTATTTCTAGAGTTCGCGCCGCGCACCATTCAGGCCCCGATGATGTTCCCAAGGATGTTGGAATTCGCCGGTGCTTATCCTGGTTTGGCATCGGCCCAATTATATCTTTTGAGGGGGAGACTTACAACGATCCCTCTGGACACGCCGGGCAGTATCCACTTCTGGGCACTGGCAGCCCATTCAAGCCCTCTGGTAAACAAATAGGGGGAATGCCGAGATGACCAGGTGGAGAGATACATCCACCCGATCAGCCAAAGAACAGTGACCCGTCCATTGCTGGAGCCAGAGCTTGGGGACTGGGCATTGTCAATCCGCCCTAGCATTCTTGTCTTCAGGAAGGGGGGCGCCTTATTTCTGGAACGCTACTATCCCTTCCGTTTTGGGCGTAATTTCGGGTATGACCAGCACATACCCCCGCACAGTGCTCGATTTCCTTTGCCCGCTAGAATGCTACAGGGAGCACTCACTGCTGACCATGCCTGAACCTGGTGGGACGTCTTCCACCGGGCAGATGCTTCATCCTTCAGGGTTCCAGCCCTAGGGCATTTCCCGCGAGTGATGACAAACTACATCAAATGGTGGAACGCCCGGACAGGATTTTATAGGGCATGTAAGATGGAATACTAGGATGCATCCGAAAAAAGATTTCTGAGCAAACAGAAGGCGGCTGTTCTTGACATTGACCCGGATCATCTATCCCAGCCAAAATCCGATAGGAGGAAAGAAGTAGAAGATTATTTGTCAGCCCGTAAAGATGCCAAGAAGCTTAAGTCGTAGCCAGCCATTGAACTGCCAAAGATCTCCATAGATGAATTTGCTCACTCTCTTCGGGATCTAAGCCAAGTAGGACGGCCCGACTAGAGCTGGTAAATTATCCTCTGCCAGTAGAAGAGATCATTATTCCATCCCAGAGCTGGCGTCCCGAGGTGGATTACACTTGCCCGCATGGAGTATTTACGAGGAAGGATGATAGGGGGCCCAAATATTATCGACAAACCACTTGACTGTTCGTTCTCCTCTAGGTGCATGGGCTCACAATTGAGGAATTGGTCGAGGCTATATTGGACCAGAACTTGTCTTTTCATCATGCCGACGGGTCAGGGATGGACCACCTGAGCTTGTATTATTGCCTCTCGTCTCGGAACCATTTTGATTTGGCCAACCTTGCTGATCGTTGCGCCAAGATTGGGGATGTATGTTGGTTGATCAGAGAGGTGGCTTCTAGGGACAATGAAGAGTCCCTAACATATTGGCCTCTTTCTCACCTCTATATCGGTCCGGCAGGTATAACGCCCTTTGCCTTCTTTTATGTGCATGCATATCTTCGGCTTGTTGGTTGCGGGAATAATGCTTCGTCTTCCGCTTTTCATTATGTTGATCTTTGTGCAGACAAACCTTTCAGTTATAAGCTGAACAGTTATCGACGGCTCCTCTCGATAGCGAGGAAGCCGTCGCACTTTGCTGACCTGGCGCGTGCCCTAATGACCATCCCGCTGCCACGAATGGCAAACGTGCACGAGCACGGTCGTCGATGAAAGTCGTGATTTCTGCGACGAAGGCGAGCGTGAATAGGAAGGCCAAGAAGAGGTAGACTAGGACCGAAGAACCGTCTGCAGCTACTCCTCTTGCTCCAACGGTTCCCTCCTTTGAGGAGTTTGCCGTGCCAGACCCTTGAGTTCGTTCCCCCGCAGGTGAAACTTTAGATATTTACGATTGAATTGCACGGGAGGAGTATAGTCCCCTGACTTAACCATTCTTCAACCTTGCAGGGAATGCTCCGGAAGCCTCTCCGACCATTATTCCCAGAGTGGGGCAGCTGAGTCCCCGATAGTGGGGCCCAGTAAGGACAGCACCATACCGCCTGTTTCAACGAGCGAGGGCGAGAGAGGTATGTTTTACGGTCGACATGTGCCAATTTTACTTTGGCCACTCCCCAGTTATGTACACTTGCTGACTCGAGCGGTCTTTTGTTTGGCAGGGGATGTCACGGCGACAGTGGAGCAGGAGATGCCCCCAGCGGCCCCTCCAGCACCGCGGACGTACTCCTGAATGGTGCCGAGGTCAAGAAAGCCAGCGGTGCCAGATCCACCATAGGTGCCGGCTGCAGCGAAATTCAGGAAAGAAGTGCCTGCTGAGGCTACTGAAATGCCCCTCTCGGACGGCTCCTCCTTGGGTGAAAGAGTGGATTATGATTATTCATCGGAGGAGGTGCTTCCGGCTGGAGATGAGCCCCAGGAGTATGCGGCCAGTGTTGCCTTCGAAGGTGGAGTAAGTTTGGGTGCAATCGAGATAACTACAAGCTCACCAGCTAGGGAGAGGGCGCTCCACGAGGCCAGGTTATCTAGTGACAACGCGCCCACCCCCATCTCGCTGCCTTCTACCTTACCCACTTCCTTGAGCCTACTTGAGGTAGATGTGAGTACTATTTTGCATGTCACATACTTAATTGAGTATTCTTTGACGCCGGCCATTAATTTTGGCTTCACATGGACAGGTACCTCCAGCATCGACGGAAGCCCCTACCCCTTAAATTTTCGTGTCCTGCGCTGAAGCCCCACCGCTGATTGGCCCCATCCTTGAGCACATCTTGGTGTCGATCGTCGAGGCAGACGTAAGTTTCGATTTACGTACTACAAATTCAATTAGCCATGCCCCAACATGAGTCATTAACTCCGCCTCGCGTGAATAGGTGTCTTTGGTCTCAGAGGAAGCACCTGCCCCTCGGATTCATGCACCGGTCATCAGACCCTGGGTGTTTTTCAGCCCTATGCCCTAGCATAGCCCGGTGCCAGTTGTGGGGGTAGATGTGGCGGCTCCACTATTCATTCTGAAGCCTGTGGTATGCGGGCTACCTTCGATAGTGCACCCACTGCCTCGCCGTCTCGACATGCCTCTAGACGTGTGGATATTCAGAGATATCTTGGAACACGTCCTGTCGCTCTCAACAAGATGCCAGGTGCTCGGGGAAATGAGTCAGACGGGCGTAACTCCCAGTCCGGCCCTCACAGACACGTATCTTCCTTAGACGGCTCCTGCATCGGCACCGATAGAGCACGAGACGATGCCAAGTTCAAGCTCCATGGCTGTGGTGGTGCGGGAAGCGTCTCCCGAGGTTGAGGTGCCTAGCAGCTCTGCTCCAAACCTGCCCTCGTCTTCATTCGCAGTCGCGCGGGCTTCCTTTCCCGAACTGGAGCCAGTGAGTAGCCTCGCGTTGACTCTTCCATCTTCTTCGACCCTGGTGAATGCTGATATCTGGGCGGTAGTGGATAGAAACGTTGAGTTCACCTTCCCCACCGTACCCTCAGTATGTCTCACCGCCTGGGACTTCCGGTAAGGCAAAACCTGGTAGTGCTACGGTTGATGGTGTATTCCGACCCACGACTTACATACGAGAATCTGAAAGTTGTGGTGTGGAGGATGACGGAGCTCTTGCAAATGCTAGGTTGTCTCTTGGAGGATTGGTCACGGCGTGTAATATTGCTCCTGAAATATGTGAACCACCGTGAGTTCCTTGGGACTCAGCTCCCTAGCCATTTCAGCGCCATCCGCCTACAAAGGGGCGAGTATCAGTAGGCTCTGAGGCCTTGGGAGGATGAGATAGCATGACGCCAGAAGACCATGGAGGACCGTCATGGCCGCGCCACCATTTTGGCGGGTACAATAGAGCAGCTTGAAGCCGAGCTCGCTTCCGCTCGAACAGAGCTTCAAGATATTAAGATGGCCGAGTCCGAGGATGTTGGATATATCTCCATGACCGAAGGGGAGATGGCGCCTCTGGGGGCAGAACTGGATCGTCTGCAAGAGCAGGAAGACCGACTGAATGAGATGATGAACTTTCCTTTTGTTGGTATCTTGCCTTTTGATGAAATCGTTCAAGGGGTGAGCTGATCGCCAGGCTTCTTCCATGTACCCTCATTTTGATTTTTTTTTTGTAAGGCAGGGGTATGCCCTGAAGTATCTGTACGAAAAATTATGCAAGGAATAGAACATTGTTCATCCTTTTCCATCTCCCACATGCAACTGCTTATAGAAAACCTATTGCTTTCCTCTTCTCTTATTCGCAGCTCCCTATGTGTGTCGGTGGGCATGACCCTTGTTAAGAGTTTCGCGCTTGTAGCAGGCGGGGAGACCCCATCATGCATATAGGAGAGTGCTCACCCTTTCAGAGAAAGGACGAGGAACCACTCCACTGTAGTGAACACGTGAGTCGTGGGGGAGTGATAGTCAATTTAGCCAAAAGGGGTCCGTCATAGGAAAAGGATTTAGTCATCGACGTAGGTCCAACACCGAAGCAAGAGGGAAAGGTCTCATACATTGGGTTAGATAGAACATCTAAGCCAACGTAGTTTGTTCATTGATGCGAGGTGGTGTCAAAGCAAAGAGAGGTCTTTTCATTCATTGACTTCGATGGAAAGTCTAAGTCAAAGGTATATTCGTCAATGCCGACAAGGTGTCAGGGACTGACGTGGTTTGTTCGTTCATTCGTTGACGCAGGGTGGGTGTCAATGTAGGGAAGTCTTTTATTCCTTGACTCAGACGCAAGGTCTGGGCCAAGTGCATGTTCATCAGTGCCAACGGAGCATCGAGAACTGACATGGTTTATTCATTTATTCATTAACGGGGTTAGTGCCAAAGCAAGAAAGTCTTTTGTTCCTCGACTCAGACGGAAGGTCTAAGCCAACGTAGTTTGTTCATTGACGTGAGGTGGTGTCAAAGCAAAGAGAGGTCTTCTCATTCATTGACTTCGACGGAAAGTCTAAGTCAAAGGTATATTCGTCAATGCCGATCGGGTGTCAGGGACTGACATGGTTTGTTTGTTCATTCATTGACGCGGGGTGGGTGTCAATGTAGGCAAGTCTTTTATTCCTCGACTCAAATGGAAGGTCCAGGCCAAGTGCATGTTCATTAGTGCCGACGGAGCATTGGGAACTGACATGGTTTGTTCGTTTATTCATTGACACGGGGTTAGTGCCAAAGCAAGAAAGTCTTTTGTTCCTCGACTCAGACGGAAGGTTCGGGTCAAGTGCATGTTCATCAGTGCCGACGGAGCGTCGGGAACTAACATGGCTTGTTCGTTTATTCATTGACACGGGGTTAGTGCCAAAGCAAGAAAGTCTTTTGTTCCTCGACTCAGACGGAAGGTTTGGGTCAAGTACATGTTCATCAGTGCCGACGGAGCATCGGGAACTGACATGGTTTGTTCGTTTATTCATTGACACAGGGTTAGTGCCAAAGCAAGAAAGTCTTTTGTTCCTTGACTCAGATGGAAGGTCCGGGTCGAGTGCATGATCATCAGTGCCGATGGAGCGTCGGGGACTGACGTGGTTTGTTCGTTTATTCATTGACATAGGGTTAGTGCCAAAGCAAGAAAGTCTTTTGTTCCTCGACTCAGACGGAAGGTCCGGGTCAAGTGCATGTTCATCAGTGCCAACGGAGCGTCGGGGATTGACATTGTTTGTTCATTTATTCATTGACACGGGGTTAGTGCCAAAGCAAGAAAGTCTTTTGTTCCTCGACTCAGACGGAAGGTTCGGGTTGGTTTGTTCGTTTATTCATTGACACAGGGTTAGTGCCAAAGCAAGAAAGTCTTTTGTTCCTCGACTCAGACTGAAGGTCCGGGTCAAGTGCATGTTCATCAGTGCCGACGGAGCGTCGGGGACTGACGTGTTTTGTTCGTTTATTCATTGACATAGGGTTAGTGCCAAAGCAGGAAAGTCTTTTGTTCCTCGACTCAGACGGAAGGTCCAGGTCAAGTGCATGTTCATCAGTGCCGACGGAGCGTCGGGGACTGACGTGGTTTGTTCGTTTATTCATTGACACGGGGTTAGTGCCAAAGCAAGAAAGTCTTTTGTTCCTTGACTCAGACGGAAGGTCCGGGTCAAGTGCATGTTCATAAGTGTTGACAGAGGGTCGGGGACTGACGTGGTTTGTTCGTTTATTCATTAACACAGGGTTAGGTGTCAAAGCAAGAAAGTCTTTTGTTCCTTGACTCAGACGGAAGGTCTAAACCAAGGTATCTTTGCCAGTGTTGGGGTTAGATTGTCACAGCACCGAGCTATATTGGTGTTTCGTGAGAGCGAAGAGTGCAGTTCATTAAGTCGTTCAGCTTATAGGGAGCATCCGGGTTGGAGAATTTTGCTCTGACGAGAGTTGAAGAGCTAACATTCATTGAGAATAATTTTTCACCCCCCTTTTTCTCCTTTCTTCTATTCATTTTTCTCTCTCTTCTTTTCTTTTCTTTCTTCTTTTTTTTTCTTTTTTCCCCTTTTTTTCTTTTGTTATTTTTTTTGAATGGGTATTACATAGTCTCATGGGAGATCTAAAAAAACATATTTGCTCAAAATGAGACACAGGGTTCAATTATTCATTGAATTGAGAAAGCAGCGCATAATACAACTTCAGCTGCTTCCCATTAAGGGGTGGGAACTAAATTTCCCCCGATGATTGACAATTACATATGCCCCTCCCTCATACACTTTCTGGACCACATAAGGACTGAGCCAATTTTCCTTCAGCTTGCCTTTGGGGTTGGCAGCCATGACTTCTCTTCTCTTGGCTATAACCAGGTCACACTTCTTGAATTCGCATCCCTTGACTAGCTTGTCAAAGGCGCGGGCTATGCAGGCCTGATAGACCTGTATATTCTGCTGAGCTTGGAGCCGCTTCCCTTCTAGATTAGAGAGCTCCTCTAGTCTTTGCTCTGTGTTTGTTTGGTCACCTTCGACTAGCCCATGCTGAATTGTAACCCTTAATGAGGGAATCTCCAATTCTTTGGTTGCTTGGGTTTTGCTCGCTGGTGCTGCTCCTCTTGGTTCTTTGGGCTGGTCCTCATCGTCTGGTAAAGCTTTGGCTGCCTCATTGTCTGGTAAAGCTTCGCGTCTGTCCTCGGGGGTGCTACCTGCTACTTCCCTTCCGTGCCTTTCCCCTTGGAGGAGTACGAGTCTGACAATGCCATCCCTTGCCTTCCTGCACAATTTCATGGTGGTTGAAGATTTTACATGTTGGGGCTGTGATCTATATCTTTCTTTGTTTTCTTGAGCCGCTCTTTCATGTTCTATTGACCCCTCTGCATAGGGTGTCTACTATTTGGCTCTAGTGCTACTATATTTCCTTTATTTTGCTGCTATATTAATAAAATTGCCGAGCTGATCTTTGGATCTGCCTAGGTATCGCCTTATTAAAAAAAATGCTTCCGGAGCCATACACCAAGGAGAAGGGAGAGCAGCCCGTTGGAGTTTTATAGACAGTGTGGTATGCCCACAACACCTCGTACATTTTCTCTTCCCAGTCTTTCTTGCTGGAGCTGACTATTTTGGCCAGAAGAGTGCAGATAGTCTTGTTAAAAGCTTCATCCAACCCATTGGCCTGTGGATTGTATGGAGTAGACATCCTCCAATCAATTTTGTATTTTTCGACCAATCTGTAGATTTTCTGATTCTGGAAGTGACTTCTATTGTCTGAAATAATTCAGTTGGGGGTACTAAACTGGAATATTATATTTCGACGGATGAACCTGACCACGATCTCTCTCCGTCACTTCCTTCAGAGCCACGACTTCTGCCTAGCGGGAGAAATAGTCTGTTGCTGCTAGAATATAGTTGCATCCTGAGGAGGATGTAGGCAATGGGCCTATGCCGTCTATTCCCCACTGGGTAAATGGCCAGTTGGGCGCCATCGGGTGCAGCTGTATTAGGGGTCTCTTGGGGACCACTGCGTGCTCTTGACACTTCTGACATGACTTAGCGTATTTGCAACAGTCATCGAACATCGTAGGCCAATAATAGCCCAACTTCTTGATTTCAATTTTCATCTTCGGTCCTGCTTGATGGGCGCCTGCTGACCCGCCGTGGACCTCCGTCATAACTCTCCAAGCTTCCTCGGTGGATAAGCAATGGAGCAATACTTTCCTTTTGGTATCCGCCACAGTTCAAAATAAAATCCTGTTTCAAACTTCATAAGAGTCCTTCATTTTGATCAATTTGATCCTTTCTTCTCTCTGCGTGGGTAGCTGTTAGTATTTGAACCATTGCGTGAGGGGTTCCCTCCAGTCGGGTGAGCCAACTACTTCTGCTGTCGCAGCTTCATATTCTTCTTATTCTGGCTCCTCTACCATACTAGGCACCTGGCGCCTGTTTATCACCTGTATGCTGAGTGATCCATCTGGCGGGATCGCCAACGAGCTCACCAACTTTGCCAATGCATCAGCCCGTGCATTTTGGCCTCGTCCGACATGGTTTATTTCAATGAAATAGAACCGCTGCATGAGTTGCTTCGCCTTGGCATGGTAGGGGAGTAATTCAGGCTTTCGAACATCAAATTGTCCTTGAATTTGTTTGACGACAAGTACTGAATTACCGAAGGCTTGCAGCATTCGGATCTCCATGTGAAGAGCAACCTGGAGTCCGATTATTAGAGCTTCATACTCCGCCTCATTGTTCGTGCAGAGCTTGTTGATGGAGCATGAGGTGTGCAACACTTCTTCCTCCGGGGACTTTAGGATGATACCAGCCCCAGCTCTTATTCTTGGTTGCCCCGACGAGGATGTTTTTATTCTCGAGGCCCCATCAAGGTATAGTTTCCAGGTGGCCTGACGAACTTGGTCTACCTCCAGCGTCTCATCTTCGGGGAGCTCTGTGATTAATGGAGAATCTTCAGGCACTGGGTGCATTGCAAAGAAGTCCGCAATGGCCTGGCCTTTAATGGCCTTCTGAGGCACATAGGTGATGTTGAACTCCATGAGGATGACAACCCATTTGCCTAGTCGACCTTTTAGGGCTGGCTGGGAAAGTATGTATTTGACCGGGTCGACTCTGGATATCAGCCGTACTTCATGCGACAGCATATAGTGTCTCAGCTTCTTGGCCGCGAAGACCAATGCAAGGCAAACCTTTTCAATCGGGGTATATTTCCCTTCTGCCCCGACCAGCCTTCGACTGAGGTTGTTGGCCCAGATAAGTGCACGGACAAGAAGGGGGGTTGAATTGTCCCCTAAACGAGATATCAGATTTTAAAACTAACTTGCAGATTTAACTAGATTGAAGAAATTAAACTAAGTAGAAGCAACTCGTATTCTCTTAATCTTCCCGAACTCACTCGATCGTGTTGGAACAAGATACAACAGAACATGCAACCACAGTACACAAGGAATTTTAAGGTGGTTCGGGACCACGACGGGCTCCCTACGTCCACCCCTCACCAAATCGCTGAGGCTTCACTCGCTTCAACCTGAAGCACACAGAGTTACACTCCAACCACACATGGAGATGTGGTCTCCAACATGATCCTGCTGCACAGCCCGCAGACCGGATCAACACTGCACAAGTGTAGCACCACACACACACACACACATACGATCGCTCATACGCGATCAAACCACACACACACACGACTGTACGTATACGGTCCACATACAGAGGATATTTCGATGTTTTGAAAGACAAAAGAATGTTCAATACTCAAGATAAACTAAAGATGAACACTTAAATAGACTTAGAAGGGCTGTAGAAATATCTCCTTAATGGATGATGACCTTTAGACGAATCTTCCTTGAAGCTCTTCCACAGTGGGGGGGTGGATCCTCAAGAGGTATGAAGACGAGCGAACTTCTCCTTGGAGATTCAGCCTCGTCGTAGCCTGAGCACTTGAGAAAAAATGTATATCTATAAGGTTCCAACCAAGATCGCCCCTGCAAGAGAAGAAAAATATGAAGCACACCGGAGGAACTCTCTTCCTCACCCACCTGCAGCCAAAACCCCTTTTCCCCAGTTAGCAGATCTAAAATTGCAAGACATATAAAGGGCCATAATAGGATGCAATAAAGACCACAAAGCCCATGAAAAAACCTTCCAAAACATGTTCTAGAAGTGTATGATAACCCTAAGGGCAAAGAGGTCAAAGAGGGGTCCAATCAGATTGGGTTTAATAGGTTTTAGGAAGTGTTCGAAACCTGCAAACTGAACCGTGCAACAGAGGTGTTGACTCTTGGAGTCGACACCTGCAACATGCAGTTTTGTCTAAGTGTCAAAACCAGAACTGTGCCAGAGAAGAGTCGACTCTTGCTTGGGACAGTTCTGAACAGACTCCAGGGCCCAGCAGGAGTCGACTCTTGCTTGGCACCTGGGCAATCTGACCAAGGCAGTCCCATGCAAGAGGAAAATCCCTTTGAACAATTCATTTTGTCAATCAAATGACATGCATTAGTGGGATTTAGAATCATCATTCAAACCAGTTTCATCAAGATTTAAGGGACAGCTTAAGCACAATACTACCTCAAAAGACCCAAGAAAAATATGCAAGAAAACACTTGAAGAAACCACCTTTTCTCAACCAAAACATTAAGATCAACTTACCATACAATTAAACAACATATGAACATTATGAAACTAAATTACACAAGGTTGATGTAAAAAATCTTAACATGTACAAACCTTGACAAACCCATGTAGAAAACTATTTGAGAACCCCTCTAAGAATAGGGGTCGACCCATGCAGTGAGAGGGGTCGACCCTTTCTAGCAGAGTATTGCTAAAAGGTTTTGAAAAGTGCTTAAAACCCTTTCATAGTCTCCAAACTTCACATCTAAAGATTAAAATGAAATTATCAAGCAACCATGCAATATGAGAATATCAGTCTTCCATTGTTCACCATGATGAACATGAACTCTTCAACACAATTTGAAACATCAAAAACCCATGTAGAAACCATTTAAGATATTGGAAACTCATGAAGAATATGCATGATGCATGGAAGGGGTCGATGCACTGCAAGAGATGGCATCGACGCAATAGATCGAGGAAGCCTGCAGAGATGGCTTGCTGGAAGCAAGAAGGAGTCGACACACTGTAAAGATGCGTTGACGCAGTAAAACAAAAACTGCAAGACAGGGATTCTGGAATGCCAAAACGGGTCGACGCACTTTCAATGTGCGTCGACGCAATCTTCTATCAAAAGGACTTGGGAATTTTTAGTCTTACCAATGCTTTTTGTGGAATAAGCATGACATGTACCACCTTTTTTGGATCCTAGACAGTAGCATGACATGTTCATTCATTCATTTGAGTTCTAACAAGTCCACTAAGGATTTTAACCCCAACAATCTCTCCCTTTTTGATGATGACAAAATATTGTGGCAATCAGTCGCAATCTTCTCCCCCTTTGGCATTATCAAAAAGTAGATGCTTGGGGAACATATGTGAAACTTCATCAACAAGGGTCCTCATAATCAAAATGGAATTAAACAATCAATGGTGCAAGAACCCAGCAAATAACTTACCATGAAAGGAAGTTGTGTGAACCATGAACACTAAGCAGGAATGTGATATGCAATATGAACGGTTTGAGCAGTATGCAGCTTAACCAAATGAACCACTTCATTCTTCTGTTTTGAAAAGCTTTCTCCTACTTTGGAAAAATATGATGCACAAGGAGACTTAAGATGAAGCACTTGCCTTTCAAGAACCCTAAAAGTATGCACAGGTGCAAACCTGAAAATGTAACAATGATATGTATGCAAAATGTATACAAAATGTATGACCGAACTATGCACAAAATGTATAACTAAACTGAACTATGTGCAAATTTATGGCTGAAAGGCACATTATACTCCCCTTTTGTCATCAACAAAAACCGACTGACAATGGGGTTATTTAAACTTGTTATATACATGTATGAGCCAAAGTTGTATCTATGTGAAATGGAGTATGATATATGGAATTTATCAAGCAAACAAGCAAACAAGCATGAAAGCCAAGCAAGCATTTACGAGAACTCCATTACTCTCCCTCAATGGGGTAGAGGGATAGCAAATGAACAGTGGATTCAAAACCAAATTGTGAGACATGAAGCATAATAAAAAAAGGTAGTGCATGCATAAGCTAGAGGTACTGCATAAACCATGATAAGAACAAATTCAAGATACACATTCATCACAATAATACCCAAGAGTGAAATGTGAGGCAATGAGCAATGAACTTCAAAATGTATGGATATGATCAGAATGTCTAAAGAACGCTAGAGGGTTATTTCCTCTCTACAATTCTATTTAGATCCTCGACTATCGGTAGCTTCGCACAGCCCTTTTTTTTATTTTATTGGACTTTACCGTTCGGTGCGAGTCACCTCATGTGTCTCAATGGGGATTCTCGGCTACTAGGATTCGTCACAATTTTGATTCTTGTGGATTTTTGCTTCACCTTTTGATGCGAGTTTCCTCATTTATTTCAGTGGGGATTCCCAGCTACTAGGTTCGACTTTCCATTTAATGATTGTTTGTGGGGTAGGCAACTTTTTCCTCATGATTACTCTTAATTTTCATGTAGAAATTTTCTTCCCCTTAAGGTGTTGAAAAGAACTTCTGAAATCCTTATCGATCAAAGTCATATGCTTCATTATGTGCAAAGTGTGTGGGTAATTACTTTGTATGTTGAAAATGAATTTGTCATAACATAGATATAACTCCCCCCTTCTCTAGAAGATCTGATTCTCCTTTATTCGTAGATGGATGATCACGAAGTCGCCATCATCTTGCTCCTTTCATCATTCCGCTCTTCTTTCTCTTCTTCCACGATCTCCAGAATTGCCTTGAAGTAGATCAAAACCCCTTCCTTAGTTCTTCTTTTGTCCTCATTGGTCTTCTTCTCCTGCAAGATAGAAAGATAAGCACATTAGGGGGTTCTTCTTCTCAAATTCGGAGTGGAGGTTTATATATAAGATAGAGTGGCCAAAAGACTCATAAAACCCTCCTAAAATATGATAGAAACACCCTCATATGTGAGGGAATCAATTGGGGGTAATATGGTAAAGTTTCAAAGGGTTTAGAATGGGTTTTGATAACTTTCGAAAATAACGTCCGGAAAGTGTCAACTCTTGGAGTCGACACCTGCACACAGGATAGGCAAAATAGCTCAAAACAGAACATCCCTAGACAAGAGTCGACTCTTGCTGGGGGTGCTCTGGACAGACCCAGGCACAACAAGAGTCGACTCCTAGAGTCGACTCTTGCTGGCCTGTCTGCCCAAGATAGACCAAGCAAGATATTAAGTCTAGAAACAAGCTTTAAACCCTTTAAAAAGCCAATTTTCCACATTATAAAAACTAAATTCAATTGCTATGAACTTATGGAATGGGTTAGACATATGAAAACATAGAAGCCACAAAATCAAAGTGCATGAAGCACCATCAAATAAGATTTAACTATATAAGACTGCAGTAGAACAAAACAAAGAGCAAGAGCAGCAGAAGTCGACTTTGCCAGATGGCCAAGTCGACTTGGCTGAACAGAAGTTGACTTGGTCATCTCCCAAGTCGACTTGAACCTATGGGATAGTAAAACAGCCTTGATTCTGGAGGATTTATGCAAGTTTAAAACTGCAAAACACAAAATAACTAAGTTAGTATGGATTTGGAATTCAAATTAACTCCTCCCTTGTATTTAGCATTCTATGATTGAGAGTGAACAATATAACATGTAGATCAAGTTGAAGCATTACCATCTTTGCTCTCATGACCTCAAGTATTGAAATGTGAGTTCAAAGCACATGTAAACATGAAGAACCATTCAACCACAATGTCAAGTTTAATTTCAAGTTCCATATGAAAGTCCAAGCTCCATGAATTGTTTCAATCATTTGAAGGCTTTTGAATAAATATATATATCACCCATTTACACAACCAAGCATTTTCATGCAATTAACCATGTTATAAACAAGTTTATAAATCATTCTGAGCAGGTCATTAAAATTCTGAAGCATAGCAACATTCATCATGCAGTCATAAAAAAAAACTCATATACATAAAGTTAGTTATCATCAAAATCATATGCAAGTCACACAACAATCTATGCAAGCCACACAACAATCTCCCCCTTTTTGATGATGACAAACTTTATGACATAAATTTCACAAAATTTCTTCTCCCCCTTTTGACATAATAAAAAAATGGGGGTCATTCAACGAAAAGCTTGTTGAAAGTTCAGTGAGAGATCGTGGGCCTAAATAGCAGGAATCAGAATGTTAAAGCATAAGTCCAGATTATCAAGAAACAATTAGCAGCCCATTTCCAAATCATAGTACTATTTCATAGCAGAAGCAAGGGCAAGGATCAGACAAGATCAGTCAAGTTCAGAAGAAACTCAGTCAGGTACAAAAAAGTTCAGTAGAGTATCCAGATTGAAGAATTTCAGAAATTAGTGGAAAACTCTTCAGAGGTTCAGATGATCAAGAATCAGAAAATCCTTCATTTTTAGATAAAATCTCAAGGCATAGTAGAAGTTATGGCATAACCAAGAAAAAAAATCAGTCATATTTCTGAAAACTCAGTCGACTGGTCAACTGAAATTTCCGCCAGTCAGCAGACTTTTGCAAGTGTTCATTTAAAGCAAGCCATTTGGAAGCCTTCTACTACCTTACATGATACCTAGCATGATAAGACATGTGAGGTGCTAAAAACAGTCACCCAAGTGAATTTCAGGTCAAAACCAATCAAGCAATGCCCATGCAATTCAGCCCTTTGGCATCATAGCAGGCATGGGAGGTAGATACATGATCATGCAAGCAATTTATTTTGCAAGATGACAGTGAATATTCAGCAAGGCTATTTCAACGGTGAAATCCAAACATTCTGAATAGACAGAAGTAAACTTCAGTGCCTAAGCTCATCTATAAAATGTAAACAATCAGAGCAGAGAATTTTATAACCATGCATTTGAGTTTTCTTTGATTTCCAATTTTTTTAGTTTTCTGTTAAGAATGCATGAACTAGATACGCATGATTGATATGCAACACACATAATGCAATGATGAACTATGCGCAGAGCAAACAAGCAGATATGTATACTTACATGCAACATAGCTCCCCCTTTTGTTCAAAAGGATGGGATAGGTGTTAGAAAAGTTGTAGGTGTGTCAATACAACCACAGTGTTCATGAATAACACCTAGGGGACTGTACAAGCATGTAGAAGAATCGTGCATAAGCCAATGCAGTCATTTCAATTTTCAGAATACATATTAAATCAAATTACCAAGTGTATAAGTGAATAACATGAAAATAGGTATTAGCCATATGGATATTCAGATTTTTAGTTCAACACAGGAGTAATTCCATAGACTGCATTTCAATCTAGAGAACAACATATTGGAGGCTTTGCTCTGCCTCAATGAATTTTATTTCCAAAATTTTTCAACTCATAAATTTTCACAATGACAATTTGAATTTTTCTAATAGTGATCAGGTTCAATCTACTCCTTTTTACGCGAGGAGACACATGGAGCACATGCCAGACTCCCCGGTTACTCAGAGCATTAACCATCTCTCCTCAACTGAGCAGAGATACTTCAGTACAACACTTTTCAAAATGAACCATATCACGTCTCAGGTGACATGCATCCAATCTACTTAGTGAGACTGAGCATTGATCTGCCATTAATTTTTTTGTTCAGATTCTATGTACAAAAAGGCAGGCAGTTTTTTTCCTCAACTGCCTCATTAACATTCATGTAGCAAGTTTAATTTCTCAGAGTGTTGAAAAAAAGATTCCTATATAGAGGGCTTGTCCTTTCTCCTCGTCGTCGTTCTGGGCAAGCATTGTCCCCACTGAATATTCGATGGCGGCTATATATAAGACTAGCGGCCGCCGCTTGACAGGTGCCCCTAGAATTGGTGGGGTCTTCAAATATTCTTTCAACTCGTCGAACACCCTCTGACATTTTTGACTCCAGCAAAAGGGTGCGTTCTTCATCATCAGCTTGTGGAACGGCTGGCACCGCCCGGACATGTTAGAGATGAACCGACGTATATAAGCCAACCGGCCTTGCAATGACCTTAGTTCTCCCAAATTCTTCGGAGGGGCAGCTCCTATATGGCTTTTATTTTGGCAGGGTCTATTTCGACTTCCCTGTACCTGACGATGAAGCCCAAAAAATTTTCGCTGGAGACGCCAAAGGCACGCTTCATCGGGTTCATTTTCAGCTCGTATTGCCGTAATCTTTCAAAGATAATTTGGAGGTCATTCAGGTGATCCTCTCTCTTTCTAGTCTTGACGACCAAGTCATCAAGATAACATTCAACTTTATCCTACAACAGCTTGTTGAATATTTTGGTCATCACCCGCTGATATGTGGCGCCAACATTCTTGAGGCCAAAAGGCATCCTTTTGTAATGGAATATCCCTTTAGGTGACCAAAAAGCCGTATGGATTCGTTCATACTCTACTATCCATATTTGGTTGTAGCCGGACGACCCGTCCATGAATGACAAGGCCTCATGGTCAGTGGTTGCGTCAATCATGACTTCAGTGATGGGCACCGAAAAGTCATCCTTTGGGCAAGCTTTATTCAGGTCCAAGAAATCCACACAGATCTTGATTTGACCATTTTTCTTCTTGACCAGCACAATATTGGCCAACCGAGTGGTGTATTGATTTTCAGATACGAAGTCGACATCTATGAGTTTGTCGACCTCCTTGCAGATTTGGTTTATTATTTCTGGCCTCATTCGCCGAGGTGGCTGCTTCACTGGCTCGGCCCTGGGGTCAATGGTCAGTACATGCTGGGCTACTGCAGTACTAAGGCCTGGCATTTCTTTATAATTCCAAGCGAAGCAATCTCGGATTTCTTGGAAGAGCTTTATATATTTCCCCCTCTCTTCAGGTAGTAAGAGGACACTGAGAAACGTCGGCCTGGGATCATCCTTTGTGCCGAGGTTCACTTCGACCAATTCCTCAATAGTGGCTTGGCCACCATCTTCTATTTCCGGGGGAGCCAGGAGTAAGTCGATGAAATCTTCATCTTCTTCATCTACTTCGAGGACACCATAAGCGCCCCCTTATTCCGCTTCACATGGAGGTGAGGCTTTAGGCTTTGCTCCTTCTGGCTTGCTCGGCTACTGAGTTTACCGAGGAGGCAGCTCCAAGATTAATGATTCAGCCTCCGTGTGTCCCGGGTCCCAGCCAGTAAGCATAGCACCTTATGGGGCGGGAAGATATTCTCTTGCCCCCAATGCTTGTAAATCAACGTCGGGTATTACAGCAACTTCGGTGAAGATGGACTCTGAACACCTGCATGAAGCGGCGGGCTCTTGATCATTGTGCGCCTGTAGCGGAGGTGGGCAAGAGGCCTCCGACTCGATGGATGATTGTGCGAGTTCATAATCTCTCGGGAATTTATCATAAATTGCCCCCAGAGAGTCCTTGCTTATTGGGGTAGAGATGGAGAACATATCAACCTCATAGTAATCTTCTATAGAGATGTCCAACCTTGGGTGTTGGGTGATCTGCAACAGCTCTCTATCCATATTCGGTGGATACCACATTTCTTTGAACATTTTATTCTGACTAAAAGGTTGGAAGAAAGAAATCCCTTACCTCCTGGCCATCTTGACCAGGCAGTTGGCTATGTGCGGGAGTCCCATAATCAGGACGAGAGGATCTGCTGCGGCCGCCTTCATTTTGTGCTTGGGGAGCCAGCTCGCGAGGCGGCTCATTTTCTTCCCTGGGTGCTGCCTGGACCCACAGAGCCTGCTTGGATAGTTCCTTTTCTTGCATAAATTCGACGAGGTTTGGGATATCGTCACGACCTCCCTTCGCCGGAGGAGGGGTAGCTGCAGGCAAGGCGAGAGAGCTATTGGCTCGTGGGTCCCCCCGGGGGCCTGGCTGCTTACCCTTTTGAGATAGCATGAACTCAGTGAATGAGGGGACCCCTCGGCCGCTTGCATCTTCAGGGTAGAGCCCCGGTGGGGGTGGGACTTCAATGCCTTTAACCTTGGGCTCGGGCACTTGATATGGCTGCTTTCCCCTGAACAAGATGTTGTGACCAGCTTGGGGAGGGTGCCCCCATCTCCTTCCTGACTTAGTAGCATGTTGAAAAGTGAAGGCCTCAGCTTGATTTGCCTCGGCCGGCTCGAGGCATATTTCTTCTTCATCCTCCTCGAGGGATAGAGTTGTATCAAATAATGCCGTCAAAGTGTTCCAGGAGAGGGCGATGCCTGTTCTCTTATTCTTTGATCTTTATTTCTTCCTCTTCTTTTCTTTGGCGGTTGGTAGCTTCTCTTGCGGGAAGTCGCCCCATAGGGGTGGCTCCTCTGCTTCTGCTTCTGCTTTTGGAGCCAGCTCAGGGGATTCGAGCTGCTCCCATGGGACATATTCTTTTAATTCCACAGGCTGGATTTTGGGTTGCTCATATTCATCGAGCCTGTCGATGATTGCCTGAAGTCGCTCGAGTGCAGGGCTGGCTTTTTTGTGCACCGATATTGGGGTTTATTTCTTCTTATTATTGGTGGGTCTCCTCATGACAATTCGAGGAGCTATTTCATACCACACCGGGGTCACCACCGGCAGAGCCGGATGAGGTGTTACACCCCTTATTTGAATTCCCGAGCTGGGTCATGGTGTTGGCCTTCTTCTTCTTGCCTTTGTCGGAACAGTGTGCCAGCCTCCCGGATCCTTTGTTGGTGCCAAGATGTAGGCTTCATATGTATGCTGGGTACTGACCACCGACACCTCTTCAGGGAGTTGCTGGTATAGGGATACCATGTTTATTGTCACCGCGAAGGTAGGCAGCTCATGCGGCTGCGAGGGATCAACTTTGTACTCCCCCATTTGTAGTTCCCCTTTCTTGATCAATGACTCAATGACGTCTTTGAAGAAATAGCATTCCTTGATAGTATGCCCGAGCATTTGATGATACGGGCAGAAACGAGGGTCATCCTTTCTCTTCAGGTCACCGGGCCTCTTCGGCTTTGGCAATGTGATTTTATTATACTTGGTGGCCCATTCAAATAGAACTCGAGTCTTGTCCCGGGGGAAGGAGTATAGCTTCTTCTTCATTTTCTCCCTTAGGGAGGGACCTTCTCGCCATTGGGCAGGCTTGGTCGGAGGAGGCTTAGCTACATGTTTATCCTTTTCCTTCTACTCTTCAAAGGCTTTGAAGTCCAGAGTATGCACTTCTTGAGGTATCAGTCGCTTTTCAGCTTGCCTTGCCTTCTGACTTGAGGTTGCAGGAGTGGAGGAATACCTGGAGAGGAATGTCTCGATCTCCACAACAACATTGTTCAGCGAGTCAAATAATTTGACCTCAGTGCCAATCATCCTTTCTAGGACCTCCCTCTTCAGTTTCTGCTTACAAATCTAAACCGCATCCTCCTGGTGTAGGGGACGTTTGCATCTCATACTAAGATTTCTTCATCTCTTAATATATTCCAGAGCGGACTCATCGTTCCTTTGCCTGGTAGAATAGAGTTCCGCCACGGTCACCTCCCATTCGACGATGTAGAATCTCTCTTTAAACTTCTTCTGCATGTCGGGCCAATCAATAATAGACCCAGCAGGCAAACCCGAGTACCACTCAAAGGCAAGCCCCGTCAGTGTGGACCCGAAGAATTTGAGGAGGTGCGACTTGATGGGTGCAAGGCTCGGATTCAGAAGGGGGGTTGAATGAATCCCCTTTCAAAAAATTTGTCCGATTAAAACTTGTAACTGAACAATGATGCGGAATTAACACAAATAGGTGCCTTGTATGACATAGGTGCTCTCTTCGAAAGAAAAGGGAAGATCAGATAAACTGAACTTCTGATATACTCTATATGCGCTGGTGTGTAGACTCAAATCCAATCAAATATGCGGTGTGTGAGTAAACCACTCACTAGATGAAAGAACACATCGATCCTAAGCATGCATCTAGCGAAACACAATAGACAATCAAACCACTGCACAGAAGATTTTTAAGGTGGTTCGGTCCTTCAGACCTACATCCACCCCACACTCAAACCAGAGTGTGGATTCCGCTGCCAAATAGCTTGAAAACCGCTGGGCGACACAGCTTGCCTACATACTGCTGACTAACAGCTTGCGCTGGGCCTTACAGCTTAGCTGACCGCTGACTAACAGCCTGACCGCAGGGCATTACAGCTTCGCCGTCTGCTGGGTAATACAACTTTGCCATCCAGAGGAACCAATCCTCTGCTACCGCTGAGTGACACAGCTTGCTCTGCTGACTAACAACTTGAAGAAAGATGAAAAGGAAAACAAACGATTGAAAATCACAACAACTAAAAGCTGAGGAAATTGCAAAACAGATATAGCTCATGCAAGAGCTGGCTGGCTTGGATTTGATCCAAGGTCCAGTAGGATAAATCTTCAGGAAGCTTCAACATTCTCCACGGGCTCTCTCTCTCTCTCTCTCTTTCTCTTCCTCTTTCTTTTGCTTCACTTCTCTTCTCTGCTCCTCTCTCTCCATTTTTCCTCGATCTCACGAACTCTTATTTTCTTCTACTCTGCTATTCCCTGCAACTTTTCTTCTCAGATATCTTCTATTTTTTCTCTATTTCTACTGGAAGACCCCTTCTTTTGTTCGCAGGAGGAGGGTCTTAAATATTCCTTTGGTCTGGGACCCATGAGCTCACGCACTGGGCGTGTGGATGGCTCGTTCCCGCCAAGAAGCTTCAAGAAACTCTCAGCCTCATGTTAGAATCTCAACGCTTAGCTATCCACGTGGTAGTTTCTACCAATAATGATCTACCTTGGATCACGTGCCAATTTTTTGTTCTACTTTTCTCACGTGCTCCTGTTCTTCTGATCCTCATAAGTAAGGTACTCAAGTCCATATAAGATGCTCGAACCATGGTTTTCCTCAATTGATCACTTGCATGCTTAAGTTCCATATAAATGCATGCACCGACTTAGTTTGTTGTCCTGAGGAAAGTTTGCACCGAGTTACTTCACATGTTGCACCGAGCTTGTTCTCTTGAGACCAGACATTGCACCGTCCTGGTCGTGTTGGCGAAGACATTGCATTGACTTGCTCGTGCAGAGAAGGGATGCTTCGACTTTGAAGCTCATCCATATGAAAATCTATTTACACAGCAGTCAAACGCACAGACTTAATAAGACGTACAATCTAGTGTGCACAAGCTCAGTAGGTGTTATTCAAGAGAGTATGCACAGACATAACCTGAATGCAGAGTTAAGAAATGCACAAACTGCATGTGTGCAAGGCATGGTTACGAGGTGGGCACAGACTTGGTTTAGCATGAGATTATGTATGCACGGACTCAAGTTTACAAAGCAGACAAATTCACAGACTTGTCATGAATGCGGAGCTATAAATTGCACAGACTACGTGTATGCGGTATGCATGGACTGCACTGACATAGTATGCAAATATGAGAACGTGCACAGACCTGAGAATGCGAGGTGGCAAGCATACACGAACCTTGGTGAGATGTGAATGGACCATTAACACACTTGTGCATAGACAATGAGTGAAGGAAGAAGACATGCACAGACCTCATGCACTATGCAACATAAAGTGCCCAGAGTTATCTTGCACAGACTCTACGCGTGCAGGAGACAAGAGTTGCACAGACATGTAATGCAGCGTGCCTTAACTACACAGACTCGAGACCCATAAATCTCTCATGCACAGACTAGGCCAATGCAATGTGCACAGACTTTATGTGTGTGGTGCGAGAGTTGCACCTACTCGAATGCGTGCGACAACACTTGTTGCACCGACTAGATTTATGCAAAGATAAATTCTGCACTGACTGTGAAATGCATAAGAGACCGGATATGCACCGATGTAATTCGTTCAGGATGAAAGTATGCACCGAGGTAAGCTATGCAGCCTAAGCAAGCTTGCACCGAGTTGCCTAAGGAGAGTGCATAGACTAAATGATGCACAGATTTACTACGTTGTGCAACAGTGATGCGACTATATGATGCATGCTTACCAAAATATTGCACCGACCTCTATAGTGGTGTGCACGGACTGAGATTGCACAGACCTGCTATACATGCACGGACCACATGCAAAACATGCAAGACATGCAGCGACCTATACTCGGTGCAAAGCATGCATTGAACTTAAGTGCTCACACAATGCATCCTAATCATCACACCTTAAACCATGCAGACTCAAGTGGTGACTCATAATGTTGCTATCATCAAAATCACAGGGACACAACAATCTCCCCCTTTTTGATGATGGAAACACTATGAGTCACACTGACTCATGTCAAACTATTTTCCCCCTTTGACGTCATCAAAAAGAGGATAGTTTACAATAGAACTTTTCTGACGCATGAAATGAATAATTGAAAGACATCCCTTTTGACAGAGACATGAAGACCTATAAGAGCACAAGCTCCCCCTGGATAAAGGAGTGGAATCAGTAATCACAGGGACAGATAAACAGATAAGCACAATGCCTCCCCCATTAAGAAGCAAAACTATAGTCAAAGATATAGTGAGAGGACAACAAGCAGAACAAAGGATCTTTCAGGAGCCATTCAGCAGAAATGATGAGCAGTTTCGAGTAAAGATCAGAAACAGATGTGCAAGATGATGAAGTAGTCAAAGGTGTAACTGATCAAAAGAGTTTTATAGCAGGTACCACTGTTATAAATCTAGGTGCAAAAAGACTCTCCTGTCATAATGGGTTATGAATTAGACTGCATGACAAAACTAGTTTAAGCATGATGTATACCAAATTTGTCAATCAAATTCAATACTCATATCCAAAACAAAGTTTTAATAAAAGAAAACCAATTATTCATATAAAACTCCACTTTAATCATCATCCATCTTACTCAAATAAACTCAATGACTCCTTTGAGAGTTACACAGTGTAGTATTGAAATTAAGCACTTTTAATGGTATTTGAAGTTAACTATTTTGGCAGGAATTTTCTGATATCCATTTTTTGGTTTTACTTTTAAGCATCACTTTATTTTTTCTGAACAATCTTGGTTGATCAACACCTTTTTTACATGAGGCAAAACACGTCTTAGGTGAAATGACCCAGTTACTCAGTGTGATAACCGCATTGACTCTAAAAAATGAGAACATAGTTAGCAATAGAAGTGTCTTTTTACATGAGGAGACACCTTGATTAGAGGTCAAAATCCCCAGTTACTAAACACAATCATGCCATTGCTCTGTCAGAATTTTTATACAAAATTTTTACCACAGAGTTAACAGTGGTACTTCATGACATGGGTTTACTTCATTTCTTTGATGGAGAACCCAATTTCTCAGTGACCATTGTCATTGCTCTGACATTTGTTTATCTCTTTAGTTAACTTCATGCAGATTTAATGTTTAAGAACAATACTAACAACATGTATCTCAGCCAAAGAAACCTTGATTTCAGATTTTTAGATTTCAGATGATTTCACCCAGAGATTACATGATCCGGTTGGTTAAAATTTACTAAAACTTATGATTCAGATACTTTCAAGTTTTCAAATACAAATCTAAAAATACATTAAACTTATACCAGTCCAGATCAGTAGTTATTCTTAAACCTGTATGATAGGAGTTTCTTTGATGTATTCAGATTCATAAACAAGGTACAGCTATTCAAGTAATCATCAAGATCAGTTAAATAAGTGACTTTAAACCACTATCATCAGCAGTAACAATGAAGAGTTTCGAGAATTTTTGATATGAAGGGATTTGAGAAGATTTTCAATAAGTGAAACAATGAGTTGAACAAATGATAAGAGATTGTTAAGATTCACAACAGGCAATCAACACCATATTAAGCATCAATAGTGAGAACAACAAACAGTGATCCCAGATATACCAGAAAATGGGTCCAAGGAATTTATGAAGGCAGCTAAAATTGACTGGAGTCAAATAGATGTGAGTCACTAGCATGAGAGGTGAGATAAAACACCAAGCTAGCTAGGCAGAGTAATTCTAGTCATTTAGAGATTGATGAATTCAATATGCTCCCCCTGCCTATATGCATTGAACCAATCTTTTTGAAATATTTTGAAAATAATGAAATGCTATGCAATTTACTGCATGTATGCAAATGCATTAACCACTCATGAATGACATGAAAATCATGTAGGGAAGTAGCTTAACAAATATGCATGATACACAAGAAATGCTTTGACAAACTCCCCCTGATTTTATGCAAGGTTCTACAACTTACATGTGCATGACAGTTTATGCATGTACTCCCCCAGACTAAACGCAATGACCTAGGTTTCATAATGCAACATGTGAAATATCACCATGCAGAGAGTTTGACCAATATGCATCATGAAGATGTGTAATACCTTCAGCAACCGAAATCCTCATGATATGCAAGTTAGAGCACACAGATTCAGAAGATATAATTTAAGCAAAGTTTTCAGAACTTACCTGTACAGCGCAGTCATGGGGTTTTCATTCTTGAGTGCCTTGGTTTATTGACCCCCTTTATTCCATTCTAAGGCACACCTGCAATAATTGGATTATTTTGATCCAGCAGGAACCCAAGCAGCCTTGGGTCCTGTTTTACCCCCAACAGGTGTTCTAAATAGTCTCTTAGCTAGATGATCATCAAATTCCATTAGAGAGTAGTCATCCATAAAATGTCCGAATTTTTCATAGTATTTACATGAAACAATAGAATTTTTGATCTTATTATGCACATTAGAATGAACATGAAACCTATGTGCATGAGCATGAAAATTTCTGTTGTTAACATGAACAATTTGTCTCTTATTTTCGGTTAACCAATAGTTTGCAGATTTATGACCTGGCTTTCCACAGTTGAAACATGAAAAGTTCATTCTTATGAAGCTCCTATCAAAAGCATGTCCTTTTACAGGGAATTTAGCGGATTTGGTCTTAATTGTATTTCCCTGAGCATGCCAACAGTCCTTGACTGTATGGCCATGCTTTCCATATTCGAAGCACCTGATGTGCTTTCCTCTAGACCCAGCATTATTCCTATGAGATACTGACCAGCATTCAATAGCCTTGTGACCAGGCTTGTTACAATTGAAGCATATGATATGCTGGTTTGAGGCATGTTTGTTTTTATAAGAGTCATGATGATTTACATAGAATTTAGCATGCATCCTATTATCTTGTTCCATGACAAAGCATTCATTCATGAGGTGACCATGCCTACCACAGTAATGACAATAATCATTCTTTTCATGTGCATGCAAGTGAGTAACGGGCTTATGAACATCATGCACTAATCCACCAGATTCCACAGAGCTAGCAGAGTTAACAGCATAAGCAAGGGCAACCTTGACTTTATTCGTGTAAGCATCCTTTTTCAATTGTTTGCTCCTTTTCAAGGCATTTATTTGTTTTTCATTTCTCTAAGCCTTAAATTGGAATACTGATGATGAAGGTGTTTTCAGGTTTTTATTTTTTTTGGGGGATTGACTTGTGGTACCAGCCACATCAGAGCTTTGCACAAAAATGGTGTATAGCTGGTTTCTAGTATTTTCCTTAACATCAAAACTGCAACCTATCCCCTTTCTTGAATTATCATCCTCACCTTTCATGACAACTTTCATTTTTCCTTCATTTTTAGCAGACTTAGGTGCTGAGTTTTCTAGATCATGAATTTTATTTTCCAAAGAGGCTATGTGGATTTCATAACTAGCAATCTCATGTTCACTGCAATTAACACATTCACTTAGTACTTTGTTTACAATTTTATATTTCTCAATTTCTTGTTCCAGATTGCTCAAATGTTTAGATTCTTCATTACAAGTAATTTTTCATTTTTCTAAGGTGAGAAGTTTTTCAGACATACCAGTGTTTAATCGTTTTAATTTTTCAATTTCAGCTTTCAATTCAATGTTTTCCTCCTCAAGTTTTTCAGCTTGAATTTCCTTATTTGCAGATTTTTCTTTCTCGATAGCTAGAAGTCTCTCTGAAATAACAATATTTAGGACCATGAGTTTCTTATTTTGTTCTCTTTGGTCAACTTCTCAATTTCTTCACCACAGGACATAGAATCGAGTCTTTCAATTAGTTCCTCCTCTCTTTGTTCAACTTTAATTTTCTCATTCAATAAATCTTTATTTTCTTCTTTAAGAGAGGCAATCAATTTTCTCTGCCACTCATTTTCATCGTACAGATCTTCATTGCGTTCCTTTAGCAAAGGACATTTGTTGCAGACTGATTTTTTAGAAGAGACGTGTGAAGCTTCCATATTGAATTCCTTTATTCTAGCTTCAAGATTTTCATTACTCTTTTGAAATTCTACATTCACTAGTTTCAGTTTGTTCATTTCAGAGTTAGTTTTATTCAATTCTTGTAGTCTCATTAGATGTTCATCATTCTTTTCATTCAATTGATTCTCCAGTTCGGATATCTTATTTAAGCATGTTTGATTCTCAATTTTTAAAGAGACATTTTGTTCCTTAAAGTTTTGAACATCTAGGAAACACATATCATAAGATTGTTTTGACGTAGGACAAACTTCACATGTGAATTCTGATTTATTGTGTTTGACATTTTTCTTCAGCCTTTTATTCTCAGACTTCATTTTCTTAGACAATTCTAACAATTCGTCATACATCTCAACTAATTCATCAAACAAGGTGATGGGGTCATCACCATCCGTCCTGACACTCTCGACCATTCTCGTCACCCCGGAGGCGTACATCATGGTCTAGTCATTTATTTTGAGTCCTATGTATGTTTCTTTATTTTATTTGAGTCATATCATTGTAATTTCCCTTTTATTTGAGTCATGTCCCTAGGACTTGTGCTTATTTCCCTAGGTTTGAGTGTCATTAGGTTTATTAGTTAGCTATTGGGCCCAATTCATTGGGCTTGGCCCATGGGCGCCCCTATCTTATTGGTTATTAGTCAATGTGTCAAAAGTCAGGGTCTTATTGTAAATTGTGAGATCCCTATAAATATGACCCCACTCTCTCCATTTTGAGGTAATGAATCAATGAATGAAAAACTTGCCATTTTGAGAGTTCAAACTTCTTATCTAGTGGAGAGATTCTATTATTTGGGTGAGAGACCCTAGGGGAGAGATTCTCCACCCATCCCTCTCTTAATCTCTCTCTTTCACTCCCCTTTCTCTCTCCTCCACACCCAATTTTGAAAATATTCTCTCTCCTCCCTTCCCAACCACCACTCTCCCACCTACCCCCATTAAAGGCCACTCCCCTTCCCCACACATCCCATTACTCCACCCCCTAGTCCCAAGAGAGCTTCCACCAATCCTAGCTCCACCTCCCAACCCCCAACTACCCCACCCACTTCTCCAAGCACCCTTCCCACTACCCCAAGCACCCCTTCCCTTCCCCAACACAACCCCTCCCATCCCCAAGACCACCATTGAATACCCTCCATTAAGGAAAATTCAAACTCACCTTCCCTCCACCCACTTGTGCCCCCTCACCTTCCCCTCTCCCTCCAAGCCCAAATTCGCAGCTCCTCTCTCACCCATAGCAAACACCCCCTTCCAGCCTCCATTCTCCCCTTCCCACACCTTGAAACCCCCCCTCCTAGACCCCCTCACAGCTGGGGGTTGCCCCTACACACAACCACCTCATTTCCACTCCCATCTACCCCTTTCCCCATTACCTATCTCCACCCTCTCAAGTTCTGGTTGCAGGCAGCAGATTGGCCGCAGGTTGCAGAGGACACCCCGTCGTCCCCTGGGAGCTTCAAGTGGTATACCATATATCGACGGAAGCGTCTGCCTATCTTCTTCGCAACGGTGGTGGTCCCGTCCCATTCCGAGTTCGAGATCGACCAGGAGAGCCATTCTCCCACAACTACGCAGATCCCCCCTGGCAGGAGACCAGAGCCAGATTGGAAGCTCGACTACGACGATCGTGTTGGGAATAGGATCAAGAGTTATTATTCAAACATCTTCTACTACGAGTCTTCTAACATCTCCAAGAAGCAGAGCCCCATTTGGCAATTGGACATGAAAGTTATCAATTTTCTCCCTCGGGTGCTCGGTTCTGCTTCCACTTAGTCTGCACCAACCCCTCCTCAGTGTTCAGAGCCTACCGGTCGACCCCGACATCAGCTGGCATCCCCGTCAGTCTTGCTTCGAAGAGGACTCGTCAACGATTCCAACGAATCTAGAGGCACCTAATTCTGAGCTCGGGAGCAACCGAGGCAACCTCTGCTTCCTGCTATTGGGAACCTGAAGCTGTCAAATCCGAGGGTCTGCTACCCTGTTCAAGCCCCTACCCCGACCAACAGCGGTGCCCGAAGAAATTTAAAAAATTCAAGCATCATCCAGATCCAGCTACGAAGAATCTTCAAGTGGTTTCGTCTGCAACAAAATTCAGGGCTGACCACAGCGTCCAAATATTTGACGGTCTGTCCTGCGACATAGTCAGCGGGCAGATTCGGCTTCGACTTCCCTCTCTTCACTTCTAGCTTGAATTCCCCTCCCCGCTTGGCCGGCTGAAGGCCCCTCCCTGCGTGGAGGTCGTATTGAGTGTATTCATTAGCTTCCCTTCCCCGAGATCCCCCCCCCTTGCATGGGGGTAGTTCATGTATTATTTACACTCACAGGTTTGAAGCTTCATCGACGCGGCGTGCTGGTGCTTCCCCTCGCCTCCCCGCTCGCCCCCGTCTTCGATCGGAGTCGGTTTCTTCAAACCGGCTAGGTGAGAACTCGTCCCTTGCTCTCAATTATTCTTGTTCATTTAATATTCTCCAATTGCACCGTCGGTAAGGAAGAGAGCGCCCGATCTTAAGGCTCCACCGCACTTGTGCGACCCCCATGGGTGTGAGTGAGTGATCCGCGTCCCTCGGCCAAGGCTAACACATTGAGTTGAATATCCGCACCTCAAGGGGAGGTTTGACTTAGACTTTGCTGGCCCTCTACCAGCAAGGGGCTTGTCCCATTTCCTCGACTCGGCATCCCCGAGTTACCCCCGGGTTAAGTGTGTGCACCATACGAAGGTCCGCTTGCGTAGGCTTCATAGCCTTGTGGTTGTGCTTGTTAAATTAGGTCCGAGGTTATGTCACATCAATTGGTATCAGAGCAAGTTTTAGACTTGTCTCTACTAAGTCTAGTCCTTGGGCACATTTGCATTCATCAACATAGCTACCTCTCTTTGGTCACATTCATCCCACTCGACCCCCCACAAGGGACCGATCAACCCTCCATTTGACATAATCTCTTTTGAGGATCTCCTCTTCGATGGATCATGCTATAGTGCCTACCTAAAGTGGGAGGTCACCATGGAAAAACACTTTGAGAGAACTATGGTTTATGGACCCGCAAGAGTCCGCGTTGCCATGGGGCAATTTCGGGGTCAAGCCAAGGAAAAATGGAGGAACATAGTGGGCTTAAGGGACGTTAGGAAACAAGAACCCATTTCCTCATGGGATGATATGAAGAAAGAACTTAGAAAAATCTACATCCCCAAATATTCCCACCCCTTCTACTCAAACACCCCTAGCCCGAGGTGCACTACCACTCCTCCATCCCCACCCGACCAACTTGATACCACCTTTAGGCCTCCTCCCCCACCACTCCCAACAAATCACTTCTCAACCATCATAACTACACTTCGCGACCAAGTCCTCTCCCTTAAGGCCCAAATAAACCAAGCATCCACCTCTCCACCAAATCCCGTAAGGGTCCCCACACTCCAACCAAAACCCCCTTCCGCAAACCTCACTATCTAAACTCAATTGGCCCCCACTTCCCCCCCTCCACAACCGGTCGATCCCAAGGGGAAGAGACCCCTAACCGACCCGGTTTCCCCAATAAGGACCACCATTCAAACCCAAGTGGACCCCGTGTCCATCCCTCCACCTAGACACATGACGGCTACCACCACCCAACCCACAATCCCTCACCAAACCCATACCCCACATCTCCCCCTGGTCCCCACCACTACCCCTCCATCGTCCCCTAAAAAGGGTACACCCCCCAAAACCCATCAACCCAAATCTTGTCACCCAACCCACCTTCCACTTCCAACCCCAATCCTACCCCAACCTAGGCCTCCACTACTTCCACTCCCAAACCCCACTCTACCAATCCCAATCTAAGTTTCCCTTTACCCTCCACCCCGGGAGCACCACACACCAACCCTCATCACCCCAAAAGACCCCCTCACCTCCTTGGTAGAAGAACTCATACCCGATCCAATAGTTGTGAGCACTCCAAACCCACCTCCAACTTTGGAGGAAACCCAAGTCCAAGTTGAAGAAGAAACCTCACACGATGGTCTTTACCTTACACCACCCTCTCTAGTTGGGGCGGAGCTCATCTTAGGAGAACCCATTGTTAGTTGGCTAAAGGAGAGCCCAATTAGAGAGATCCCGACCCATGTTTTCCCTCCCATAGAACAAGACCTTCCCATAGTGCCCTTCTTCTCCTATCACACCACAATCCAAGCATCCTATCAAGTGGAGACCTTAGAGGACCTTCTCAAGGGCATAGCATGGCAATTAGAGATGACTAGCATGTTGACCCCTATGGTCGAACAACCTAGGAGCCTTAGCCTCCTACACCTATGCATAGGGTCTATCACCTCGGTTTGCACTATTGGTTGCTACACTAGCGACCTCCTTCTATTCCTCCCTACACCCGATGAGCCCAACCTTCTCCTCGATTTAGAGCTTCTTATCTCGGGTAGAAAGCCAAGCCCTCCACTCATGGCCGACCCACTTGCCAAGAACATTGGCCCAACTATCATGGAGAAGGATGACTTAGCACCTTTTGAGGATCTTGAGGACATGGAGTTCCTCCCCCTAGGTAACCCATTTTATGATCCATATGATCCATTCCAATGGGAGTCAAGAGACTCGTGTGACCCAAACACTTTATCCACCACCCACCTTTCCCTACACCAACTCACCATGTTTGACCCAATTCACTCCATCTTAGACCCGGGTTACACCTTGGGAGCCATGACCTTGGGCCACATATCCCTAGGTAATGAGGTTGTGCTCCACCCCATGATGACCACCTTCTTAGATCCATTCGACCCTTTCCAATGGGAGTTCAAAGGTTGTCCCACACCTATACACATGGAAGTCACCCATAGGAAAAACATGCATGCGTCTAAGCTTACCACACCACTTGACATGAACACTATGTTGGGTCCATTCATTCATATCACTCACATGTCAAGTAGAAAGCATGAGTGGTCCATATTCGGATGTATTGGTCCACCCTCATTCATCATGGGTCTTAAGCATGTCAAAAGCATCTACGGATGTCCGGGTCCCCCGACATTCATCACCACTTTGCATGATAGGTCCATCTATGGTTGTCCAGGTCCACCCATAACCACTAAAATGACAACATTCACAAAATTGCATGATAACCTTGCAAGCACATCAACAAGAGCCATGAAATTTACAAAAGGCAGGCCAACTCAATGGCGTCACCAAGAAATCCAAATGGGTGATTCCGAGATGGTAAGGAATGAGAGTCTCTCACATAGAGACAACTCAAGATTGAGGTTTTGTGGGATCAGCCCCTTCCAGGTTTTGAGGTGCATTATCCCCACTACTAAGTTAGGCCTCCTCAAGGGATACGGAGTTAACTTCAGTTTCAATGTGGAAAGCCTTGTGCCACACAAGGGACCCACGGTGGCACCAAGTGAGAACTTCAAGCCCCCTTCCTCCCTTGAGAGAGCACCCACCCCTCCCCATGTGAGCACCATCAGCCAAGAGAGCCCGACGTAAGCAACTTGAGAGAATATTGGATGAACATGTAATCATCACTCGGAGCAAGGTGAACGGGCTCTACCTCACTAGGTGGAAGAATCGGCTTCTTTCGGAAGACATGTGAGCGGTACCACCTCTTACTCGACGGAGTCGAGTTCTCCGCACCCTGGGAGTATGATGGGGTCATCACCATCCGTCCTGACACTCTCGACCATTCTCGTCACCCCGGAGGCGTACATCATGGTCTAGTCATTTATTTTGAGTCCTATGTATGTTTCTTTATTTTATTTGAGTCATATCATTGTAATTTCCCTTTTATTTGAGTCATGTCCCTAGGACTTGTGCTTATTTCCCTAGGTTTGAGTGTCATTAGATTTATTAGTTAGCTATTGGGCCCAATTCATTGGGCTTGGCCCATGGGCGCCCCTATCTTATTGGTTATTAGTCAATGTGTCAAAAGTCAGGGTCTTATTGTAAATTGTGGGATCCCTATAAATAGGACCCCACTCTCTCCATTTTGAGGTAATGAATCAATGAATGAAAAACTTGCCATTTTGAGAGTTCAAACTTCTTATCTAGTGGAGAGATTCCATTATTTGGGTGAGAGACCCTAGGGGAGAGATTCCCCACCCATCCCTCTCTTAATCTCTCTCTTTCACTCCCCTTTCTCTCTCCTCCACACCCAATTTTGAAAATATTCTCTCTCCTCCCTTCCCAACCACCACTCTCCCACCTACCCCCATTAAAGGCCACTCCCCTTCCCCACACATCCCATTACTCCACCCCCTAGTCCCAAGAGAGCTTCCACCAATCCTAGCTCCACCTCCCAACCCCCAACTACCCCACCCACTTCCCCAAGCACCCTTCCCACTACCCCAAGCACCCCTTCCCTTCCCCAACACAACCCCTCCCATCCCCAAGACCACCATTGAATACCCTCCATTAAGGAAAATTCAAACTCACCTTCCCTCCACCCACTTGTGCCCCCCTCACCTTCCCCTCTCCCTCCAAGCCCAAATTCGCAGCTCCTCTCTCACCCATAGCAAACACCCCCTTTCAGCCCCCATTCTCCCCTTCCCACACCTTGAAACCCCCCCTCCTAGACCCCCTCACAGCTGGGGGTTGCCCCTACACACAACCACCTCATTTCCACTCCCATCTACCCCTTTCCCCATTACCTATCTCCACCCTCTCAAGTTCTGGTTGCAGGCAGCAGATTGGCCGCAGGTTGCAGAGGACACCCCGTCGTCCCCTGGGAGCTTCAAGTGGTATACCATATATCGACGGAAGCGTCTGCCTATCTTCTTCGCAACGGTGGTGGTCCCGTCCCATTCCGAGTTCGAGATCGACCAGGAGAGCCATTCTCCCACAACTACGCAGATCCCCCCTGGCAGGAGACCAGAGCCAGATTGGAAGCTCGACTACGACGATCGTGTTGGGAATAGGATCAAGAGTTATTCTTCAAACATCTGCTACTACGACTCTTCTAACATCTCCAAGAAGCAGAGCGCCATTTGGTGATTGGACCTGAAAGTTATCAATTTTCTCCCTCGGGTGCTCGGTTCTGCTTCCACTTAGTCTGCACCAACCCCTCCTCAGTGTTCAGAGCCTACCGGTCGACCCCGACATCAGCTGGCATCCCCGTTGGTCTTGCTTCGAAGAGGACTCATCAACGATTCCAACGAATCTGGAGGCCCTGATTCTGAGCTCGAGAGCAATCGAGGCAACCTCTGCTTCCTGCTGTTGGGAACCTGAAGCTGTCAGATCCGAGGGTCTGCTACCCTGTTCAAGCCCCTACCCCGACCAGCAGCGGTGCCCGAAGAAATTTAAAAAATTCAAGCATCATCCAGATCCAGCTACGAAGAATCTCCAAGTGGTTTCGTCTTCAAAAAATTTCGGGGCTGACCACAGTGTCCAAATACCTGACGGTCTGTCCTGAGACACAGTCAGCGGGCAGATTCGGCTTCGACTTCCCTCTCTTCACTTCTAGCTCGAATTCCCCTCCCCGCTTGGCCGGCTGAAGGCCCCTCCCTGCGTGGAGGTCGTATTGAGTGTATTCATTGGCTTCCCTTCCCCGAGATCCCCCCCCCCTTGCATGGGGGTAGTTCATGTATTATTTACACTCACAGGTTTGAAGCTTCATCGATGCGGCGTGCGGGTGCTTCCCCTCGCCTCCCCGCTCGCCCCCGTCTCCGACCAGAGTCGGTTTCTTCAAACCGGCTAGGTGAGAACTCGTCCCTTGCTCTCAATTATTCTTGTTCATTTAATATTCTCCAACTGCGCCGTCGGTAAGGAAGAGAGTGCCCGATCTTAAGGCTCCACCGCACTTGTGCGACCCCCGTGGGTGTGAGTGAGTGATCTACGTCCCTCGGCCAAGGCTAACACATTGAGTTGAATATCCGCACCTCAAGGGGAGGTTTGACTTAGACTTTGCTGGCCCTCTACCAGCAAGGGGCTTGTACCATTTCCTCGACTCGGCATCCCCGAGTTACCCCCGGGTTAAGTGTGTGCGCCATACGAAGGTCCGCTTGCATAGGCTTCATAGCCTTGTGGTTGTGCTTGTTAAATTAGGTCCGAGGTTATGTCACATCACAAGGGTTCTTCTGACTCGGAGCTTACCTGAGAAGCAGTATCATCATCATTCTCTCTCCGATTGGCCATCAAGCATTTATCCTCATGCTCCCCGTTTGTAGTTGTTATTCTGTCCAAAATATCCTTTCCAGACGCACATCTGAGAACTAAGGGAAATTTGTCAGTATTCACTGCATCTTTCAAAATTTTAAGAACTGTGACATTATCACAGTTCTTTGATCTGTCCTCACTGGACCACTTAGTCTGATTTCGAGGCAAATTATGTGGGCCTTTTGATACGAGATTCCATAGGTCTGGATCAATGGAATTCATATAGACACAGAGGCCTCCCAACCACTTGCTGAAGTTAGAACCATCAAAAGCACAGGGATGAGCCATAAAGACAGATAGCAAACAGCTTCAACGCACAAAGCAATCACTGAGCAATGCACCAATAGCCCTCGATCAAAACCGGATAGACAGTAACAAGAGTAGCACCTAAAGCAGTAGGACCCTCTGTAGATCGTTGGATCTGAATGCACAAAGACCTACTCTGATACCAATTGATGGGTGCAAGGCTCGAATTCAGAAGGGGGGTTGAATGAATCCCCTTTCAAAAAATTTGTCCGATTAAAACTTGTAACTGAACAATGATACGGAATTAACATAAATAGGTGCCTTGTATGACATAGGTGCTCTCTTCGGAATAAAAGGGAAGATCAGATAAACTGAACTTCTGATATACTCTATATGCACTGGTGTGTAGACTCAAATCCAATCAAATATGCGGTGTGCGAGTAAACCACTCACTAGATGAAAGAACACATCGAACCTAAGCATGCATCTAGCGAAACACAATAGACAATCAAACCACTGCACATAAGATTTTTAAGGTGGTTCGGTCCTCCAGACCTACGTCCACCCCACACTCAAACCAGAGTGTGGATTCTGCTGCCAAACAACTTGAAAACCACTGGGTGACATAGCTTGCCTACAGACCGCTGACTAACAGCTTGCGCTGGGCCTTACAGCTTAGCCGACCGTTGACTAACAGCTTGACCGCTGGGCGTTACAGCTTCACCGTCCACTGGGCAATACAGTTTGGCCGTCTAGAGGAACCAATCCTCTGCTACCGCTAAGCTACACAGCTTGCTCTACTGACTAATAGCTTGAAGAAAGATGAAAAGGAAAACAAACGATTGAAAATCACAACAACTAAAAGCTGAGAAAATTACAAAATAGATATAGCTCACGCAGGAGCTGACTGGCTTGGATTTGATCCAAGGTCCAGTAGGATATATCTTCAGGAAGCTTCAACCTTCTCCACGGGCTCTCTCTCTCTCTCTTTCTTTCTCTTCCTCTTTCTTTTGCTTCACTTCTCTTCTCTGCTCCTCTCTCTCTCTTTTTCCTCGATCTCACAAACTGTTATTTTCTTATACTCTGCTATTCTCTGCAACTTTTCTTTTCAGATATCTTCTATTTTTTTCTCTATTTCTACTGGAAGACCCCTTCTTTTGTTCGCAGGAGGAGGGTCTTAAATATTCCTTCGGTCTGGGACCCATGAGCTCACGCACTGGGCGTGTGGATGGCTCGTTCCCGCCAAGAAGCATCAGGAAACTCTCAGCCTCGTGTCAGAATCTCAACGCTTAGCTATCCACGTGGCAGTTTCTTCCAATAATGATCTACCTTGGATCACGTGCCAATTATTTGTTCTGCTTTTCTCACGTGCTCCTATTCTTCTGATCCTCGTAAGTAAGGTACTCAGGTTCACATAAGATGCTCGAACCATGGTTTTCCTCAATTGATCACTTGCGTGCTTAAGTTCCATATAAATGCATGCACCGACTTAGTTTGTTGTCCTGAGGAAAGTTTGCACCGAGTTGCTTCACATGTTGCACCAAGCTTGTTCTCTCGAGACCAGACATTGCACCATCCTGGTCGTGCTGGCGAAGACATTTCATTGACTTGCTCGTGCAGAGAAGGGATGCTTCGACTTTTAAGATCATCCACATGAAAATCTGTTTACACAGCAGTCAAACGCACAGACTTAATAAGACGTACAATCTAGTGTGCACGAGCTCAGTAGGTGTTATTCAAGAGAGTATGCACAGACATAGCCTGAATGCAGAGTTAAGAAATGCACAAACTGCGTGTGTGCAAGGCATGGTTACGAGGTGGGCACAGACTTGGTTTAGCATGAGATTATGTATGCACGGACTCAAGTTTACAAAGCAGACAAATTCACAGACTTGTCGTGAATGCGGAGCTATAAATTGCACAGACTATGTGTATGCGGTATGCATGGACTGCACTGACATAGTATGCAAATATGAGATCATGCATAGACCTGAGAATGTGAGGTGGCAAGCGTGCACAGACCTTGGTGAGATGTGCACGGACCATTAACACACTTGTGCATAGACAATGAGTGAAGGAAGAAGACATGCACAGACCTCATGCGCTATGCAACATAAAGTGCCCATAGTTATCTTGCACAGACTCTGCGCGTGCAGAAGACAAGAGTTGCACAGACATATAATGCATCGTGCCTTAACTACACAGACTTGAGACCCATAAATATCTCATGCACAGACTAGGCCAATGTAATGTGCACAGACTTTATGTGCGTGGTGCGAGAGTTGCACCAACTCGAATGTGTGCGACAACACTTGTTGCACTGACTAGATTTATGCAAAGACAAAATCTGCACCGACTGTAAAATGCATAAGAGACCGGATATGCACCGATGTAATTCATTTAGGATGAAAGTATGCACCGAGGTAAGATATGCAGTCTAAGCAAGCTTGCACCGAGTTGCCTAAGGAGAGTGCATAGACTAAATGATGCACAGATTTACTACGTTGTGCAACAGTGATGTGACTATATGATGCATGCTTACCAAAATATTGCACCGGCCTCTACAGTGGTGTGCACGGACTAAGATTGCACAGACATGCTATACATGCACGGACCACATGCAAAACATGCAAGACATGCTGCGACCTATACTCGGCGCAAAGCATGCATTGAACTTAAGTGCTCACACAATGCATCCTGATCATCACACCTTAAACCATGCAGACTCAAGTGATGACTCATAATGTTGCTATCATCAAAATCACAGGGACACAACATGACTCATCAGCGGCCAAGCCGCCCATCACATTAACTTAGTAGGTGATGTGCTCCCTTGGAGACCCTTGCCCATTGAACTTCTCAAATTTTGGTGGCTTAGTGATGCCCGGAGGCAGTCTCTTGGTGGCATGATGTGGTGGGTATGGAACCCTGTATACATCGAACGGGGTGTGGTCACCATCGCCCCTCTCCGCCAGCTTCATTTCTATCATTTGCTCTAGCATTAATTTGTTCACCACCGTCGGGTCAACCGGGCTCGGATAAAAGTGAGCCGGCTACGCGTGCGGCATTGTTAGCACTGTTGCCTGTGGTGCAATGGTAGATCCCTGATACGGGAAAGCTGGGGGTTGCACCGTGGCAGCATGCTGCTGCTGCTGGGGAGGGATGCTGTAAGACCCGGTAGTTAACAGATTCTTATCGGTATGAAATATAAAAAGAGTCATGAGTTTAGATTATTTTAATGGGCTTAATGGGCCTAGTTTAGTGGGTTTACTCATTTGTATAAGCTTTAAAAGCTAGTTAGGGCATATATACAATTTTACACCTTTTAATGCCTTATGGCAATTCAAGGTTTTATAACAAAAAAATATATATTCAAATGCTTTTTTTTTATCCACCACATTGGGAGCTCTCTCCCTTCTCACCCTCTCTTTCTCTCCACGCACGTCCCACTCCCTCTCTCTTGCTCTCGGTGGTGTGGTCACCCGGGGACCTTGCAGGGATTACAGAAGGTGGCCTTGGCGAGCCCGAGGCGTCGAGGGAGTGGTGTCGTCATCGTGGAGACGGCCGTGGAGCTTGGAAGTTGAAAACCCCGGGTGTAGGGCATGGTTCCTTCGTGAAGAACGGCGAGGAACGGCTTTGAATCACAAAACCAAGTAGGGGGATAGATTCCTCTTCGTCTTAGGATCGTTTTCATCCCACTTGCATGCCCATTGTCTTATGTTTTCTTATGGTTTGAGCAAAAATTCATGAACATAGTCATTTGTGTTTTAATCCATGAAAATCATTCCATGGCCATTGTTTTTGTGTTTTTGGAAGTAAAAATGTCATGGAATGGACGTAGGAAGGCAGGGAACAGGTTTAAACATGTTTTCCCATCGATTTGAATCGATTGGGAGGGAACTCAAATGAGTTACCCACGGTTCGGGTCCTCTGGACGACATGCGGTCGTTCCAGGGACCGTTTTCTTCATTGAGTAAGGCGGTGGACCTTAGTGGTCTCGCCCCAGACCGTTTATAGTAAATGGCGGTCCTTCAACCGACCATTTGTAGACCTTAGCGGCCCAGCAAACGACCGCTAAGGCCGTTTGACCCTGTGAGGTGGTGCGAGCCTGGCGGCCCCGTCCTAGACCATTTTTCATCATTTGGCGGTCAGTCGTGCGACTGTTTGTTGGTCAGGCGGCCCTGTCCTAGACCGTTTAGTTCCTACAGTGTATGAATTTAATCCTATTCATTTAATTATGCGTTTAACGATACGTGTTCGCCATGTTTAGATATTTTTACAAACTGTGGGTCATTTTTATATCCCAATAGAATTATTTTCTCTTTCCTTGTGATGGAACCACTAGTCGTAGCCCGACAACCTTTAGTGTCGGCCCACCTGGGAGAGGTGGCGGGGTAGTCCCGGTGTACGGTTTTTAAGTTGGTTTCCGTGGGCCTCCTTTCTTGTCAGTAGTGTCCTACTGGGGGGAAAAACTAGTTAGAGGCCTGGCTCAAGGTATTGAGCTTGTGTGTGCACACATGGTCAGGGGCGTGGACTGACACTAACGAGTGTGGCCCTGACTAGTTCTTGACCTTGGTTATTGTTATGTGTCTCACTTGCCACGTTCCAGGCGAGTGGAGATACCCAAGACGCAGTATAAGTCGTCAGTGAACGCATCTGGTCTTCTTTCTGGTGGTCCTCTCTTTCTCCTATCACTTGGAAATGATGGAAATGTTGAATTTTCATTCTATTGGTGGATTATGATTCTCATGTTTAATTATTCGTTTGAATATTAAATGGCATTTAAGTTAGCTATCTTTAATTGTTCATATACCTGTACAGCTTTATTAACTATTGTTTTTTTATGCCCTTGCATCATTAATTGCTTTTATAAGTTTAGTTGCGAGGTAGGGATCTGCGTGAACCCTACTGAGTCTATGTTGTGAGACTCACCCTTCCTTTCCAGGTGAGATGGAGCAGCAGTCCGCGAGATTGTCTCGTGCTTTTGACGATAGGTCGTAGGTGCCAGCAGTGGTCTGTCTGTCTATCTTTCTTTCCCTTTTGACCGGGGTATGCCCCGTGTAGTTATTTATTTTGACCTTTGTACAGTGTTTGGACTTGTAATGTATGGATCTGGACTATTATATAAACATATCACTCTGTTATTGTCAATTGCTTCCACTTAAAATTATTATTTTATAACGCGCGTGTAATTCCAGTTCATTATGCACCTCCTCAACCAATCCTCCCCACCCTTAAGGGGCCTCATCAGCCTCTTGGGTGGCATCTCTGAGTTCTTGGTATCGGTTTACTGGTATCTGGATCTCCGGGTCGTTACAGTTGGTATCAGAGCAGTGTTGGGGTGATGTATAAGGAATTGAAATTGCAATAGTCCAGAACAAGTCCATGTGTACCACTATTGCTAGCTTAGGTCATTTTTTCGTAATTACTTATGGTTCTTTGTTATGTGTTTTCTTTTAAGCTTAAATTGAAATGTCGCCTAGACGGAGAGGTCGTTTCCAAACTAATGTGCCCCAAGATGTTCCAAGAGAAGAGGGTGGTACTTCGCCTCATCCAGTGAATGTTCAACGGCAAGGCTGTGTTGACCCTATTGCTGGTGAATATTTATTGCCTCAAGGTGGTCGTGGTTGAGTTTTAAATGAATTTCTTTTATTCCACCCACTACCATATGAAGGACAAGCGGATCTAGATGCGGCTAGGGTTTGGCTGGATGCGACTGAGCGTGTGTTCTATTCTATGGAGTGCACTGAAGATGAGAAAGTAATGCTAGCTACTTTTGAGTTGCAGGGGACAGCGCTCGCGTGGTGGAGCACGGAGTGGGAGGTGACTTTTAAGTCACATCCTCTTCGACTAATTACATGGAAGGAGTTTGTTACTTCGTTTGAGCGTACATATAGTCCAGCTTATCTCAAAATGGACAAAATGTACTAGTTCACGGAATTGGCCCAGGGTGATATAATAGTTTTGCATTATCGGAACAAATTTAAGGAATTGGGTCGATATGCTCCTCATATTCTTGCTGATGAAGGGCTGAAAACAGAACAATTTTTGTGTGGTTTGAAGCCAGAGTTGAGGCAACCTCTTATTGCAACCAGAGTGGCGAAATTAGATATGCTTATTAGGCAGTAGCTGCATTAAAGTTGGATATGGCAAGAACTCGAGGGCGAACCTAAGTTGAGCCAATGCAGTAGAGTGTGCAGCATCAGCAGGCTAGTAGTCAACCAAGTGTGACGGGGGTACCATCTTCTGTTATTTTTGCCAGTGGTACTTCCTCCATGAAATCTAAATTCAGGCGGATGTTCAGGCAATCCAAGAAGCAGTATGACCGGCAAGCTTCCTCTGGTACCGTGCAACAATCAGCACCATCTTCTTTTTAACGACAGGGATCAGTGGCTAGTCAGTCGAGACCATGTCCGAGGTGTGGTGGTAGTCATTTGGGTAGACCGTGTTCGATGCCCGTGGTGTGTTTTTGGTGTGACCAGGTGGGACATGTGGTCTGTGACTGTCCGTTGAGGCAGAATCAGCCTGTTCCGTTTTCAGAGCCATAACAGTTCCGACCTCCACCACCATCACAGTCACAGCAGCATTCACAGGCATCAGTATCGTCATCGCAGCAGTCTATTGTAGGTGGAAAGAAGCAAAAAGGGGAGAGTCACGCATATGACTCGTTCTGTAGCAATTGCATCTCATCTTGTGGAAGGTACTCTTGTGATTTATGGTCATGTAGCACGTGTTTTGTTTGTAGAGTAGATCTAGAGGGGGGGTGAATAGATCTTTCCCAGTAAGCTTTACAATATTAAAGGATATATGTGGAATTCAAATTTACTTAGTCACAACAGCCAAAACAATCACAGAACAATCAGCTTATATATCAATTTCAATATGCAAAGATGATAGTAGATATAGTGACTGACTTAATTGCCAATTGATCTATTGCACATCAATGAACTTCGAAGAGGTACTTGGCGGAGGGTTGACTCTAGGAGACTCCTCACACAAGTGATTCACCTTCCAAGTAAGCGTGACTTACCCTTTGTGTGGAATCCTTTTTATATACCTTCTTCTAGCTCACAGATGAATAAGCAATCTGGTAATTAATTCAGACAATTCAGCAATAGAAATGCATCAAACACACAATCACTAGCATCCTCGGAGACTAGGGATTTTAGGTGGTTCGATCTCCTCAAGAGATCTACATCCACCCCTTACTCAACTGAGTAAGGCTTCACTGCTG
Source organism: Amorphophallus konjac (assembly GCA_022559845.1). Classification (NCBI taxonomy): domain Eukaryota; kingdom Viridiplantae; phylum Streptophyta; class Magnoliopsida; order Alismatales; family Araceae; genus Amorphophallus; species Amorphophallus konjac. The sequence goes on from CM040125.1 coordinate 58,996,482, forward strand.
AGCATTACAGCTTGCTACGGTTGATCCACAGCTTTGGGGAACAATTTCCCTACAGACGCTGAGCCTTACAGCTTAAGCTATCCAGAGGAATCTTCCTCTACTGCTGGGCAATACAGCTTGGCCGACCGCTGATTCACAGCTTCTACAAACCACTAACAAACAGCTTGAGTAAACAGAAGTTTGTAAAACAAATAAAAGAAGCAAAGAGAAACAAGAGAATATAGCTCTGAATTGAGCGAATATAGCTGTAAATTGAGCAGACTGGTTCTGGTTTTGAACCAACAACCAGGAACATAAACCACACTCACAGACTGAACTCCAACGCACAGCTCTTCCTCAATTCTATCCTTTCTCCTTCGAACTGATCAGCCTCACTCAGAAAACTTCTCTATTCTCAATTTCAGTTTGCTAGATGCTCACCCACTTCTCTCTCTTAGCCTTCTGCTTCTCTCGATCTCTTCAAGCTCTCTACTCATGCATCTTTCATCGAACTAGGCGATCGACCCTCCTTTTATAGACTCTAGGAACTGGGCGCGTGGTTGCCACGTTTCCCGCCCAAAATTTGATTCCAGATCTGGTTTAGACTTATCCACGTGTTATCATCGTAGGGCTTTGCTTTACAAGTGGCAAGATCGCTCGGTGTCGGCCTTGCCTCAGATCACGTGCCAGCTACTTGGTACTTCAAGCTCCACGAGAGATGAGGCGTATGTTGCTTAGTAGATGCTCGACCATTTGCTGACCTGGCAGAATAATAGACATGTTGTTAGCCATTTTATAATATGCAAAGACCTATAAACATGCACTGACTTATATCTGCATAAGACACATCATGCACAGACCTTAAGTGTGCCAGATAAAAACCAGCACATACATGAAACACTGAGCTAGCACATACCTTGTACCTTCGTTGTAGAAAACATGCACAGACTTCATTGTGCATATATGAAAAGTGCACGGACCTCAAATGCTATGTGCAAGATGTGCACTGACTTGCTACAGTGTGTGCATAGACTTCATATGCATTGAAATAAAACATGCATAGACCTTATACCCTGCATAGTGCAAATGTGCACCGACTTCAACAGTGAAGTGCACAGACCTCAGCGATAGCTGCATGGAACTAACATCGACCTTGTGACCATTAACACGATCATGCACCAACCTTATTATTACCATATGCACAGACTATGCGTGCAGTTTCACAGGAACTTGCACTGACCTTATTTTTACCATATGCACAGACTATGCGTGCAGTTTTACAGGAACTTGCACCGACCTTATGTATAACTGACAATTACATGAAATGCTGCTAGCACAGACCTTACATGCTTCATGCACTGACCTATATGCACGTGAACAGTGATATGCATGGATCTTGTTGTGCACTTGGCCAACTAGCACCGACATGGGTCGTGTGCGATGCAGAACATGCACTGACCCTAACATGCGTGAGACAATGCATGCACCGATCTTAGGTCTGCAGAAGATGCAACTAGCACCGACCTTCGTGATACTAGCATAGACCTGAATGCAATATGCTTAGTATTAACATCGACCTTAATGCAGACAGGCTCAAAGTAGCACAGACCTTGATATGCTTGACACGTAACTAGCGTCGACTATACATGCAATGACTCAGACCTAGTGTGTAGAAGAAGAATAACTAGCACCGACCTATAAAACATATGCACAGACTTTGGTTAAAGTGTAAGCATACTAGAATCGACCTTAACTAATGAACCCATATACTAACACCGACCTTAGTTAGTATGTAAGCATACTAACATCGACCTTAGTTAGTTATATGAACATACTAGCATCGACCTTAGCTAATATACAAACATCAATTAAGCTGTTGATAATCAATCAAAACACACTGACTCCTTATAGATGTCCAGAGGAGTCAGAGCGTTCTTCCCAAAATATCATCAAACCAGGAGGCACAACAATCTCCCCCTTTTTGATGATGGCAACAATTTATATTAGATGTATTTTGATGAGAGACATTCAGTTCAAAAATACAGTCCTTAAACATATGCAATGCAGGCTAATGCAGATGAACATGCAAACCTATGCAGCACAATACCAAATGCCAAATGCCAAAGTCTGAAACTAAAATACAGACAACTCTCTCCCCCTTTGACATCAGCAAATAGGAAGGGAGGTAGACAAAGAGTAGTCTCAGAAATGGTCTCCCCTTGTTGCCACGATAGATATACACTTCCCTTCTAATGTAATCTCCCCCTTTGACAACAACAAAGAAGAAAAATATCAATAGGATAATAGCTCAGAGAAGTGGAAGTGAAAGTGAAGTATGTCAACAGAGAGAAGTTTGACTGACACCATGTTTAATAGTTCAGAACTAAGCATTACAAAGCTCTGAGTCTTTAGATATATGAATCAATACAGTGTATTCTTGATAGATTTCTGGTTTAAAGGTGATAAAAATTAGAATCCATATACTTCATTCATTGGATAAGTTTGCTATTCCTGATAATATCAATAAAGCAGTATCACATTAAGCATGTGAGAATTGTTTAACTGTATCTTACTCTCCAAAAATCAGTGATAATCTTTGGGAGTGACCAAGGTATGTATTGAAGTTAAACAATATGACAATTCTGAATTTATTTGAGGAACAATATTTTAACTATATGAACCAAGTAGTTTGAGGCACTTCATGACATAAGTGTTTTCTATTTTTTTGATGGAGCACTTAGTTTCTCAGTGCTTACTATTTTTATCATATGATCAGAGATAACCTGAGCCACTTCACGACTTAAGTATTCTTCATTTCTTTGATGGAGCACTCAGTTTCTCGGTGCTTACTCAGTCATTGCTCTGCCTGATTTTAATTTTCATACTTTTGGTTTTACTGTCCTTTTTATTTTTCAGAGAAACTTGTTTAAAGACAATACACATACTCAGTTTTCTCTACCAAGATTTCATCAAATTAGCAAGTTTCAGATACAAGAAAACTTTATCAAGCATGTAATAAGACAAAGGTTGAGAGATATTATCAATTATCAACATTCTTATCTACTGAATGTAGTCTTTGAATTCTAAAGATTATACAATTTAAACCATCAGTTCATTCAAGAAACAATCATGATTCTTATAATAGAAGATGTCTAATTTCTGTTACTTAGAATTTTGAACTGATTATCAGACTGCCATTATGTCAGAATAGGAATGATGAGAGGAGAGCTCACAAATTCTGCATAACTATCAACAATTTGTATGAGAGAAAAAAATGGAATCTGAAGTCCAAAAGGATCAGAGTGGAAGAGATCTGGGTGACAGACATACAAACAGAAATGATTAAAACTCCCCCTGACACTTTGCAGCATGTATAGATAAAACCTTTTTCCTAAGAAACTCCCCCTGTCTACATGCATCTCTAGACATATTATCAAGAATTGGAATGCAATGAGTCACCTGTTCTGGATGCATGCAAACTTTCTGATGCAGTGAGGTCCAATGAAAAACTGATGAGGCTTAAGAGATAAGCAATGCTGAGACAGACTCTTGATTTAGGGTACTAGGTGAAGGTTAGTCCTCAACACATGGTATGGACTTTCAGATAGTCTGAATCTGTCCTTCCATCTCATAGCATTTGATATACCTCTGAAATCAAGATAACTAATGTATGAATTTAATGAATTGATCAGAAGACAATGTCTGAGCTTTCATTCAGAAATAATTAACAGACAATCATTGAACAGATCAGATCATTTATTCAGAGCAGTGAATTGATACTAATCTATTCAGAGAATTTTATTCAAAAATGGATTTCCAGACAGACAAACCATCATTCTCAGAGCAAGGGATAGAATTTTATTCAAAAGTTCACAGTGCACAAACCACATCAGAAGGCTCAATCATGAATGAAATTGAAGTTAATCATCATGCTGAAATTTACATAAACCTAATTCTATTCTCAAGAATTTAAATCTTTCATTGCCCAGAGGTTTAGTAAATATATCAGCTATCTGATTTTCAGATTCAATGAACTGCAGTTCAATTTCATTTTTATTTACCTCATCTCTAAGAAAATGGTGTTTGATTTCTATGTGCTTAGTCCTGGAGTGATGAACAAGATTTTTAGTGAGTGATATAGCACTAGTATTATCACATAAAATTGGAATGCATCCCAATTTTATTTGATAATCAATAAGTTGATGCTTGATCCAGAGAACCTGGGCTGCACCATTTCCAGCTGTGACATATTCTGCTTCAGCTGTAGATAGAGCAACAATGTGTTACTTTTTAGAAGCCCATGTCACCAAACAACCACCTAGGTAATGACAATATCCACTAGTACTTTTCCTATCTATCCTGCACCCTGCATAATCTGCATCAGTGTATGCTATGCGGTCTAGCTCACACTTAGCAGGATACCAAAGTCCTAGTTCTAGGGTGCCTGATAGATACCTAAAAATCCTCTTAATAGCATTCAAATGTGACTCTTTAGGACTAGCCTGAAACCTAGCACACAAACACACAGAGAACTGAATATGAGGCCTAGAGGCAGTGAGGTAAAGAAGGGATCCGATCATACCTCTGTATAATTTGGAATCTACACATATACTTTTTGGGTCATCATCAAGGTTAATTGATGTACCCATGGGTGCAGAGATTTCCTTCAGATTTTCAAACTTGAATTTGTTCAATAGATTTTTGATGTACTTGGACTGAGTTATGAATGTACCTTCCTTAGTCTGAGTTACTTGCAGTCCAAGAAACAGTTTTAGCTTACCCATTGAGCTCATCTCAAATTCTCGTGTCATTAAATGAGAAAATTTCTCACATAAAGTTGGGTTAGTTGAACCAAAAATAATAACATCTACATAGATTTGCACAATGATGATGTCAGAATTGCATACCTTAGTAAACAAGGTTTGGTCAACTTCACCTCTTGTGAACTCCTTTTCAGTGAGAAACTTACTAAGCCTGTCATACCAAGCTCTAGGAGCTTGTTTCAATCCATAGACAGCTTTATTCAATTTATAAACATGGTTAAGATAATCAATGCACTCAAAACCAGGAGGCTGCCTAACAAATACATCCTCCTTTATTTCTCCATTTAGAAAAGTAGATTTTACATCCATGTGCTGCAATGTTATTCCTAATGAGCATGCATAGGCTAAAAGTATTCTGATGGCCTCTAACCTAGCTACAGGAGCATATGATTCCTCAAAATCAATACCATATTCTTGGTTATAACCCTGAGCTACCAGTCTAGCCTTATTTCTAACAATGTTGCCCTACTCATCTGTTTTATTCCTAAAAACCCACTTTGTGCCTATGATAGACCCATGGTCTGGTGGAGGAACTAGGTTCCATACCTTGTTTCTTTCAAACTGGTTCAGCTCCTCGTGCATGGCATTAATCCAATGCACATCTCTAAGAGCACTGTCAATATCTTAGGGTTCTATTTAAGAAATCAGTGCAAAAGAATTTAATTCATTTTCAACTCTAAAGTGTGATCTGGTCCTAGGAGGGTCATTCAAACTACCAATGATATTATCTATGGGATGATCTCTATAAAATCTGACATTGATAATTTGATTACCTTGGTTCCCTATTACCTCCTCCTGAGCATCAGGTTGCTCTGCATTATTTTCTTCAGACTGATCTTCAGAATCCTCATCTTTCAGAATCTCTCCATCATTCTTTTCCCTACACAAACCATTATCAGATTTAGTCATAGTTTCATCAAAGACCACATGTTGAGATTCTTCTACTGTCTTAGTGTTCAGAGTATATACCCTATAGGCTCTGGATTTTTCTGAATATCCTAGAAATATTCCAGGGTCACTTTTAGGTTCAAATTTGTCAAGGTCTCTTTTAGTATTAACATGTACAAAGCATTTACATCCGAAAACTTTGAAATAAGCTAGTGAAGGTTTCTTACCCTTGAGAATTTTATAAGGAGTTTTCTGGGTAAATGGCCTTACCAGAGCTCTGTTGACAATGTGACATGTAATGTGATTTGCTTCAACCCAGAATTTCCTAGGTAGGTTACCTTTGTCACGCCCCGAGCGCGAAAGGTACCCAGAGATGCGCGATGAGTTTATATCAAACATGTCAATCAGAGTATTAGTGTATTCGACACCAAAAATCAGAGATGCGCGAAAGTAAAGATAACCCAGTCCTTTATTCCTTCATAAGAATATGTCTAATACAAACCTTGAAGTACTAACTAAAATAAAGGAAAAATACAAGGTTGACTCGAGAAAGTATGAAAAAGACTAGATAACACGGAAGAAACTCTATCTCTTTCACTCTTGATTTTCCCCATCCGTTTGAGTTCCCTCATCGTCGGACTTACCTGAAAAGTAGGGAAACACTAGGTGAGTGAACGCTCAGTAGGAAATTATATCTCAAGATCTAGCAAGGGGTTTAAGTGATTACATCTTTCATGAATGCACTATAGCTATGCATGCTCGCATAAAACGACAAGATAGAGATAGTGTATAAAATGATAGCAAGAAGAACTAGTTATGAACTTTCAAGAACTTATATCAAAAGATATCAAGATATTCAAGAAAGTAAACTCATCATGACACGTTGGAATTTGGCTATTTTGTTTCAAGTCAAGCAAGTATACAATTACCCTTTTCGGGCCACGCAAGTCATGTAATATCAAGTCAAGTACAAGTACAAGATTTGTGGAATGTTCAATCAAGCTAGTCATGCACTTCGGTATAATGCCAATACCGTGATCAATCAACTCTCATGGGCACAAGTACTTTCGGGTGCTCCTCCCAGGACCAGATCGGGCCCTATATGCGCAGGCATTAATCATGTATTTTAACATCCACTTTTATATATAGCCAATATGGAATTTCAAGAATAAAGCTTGTAGATATGTAGGATAACTTGGATAGAATAGAGTCCAAAAGTATGATACTTGACATAGAATGACGATAATAACGGTACAATCATGATTATCGATGAAACTAGGTGGAATTGGTTCCCTAACTTGGGTACCATGACAAGCAAGTATGGACACTCTTTATATAGAATTGAGGTCCACCTGAACAGCACATCAATGGCAAGACGTCCTCATTCTTAATATAGAATTAAGGTCCACAAGAACATCATGTTGAATATAGAATTGGGGTTTACAAGAACATCATAACAATGTTGATATAGAATTGGGGTTTACAAGAACAGCATCAAATGGCATGATAACCTCATCCCATTAAGAGAATTCTCATGATACACACTTTGCATAACATGAGGGCCGGTATACCATGTTTCCATAGAGTGACATGGCAAAATAGTGTAATGGGTTTTTATGGTACAACCAGCTCAGTCGGCCTTGAGGGAATTCAAGGCTGCGAGGAGTCTTATGGAGGTCTCTATGGCTAACTCGCTAGTCCAAAGGAACAGAATGTCCAATGGAGAGCTTGTATGTCAATGAGAGTTGAGGGTAGTGCGATAAAAACATCATGAAACATGGGACTATATTCACGGACTGGAATATAGTGCCGATATATATAGATATATACATATATATACATACAAACCCCTCGGTTAATAGTAACATTGTAAAATAGTGTCACAGGAAAATAGCGACTTAATCTAAGTCATTACTTATCAAATTAACGCCTTCTATAGGGGCGTTTATTCACAATCTGACGACTTATACATTAGTCGTCCCTTCAATATTTCTATTCTGCAGAAACCCAATATTCTGGAATTTTAACAAAAACGCGCCCTGGACAGGGACGTTACTTTTCAATTAGCGCCCTGGTCGGGGGCGTCAGTTCAATAAAAGATGACCTCGTTCAGGTCGTTAATCCAGCAGTTTTCCAAATTTCAGATAATCAAATTTCAGGAACAATTTATATAGTCAGGACCAGAAAATTAGCAGGATTCAATCAGAATGAACATGTATTAGATTAGGTTCATGGTTTCATAGATATCGAATTTTAAACATGGGTAATTATCAATTTATATGAAATTGACGACTACTAGGTAGGGCGTCAAAACAAGAATTAGCGCCCTTGTCAGGGTCGCTTCTTTCAAAATTTTACAGAAAACACTTAAAACCACGATGAAACTATATGCATGGATAACATATGATTTTATTAAGGATCTTAAATTAATTTGGGCTACGTTTCTTGAGAAAACCTACCTGATGATTATCAACTGGTGATCTGTTGAAGTAACGTGAAGGACTTGATGAGAATCCGATGCTCTATTTCTAATGCAGAAGCAGAGACAGCAACAGAGAAGAAACAGCCGTTGCAAAAATAGAGGAAAACTTCCTCATTTCACGGGTGTTGGGCTGTAAGCAAGAAAAAAACGAGAAGAGGATTAATTAGCCTTTATAGTATACGGTTGATGTCAAAGGATGAAGAAGAACTTACCGGTTCTTCACGTTTGATAGGAAAACTTGACAGGTAATCTACCCACGGATGAAGAACCCTCGTTCTTTAAGGAAGACAGGAGCTCCTCAATCTGTGATAGAAGAAAACGAAGAAGCATTAGAATCCTCATGCTCCTGTGGTTCGAAGGAAACAATAAGAAGAACAAAACCTCTCCTTTCAGCAGAACGATAGCTCAAATCGCCAAATAGCGATCTGGGTCGATCAGGAGGGTATTTATAGGATTTTGGGAATCCTAATAAGGTTAGAGTTGTATTGGAAGTAATACTTCCATGATAGAGTCCTTACCATACTCCACCTTCGACGTAGTTATCCATAACTTGCCCTGGATAGACTCCTGGGTCGAACGAAACTCGATCTGAATTAACGTCTTAAGCGAGGGCGTCGAATTTAAATTGACGCCTTGTCAAACGTCGTTTCTTGTATAAAACACGCCCAGGTAGAGGGCGTTACACTTACTTCCCCTTTTGGCCATTTGATAATTGACGCCTTGTTATATGGGCGTCCTTTTTAATTAACGCCTTCTCTAGAGGCGTTTCTTAATGAAGTAGCGCCTTGATCAAAGGCGTTATTTCCATTCTGTCTTATCTTTATGCGTTTAGGCTTTCATCATCTAATTATTTATCTTTTATTTTAATTTTATTTATTTAAAAATCTTATTTTTATCAGGGTTGCTACAATCTTCTACTAACATGGTCCGAGCCATCTCCACAAGGGTTTGATTCCTCCTCTCCACTACTCCATTTTGCTCGGGTGTCCTAGGTGAGGAGAACCTATGAGTGATACCATTTTCCTTGCAAAAGATTTCAAACTGTGAGTTTTCAAACTCACCACCATGATCAGAAAGAATGTTAAGAATAGAATTAACATTTTTTTGTTTAATTTTCAGATAGAACTCCTGAAATTCAGTAAAAGCATCATTTTTGTGTGTAAGGAAAACACCCAAGTGAATCTAGAAAAGTCATCAACAAGTACATATCCATATCTTCTTCCTGATAAGCTTACAGATCTTGTAGGTCCAAAAAGGTCCATATGAATCAACTCACAAGGTCTAGAAGATAGGTTCTCAGTTCGGGATTTGAATGACTTCCTAATTTGCTTGGACTGGGTGCAAGCATCACATATTTTATTTTCATTTTTAAAGGAGATTTCAGGGAGTCCTTTAACCATGCAGTGTTTATTCAATTTATGAAGAACAATGTAACTAGCATGACCTATTCTACGATGCCAGAGATAGGCCAAATCATCTTTATTTGCTGTGAGACATAGATTGGAATGTGCAATGTCATCTAAATCTACCAAGTAGATATTATTCACTCTCTTACCAGAAAACTTAAGAATATCAAAATTAGGTTCATAGATGTTACAGCCATGAGAATCAAAGACTACTCTATGACCTTTATCACAAAGCTGGCTAATGCTAAGCAGATTATAAGCAAGACCTGAAGTCCTGTGATCAATGACACCCAAGAGGGGGGTGAATTGGATGTTTTCAATTTTTAAAGAAACTTTTGGCTTTTTACAAAATATGTGATAAACACTCTAACCAGGAGGTTGAAATCTGTTCAACTACACATTCGAATACAACATACACTAACCCTTACACTAGTCGGTAAGATAAAAGCTGCGAAGTGGAATTAACACCTTTAAACAAGATTGAGAGAATTAACTAAGCAAGGAAGTAGATTCTCTCAAACTCTCCGTTCCCACACGATCATATAAAAGTTATAACAATCAAGCCACACAAATGCTCAAACCAAACCACAATGCACAGTAGTTTTAAGGTGGTTTGGATGCAACGACGGCAATCCTACATCCACCCCTCACCAAACCCGGTGAGGCTTCACTTGGGGATGAATCCTCAAACGGAGACGACGCTCCAAGTACACACGCAGAATAATGCCTGCCTACACACGTGGGGTCGCGCCCCTATACACACACACACACACACACACACACACACACACACACACACACACACACACACACACACACACACACACACACACACACACACACACACACACACACGAAGATGAGGTCTCCAACACGATCCGATAACCGGATCAACAAGACACGCACACGCTACGACAAATGCAGCAATCCACACACTGAACCGACCGGACACACAAACACACACGTAGATCTTAGAAGACCCACGCATACACACTAATGAGACACAACACATACACACGACCACGGATCCAACAATGATCCACACACACACAAGTTCTAACAGTTTATGACGAACACAAATGCAACACCCAAAACATTAAAACAATGAGGCTCAATTTAGAAAAATCCTGATTAAGACTCTCCCTGAGTGTATGATGTAGATCTTGCGTTGATTCCTTCTTTACTCGAATGGCTTGAGAGTTGGATGAAGATGTTGATGCACGAGGTACTGTTCACGGCTACAGTACTCTTCCTTCTTCCTTGGACAAATCCTTGTATCTCCTTGATGCTTATGAGCTTGTTCTCTTCCTTTGAGATTGATGGCTTCAAACGGAGCTAGAGTACCTTCAGATGATGCTTGAATGGCTCCTTCTTCCTTGTAGCATCTTTCTTCTTTTTCCCTTGATAGGCTCCTAAGTTGATAGGCTCTTCTCCGGTTTCTCTTGGTTGATAGGCACACCTTGATCTCTTCTGGTTGAATGCTTGTTTCTTCAATTCATGGGAGAATGAAGGCTTCAAATGGACCTTGGATCTTCAACTGCTTGGTGGAGCTTTGATTCATGGACTACTGTTCATGCTATAATAGCATTCCTTCTTAGAACATCACCCTCTTGATCTCCCTTGGATCTCTCTTCAATCCCCTTGATTTCATTAGGGTTTATGACCTCCAAAGAGAGGTTTTATAGCCCTTGAGTGGTCTTGGACAAGCCCCAGACCAGATCCCTAAAATCCTCCTTGATTGGGGGCATGAAATGGGTGAAGAGATCCATCCACAGATTGGAATTCGAAAGTCAACTTTGGAGGCTTTGGGGCTGGCGATCGACCGGAACTGGCTGGCGGTCGACCAAAAATCTGCAGGAAACAGAACCGTTGCATTCTGTTATTTTCGATCGACCGGGATCGGGCTGGCGGTTGACCGCGCTACAATGTCGACCTAGCTACAGTGTCGACCTAGCTACAGTGTCGACCAATAGCTACGGTAAATTCCTGACTTTAAGATTTCACCCCCAAACTCCATTGCAACCCTTCCAAACTCTGTGGCATCAAACTCCTTTGATCTTGGAGGGATTATACAAAGAATTTAACCTACAAAACTATGATAAAAATGATTAGAACTTTAGCTTAATAATCAACGTGATAAATGTATGAAATGCATACATGAAAGCCTATGTTCAAGGTGCATACAAACACTTGAACCATAAAAGCTTTAAGCTAAAGGTCAAGAATTATTTCTATGCAAGTGAGCAAAGTATGAGAGCAATTTAGCCATGCACACACACAAGTGAACACTTTGAAAACATGATTGACTAAAGATCAAGATCAATAGATATCCATTTGTCCAATATGAATGCATCATGTAGCCAAGCTCCATGAAAAGTATGCATGGGAAGCATTCAATGCACATGTTCAACTCAATCATATTCAACAAATCGATATGAACAATCAAGCATTTAGTTTAGTTATCATCATTCACATAATCACACATGAAGTGTAGTTAGCATCAAAACCATAGCAATACACACTAAGTTTAGTTATCATCAAAACCATAGCTCAACAATCTCCCCCTTTTTGATGATGACAAATTTAGTGATGGATGAGCACAAACTTAGTGATGATGACAAACTAAATGAGGATACAACATGTTCTTCTCCCCCTTACACATGACAATCATGAATCTTTTTCTCATGACAAGGGCAATCAAGAATCATCCCAAAGGCAAGCATGAATCATCTTTTTCTCCCCCTTTGACATTATCAAAAAGCGGGATAAGGCAAAGCTGTCTCCCTTAACAACATAACTTGCTCCCCCTTTGACATTATCAACAGGCAGGGTAATTCCAAACATTCTCCCACATGAACACTATAAAGATGAAGGGAGGAAACCATAGAGGTTCAAATAACAGCATGATGAATGAGCAAGGAACAAAGATCGACAATTGAAATTCTGATGAAGCACCAAATCATGATGAAGGAGAAAATGATAAACAAGGGGGTTCATGGAATGTCTGGGAGGCACCAAATCATGTTTTTGTTGATTTTCATGTTGCAGATTTTTATTTGTTTTGGAGATACCAATGGTTGGCATGATAGGATACAAATTGTTGATTATTTGGACGTGCTAGGATGAGTAGAGCTGATTTCACGCTTCTCCCCTTGGTCAAATAAAATCTAAACCTGATTTAACAAGTGTGCAGCATGTGAAGTCCATTCAATTTTTGGGTTTTCATTATTTTCATATTTTTAATTTTTGATTTGTGATTTGAAATGCATGAAATGCAACATATGCATGTAATGACATGTGATGATTTGTGGTTTGAAATGCATGAAATGCAATATATGCATGTGATGACATGTGAGATGTATAAACAAACAAACAGACAAATACGTATATATACATGCAACACAGCTCCCCCGTACTTATTTAAGAGGGAATGGGTATAAGAAGGGTGCATGAGGGTCATAGCAACTGAAATGTTCACTTATAACACATGGGAGATTGTGTAATCATATAGGAGATTCATGCAATTGCTAATACAGTTAATCAATTTTTAGAATACATAATGAATCAAATTTCCAAAGTGTAAGTGAGTAACATGAAAAATGATAGTTGCAATATGGATATTCAGATTTTCAAATTAACACAGGGAGACATTTTACAAACTACACTTTAATTTTAAGAACAGCGTATTGGAGGCTACGCTCTACCACAATGAGTTTTCATCATCATTGTTCAACTCAACCATTATCACAGATAGTCAGAATTTTTTCAAGAGTGATCATGTTCAAATAATTCCTTTTTACGCGAGTAGACGCATAGAGCTCATGCCAGAATCCCCGGTTACTCAGAATATTGAACCATTTCACCTCATTTTGAATAGAGATACTTTAGTCAACACTATGTAGAAATGAACCATATCACGTCTAAGGTGACATGTGCCCAATTTACTCAGTGAGACTTAGCATTGCTCTGCCTTTCATTTTCATTCGAGATTTTTCAAAAAGGATAGGTAGACAACTTTTTCCTCAATTGTCTCTTCAACAAACATGCAGTGAGTTTAACATCTCGAAAGTGTTGAAAAGAAATTCATATATCCTTATCTTTAACACTCATTTTCACATTTTGTGCATGAAGTGTGCGAATTTGATTCAGCATGTATACCGAAAATATCATGAATACATAACAGTGCAACTCCCCCTAAATAGATGCACTTATGAAATATGAACTCCCCCAGAGTGTACGACATGAAACACTCCAATAATGACTCAAATGTAACATTATTTATCAAGAAGACATAATGCCATAGAAATGCCAAGGGATGGGGGTGGATAGCATTTAATATCAAGCAGGCATGCAGAGGGAATGTATGCAACATGCAATGCAAGTATGCAACTGATACCAATCAAATGGATACCAATTGAATGAACTGAATGCAGCTAAGGCATGAGTTCTATTGCAATGCAACATTTGATCATATGATAGTGAAATGCAATATGCCAAGATAAAATGCAATGTGGTGCAACACTTCTGATGCCAAATGAATGAACTAACTTCAGCTAATGCATGAATTCTAATGCAATCCAAAATTTAACATGGGTGCAAAATGTGAGTTTTTAGTTTTTCATTTGAGTGAATTAAATGCACCCAATGCATTGGATTCTGATGCATGCAACCTATAGTTGTATGAGAATGGAAGGCATGATGCAAAAGTAAGATGAGAACTTTGATTTTCAAGTCAGTGTGACAAGTTCCCATGAAATCATCCACATTCTACTAATGAATCAACAAACATTTTTCATGACATGACCTTTATAAAATAGGGGTGTTTAAATGATCAAAAGTAGGTAATGCAACCCAATTTTCAGAATTGTTCAACAACATATTTTCAAAGGTCATTCACTAGCTTTAAAATGAGAAATAATCCAAAAGCCAGATGTATGAATTACTTCATCAAAAATATATTTTTAATTTAAATAACTCAGCTCAAGGATTCATTCATAACTCAACCAATCACAAGCCAGTCAAGATTTTCAAAATCTGGTACGAGGCGGAGATTTTAGTCCGAAGACCCAACTCAACGCATAGGGAGTGCTTCCAAGTGGACATAATCCACTCTTCCACAAATACCATTTGATATACCAGATATGTAATTCAAAATAAATGTGATAATGCAATTCAAATTGTGAAATATTCAATATGCAATCACTTCACACACTACTCTCAGGATTTTCAATTTGATTCAACCAATTTTGACAAGTCCATCACATCAGGCTAGTAGATGACATATCAAGTTTGTAGAGTCAATACCTATCATCTAAAGGTGTCACCAAGTGACAAAGGGCCATTTCATGATTGTGTATTTCCATAGAAAGAGGGGTTGAATTACCTTAGTTTCGGAGATAAGATTGGAAGACTTCAATCACAAAAATCACCAACCTCACGAAGGTTGATATTTCAGATTTTACTTTCATACCTTTGCCTTGAGAATCCATTTACTTACAAGCCTCCCACCTGCAATCCAAAGAAGAATAAAAACTCAGTTTACTCATTGAGAGTATTTTACAATCTTCTTACACAATCCCTGCAAAATGTTCACAAAAGGCATTATTAGTAGCTCAGAAATGATATCATCCATATATATACTTAAACCACTAGAATGTCTTTACCCGATTGCCTCGTGAAGGTGTTTGATGAACCTTACCTAATGAATCCATTCTCAATCAAGGGAGATGTGCACCTTTCATACCATGACTTGGGTACTTGCTTTAGCACGTACAAGACTTTCACCAACTTGTACTTGAGTCGATCCTGGAAGTTGTTTTACAATAATATTCTTACCCATCTCCTTGTACCAATTGAGAGGGTTCTCATCATTTTTCATTCTTGTAAAGTATTCTTCTTAGTTGATTCAAGCTCGACCATGACTAGCCCATCATCTTTTGGATTTTGGGAGTACATTCTGCATCCAAGAGCAAAAATACTTGATTTGTCAGTTTTGATTCAAATTTATTAACAATGACATGATAAATTCTTTTAACAACCAACATCCCCTAGATAGCTCTAGATGCAATGCATGACTCATGTGTGAACCTAAACACTAAGCCTATATGACGAATGCGGTTGCTCCCCCTTAGTGTGTGCATGAATGCAAGATGATCAATGAAATTATAATGCAACATATAGTCATGGATGAGATGAAGGCTGGAGAGTTGCATGGGTTATAACATAAGTTCACAATGTTGAACTTTTGCACGATAGGATGTGAAGACATATGATTGACTCAATGTATGAATTGAAAATTATGATTTGAAAAGTCTTTAAGCTCCCCTACAACAAGATGTTGTATGACAAGTGATATACACACAAATATGCAAACAACTATGAATGAAATGCATGTATGGACATATACAAGACTACATGACTATATGACTCAAAATGAATCAAAACCTTACACAGTCACTGGAGAGTGTAGGAGAGATATCACCTGAGTGCTCAGATTTTATTTTTATTTTTCTTTTACCCTTGCTTATGCCACTTGACCCGTGTGCCTTACCTTCTTGAATGAAAACATGTTTCATGCGTCATATTTCCAAGGCACACCTACAAAGCAGATTTGTAAGGCCCCATAATTTTTATAAAGTATTTTTGGTATATTTAATTATTTTATGGGAATTTTAAAGACCCAAAATAGATTAATAAATAAATATTAGATTAAATAAATCATTATAAGACCCAATTTATGTTAAGTAATTAATCTAGCTTTGATAATTGAAACCCAATAGGTTAAAGGACCAAGCCCAATAAGTTTGGCCCATATTCTAGAAGGTTATTTAGCCAATTCACGTATTTTAAGGATAAATACTATTTTTATAGATAATTATATAGGAAAAATGAATAAAAGAGTTTTAATGAATTGAAACTCTGTACACGTTTGATGTAACGGTCTATCGGGCGACCACTACAGCCATGTAACGCATCAAGTCTGGACCGTCACACGTTGTAAGTCCGTGAAGAGAAGAACAAGCCAAAAGATCAGATTTTTGCTAGCTTATCTCTTAGGGATCGAGATGTGAAGACTAATAGAGGTGTTAAGGACTCTTAGAAGTCGATCTAAACTTTAACAAGGACTCTAGAATCGATCTAATCCTCAAACCCTAGCCAAATCTCTATAAATAGGACCAGTTCTGAACTGAGCGTCCCTTACTTTTGGCTCGCGAAGAATCAAGGTAAGGAGATAGAATTTCAGGTAAGTTCTTTAGAACCTTTTGTTTATAATACATTAGACTAATAGCTCTCCAAATTTCGTGCTAGGAGATCAACCAACCAAGGAGATTGAAGCTTCCAAGTTGCTGGTTCGACCATAATAACCCGGGAAACTGAACGCAAGACCCCTGAAGATCAAGAGATTAGGACGTCTAAACGAGGTAATTAGAGCTCAATCCTTTAAAATATTTTGATCACCTTAGTTTCATCTTCTTACCCTCAAAATTTCATATCTTTAGGTCAAGAGGTCGTGGAGTTAGAGCAACGGGAAATTGCTAAAATGTCACTGGAAAAGGAGAACTAGGACACGGTTTTCAGACTCTAATTAGAAGCTTAAAGCCTAGATAAGAGGTAGGTCATCTCATGATTGGCAAAAACATCTTGTTAGGGATAAAAGCCCTCTGGTTTTGATTGATTTCATGCATGATAGATCATAAATTTCATGTTTTAATAGTTATGTACATTCATGCATCTCTTAGCCCTAAATGGAAAATAAAAGATATTATCTTATCTATTCACTAAAACCCATGCATATAGTTGGCCTATACTTCGTTTATCATGTCTGGAATAGTTGTAGTATTTTGATTTCCAGGCATGTTATATTTTCATAAACCTTTACTTTTTTTTACTGCCAGCAGACGATCTGACGCATTAAGGAAAGACCGTCACAATGATCTAACAGCCTTACGATAAGCCGTCACACCCTCTGTTGCATTTGAATTGCTCTGTTGTCTCTGACGCACCATAATAGGAGCGTTACACTACTTTAACGGCCCTACGATAAATCGTCACAAGACTGTAACGCGCCTATCCTAGACCGTCAGACACTATGTTCTGTCAGCCCGAGACATAATGATAACCAGTTAAAGTTTACCAATAAATAAGCTTAGATGCTAAGTTTGGACCTGTTATCATGACTCTAAGTTTAGTTACTGATTCATAATCGAAAGTGCATGATTAAGGTGTCTTAAGTAATTTTAAGTTATGTTAATTTCATGTGCCAAAATTCTATAGTTTTGTATCTAAATCACGGTTTTCAAAGATGCATTGACGGAGTTTATCTTGGTTTCACGTTGCTACACATTCTCTCTCTATCTATAGAGTCATTTCTTTAAGTACATGGCATATATTTCGGTATATGACCATTAGTTTACACTTTACACTTTAGGAACATTATCTTGAACATGAGGACCTCTCTATTGGATATTCCTTCCAATGGACTAGGAAATCTTGTTTCAAGGCCTCCGTAATTCTCTGCGAGCCTGGGATTCCCATGCGGACGCCGAGTTGGTTGTACCATTAAAACCCAATTGATTAGAAAGCACTATCGCTATTTTCTGGTTCTAAGAATGTAACGGATCTATATTGGACCGTCAGGACATGTAACGGCCCAATATACAACTGTCACATTTAACTGAGTCCAATTATTGTTTCTGGATTCAAGTCGTTCTAACGGATCAAGGCTCGACCGTCACGTGAATGTAACGGCCCAGTACAAGACCGTCACAATGCTTGAGCTAGTTAACCCGAGGTTTGACCCAAGGGTTGATATTCTAAAGTTCCTAGGTGGCTTGATAATGGTCTAGGATTTATCATATCGATCAAGAAACTTAATATAATGAATGGAAGTTAAGAAATGTACCGTTATGCTACCGATTTATTTCCATGAGCATAATATAGTATAAGTCATTTTTGATCTCTCATATTCTTAATTGAAGCATTCACTCTTTGATAGTTGTTGTCATGAGCTTATTGATTGAAATTGTTATATTATTGGCCATGCTTTATTGATATACTCATGGAAGTAGCTTGATTTATACGTGAAGATGCAGTTCGGGCGCTGATTGTGTCCAAGGGCTCTATGCTAGTCCCCTCGGCTGATTGCCAGAAACATACTATTATAAACCATGGGGTATGATGCTACTGGCGTCACATTGCGCTGGGAGTATTTTCTTTATAAATAAGTGAAATCCATGAGCACTCGTGAAAATCTAGTGAATTGCTACGTGATTGACGTTCTCGTGCGTAGCCTTTATGGTTATGAAAGTGAAAAGTGAAAGTGCATTCTTGTTCATGAAAGGCCATGATACATTCTTGATCATACTTGTTACATTCTTGCTAGTTCATACTTGATGGGGGCATCAAAGGCTATTTCCTTATACGGGTGGAACGTATTTGTTTGTTATGGCTTGTATGGGATTGTAATTGTGTATTTGTTTGATTTCTTTCATTTGGGCTCCTTGTAAGGCTTATAATAGGCCATTGGGCCACTTGTAATGTAGAGTCCATGACTAGGTTGCCATTAGTAGAGTCCATTAGGAGCTTATTTCATATTGGACCTTAAGGCCATCGTTATGGACCTTAATAGCCACTTAAGGCCCAAGTGGGCTTTCCCCCTCTCATGGACCACCAAGATTTGGAAGGCCCAAGTCTAGACATGGGTTATGGATGGCCTTGGACCAGCCTTGGCCCAAGAAAGGCCCAAGTAGGGGGCGCCCCTTATTTTTGCCTTATTAGGCTTGGTTGGTGAAATTTAGGTGAGTTTGAATGGAAATGGTCCAAGTTTGATTAGAATAATTGTTAAGTGTTATGACCACATGGGAGAACTCTTTTGTGAACTCCCTAGTTTTCCCTTCCAAACCCTAGATCTATGGGTAACCAAGGTCATTTGTCATCTACCATATATACTTGTAATTTTTCATTTGATGGAATTAATGAAGAAGAAAAAATGTTGTAGGCTTGAAGTCATTTGTGCCCCTCTCCCTCTCCTCTGCTGTTCTTCCTCCCTCCTCCAGATTTCTAGAGTGTACAACCTCTCTATCCCCTCCCCTCTATCTCTGATCTTCATCTCAGGCGCCGCCGCCGCCGTTCGTGTCGCCATCGAGCCGCCGCGAAGCCGATTCTGAAGTTCTATCCATCTAGGATAGCAGGCTCTTCAACGAATTTTATCTCTCATACAAGGATTCTTCTTGAGCTCAAATTTTTAGGACGTGTTCCAGAGGTTCCCTCCATCGCTCAGAAAAATTGGTTTGGCCTCTAGTCTCCGAAATCTATTTTTCCATTTTCGTCCACCATTTCATTCCAGTTCTGCCAGGTTTCTGTCTACAGTGACAGCAACCCTGAGTTACCCATCTCTGGACCACTTTTTAATTTTTTCTGGCGCCCCCAAATTGATTGGAGGTTCTATCCACCATCCCCTCCACCCACGAATTTTCGTGGAATTTCTAAAGGCCATCTCCTATTTTCTAAAATTCATCTTCAGGCTCCCCTATAGTTCTGTCAGCCAGTGTCCAGATCCGACCACCCATCAGTATAAAATCCACAAAAAATCCAAACCTCCACCAATCCCTTCATAAAAATTATTGCCGTTTTCCTCTCCCACCACTCTTTAACTTTCATGAAGAGCTCGATGCCTGAATCGGAGGTACACCTTACGGTCAATGGCAGTTCTCATGAAACTACTCTGCTGTTCTGACATTTCTGGAACTGTCCAACAGAAACTTCAAAAATAGATTAAGGACAGATCCGTGCAGATCCAGTTCATCTCTCTGGTCCTAGATTGAAGGACATCGAAAGAGCTTTCCAACAGTACCTTTTGTCCTTCGATCCGACGTCAGGATTGATCGCAGCAGCCGATCTCGCCGGATCGCGCGCTGAAAAAGAGAAGTTGCAGATCCGTGGGAAGTAAATCCCGCGAGTGACGATCGGAGCCGCCCGGCCTCCGGCCGGTGAACCAGCGCGTCGCCATCCCAGGAGGCGCTTCCCCAGGCGTCCCCACCACAGTGGTGCCATCCCAGTCCCACACGGCCCCACCGACCAGCGCGCGGGCCCCACAACCAGCAGCATACGCCGTCCGAATCGCGCCGACGGGGTGATCAAGTGTAGCCCGTCAACCCGAGATCGGTCATCCCGGGCCCACTTGTGTAGCCCTTTACCTCCCTGCGTGGAGTGGGTGATATTTCATTGCTATAATTTAAGTCATTACTGTTACCAGGAGTTACCGAATTTGGCCGGGATCGTCTTCCCCACGCCGGGAGCGTGGAGGTATCGTGTTCTCTCCCTTGCTCGACAACTTACTTTATTCGTATATATTTCATATGCCGTTGCTAGAGAGCATGATAGGGTAATTAGCTCGCTTCATATTCTTATATTACCGCTGCTGCGAGAAAGAGCGAGACCGTCCAGTGATCCGATCCGGGCACAAGAGAGAGCCGACCACCCTAGCTCTTTGCCGGTTTCTCAACCGCGCACGTCCGACGCTTCCCTCGTTAGGGACGATCGCGAGCTTGCTTAGAGTCCGAGGATCGCATATCCATTTGGAGTCGAGTCGCATGTCCGTCCCGCATCAATTTGATATCAGAGCGAGTTTGAGTCTAGGGTGTCTTAAAAAAAAGAGTGTCATTTACGTCTAGTCATCATCTAAGTCGGTCTAGGTGGCATTTATATCCCTTTACTCGGTATATAAAAGGTGTTGTCCGAACGTTAGGCTACGCCTGTCGGGAAGGCCGCACACTTGCGTGAGTGGTCTTCGGATCGATTAACTCCGCCACGTACCGAGTCTTGGTTATGTCTAGGTGCATCACTTGTTTGCATTGGTCTGTGTCTCCTACTCCTTGTGTCCTTTGCATGCCCACTCGGCGAGGTACCCAATACCATTACCCTGCACCTATGGCCAACCCACAGGATATCATCTCGGGAGACCTTCAGTCCTTGCGCGAGGCGATCATGACCCTCGTAGGCCGGATGGACCAAACCGAGGCTACCTTTAAGAGCTTCTCGGACCGCATAGATGACCATTTTAACGCCATGGAGGAACGGATAGACTCATCCGACAGATCCGTCCAAGGTCTGGTCGGACGGTTGGATAAGATGTCGCACGGGGACCCTCCTATAGTGGCCCAAGGCCCACCCATACCCGCTCAGGCGGCTGTCCAAGGCCAAGCCACTCCCTTAGCCCCGACCCAGCCTGTCTATGTGGCCCACGACCCGCCCGCACATGCTCCTCAGCCACCACGGGTTCCTCCACCCGCCCCTCCTCGGGTTCCCGAACTACCGCGCCGTGACCTTGGTCTCGAGGACTATGGGTCCGATAACGCCTATGAGGGGTATGGTCAACGCCGTCGTGGCCTCCAACCACAAAGAGATGAGGAGGATGATAGGGTCCTTAAGACCGTGCGAGCGGATCCTCCCATTTTTTACGGGTCTTTAGATCCGAAAATCTAATTAGATTGGGAGTTCGGCATGGACCGATACTTCGATTGGTACGACATGTCGGAACGTAGAAGGATCCGATTTGCTACCATGAAGCTCATGGGACAGGCACAAACCTATTGGAAGAATGTAGAGAGCCTATTATTTCAGCGGCTAGAGCCCCCGAGTGACACATGGGGCGAAATGAAGCTTAAGCTTCGGCAAAAGTACCTTCCTCCCACGTACCGTCAATGACTCATCGATAGGTGGCAAAGTCTTAGCCAGGGAGACCGATCCGTCTCCAAATACATTGCTGAATTTGATGAGTACTTTCTACGATGTGGTGTCTCGGAGGAGAGTACCATGCCCGTGTCCCGCTTTCGACGTGGTTTGCGGCCACACTACCAGTATGAGATATTCCGCCGCAATGCCAAGACGTTGGAAGAAGCATATCAAGTTGCTCTTGAGTTGGAGCAATTTGAGGGAGAGTTTGAGCCTAGCCATCGGTCGGGTCCCACCCCTCTTCGTAGCACCGAGCCCCGCCACTCTTTAGGCCCACCTCAGCGGGCCCCCATGGCGCGATCTCAAGAGCCCACCCGTCAGGAGCATTTCGCTCCACTGCCTCGTCCTCCCCCACCCCGGGATCTACCTCCATCCCAACCCCCGGCACCCATTGCCCGTCCTCTGGCACCGGCACCCCCACCCCTATTGCCCAAGACACCTACACCTCCACCATTGCTGCCTACACCCCCTACCCGTCGGGAGGATAAGGGTAAGGGCCCTCTCGTCGGAGAGAGTAGTAGGTCCCGTCTACAGTGTTTCCATTGTCATGGGTTTGGCCACTTTGCCAACCAATGCCCCACTCGTACCACACTAGCCCTAGGGGTTGGAGAAGCCTCGCCTTATGGGCTCGAGATTGTTTACTATGAGGTCGATCCGGAACTCGCCGATGAGCATGAAGCTTAGGAGTTTGCCGCAGCTCAGGATGCAGCCACTTAGTGGGGATGATGTTACCGTCTTAAGTCTAGGGTCATATATGAGTCAGTGTGTTTTCTTTGTGTGGTGTGTTTTGAGTCGATTGTTTGTGTGGTTTGCATGCGTGTGTTAGTGCATGGTGAGTCTGCATGTGTCTTGTGCAAGCTCGTTGTCAGTCTCTTATGAGTGAGAGGTGAGTGGACTCGCTCGATGAGTATGGGATCAGTTCTACATCTATGCCCCGGATCTAGTCACCTACAGGGACCCAACAGTGATTCCTAGTGAGTCTTCGAGCCGTCTCCTGCCATTGCGAGTGACCCCACCCCAGAGTGTTCCACAACTAGCCTCGTTCCCCATAGCAGCATGCACATATCGAGTATATACGGAATGAGCAGGTGACGATCACTTGGAGTGGAGCATGCCCGAGCTACTTGGTACGGCAACGGATCCGCCGAAGTACTCGAGCCACTGCACCCCTTACTCGACGGGGTCGAGTTCCTCCCACCCGGGGAGAATTGATGGGGGCATCAAAGACTATTTCCTTATACGGGTGGAACGTATTTGTGTGTTATGGCTTGTATGAGATTGTAATTGTGTATTTGTTTGATTTCTTTCATTTGGGCTTCTTGTAAGGCTTATAATAAGCCATTGGGCCACTTGTAATGTAGAGTCCATGACTAGATTGCCATTAGTAGAGTCCATTAGGAGCTTATTTCATATTGGACCTTAAGGCCATCATTATGGACCTTAATAGCCACTTAAGGCCCAAGTGGGCTTTCCCCCTCTCATGGACCACCAAGATTTGGAAGGCCCAAGTCTAGACATGGGTTATGGATGGCCTTCGACCAGCCTTGGCCCAAGAAAGGCCCAAGTAGGGGGTGCCCCTTATTTTGGCCTTATTAGGCTTGGTTGGTGAAATTTAGGTGAGTTTGAATGGAAATGGTCCAAGTATGATTAGAATAATTATTAAGTGTTTTGACCACATGGCAGAACTCTTTTGTGAACTCCCTAGTTTGCCCTTCCAAACCCTAGATCTATGGGTAACCAAGGTCATTTGTCATCTACCATATATACTTGTAATTTTTCATTTGATGGAATTAATGAAGAAGAAAAAATGTTGTAGGCTTGAAGCCATTTGCGCCCCTCTCCCTCTCCTCTGGTGTTCTTCCTCCCTCCTCCAGATTTCTAGAGTGTACAACCTCTCTATCCCCTCCCCTCTATCTCTGATCTTCATCTCAGGTGCCGCCGCCGCCGTTCGTGCCGCCATCGAGCCGTCACGAAGCCGATTCTGAAGTTCTGTCCATCTAGGATAGCAGGCTATTCAACGAATTTTACCTCTCAGCCAAGGATTCTTCTTGAGCTCAAATTTTCAGGACGTGTTCCAGAGGTTCCCTCCATCACTCATAAAAATTGGTTTGGCCTCTAGTCTCCGAAATCCATTTTTCCATTTTCGTTCACCATTTCATTCCAGCTCTGCCAGGTTTCTGTCTACAGTGACAGCAACCCTGAGTTTCCCATCTCCGGACCACTTTTTGATTTTTTATGGAGCCCCAAAATTTACTGGAGGTTCTATCCACCATCCCCTCAACCCACGAATTTTCGTGGAATTTCTAAAGGCCATCTCCTATTTTCTAAAATTCATCTTCAGGCTCCCCTACAGTTCTATCAGCCAGTGTCCAGGTCCGACCACCCATCAGTATAAAATCCACAAAAAATCCAAACCTCCACCAATCCCTTCATAAGAATTATTGCCGTTTTCCTCTCCCTCCCCTATATAACTTTCATGAAGAGCTCGAAGCCTGAATCGGAGGTCTACCCTGCGGTCAACGGTAGTTCTCAGGAAACTTCTCTGCTGTTCTGAGATTTCGGGAATTGTCCAACAGAAACTTAAAAAATAGATTAAGGCCAGATCTTTGCAGATCCAGTTCATCTCTCTAGTCTTAGATTGAAGGACTTCGAAGGAGCTTTCCAACAGTTTCTTCTGTGCTTCGATCCGACGTCAGGATTGATCGCAGCAGCCGATCTCGCCGGATCGCGCGCTGAAAAATAGAAGTTGCAGATCCGTGGGAAGCAAATCCGGCGAGTGACGATCGGAGCCACCCGGCCTCCGGCCGGCAAACCACCGAGCCGCCATCCCAGGAAGCGCTTCCCCAGGCGTCCCCACCACAGTGGTGCCACCCCGGTCCCACACGGCCCCACCGATCAGCGCGTGGGCCCCACAACTAGCAGCATACGCCGTCCGAACCGCACCGACGGGGTGATCAAGTGCAGCCCGTCAACCCGAGATCGGTCATCTCGGGCCCACTTGTGTAGCCCTTTACCTCCCTGCGTGGAGTGGGCGATATTTCATTACTGTAATTTAAGTCATTATTGTTACCGGGAGTTCCCGAATTCGGCCGGGATCATCTTCCCCACGCCGGGAGCGTGGAGGTATCGTGTTCTCTCCCTTGCTCGGCAACTTGCTTTATTCGTATGTATTTCATATGCCGCTGCTAGAGAGCATGATAGGGTAATTAGATCGCTTCATATTCTTATATTACCGCTACTACGAAAAAGAGCGAGACCGTCCCGTGATCTGATCCGGGCACAAGAGAGAGTCGACCACCCTAGCTCTTTGCCGGTTTCTCAACCGCGCACGTCCGACGCTTCCCTCGTTACGGACGATCACGAGCTTGCTTAGAGTCCGAGGATCGCATATCCATTTGGAGTCGAGTCGCGTGTCCGTCCCGCATCAATTTGGTATCAGAGCGTGTTTGAGTCTAGGGTGTCTTAAAAAAAAAGAGTGTCATTTACGTCTAGTCATCGTCTAAGTCGGTCTAGGTTGCATTTACATCCCTTTACTCGGTTATATAAAAGGTGTTGTCCGAACGTTAGGCTACGCCTGTCGGGAAGGCCGCACACTTGCGCGAGTGGTCTTCGGATCGATTAACTCTGCCACGTACCGAGTCTTGGTTATGTCTAGGTGCATCACTTGTTTGCATTGGTCTGTGTCTCCTAGTCCTTGTGTCCTTTGCATGCCCACTCGGCGAGGTACCCAATACCATCGCCCTGCACCTATGGCCAACCCACGAGATATCATCTCGGGAGACCTTCAGTCCTTGCGCGAGGCGATCATGACCCTCGTAGGCCGGATGGACCAAACCGAGGCTACCTTTAAGAGCTTCTCGGACCGCATAGATGACCGTTTTAACACCATGGAGGAACGGATGGAGTCATCCGACAGATCCGTCCAAGGTCTGGTCGGACGGTTGGATAAGATGTCGCACGGGGACCCTCCTATAGTGGCCCAAGGCCCACCCATACCCGCTCAGGCGGCTGTCCATGGCCAAGCCACTCCCTTAGCCCCGACCCAGCCTATCTATGTGGCCCACGACCCGCCCGCACATGCTCCTCAGCCACCACGGGTTCCTCCACCCGCCCCTCCTCGGGTTCCCGAACTACCGCGCCGTGACCTTGGTCTCGAGGACTATGGGTCCGATAACGCCTATGAGGGGTATGGTCAACGCCGTCGTGGCCTCCAACCACAAAGAGATGAGGAGGATGATAGGGTCCTTAAGACCGTGAGAGCGGATCCTCCCATTTTTTACAGGTCTTTAGATCCAAAAATCTATTTAGATTGGGAGTTCGGCATGGACCGATACTTTGATTGGTACGACATGTCGGAATGTCGAAGAATCCAACTTGCTAGCATGAAGCTCATGGGACAGGCACAAACCTATTGGAAGAATGTAGAGAGCCTATTATTTCAGCGGCTAGAGCCCCCGATTGACACATGGGGCGAAATGAAGCTTAAGCTTCGGCAAAAGTACCTTCTACCCACGTACCGTCAACGACTCATCGATAGGTGGCAAAGTCTTAGCCAGGGAGACCAATCCGTCTCTGAATACATTGCTGAATTTGATGAGTACTTTCTACGATGTGGTGTCTCGGAGGAGAGTACCATGCCCGTGTCCCGCTTTCGACGTGGTTTGCGGCCACACTACCAGTATCAGCTATTCCGCCGCAATGCCAAGACGTTGGAAGAAGCATATCATGTTGCTCTTGAGTTAGAGCAATTTGAGGGAGAGTTCGAGCCTAGCCATCGGTCGGGTCCCACCCCTCTTCGTAGCACCGAGCCCCGCCACTCTTTAGGCCCACCTCAGCGGGCGCCCATGGCTCGATCTCAGGAGCCCACCCGTCAGGAGCATTTCGCTCCACGGCCTCGTCCTCCCCCACCCCGGGATCTACCTCCATCCCAACCCCCGGCACCCATTGCCCGCCCTCTGGCACCGGCACCCCCACCCCTATTGCCCAAGACACCTACACCTCCACCATTGTTGCCTACACCCCCTACCCGTCGGGAGGATAAGGGTAAGGGCCCTCTCGTCGGAGAGAGTAGTAGGTCCCGTCTACAGTGTTTCCATTGTCATGGGTTTGGCCACTTTGCCAACCAATGTCCCACTCGTACCACACTAGCCCTAGGGGTTGGAGAAGCCTCGCCTTCTGGGCTCGAGATTGTTTACTATGAGGCCAATCCGGAACTCGCCGATGAGCATGAAGCTTAGGAGTTTGCCGCAGCTCAGGATGCAGCCACTTAGTGGGGATGATGTTACCGTCTTAAGTCTAGGGTCATATATGAGTCAGTGTGTTTTCTTTGTGTGGTTTGTTTGTGTGGTGTGTTTTGAGTCAATTGTTTATGTTGTTTGCATACGTGTGTTAGTGCATGGTGAGTCTGCATGTGTCTTGTGCAAGCTCGTTGTCAGTCTCTTATGAGTGAGAGGCGAGTGGAGTCGCTCGATGAGTATGGAATCATTTCTACATCTATGCCCCGGATCTAGTCACCTACAGGGACCCAGCGGTGATTCCTAGTGAGTCTTCGAGCCGTCTCCTCCCACTGAGAGTGACCCCATCCCAGAGTGTTCCACAACTTGCCTCGTTCCCCATAGCAGCATGCGCATATCGAGTATATACGGAATGAGCAGGTGACGATCACTTGGAGTGGAGCGTGCCCGAGCTACTTGGTACGGCAACGGATCCGCCGAAGTACTCGAGCCATTGCACCCCTTACTCGACGGGGTCGAGTTCCTCCCACCCGGGGAGAATTGATGGGGGCATCAAAGGCTATTTCCTTATACGGGTGGAACGTATTTGTGTGTTATGGCTTGTACGGGATTGTAATTGTGTATTTGTTTGATTTCTTTCATTTGGGCTTCTTGTAAGGCTTATAATAAGCCATTGGGTCACTTGTAATATAGAGTCCATGACTAGGTTGCCATTAGTAGAGTCCATTAGGAGCTTATTTCATATTGGACCTTAAGGCCATC
The DNA here is from genome assembly GCA_022559845.1 of Amorphophallus konjac. NCBI lineage: Eukaryota > Viridiplantae > Streptophyta > Magnoliopsida > Alismatales > Araceae > Amorphophallus > Amorphophallus konjac. Next base: position 59,024,788 of record CM040125.1, read on the forward strand.
ATTATGGACCTTAATAGCCACTTAAGGCCCAAGTGGGCTTTCCCCCTCTCATGGACCACCAAGATTTGGAAGGCCCAAGTCTAGACATGGGTTATGGATGGCCTTGGACCAGCCTTGGCCCAAGAAAGGCCCAAGTAGGGGGTGCCTCTTATTTTGGCCTTATTAGGCTTGGTTGGTGAAATTTAGGTGAGTTTGAATGGAAATGGTCCAAGTTTGATTAGAATAATTGTTAAGTGTTTTGACAACATGGGAGAACTCTTTTGTGAACTCCCTAGTTTGCCCTTCCAAACCCTAGATCTATGGGTAACCAAGGTCATTTGTCATCTACCATATATACTTGTAATTTTTCATTTGATGGAATTAATGAAGAAGAAAAAATGTTGTAGGCTTGAAGCCATTTGCGCCCCTCTCCCTCTCCTCTGGTGTTCTTCCTCCCTCCTCCAGATTTCTAGAGTGTACAACCTCTCTATCCCCTCCCCTCTATCTCTGATCTTCATCTCAGGTGCCGCCGCCGCCGTTCGTGCCGCCATCGAGCCGCCGCGAAGCCGATTCTGAAGTTCTGTCCATCTAGGATAGCAGGCTCTTCAACGAATTTTACCTCTCAGCCGAGGATTCTTCTTGAGCTCAAATTTTCAGGACGTGTTCCAGAGGTTCCCTCCATCACTTAGAAAAATTGGTTTGGCCTCTAGTCTCCGAAATCCATTTTTCCATTTTTGTCCACCATTTCATTCGAGTTCTGTCAGGTTTCTATCTACAGTGATAGCAACCCTGAGTTTCCCATCTCTGGACCACTTTTTGATTTTTGCCGGAGCCCCCAAATTTAATGGAGGTTCTATCCACCATCCCCTCCACCGATGAATTTTCGTGGAATTTCTAAAGGCCATCTCTTATTTTCTAAAATTCATCTTCAGGCTCCCCTACAGTTCTGTCAGCCAGTGTCCAGATCCGACCACCCATCAGTATAAAATCCACAACAAATCCAAACATCCACCAATCCCTTCATACGATTTATTTCCGTTTTCCTCTCCCTCCCCTCTATAACTTTCATGAAGAGCTCGAAGCCTGAATCGGAGGTTTACCCTGCGGTCAATGGCAGTTCTCAGGAAACTGCTCTGCTATTCTGAGATTTCAAGAACTGTCCAACAGAAACTTCAAAAATAGATTAAGGCCAGATCCGTGCAGATCCAGTTCATTTCTCTAGTCCTAGATTGAAAGACTTCGAAAGTGCTTTCCAACGGTTTCTTCTGTGCTTCGATCCGACGTCAGGATTGATCGCAGCAGCCGATCTCGCCAGATCGCGCGCTGAAAAATAGAAGTTGCAGATCCGTGGGAAGCAAATCCGACGAGTGACGATCGGAGCCGCCCGGCCTCCGGCCGGCAAACCAGCACGCCGCCATCCCAGGAAGCACTTCCCCAGGCGTCCCCACCACAGTGGTGCCACCCCGGTCCCACACGGCCCCACCGACCAGTGCGTGGGCCCCACAACTAGCAGAATACGCCGTCCGAATCGCGCCGACAGGGTGATCAAGTGCAGCCCGTCAACCCGAGATCGGTCCTCCCGGGCCCACTTGTGTAGCCCTTTACCTCCCTGCGTGGAGTGGGCGATATTTCATTGCTGTAATTTAAGTCATTACTGTTACCGGGAGTTACCGAATTCAGCCGGGATCATCTTCCCCACGCCGGGAGCGTGGAGGTATCGTGTTCTCTCCCTTGCTCGGCAACTTGCTTTATTCGTATATATTTCATATGCCGCTGCTAGAGAGCATGATAGGGTAATTAGCTCGCTTCATATTCTTATATTACCGCTGCTATGAGAAAGAGCGAGACCGTCCCGTGATCCGATCCGGGCACAAGAGAGAGCCGACCACCCTAGCTCTTTGCCGGTTTCTCAATCGTGCAAGTCCGACGCTTCCCTCGTTAGGGACGATCGCGAGCTTGCTTAGAGTCCGAGGATCGCATATCCATTTGGAGTCAAGTCACGTGTCCGTCCCGCATCAATACTCGTTCATCCTATCTTACATTATCATTTTGTTACTTTGGTTATTCGCATGATTTTACCTTATTTCTTTAGAGCTAAAATGCTAATTACTTAAATAGTGCTAATCATGTTGATGCGGAGATACCTACTGGACAAGTGTGCTCATTACCTATTTCCAATCTTTTTCAGGAGATGGAAGTGATTCGAATTCAGATTCGAGTTATAGAAGTAGCGGGTCCGAGAGCGAATGAAAGTGTTGTCAAGATGAGAGTGAAGACTTAGGAAGTCTACAATGTTTAGATTGAGTCTATGTAATTTTCATATTTCTTGAGTCTAGCATGATGAAGATAAGTTAAATTAGTGGTTGTATTTGAATATTTGATTATTATGAAATAAAGTTGGAGTTTGAGTAAATGTTGTGCAATTACATTTATGTGTGTGATTGTCTTGCGCTCTGATCATTCTTGCTTGCAAGAGACTTACCATGCCAACTATTCATGTTCCCCGAGCGAGTCTTCAGCTGTCATAAAGGATCGAGACGTGACAGTTAAGTTGGTATCAGAGCCTAAGTCTCAGGACTTAGGGAAAAGAGTCATGTCCTAGGATAAGTCCAAGGTTTAAGGAACCCTATCTATGAACTCAAAAAGAAATTTCCTTACCCATGCGAGGATTGGGTAGAGCCCGGGATGAGATAGTTATATAGAAATTATCTTAGGATAAATCTTCCCGACTCTAAATAACTAAAATGTCCATATTCTTAGGTACCTTGATTCTCAATGGCTCATCGTATAAACTGGGACGAGATGCAGCAAACTATTGTGGGACTTACTCAAACCCTATAGATAGTGGCCCAAGCTGGTGGAAGGGCTGGCGCGGGTAACTTGCACGGTAATTTCCAAAGTTTAAATCCCCCACGATTCTCTGGATCTTCTAACCCAGATGAAGTGGAAAACTAGATCGATGAGATGAATAGAATATTCGATGTCATGCAATGCGCCGACCAGGAGAAAGTTCGAGTTGCCACGTTCCAACTCAACAAGGATGCTCGTACATGGTGGAAATCCATTCCGACGCCACCTGCAGATGCACCTCATACATGGGGGGGTTTTCTTACACTTTTTCGAGCCAAGTACTTCTCCGAGCATGTAAAAGAGAGGAAGGCTATGGAATTTGCCTCCTTAAAATAAGGTGCGATGTCCGTGGCAGAATATGAATTATAATTCTCTCGACTAGCACCTTATGCTCCTCACTTGGTATGCACGGATTTATTGAAAGCCAACCGATTTATGGATGGTTTAAGACCCTGATTTATCCAACAACTTGGAACCCAGAATATCCGCACCTATAGTGAGATGGTTCAAAGAGCGCACCTATGTGAAAGAACCATGGAGAAGGTGGAGAGGCTCCGAGAAGAGAGGTAAAGCCGAAAACATGATAGGCAAGAAGAGAAAGAAGTGGATGAGGGTGAAAACCGTCACATTAAGAGGTCCCGTAATGGGAACGGTAACGGAAAAAGAAATGGAAATGGAAATAACAAGAAAGTTAAAGAAGAGAAGGAGCAAGCCGTGGCACCTTGCTCATTTTGTGAAAAATTTGGGCACTCAAGAGAAGAATGTTGGAAACGTCTCGGCGCTTGTCTCAAGTGTGGAAGCCGGGAACATCGTTTGCCCATGTGTCCTCTCATAAATGAACAATCTTCAAGGGATAACAACGGACGCGGGAAGTGAGGTCGATTAAATGCCATTCTAGACGAGGGAGGTGAGATGATTAAAGGTACCCTCTTAACCCATTCGCCTTACGTTAATTCTTAATACATTAAAATACATACACTCTCCGTAAAAACTCATATATTAAATTTAGGGACCAAATTCTCTTAAGTGGGGGAGGGTGTAAGGCCCCAGAATTTTTATAAAGTATTTTTGGTATATTTAATTATTTTTCTGGGAATTTTAAAGACCCAAAATGGATTAATAAATAAATATTGGATTAAATAAATCATTATAAGGCCTAATTTATGTTAAGTAATTAATCTAGCTTTGATAATTGAAACCCAATAGGTTAAAGGACCAAGCCCAATAAGTTTGGCCCATATTCTAGAAGGTTATTTAGCCAATTCACGTATTTTAAGGATACATATTATTTTTATAGATAATTATATAGGATAAACGAATAAAATAGTTTTAATAAATTGAAACTCTGTACACGTTTGATGTAACGGTCTATCGGGCGACCGCTACAGCCATGTAACGCATCAAGCCTAGACCGTCACACGTTGTAAGTCCGTGAAGAGAAGAACAAGCCAAAAGATCAGATTTTTGCTAGCTTATCTCTTAGGGATCGAGATGGGAAGATTAATAGAGGTGTTAAGGACTCTTAGAAGTCGATCTAAGCTTTAACAAGGACTCTAGAATTGATATAATCCTCAAACCCTAGCCAAATCTCTATAAATAGGACCAGTTCTGAACTGAGCGACCCTTACTTTTGGCTCACGAAGAATCAAGGTAAGGAGATAGAATTTCGGGTAAGTTCTTTAGAACTTTTTGTTTATAATACATTAGACTAATAGCTCTCCAAATTTCGTGCTAGGAGATCAACCAACCAAGGAGATTGAAGCTTCCAAGTTGCTGGTTCGACCATAATAACCCAAGAAACTAAACGCAAGACCCCTGAAGATCAAGAGATTAGGACGTCTAAACGAGGTAATTCGAGCTCAATCCTTTAGAACCTTTTGATCACCTTAGTTTCTTCTTCTTACCCTCAAAATTTCATATCTTTAGGTCAAGAGGTCGTGGAGATAGAGCAGCGGGAAATTGTGAGAAAATCACTGGAAAAGGAGAACTAGGGCACGGTTTTCAGACTCTAATTAGAAGCTTAAAGCCTAGATAAGAGGTAGGTCATCTCATGATTGGCAAAAATATCTTGTTAGGGATAAAAGCCCTCTGGTTTTGATTGATTTCATGCATGATAGATCATAACTTTCATGTTTTAATAGTTATGTACATTCATGCATCTCTTAGCCCTAAATGGAAAATAAAAGATATTATCTTGTCTATTCACTAAAACCCATGCATATAGTTGGCCTATACTTCGTTTATCATGTCTGGAATAGCTGTAGTATTTTGATTTCAGGCATGTTATGTTTTCATAAACCTTTACTTTATTTTACTGCCAACAGACGATCTGACGCATCAAGGTAAGACCGTTACAATGATCTAACGGCCTTACGATAAGCCGTCACACCCTCTGTTGCATTTGAGTTGCTCTGTTGTCTCTGACGCACCATAACAGGAGCGTTACACTACTGTAACGGCCTTACGATAAACCGTCACAAGACTATAACGTGCCTATCTTAGACCGTCAGACACTGTGTTCTGTCAGCCCGAGACGGAATGATAACCAGTTAAAGTTTACCTATAAATAAGCTTAGATAGCTAAGTTTTGACCTGTTATCATGACTCTAAGTTTAGTTACTGATTCATAATCAAAAGTGCATGATTAAGGTGTCTTAAGTTATTTTAAGTTATGTTAATTTCATGTGCCAAAATTCTATAGTTTTGTATCTAAATCATGGTTTTCAAAGATGTATTGATGGAGTTTATCTTGGTTTCACGTTGCTACACATTCTCTCTCTATCTATAGAGTCATTTCTTTAAGTACATGACATATATTCCGGTATATGACCATTAGTTTACACTTTGCACTATAGGAACATTATCTTGAACATGAGGACCTCTCTATTGGATATTCCTTCCAATGGACTAGGAAATCTTGTTTTAAGGTCTCCGTAATTCTCTGCGAGCCTGGGATCCCCACTAGGACACCGAGTTGGTTGTACCATTAAAACCTAATTGATTAGAAAGCACTATCGCTGTTTTCTGGTTCTAGCAATGTAACGGATCTATATTGGACCGTCAGGACATGTAACAGCCCAATATACAACTGTCACATTTAACTGAGTCCAATTATTATTTCTGGATTCAAGTCGTTCTAACAGATCAAGGCTCGACCGTCACGTGAACGTAACGGCCCAGTACAAGACCGTCACAATGCTTGAGCTAGTTAACCCGAGGTTTGACCCAAGGGTTGATATTCTAAAGTTCCTAGGTGGCTTGATAATGGTCTAGGACTTATCATATCGATCAAGAAACTTAATATAATGAATGGAAGTTAAGAAATGTACCGTTATGCTACCGATTTATTTCTATGAGCATAACATAGTATAAGTCATTTTTGATCTCTCATATTCTTAATTGAAGCATTCACTCTTTGATAGTTGTTGTCATGAGCTTATTGATTGAAATTGTTATATTACTGGCCACTCTTTATTGATAAACTCTTGGAAGTAGCTTGATTTATACGTGAAGATGCAGTTCGGGCGCTGATTGTGTCCACGGGTTCTATGCTAGTCCCCTCGGTTGATTGTCGGAAACATACTATTATAAACCATGGGGTATGGTGCTACTGGCGTCGCATTGCGCTGGGAGTACTTTCTTTATAAATAAGTGAAATCCATGAGCACTCGTGAAAATCTAGTGAATTGCTACGTGATTGACGTTCTCGTGCGTAACCTTTATGGTTATGAAAGTGAAAAGTGAAAAGTGCATTCTTGTTCATGAAAGGCCATGATACATTCTTGATCATACTTGTTACATTCTTGCTAGTTCATACTCGTTCATCCTATCTTACATGATTATTTTGTTACTTTGGTTATTCGCATGATTTATCGTATTCGCATGATTTTACCTTATTTCTTTAGAGCTAAAATGCTAATTACTTAAATAGTGCTAATCATGTTGATGCGAAGATACCTACTGGGCAAGTGTGCTCATTACCTATTTCCAATCTTTTTCAGGAGATGAAAGTGATTCGAATTCGGATTCAGGTTATACAAGTAGCGCGTCCGAGAGCGAATGAAAGTGTTGTCAAGATGAGAGTGAAGGCTTTGAAAGTCTACAATGTTTAGATTGAGTCTATGTAATTTTCTTATTTCTTGAGTCTAGCATGATGAAGATAAGTTAAATTAGTGGTTGTATTTGAATATTTGATTATTATGAAATAAAGTTAGAGTTTGACTAAATGTTGTGCAATTACATTTATGTGTGTGATTGTCTTACGCTTTGATCATTCTTGCTTGCAAGAGGCTTACCATGCCGGCTGTTCATGTTCCTCGAGCGAGTCTTCTACTGTCATAAAGGCTCAGGGCGTGACAAGATTTCTCATTTGCCATTCTTAGGTACCCAAATCCTTTTGGGTCCTTGTGGGTTAGCAGCAACATTGGCATGCCATTTCTAATTTTTAACAACATTCAAGTCATTATTTTTCATGAGAAAACAAGCATGCTTAACGTTCTCAGATTTGCCAGAGTGATGGTAGAGAACACGTGGCATTATATTTTTTTTTCTCATTGGCTCTACTGGTTTGTGTATGTAAGCATGACTCATTGAGTGAAAATTCTTTTTCTTCATTAGTGACCAATAGTGTGAATTTGTGTGTCCCCTTTTACCACAATGATTGCAATGCATGGAGGGTTTTGTGGTGACAAATTTCTTTGCATTTTTCAGACTAGCTTGATTTCTATATGCTCTCAAGTCATCATTTTTTAAAATGAAACAATCATGCATCATGTGTCCATGTTTTCCACAATAGAGACAAGAAGCATTTCTTTTCTTGGATGTATTGGGTTTCACATGAATAACTTTAGCATGCACATTTTGGACATCCACACTCTTTTTCAGATTTGGTTGAGTTCTTGGCATAGTGGATTGCTGGGAATGAGATTTGGAGGTGCTGGGTGCAGATGTGTTGTGGACAAGTGAGGTTTGTGTCTTGCTCTCAAATTTCTTTTTGTTCACAGGATTGAACCCCATCCCTTCTCTTTGAAGGTTGACTTTCATACCCAATAGTTTGTCTAGGTTGTTTTGACCATTCACAAATCTAGACAATGAAGCATTCAAGTCAGAGATTTCTTTTTCAAGTGAAGAAATGTGCAATTCATAGAAAGCCATCTTATTTTCACAAGAGGTAACTTGATCATGTAAAGTAGCATTGATGGTTTTATGACTTTGAATTTCTTACAACAATTCATCCACTCTTTCGATTTCATGAATATTCACATATTTTCCTTTTTCAAAAGAAAGCAAATTTTCAGAAATGGCCGTGTTCAATTCCTTCAGTTTCTCATTTTCTTCTTTCATAGATGCAATGATGTCTTCATGTCTTTGAATATCAATCAAGATGAATTCATTTTCATATTTGAGTTGAAGGCATTTATCACATGAAGAAGTTTCATGAATGGATTTTTCAAGATGTTTTAAACTACCTTTAAGCAAGAAATTTTGAATCAATAGAGAACTATTTTCCTATTTAAGTTCTTCTAATTCAAAACACTTATCACAGGGAGCATTCTCAATGGAGATATTTTCAGACTTCTTTTTCAATTTTCTATTTTCAGATTTCACATTCTTATACTTATCAAGCAACTCTTCATAAGCATTCATCATCTCTTCATAAGTGAAATCATCTTCATTATCAGATTCAGAATTTACCTTCAAGGATGATCCACTTGGTGAGCTTGATCCACTTGGCTGATCACTCATTTGTTCACTCGTGCCTGCCACAAGACAACTATCTTCATGCTCTTCCTTAAAGCTGGCTAAGCCATCGAATATTTCCTTTGCGGAGCTGCAACAAGAAACAAAAGGGAAACGATTAGAATTGACTGCAGCTGAGAATAACTTTAAGATTAAACAATTTTGATCATGTTCAAGCTTTTGATTTTTCGACCAGACAGTTTTATCCTTAGACAACTCATAGGGACCATGTGAGATAAGCTTCCATAGCTTAGGGTCGTATGAATTGACTAGACTACACATCCTTCCTAACCACAAATCAAAATTACAGCCATCAAACACGGGTGGGGAGTTCAAGGTGTACATTATGATAGTCATTGATCCAGATCACTCTAGATCGTTAGATCTATAAAATTAGAGCCTTAGCTCTGATACCAATTGAAGTCCTGTGATCAATGACACCCAAGAGGGGGGTGAATTGGGTGTTTTAAATTTTTAAAGAAACTTTTGGCTTTTTATAAAATATGTGATAAACACTCTAACCAGGAGGTTGAAATTTGTTCAACTACACATTCGAATACAACATACACTAACCCTTAAACTAGTCGGCAAGACAAAAGCTGCGAAGTGGAATTAACACCTTTAAACAAGATTGAGATAATTAACTAAGCAAGGAAGTAGATTCTATCAAACTCTCTGTTCCCACACGATCATATAAAAGTTATAACAATCAAGCCACACAAATGCTCAAACCAAACCACAATGCACAGCAGTTTTAAGGTGGTTCGGATGTAACGACGGTAATCTTACATCCACCCCTCACCAAACCCGGTGAGGCTTCCCTTGGGGATGAATCCCCAAACGGAGACAACGCTCCAAGTACACATGCAGAACAATCCCTGCCTACACACACGGGGTCGCGCCCCTATACACACACACACACGGAGACGAGGTCTCCAACACGATCCGATAACCGGATCAACAAGACACACACACGTTGCGAAAAATGCAGTAATCCACACACTGAACCGACCGGACACACAAACACACACGTAGATCTTAGAAGACCCACGCATACACACTAATGAGACACAACACACACACACGACCACGGATCCAACAATGATCCACACACACACAAGTTCTAACAGTTTATGACGAACACAAATGCAACACCCAAAACATTAAAATAATGAGACTCAGTTTAGAAAACTCCTGATTAAGACTCCCCCTGAGTGTATGCTGTAGATCTTGCGTTGATTCCTTCTTTACTCGAATGGCTTGAGAGTTGGATGAAGATGTTGATGCACGAGGTACTGTTCACGGCTACAGTACTCTTCCTTCTTCCTTCTTCCTTAGACAAATCCTTGTATCTCCTTGATGCTTGTGAGCTTTTTCTCTTCCTTTGAGATTGATGGCTTCAAACGGAGCTAGAGTACCTTCATATGATGCTTGAATGGCTCCTTCTTCCTTGTAGCATCTTTCTTCTTCTTCCCTTGATAGGCTCCTAGGTTGATAGGCTCTTCTCCGGTTTCTCTTGGTTGATAGGCACACCTTGATCTCTTCTGGTTGAATGCTTGTTTCTTCAATTCATGGGAGAATGAAGGCTTCAAATGGACCTTGGATCTTCAGCTGCTTGGTGGAGCTTTGATTCACGGACTACTGTTCTTCCTTCTTAGAACAGCACCCTCTTGATCTCCCTTGGATCTCTCTTCAATCCCCTTGATTTCATTAGGGTTTATGACCTCCAAAGAGAGGTTTTATAGCCCTTGAGTGGTCTTGGACAAGCCCCAGACCAGATCCCTAAAATCCTCCTTGATTGGGGGCATGAAATGGGTGAAGAGATCCATCCACGGATTGGAATTCGAAAGTCAACTTTGGAGGCTTCGGGGCTGGCGGTCGACCGGAAATCTATAGGAAACAGAACCGTTGCATTCTGTTATTTTCGGTCGACCGGGATCGGCCTGGCGGTCGACCGCGCTACAGTGTCGACCTAGTTATAGTGTCGACCAATAGCTACGGTAAATTCCTGACTTTAAGATTTCACCCCCAAACTCCATTGCAACCCTTCCAAACTCTGTGGCATCAAACTCCTTTGATCTTGGAGGGATTATACAAAGAATTTAACCTACAAAATCATGATAAAAATGATTAGAACTTTAGCTTAATAATCAACATGATAAATGTATGAAATGCATACATGAAAGCCCATGTTCAAGGTGCATACAAACACTTGAACCATAAAAGTTTTAAGCTAAAGGTCAAGAATTATTTCTATGCAAGTGAGCAAAGTATGAGAGCAATTTAGCCATGCACATATACAAGTGAACACTTTGAAAACATGATTGACTAAAGATCAAGATCAATAGATATGCATTTGTCCAATATGAATGCATCGTGTAGCCAAGCTCCATGAAAAGTATGCATGAGAAGCATTCAATGCACATGTTCAACTCAATCATATTCAACCAATCGATATGAACAATCAACCATTTAGTTTAGTTATCATCATTCACATAATCACACATGAAGTGTAGTTAGCATCAAAACCATAGCAATACACACTAAGTTTAGTTATCATCAAAACCATAGCTCAACAAGACCTTCAACCAGCAATACTTCATCAATACAGTAGGTAGTACACTTACCTACCTTACCTGACCCAATGATTTTTCCTTTGGTATTACCTCCAAAGGTGACCTGTCCTGCACTCTTTTCGACCAGCATACAGAATTTTGCCTTGTCCCCCGTCATATGCCTAGAGCAGCCACTGTCCAAGTACCACATATTGTGCTTGGCTGCCAGGCATACTTGCAATGACAATTAAGTAGAAGAGTTTGGAACCCAAAAATGTTTGGGCTCCAGAATAGAAGTAATATTATTCAAACAAGACAGCAAATGTTTTGGAATCCACATCTGTTTGGGAATTGTTTGTATGGTGGACTTGTTTGTTTTCTTCTTGTTGTAATTGTTCTTTTCAACATTAACAGCTTGAATTTTTTCTTTTTAGGTTTGTATCTTGACACCATTAATATTAGCAAATTGAGCATGTTTGTGCCAATGCCTAGGCCAGTGAGCATTCAGAGTAGTATAGCCATTTGTGGTCCTAGGCTGAACATAGTAGATGTGGTTTCTTGGACTTCTATACTTGACCTGCCCGAACCACTTCCCATCATGAGGTCTAAAATTCTGATTAGGGTATGAATGATATGATGTCCTTAAGCTAGCTCTATCCCTGCCAGACCTTCTGATTTGATGAGAATATGTAGATTGGTATGGAGTGTAAGTTGGAACTCGGGGATAGTAGAATTGACTTGAGGTACCCCTATTTGAGTCTTGTCTCCTTAACACCTTAGACCCACTTGAAGTATGCATGGGTATAGATTGGGTCTTTTGCTGATTTTTCTGTGAAGACTTGGTGAACCATGTCTGGAGTTTTAGTGTATATGAAGGTTGACCTTTAACCTGAAATCTGCCGTGAGGTGTGAAACAATGTGTGCTACCAGACACATTAATTTTCTGTTTGCCCTTGTCCTTGGCACTGGGCATTTTAAAGTTAGCAGACTTTTCTAGAGTATTTCCACTATTCATCTTAATGAGAGGTCCTTTACCCTTTTCTGCAATAAATGATACAGTCTTGATTCCAAGACTCTTTTTAACAGTAGGGTTGAAACCTAACCCCTCTTTTTTAAAATTCACCTTAGTTCCCAAAAGAGCATTCATATTTTCAGTCCCTTGGGTCATGTTCTCAATAGTATGTTGTTTGTCCTGGTTTTGATTTTCTAGATTTTCTATATTCTTTTTCAACTCAATGTTTACTCCCAACACAACATCATATTTTTCGTTGACAATTTTCATTTCTTTTTCAAAATTTTGCAACCTAAGTTTCAGATCATCGACAACATTTTCAAGTATTTTGTTTTCTTTTCTAGCATCAATCAAAGCCATATTTATTTCATCAGATTCAGCACAAGATTTCTTTAAGACATCATTTTCAATTTGAAGATAGGCAATTTTATCAGACAATGTAGTATCATTTACAATTGAATTAACTTTCCTCTTTAAATGCCTATTCTCCTTTTTGACATCATCAAATTAATCAAAAAGTTCAGCATATTCATCCTCCCAATCAGAAATAGTGTAATTCTCAAAGGGAGAGGTTACCTGATCATCTTCATCATTTTCACTGCTCTTTGCCATTAGACAGATTTGGCTTCTTTCCTCTTCACTTTCAGAGGTGCAGCTGTGACTGCCCTCATCTTCGTCGCTCCAAGTACTGATCGTGGCTTTCCCTTTATTATTCTTCATTTTGGGCTTTTCCTTTTGAAGCTCTGGACAATCTGCCTTCAGGTGGCCAGATCTCCTGCAATGATAACAAACATTAGTATCATTTTTTTTTGCCAGAGTTAGATTTATACCTTGAATGTCTCCTGCCAGCCTGATTCTTCCTTCTGAATTGCCTTCCTTCTTTTCTCAAGAATCTTCTAAATTTGCGGGTCAGCATAGCAAACTCATCATTCTCAATTTCTCTTCCAGAGGAGCTACTTTCACTGGATGACCCCTTGCTACTAGATGTTACCTTCAATGCAATGGGTTTTTTTCTTTTCTCCAGCTCATCTGGCTTTGGCAGATTCATCTCATATGTCATGAGTGAACCAATCAACTCATCGACCTTGGTATTCTTCAAGTCCCTAGACTCCTCAATCACTGTAGCCTTGGTGTGCCAAACCGAAGTTAGGGAACACAAAATTTTTCTCACCAACTCATATTCAGAATAGATCTTCTCAAGACTTCTAAGACTGTTGGTGATAATCATGAGGCGAGCAAACATCTCTTTAATGGACTCATTCTGCTTCATCCTAAATGTCTCATACTCAGAGACTAGCATGTTAGCTCTAGTCTCTCTCACCTGAGATGTCCCTTCGTATATAACTTCTAGTTTATCCCACAGCTCCTTAGCTGTAGAACATGATGATATCCTAGAGAACTCTGTGGGATGAAGGGCACACTGGATGGCATTGATGGCGCTCCAGTTCAGAGTTAACTTCCTGATCTCTTCTCGGGTCCATAATTCCTCGTTCTTAGAAAAATTGAAAGGACCCTTGCTGACAACATTCCAGATTTCATAGTCTTTAGCTCTCAGAAGTACCTGCATACGGTTCTTCCAATAAGAATAGTTAGAACCGTCAAAGTAGGGAGGCTTACTTGTTGAGTGACCTTCGGCTGTTAACCCTCTAGCATCCATAATAGCTACCTCTTCAGGATGTTAGTCCCTGCAGAAGAGTTAGGCTCTGATACCAATTGTAGAGTAGATCTAGGGGGGGTGAATAGATCTTTCCCAGTAAGCTTTACAATATTAAAGGATATATGCGGAATTCAAATTTACTTAGTTACAACAGCCAAAACAATCACAGAACAATCAGCTTATATATCAATTTCAATATGCAAAGATGACAGTAGATATAGTGACTGACTTAATTGCCAATTGATCTATTGCACATCAATGAACTTCGAAGAGGTACTTGGCGGAGGGTTGACTCTAGGAGACTTCTCACACAAGTGATTCACCTTCTAGGTAAGCGTGACTTACCCTTTGTATGGAATCCTTTTTATATACCTTCTTCTAGCTCACAGATGAACAAGCAATATGGTGATTAATTCAAATAATTCATCAACAGAAATGCATCAAACACACAATCACTAGCATCCACGGAGACTAGGGATTTTAGGTGGTTCGATCTCCTCAAGAGATCTACGTCCACCCCTTACTCAACTGAGTAAGGCTTCACTGCTGAGCATTACAGCTTGCTACGGCTGATCCACAGCTTTGGGGAACAATTTCCCTACAGACGCTGAGCCTTACAGCTTAAGCTATCCAGAGGAATCTTCCTCTGCTGCTGGGCAATACAGCTTGGCCGACCGCTGATTCACAGCTTCTACAAATTACTGACAAATAGCTTGAGTAATCAGAAGTTTGTAAAACAATAAAAGAAGCAAAGAGAAACAAGAGAATATAGCTCTGAATTGAGCGAATATAGCTCTAAATTAAGTAGACTGGTTCTGGTTTTGAACCAACAACAAGGAACATAAACCACACTCACAGACTGAACTCCAACGCACATGGCTGCCGTTGTCAGAGATAATTCGGCTGGGAACCCCGAATCGGAATATGATGTTCTGCCGAAAGAACCTTGCAACCAATTCTCTTGTCACTTCTCTTAGTGCTACTGCCTCTGCCCATCTGGAGAAGTAATCTGTAGCTGCTAAGATGTATTTGCATCCTGATGAAGATGCTGGTAGTGGCCCTACCACGTCCGTGCCCCATTGAGCAAACGGCCAACTCGGTATGGTGGGGTGTAGTGGCACTGGCGGTCTTCTTGACACATTGGCGTGCTCTTGACATTTCTGACAAGCCTTCGTGAACTTGCAGCAGTCATCAAACATGGTGGGCCAATAGTAACCCAATTTCTTTATCTCAATTTTTATTTTTGGGCCGGCCTGATGCGCTCCAGCTGAACCCGCGTGGACTTCTTGCATCACCTGCCCAGCTTCTGCTGAAGACAAGAAATGAAGTAGAACTTTCCTTCGGGCATCTGACATTATTCGGAACAGGGTTCCGTTTCTCATCTTGTAAGAGTCTTTGACCCTCAAGAGCTTCATTCTTTGTTCTTTTTCTTTCGGGAGCTGCTGGTGCTGGAACCAGCGTAGGAGATGCTCTCGCCAATCGGGCTGTTGAACCTCTTCGACGGCTGCCACCTCACTCTCCTGTTCGTCGGCCAAGACCTCTGTCATACTGGGGACCTACCGACGGTTGATCACTGTTATGTTCAGGCTCGTGTCTGGCGGAATCGCCAAAGAACTGGCCAGCTTAGCGAGGGCGTCCGCCTGAGCGTTCTGTCCTCGGTTGACATGCTTGATGCTTATGAAGTAGAATCTTGACATTAGGCGGGTCGCCAGCTGATGGAAGGGGAGGAGCTCTTGCTTTCGCTGATGCGGGACGGACACGCTACCTGGGACTCTAGCTCGCGATTGCCCCTAAGCGAGGGAAACGTGGGACCGGGCGCGGTTGAGAAATCGGCCGTGAGTCTCGGGTATCGGCCTTACCGCGTTAACTTGGGTCGAGTCACGGGACGGTACACTCACGCACTCTCGCAGCGGTTATAACAATATATATATAGCTAGGAACCTACAATCGCAGTGGCATTCAAATATATACGAGATAAGCAAAATGCGATAAAGAGTGGGGGCAAGTTTACCTCCACGCTCCGGGCGTAGGGAAGACGACCCCGGCCAGTTACGGTAACTCCCGATAACAACAGTAAAATTTAGTTACAACAGTGAAATCTATTGCCCACTCCACGCAGGGAGGTAAAGGGCTACAAGTGGGGCCCGGGAGGACCGACCCTGGGTTGACGGGCAGTAATCTGGAGGTGCGTACGGCACGAACTCGGCCTGCTGGTCCGACTCGGTCCTGAGCCGACTCGGTACTGCGCCAACTCGGTTATGACTCGCTGGATAGTAAGGCGCGGTTTCCAAAGGAACATAATCCTCCTTAGGTCTTCTGAAGGGGCCACTTGGCTGGGACGATGACGGGATGTCCCTGATCGACTCCCTGAAGTGGCGGTTCCAGAAGTTGACCTTTGATATTTGTGCACGAATTATTCCCGGACTGATTTTCCTGATCTGCACAGAGAACAGGTTTGCGCGCCTCGGCGGAAAGAATTATGATGCTCATATCTGGAGGCCGATCGAGGCATGGCAGGTACCATTGGAAAGAGTACTTAAAGAACTACACCATATAATTTTCACAGATCCATCCATCGAACGGATTGAAGATGAGAATGACTGTAACACGGTTTTATTTTCTGACCCGGACTAACAGACACACAGGGCAGACTGTATTTTTCTTGAGACTGACCTTTGACTGAAGGGCAAATGATTTTTATAGACTCTACGAAAATTATGGTGGAGGGGGATATATGTGAGAAATATTGATGAATTTTTGTAATTTATTTGGAAATTTATAAGTGGGTTGGAAAAATATAAGAAGGTGACTCAGTCCCGAAGATCTGCAGAATGACAGATTACAGGGGGGAGAACAATAAATGTGGAAAAAATACAAAATGAAGTCCAAATGACACGAAATTTGAACTGGAGGTTGGGGGAGATGGACAGAACAAACCCTCAAAATTAGGGCTCGATCAGACAATAAGAACTAGAGATAAAAATCTGGAGATGAGCTCCTATCCTGATGTAGATAGAATCCAGCGATGGTGGCGGCAGCGCGACGGCGGTGCGATGGCGGCGGCGGCAGAAATGAAACTCAGAGGGGCTAAAGAGAATGGGCTTCACACCCTGGAGGGATGGTGGAAGGAGTAGAACCAGGGAGAGAGGGAGAGGGGCGCACCCTCCAAGGGAGATCCAAGCAATTTTTCACAAATTTCACTTCATTAATTCTACATAAAATGGAAATACATGGTATTTATAGAAAAGTAAAAAAGACCTTAACTACTCTTAGATCTAAGTTTAGGAGGGGGTACATAAGGGATATAACTAATTAGTTCTAACATGTTTTTTTCAAAAATCAAAATTAGACCAAAAATGGGGGGCGCCCCCTTGACTAGTGTAGGTGGAATCTTGGACTTTTAGTCCATTTGTCCCCCATGTGTCTAATTGACATTCAACCATTCTAGAAGCCACCTAGGATGGTTGACTAGCCCCACATGGCTTAAGTGGACCAATGGAGAAAGACTGGGGGGCCCCTTGTTGGACCTACTACACTTTTGCACAAAAACCCAAAGAATCATAGGGAATGACGAAGTGACTTTATAAAGCCTTACAATTGCGTACATACTTTCCCAAGGATTCAAAAGCAAACTAAAAGGACACAAGTGTAAAAATAAAATTAGTGCTCGGCGTCGATTCTCATCAACTCTCCCCGGGTGGGAATATTCGACCCCGTCGAGTAAGGGGTATGGCTGCTCGAGTAGCTCCGGCGGATCCGTCACTGAACCTGGAAGCGTGGAGTATGCTCCACTCTAAGTAATCGAGACCTGCTCATCCCGTATAGATTCGATATGCGCACGCTGCCATGGGAATGAGGCTAGAGGTGGACACACCGGGGTGGGGTAACTCTCAAAGGAAGGAAGGCGGCTCGAAGACTCACTAGGAATCACCGCTTGTCCCTTATGTGACTAGATCCGGTATGAAGTCGAACCGATCCCAAAGTCTGACAAGTCTCGAACTCGAAAGGGACTAACATCGCGAGCATACAAAGACCAACTCGACTCGATGTATGCACAGACACACAACGGACAAACGAAACAATGACTCTAATGTTAGTCTGACCTACGCATAGGCGATGGTGGACCAAGACACCCGAATATGTGCCATGCATGCATTTGACGTAACCAGTGGTTGGCGGAATGGGGAACACCTAGACGCCCTAGTATGACCCAGTCATGCATGGACGACCCTTTGGATTTGGGAGACTTGAGAGGGCTAGGAGAACCGGGTATGGGTGTATCGAGAACGGGCTTTGTGGGTATAGATGACCCGGCCCGTAGGGAAGGGGTGTGGTAGTGGACTCCCTCGAAGAATTGAAGTATATATGGTGGGTCAAGGGGCCCACTATGGAATGGGTCAAAGGGATCAAAGAAGGTATGGCCCCTTGTGGTGGGTTCCCACAAGTCACGGTCCCATGTGTAGAAGTCTTGAAGGTGGGGATGGTCACCTTCATGCATTGTGGCGGGTGGGATGGTGATCGTAGGTAGGAAGTATGATTCCTCCCTCGGACAAAAGGGTATGAATTCGGGCTCGGCTGGTAATGGAAGGAATAAGAGAATCTCTGTGGTGACACAACCCACGGTGCACACTGAGGTAATGGACCCTAAGGCCGGATGGGTGAAGCTAAGACTAGTGGGTTGGTCGAAGCTTCGGGCCAAGGAGTGTGTCAACTACCATTGCGAGTCTAATCCCGTAACATGGTCATCCAAGGTATCAACATGGTGACTAGACCGGAATGTAGTGTGGAAGGAGTTGACGGGCACTAGAGGTAAGGTGGGGTCCATGGGTGGGTAAGGAGGTGGGACCAAGCCATCCTTGAGCCAACTAAGAAGCGGCTCGGCGATGAAAAGCGTACCCGTTAGAAACACGGGTGGCTCGGGCTTGGGTGGCTCCAAATAAGATGGTTCCGAATAAAGTCCGAAAGTAGAAAGTGGCAATGGAGCACTCACGGGTGGTGAAGGAGCATGTGTCCTTTCTATCCTTTCCAACCAATCCGAAAGCATTTTCTTGATTTCATCTAAGCTGCGGGTTGGAGTAGGGGCCTCGGGGTGGACTCGCTCCTCATCTCTCGGCCCGGATGCGGACCTAGACTCGACTATAAGTGGGGCTTTTACTTGGTTGGAGGCGATTGGGTGGGATTGGACGGAGGTGCCAAGGGATGGTTGGTTGGAGGCGACAAGGAGGGACACTTGATTGGGGTTGCTTTGGTGGACTTGGATGGAGGTGAATGGGCGGGGTTGGTTGGAAGTGTGGCCCACTTGATTGGGGGTGAGTTGGTGGAGTTGGCTAGTGGTATGACCCCCGTGGTTGGAGGTAGGTGGGTGGGGAAGGTAGACCCTCCTAAGCGCTCTGTTCATATCCCACCATGACTCGATGGGCCTTAGTCTCCTATCCTCCCAAAAATATTTGATGTCCCTCCATGTTTCGGCGGCTTCATAAAAAAATCACCTTTTGGCAAAGTCGACTTGCGCGGGACCGGACATAAGGTAACACTCAAAGTAGTCGTCCATAATGGCTTCCCACTCTAAGTAGTCACTCGGGTTTTCGGAGCCATAGAAGTCCCGGGCTACTGGTCTACGGGGGTGGTCCGGGTGGTTCTCCCATCTTAGATAGTATCGGCACCATGGATAAGATCCGGGCGTTTGGTAATCCATGGGACACGGGGAAGCTATTGGGTGGACATGCCGACAGTTGGTGACAAACACTAGACACGACCCTAACTAATGCAAAGTTGGAATGCACTAACTAATGCACACTAAGGACCCTAGAATTAACCAAGACTCGGTACGTGGCGGAGCTAATCGATCCGAAGATCACTTGCGCAAGTGTGCGGCCTTCCCGATAGGCGTAGCCTAACGTTCGGACAACACCTTTTGAGATACCGATTAATGGTATGCAAATGCGACACTTAGACCGACTTAGACTCGACTTAAACGACTCTTTTTTTGTTTTTGACCAAATACTACTCTAGACTCAACTGGTGCTCTGATACGAAATCGATGTGGGACGGACACGCGACCTGGGACCCTAGCTCGCAATCACCCCTAAGCGAGGGAAATGTGGGACCGGGCGCGGTTGAGAAACCAACCGTGAGTCTCGGGTATCGGCCTTACCGCGTTAACTCGGGTCAGGTCACGGGACGGTACACTAACTCACTCTCGCAGCGGTGATAACAATATATATAGCTATGAACCTACACTCGCAGCGGCATTCAAATATATACGAGATAAGCAAAATGCGATAAAGAGTGGGGGCGAGTTTACCTCCACGCTCCGGGAGTGGGGAAGACGACCCCGGCCAGTTACGGTAACTCCCAGTAACAATAGTAAAATTTAGTTACAACAGTGAAATCTATTGTCCACTCCATGCAGGGAGGTAAAGGGTTACAAGTGGGGCCCGGGAGGACCGACCCTAGGTTGACGGGCAGCTTTCTGGAGGTGCGTACGGCACGAACTTGGCCTACTGGTCCGACTCGGTCCTGCGCCGACTCGGTACTGCGCTAACTCAGTTCTGACTCGCTGGATAGTAAGGCACGGTTTCCAAAGGAACATGTGGAACGCACTAAGTTTCGTTGGTTTCATGAAAATATCGGGGTGTTCTTTTATCGGTTTATCTAGTGCGAGGGCGTGCCAGTCACCTAGGTGACAATGTGCTCGGGCTTCAAGACTGGAGTGGTCCGAAGCCCGGGGTGCGCTCCATCTGACTAATCAGACGATTGTGTAGTTCGTGTCGGGACCAAAACCCGCCGCGCCGTAAAGGTCACGGCGTTATTTACATCCCCTCGGAGAGGGGAACACCCTTGATTAATCGTCGGGAATCGGGGCCTCATGGCCAAGAAACTATATCGAGAGAAACAAGCCGATAGCAGTCTCGAATCAGTCGGAAAGCCCTATGTCTAGGGAAGAAAGCATTCGGAAGATGTCGATCACTCAAGGGACCATTTTGATATTCGGACGAGCGTCCGGCTTCAGAGAATCGTGATCGTCACGGGGAAAGCTGGAGCATATGTATGCCGGGGTATGGCAAATTTATTGTTCAAAGGGACGGGAAACGTTCAGTTAAATCCTGGTTAGAGCGGTCGGAAACCGACAAGTTTGTCGACCCAGTGCAAGATCAAGCTACGACCATACTGCGGTGGGCCCCCCGCGGTCGAAGTCGGGCTCGCGTGGGCATCGTCAATGTTTCCGGTGCCAAGGGGGCAACGGGAGGATGTCCTGGGACAAGATCTGAGAACCAATATGCGTTCGAAGAGAGCGGGCTATAGGCCGAGGATATGGGTCAAGCAATGACCATGATCGGGGCAGACCCGAGGTCTAAGCATGGCCCACATAGGCCTTATTGATATTCCCATGTATAGGGTCCGGGGATGACGAGATCCTTCTCGTCCCATTCAGATTTTATCAGTCACTCATGGACCCCTTTATGTTCGGACAAAGGTCCGTGTTTGTAGCATAAGAGACGGTGACAAATCGTACAAGTACCTACCGTGAGTACGGCAAGTTTAATACAAATGCGGGATCAGATCCCAGTATATGCATGTCGGTCACTAACGGACCATTCAGCATTCGGACGAAAGTCCATATTCGAAGCATCGAAGGTAACAATAAAGACATTCAGATATCTGCCGTAGGTACGGCACATTTCATGTGGGTGCGGGATCGGATCCCGGAAGAAGTGGGTCAAGCTGATGAACTATCGGCCCAAGAGGTGCACGGATCATGACCATGTCGGGAGTCCCGAGGTCCACGTCCGATACCACAAGGCATCATTGAGTTTCTCTTCGCACTCAGTCCGGGGGAGCGGGTTGTTAAGTGTAAAGCCAAAACTCGGCAACATGCGCCCTCGCACGCGGATCGACCTGCGCGGTCAGGTCGCGGGGTTTTCTTTTATTTTCTTGATTAACTTGGATTATAGTGGAGGGGAGACTTTTGATTAGTTTTCTATTAACTTGAATTGCATGTTTTCTTTTATTTTCTTGATCACCTTCTTTCTTCCAGGCACGCCGGATTGAGGAAGCAAAGGGGGTGGGGCGTGCCGGATTAGTATCAAGAGGAGTGGCGCGCCGGTTTAAGTGTATTAAGAGGGGCGCGCCGGTTAAGGATGTTAAGGGGGGGTGCGCCGGTTCAAGATGTTAAGGGGGGGCGTGCCGGTTCTATGGCAAGAAGGAAGAGGTTCCAAGGACGCGCCGGAAAAGGCAATGAACAGTATAGCGCGCCGGTTTAATGGGCTAATGCAAGGGGGCGCGCCGGATAGCTGCAAGGAAAATAAAGTGGGTTTTGAGTGTGGGGTTAAACCGGCGCGGGGGGGTAGCACGCCGGATTAACCCACGCCGGATTAGGGGGCGCCAGATTAAGCATTGTATAGCTTCCTTTCAACCCGTTTATGCTCTGTTTCTTCTTTCCTTCAACTGCAAGTTGATTTATTGATTGGTTTGTTCATCTTATTGATGGATTATGTTTGTGGAAAGAAGATTTAAGTGTTTTAAGTGTTTGTTCAGGTGGATTGTCATGATGATCCGCGTGTTTTATCAGAATAGTTTGTGCAGGAACTCAGAGATTCAGTTTGTTTCAGTGGTTTCGAGCATATGGTCTTCTTACTCCTAGAAAGCTTAACTTGCTCGTTTGTTCTTACATGTTCTTGCCCTGGCGAAATTTGGGCAGCATCTCCCCCAGACTGAAGCTTGCCAAAGAGCAATGGGGAACACCAAACAGATTGCTCCGGGGTGAACCTCAAAATGTAGACCTCACGGCGGTCCGATAACCCAAGTGTGAGTGTGGAAAAGCTCGAGGACTAGCCTTCAAGAGCTCTCACGACTCACGGGCAATGATCCCTCAAAGGGGAACAAGTGGGGAAGGAGATCAGAAACATATCAAAAAAAGGATCTCCCGAAGGATCATTTTCATTTCACCACAAGGGGGTGCAAATACATGGGCTCTTCATGCATCTAAAGAAAGGAACCAAAGGGAAGAATACATCGGAGGAAAGAAAAAGAAACAAGGGGGGAGGGGAGATCTGTATCTCCCTCACCTCACTCTCTGCTCTCTCCTTCTCTTTTCTCACTTAACTTCGCTCTCACAGGAATGCTACCTTCGGGCTTCAAGGGGTTTCTCTCAGAAGAAGACTTCCACTTTTCAGGCTTCCGAGAGTTGTTCAACCCTTCCAACCAGATTTAAGCTTCGCCTGGGCACTCCTTTTATAGGGGCCGGAGGCCCTGTTTTGGAGGGATGCCCTCTGGATTCTTCTTCCTCCCGTTGGTTCCTTGTTTCCCGCAACCACCACTGCTACTGCTGACGTTGGTGACGTTGCCCTGCTACTGCTGTCGATGTTACCTCCGCCGAGGCTATAGTGTGACTGGGAGGGGGGGGCAGAGGCATGGCCTCCTCCTCCGCTGGCATGTCCACCACGAGCCACGTTGCCTTCATCATTTGCAGGAGAATGGGCGGCCGCTCGACGGAATGAGCATTCGACGGTGCAGGGCTCGAGAACTTCCATTCACGGCATATGCTCGGTTGCCCGTCGGATCGAAGTGGGAGTTTTAACCACTTCAGGCCTGTTCGTCATCATGCAACTCCCAGGAAACAAGGGACCGCATTGATGATGGGACGGCTTCACTGCACGCTGGATAAAGGCCTCAGAGAAAGGCTTGTTCACATCACCAAATCCGGCGTGGGGGAATAGTAACCACACCGGAATAGCTTTTCTTTCACTTTCAACCTGAGCACGCCCGGGTAAATCTTTGAAGAAAGACTTTTACAAATAGGCAAATGGGCGCACCGATTTTGTCATACTCAAGGGCGCGTCAGTTTAAGATGACCAAGGGGGGATATGAATCAAAGGTGAGCGCGCCGGTTTAGTGCATTCAAAGGGGTGGCCCTTCAACGGGAGCATGCCGTTTTAACATAAAGCAAGGGAGTTCATGGGGCGCGCCGGACTAGCATCTTGTAAAGGGGCGCGCCGGTTTAAGGCTATGCCATTCCGGTTTAAGGCTATGCCACGCCGGTTTAAGCGTCAAAGGGCTCCCCCCCAGCTTAGTGGCGATTCGGACAGATGCTTGCCCTCTTGTGTTCCTTTAGTTGTGAGCCTCCGAGTCTCGATTCAGGGCTTTGAGTAATTTCCGGTGTATGCCGAGCAGGCGTTCGGACTCCTGAGTTTCTTTGATTCGACCTTCGGCATTGCCGACTTGGGAGCCGTGGCTAGCTCTTCAACCCGAGGGGCTTCTTTGTTGGGTGGCGGAGCACCGGGTAGGTATTCGTCCTTCTTGGAGGGGGCACAGGGTTTATTCAGCCTTTCCGTCTTCGACTCGCTCTCGAGTGTTGAGACGTGCATGTCGTATGATCATCATCATTTTTTGACGTCCACAGAACATAATCCTCCTGAGGTCTTCTGAAGGCGCCGCTTGACTGGGACGATGGCGGGATGTCCCTGATCGACTCCCTGAAGTGGCGGTTCTAGAAGTTGACCTTTGATATTTTTGAACGAATTATTCCCGGACTGATTTTCCTGATCTACACAGAGAACAGGTTTGCCCGCCTCGGCGGAAAGAATTATGATGCTCAGATCTGGAGGCCGATCGAGGCGTGGCGGGTACCGTTGGAAAGAGCACTCAAAGAACTACAACATATGATTTTCACATCTCCATCCACTGAACGGATTGAAGATGAGAATGACTGCAACACGGTTTTGTTTTCTGACCCGGACTGACAGACACACAGGGCAGACTGTGTTTTTCCTGAGACTGACCTTTGACTGAAGGGGAAATGATTTTTCTAGACTCCACGAAAATTATAGTGGAATGGGGTATATGTGAGGAACACTAAGGAATTTTTGTGATTGTTTTGGAAATTTATAAATGGGTGGGAAAAATACAAGAAGGTGACTCGGTCCCGTAGATCTGCAGAATGACAGATTACAGGGGGGAGAACAATAAATGCGAAAAAAATACCAAATGAAGTCCAAATGACACGAAATTTGAACGGGAGGTTAGGGGAGATGGACAGAACAAACCCTCAAAATTAGGGCTCAATCAGACAACAAGAACTATAGATAAAAATCTAGAGATGAACTTCTGTCCTGATGTAGACAGAATCCGACGATGGTGGCGGCGACGTGACGGCGGTGCGATGGCGGCGGCGGTGGCAGAAATGGAACTCAGAGAGGCTAAGGAGAATGGGCTTCACACCCTGGAGGGCTGGAGGAAGGAGAAGAACTAGGGAGAGAGGGAGATGGGCGCACCCTCCAAGGGAGATCCAAGTAATTTTTCACAAATTTCACCTCATTAATTCTACATAAAATGGAAATACATGGTATTTATAGAAAAGTAAGAAAGACCTTAACTACCCTTAGATCTAGGGTTAGGAGGGGGTACATAAGGGATAGAACTAATTAGTTCTAACATATTTTTTTCAAAAATCAAAATTAGACCAAAAATGGGGGGCGCCCCCTTGACTAGTGTAGGTGGAATCTTAGACTTCTTGGTCCATTTGTCCCCCATGTGTCTAATTGACATTCAACCCTTCTAGAAGCCACCTAGGATGGTTGACCAGCCCCACATGGCTTAGGTTGACCAATGGGGAAGGACTGGGGGGCCCCTTGCTGGACCTACTTCACTTTTGCACAAAAATCCATAGAATCATAGGGAATGACGAAGTGGCTTTATAAAGCCTTACAATTACGTACATACTTTCCCAAGGATATAAAAGCAAACTAAAAGGACCCAAGTGCAAAAATAAAATTAGTGATCGGCGTCGATTCCCATCATTCGCACATCGAACTCTCCTTCCAGCTGCTTTACAACCAGCATGGAGTCTCCGATTGCTTCCAGCATCTGAATTCCCATGGATAGAGCAATCTGCAACCCAATTACCAGGGCTTCATACTCTGCTTCATTGTTCATGCACGGCTTGTTTATTGAGCAAGATGTGTGCACAACTTCCCCCTCTAGAGATTTCAGGACTATGCCTGCTCCTGCTCTGACCCTGGCTGATCTAGTGGCCGAGGTGTCAATTCTGGAAGTGCCATCAAAATATAGCTGCCACAAGGAGGGTTGCACTTAAGCGGCTTCGAGGGTTTCATCTTCAGGAAGCTCCGGTTCCAGCGAGCAGTCTCCTGGTATTGGGTGCTCGGTGTAGAAGTCTGTAATAGCATGGCCCTTGACAGCCTTTTGCGGCACATAGGAGATATCAAACTCCATAAGGATCACCGCCCATTTGCCCAGGCGACCCTTGAGTGCCGGCTGGGACATGATGTATTTCAGTGGGTCCTCTTTAGATACCAGGCTGATTTCATGCGACAACATATAGTGTCGAAGCTTCTTGACTGCGAAGACTAGTGCCAGACAGATCTTCTCAATGTAAGTATATTTCTTTTCAGTCCTGACCAGTCTCCGACTGAGGTAGTAGAGGGCTTGTTCTTTCCCTTCTTCATTATTCTGGGCCAGCATTACTCCCAGGGAGTTATGTGTGGCTGCTATATATAATATCAACGGCCGTCCTTTCACCGATGCGCCCAGCACTGGAGGAGTCTTCAGATAGTCTTTCAGCTTGTCAAAGGCTATCTGGCAATCTTCATCCCAGTAAAAGGGAACATCCTTCATCATCAATTTGTGGAAAGGCTGGCATCGCCCTGACAAATTGGAAATGAACTACCGGATATAAGCCAAGCGGCCCTGCAGTGATCTCAGCTCGGAGAGGTTCCTTGGTGCAGGTAGCTCCTGAATTACTTTGATCTTCGCGGGGTCTATCTCGATTCCCCGGTATCTGACAATGAAACCCAAGAATTTTTCGCTCGATACTCCGAACGCGCATTTCATAGGGTTCATCTTTAATTCATACTGCCTCAGCCTTTGAAAAATGATTCGGAGGTCCTGCAGCTGGTCTTCTTTTCTTCTGATCTTGACCACCAGATCATCTATGTAGCACTAGACCTTGTGGTAGAGCAACTCATCAAATATTTTGGTCATTGCGCGCTAATAAGTTGTGCCAACATTCTTCAGTCCGAACGGCATTCTCTTGTTGTGATAAATGCCTTTGGGGGTTCGGAAGGCAGTGTGGACCCGGTCATGCTCCGCGATCCACATCTGGTTGTAGCCGGATGACCCATCCATGAATGACAGGTCCTCATGGCCGGTTGTAGCATCAATCATGACTTCCGTTATCGGCACCAGAAAGTCATCCTTGGGACAAGCTTTATTCAGATCTCGGAAGTCGACACATATCCGGATCTGTCCATTCTTCTTTTTCACAGGGACGATATTCGCCAGCCACGTGGTATATTGATTTTCTTCGACAAATCCCACGTCAATGAGCTTGTCTACTTCTTTACAAATTTGAGTGATGAGCTCCGGCCTCATGCGCCGCGATGGTTGCTTCACCGGTTCGGCTTCAGAGCTGATCGCCCGCTCATGTTACGAAACTGCAGGGCTCAGACTTGGAATTTCTCTATAAGTCCAGGCAAAGCAGTCCCGATACTCTTGCAGCAGCTGGATGTACAGCTCCCGCTCTTCTGGGGATAGCTGGGCGCTAAGGAAGGTAGGCCTAGGGTCTTCCTCGCTTCCCAGGTTGACTTCTATCAGCTCATCGACTGTAGCTTGGCCTCCGTCTTCTATCTTCGGTGGTGCCAGTTGGAGGTCGATGAAATCTGGAATGCCGTCTTCGGGGTCTAAGACCTCGATTTTCTCATTTGACATCATTAGAGCTTCCGGAGGATCCTCTGCTTCATTCAATAGTGGCCGCGTGGATCGTTCTATCAGTAAATCCACCGTCGTTGCAACTTTCGAGAGCGAGAGAGCAGCTTCAGCCCCTGTAGATAAAGTTGCAGCCATGACAGGCTGGTGGTTGCTTATTACCGGGCTGGAACAGCATCCCAGTCTTGTAGTAGAGGTTGAGGAGGTCTTGCCTTCTGGGGCAGTTGTATCTTCCGTAGAAGTGGTCTTTTCTTTCTCGGCGGCATGTGCCTCTTGATCGGAGTTGGCTAAGGCTTCCCCGATTGGCAGGAGAGGTGCTGAGGTCATCATCCATAGGACTCTACTGGAGGGAGAGGTCCCTGCTTCTTCAACATCTTCGGCCTCGCTACTGCTAGCCGTATCAAATTTGGCTTGAAGGGCCGCTTCTTCGAGATAGACCTGCTCCCAGCATCGGCAAGGAATTACGGTCTCCGCTTCTTGATTTCCAGGCCGAACCGTCTCAGCGTATTCAGCTTCTACTGGGTATTCATCAAAAGCTGCCCCCAGTGGGCTGTCTTCAGTAGGGTAGAAGGCGGAGATGGTGTCCACCTCGTATCGTCCACTGTAGTAGTATTCTTCCAGGGTGAAGCCCAATCCCGGGTGCTGAGAGACACGTCTCAATTCCTTATCCAGACTTGCGGGATGCCACATTTTCTGGAAAGCTTCTTTGTTTTTATGAGATTGATCGGAGGGGATGTGTTGCTTTTGGAACATCCTGGCCATCCGGTCGGTTGTGAACGCCAGACCTCGAATGGGAACTGACGGATTTTCTATGTCTTCGGGCAGGCAGCAATCTGTGTCTTCTCGAGTAGGGTGTTCTTCAGCTGTATAGAACAAGTTGTTAGGCCCATCTATTTGTGCCACCTCCCAAGCTTTGAAAGGCTCGACAGTGGGGTTATCAAGGCCGAGAATCGGCTTGGTGAGGCCGTCCGAGACCCCAATGTGGTTGTGCTGCCGATCGACCTGAACTTCATTAGCTTCGGGGTATAAAGCTAGGGGTGCTATTCTGCCCACGTCCCCGGATATGGTGATATGAGAAACCGCCTTGGGCTTGACATACCCGCGCGGCGGTGGTGGAGACCAATCGTCGCCGGATGCACTTCTTGATGCCCCCGCAGGGGTTTTGGCTTCAGAGGCCTTCTGAGACGGCCCGGCATATAGGTTGGCGTCCGCCAAGTGACATTCGAATACTTCAAATGGGTGGAGGTCAGCAAATATCCTCTCCTCCTTCCCATGGAGACTATACTTGATACATTGGTGGAGCGTAGAGGGCACCACCATATTTTCATGCAGCCACAGACAGCCGAGCAGCTCCTTATATGAGGTGTGGGAGTCGATGACATGAGCCTGCACCTTCGTAGTAAAATCTACCAGGGTGAGTGTGAACTCGGCATTGACACTTCACATTTCTGGTTGAAGCCTGCGATACGCATATCTCTAACCTTTTCGAGATGCACGTTGAAGTGGTGCCTCTCGTAAATTCTGTAGGGCAGAATATTGACAGCTGCACCAGGATCGACCAGAATTCTGTTCAACTCCCTTCCATTCAGGTGCCCCTTCATGTACAGCGGCTGTTGTGGCTGATGGTGGAAGAAGCATGTCCTCTTGAGTGAAGGTCATGCTGGCTTCTGGCATTGCTTCAGCCAAGCAGGTCTCAAAATGAGCAGGCATCTACAGAGCAGTGACGATCGCCTGTCGGGTCTCTTCACTCAAAGAGAGGATCTCCCAGATTGTAAATCTAGCAGGGAGCTTCTTGAGTAGCTTCATTATTTGGCTCCCAGCTTGGACATTGGAAAGCTTCATCTCTTCCGCCCACCTGGGCTTAGGAGAGTCCTGAGTTGCGGCCCTGGATGGACTCGCTTCATCTGCCTCGGACTCGGCACCTCTCTGGTTAGCACCAGATCCTTGCTGTTTTTCATCAGCCACTGCAGGGCAAGCTCCATCTGCATTCGGAGCTTCGGTAGACTGTGCTGGTTGCGGGTGAATGTTCCCGGGTGCTGGGTTAACCTTCTGGCACGGCTGCTTTCCCTTGGACATCTTCATAAATTCAAGGAATGAAGGGACTGTCTTGCCCCCACTCTTGTTGTATAGGCCTGGCGGAGGAGGGATCTGGACCCCCTTGATCTCCGGGGGAGGTGTCTTGTAGGGCTGCTCTCCCCTAAATATAATGTTGTGATTGGGCGGCGGCTGGCGCCCCCATTTTCGGCCTGACTGGGTTGCATGTGCAGCAGTCGCGGCTTCGACCTTGTCTCTCTTAACAGGGGGTGTGAAGCAAATTTCCTCTTCCTCCTCCTCACCAGGCAAGTTCAAGAGTGCTGAGAGGGTATTGCAGGAGACAACCTGCACTTTATCGGCCTTAGCGGCCCTTCTTTTCTACTTCTTTTGTTTCTTCTTCTTTTTTACTTCAGCAGGCGCCTGCCCCCAGAACAGACTGCCCTCCTTATCGGATGCTGCCTCAACTTCTTCTTTTTGCTCAAGTGAGAGCTGCTCCAATTCTTGCCATGGGACATGGTCCCACACTAGCAAGGGCTTCAATTCGGGCTGCACGTACTCATCTAGCCCTTCAATAAGGTCTTGTAGTCTGCAGATCCCAGGATTGGTTTCCTTGACCACCGGCAGCGGAGTTTGTCTCCTCCGATTGCGTGTAGGTATTCTGATGACTGCAGGCGGAGTGGTCAACACAGGTGCTGTCACCGGCGGAGCAGGTCGTGGTGTGACGCCACGGACATGTGGCCCCACTTTCGGGCGGGTTGCCCTCTTCTTTTTATGCTTCGCAGGGACCTATTGCCATCCCTGTTGTTCTTTCACGGGCTCCAAGAAATGAGTTTCATAGGGTGCGCCGCGTACTTGCTTCAGAGATCTCCTCGGGCAATGCCTGGTATAGGGAGATCATGTTGACTCCTGCCCTTCTGGGAGGGGCTTCATGCGGTTGAGGATGGTCCACCTTGTACTCTCCCAACTCTATTTCACTTTTCTTCACCATCCCTTCGATGATGTCCTTGAAAACATAGCAGTCTTCGATTGGATGCCCCGACATCTGGTGGTAGGGGCAGAATCTTGGACTGTCTTTTCTCTTCAGGTCCTCTGGCCTCTTCGGCTCTAGCAGGGTGACCACGCCATACTCTGTTACCCAGTCGAACAGAATCCTGGTCTTGTCCTTCAGAAACGAGTAGGCTTTCTTCATCTTATCCCTCAACGAGGGACCTTCTTTACTGTCTACGGCTCTTGCAGGTAGTGGGGCGACCGCCTCCTTGCCCTTACCTTTCTGTTGCTCAAACGCCTTGATGTCAAGAGCATTTGCTTCTTTAGGCGCATGGCGCCGCTCCACTGCCTTGCCCTTCTGGGTTGTGCTGGCAGTCGATGTAAGGGCAGGTCTGGCCAGAAAGGCTTCCACCTCGGCCACGACATTGTTCAATCGGTCAAACGACCGTATTTCCATTCCAATCATCTTTTCTAGAACCTCCCTTCTGAGGTTCTGTTTGCATATTTGTACAGCGTCCTCCTGATGCAGGGGCCGCTTGCACCTCATTCCGAGGTTCCTCCACCTCTTAATATAGTCGAGGGCTGTCTCATCTGCCCTCTGTTTTGTTGAGTAGAGTTTGGCCACTGTGACCTCCCTCTCTGTAACATGGAATCTTTCCCTGAACTTCCTCTGCATGTCCGACCAGTCGCTGATCGACCCGACCGGGAGGCTGGAGTACCATTCAAATGCGAGCCCCGTCAGCGAGGACCCGAAAAATTTTAACAGGTATGACTCGTCCGTGGCCAGGTCGCCCATGACGGTCATGTAATAAGCGACATGCTCTTTCGGGGACCCCGTCCCGTTGAACTTGTCAAACTTTGGAGGCTTGTTGATCCCTGGGGGAAGCCGCTTGGCAGCATGGTGTTGCGGGTATGGCACCCGATAGGCATCAAATGCGACATAGTCGCCTTCACTTCTTTCTGTGAGCTTCAGCTCGATCATCCTCTCCACCATCATCTGGTTCATGACCGTGGGGTCAACTGGCTCCGGATAGAAGTGTGCCGGCTGCAAGTACAGGGTGACCAGAGTGGTCACATGTGGAGGACGTAGTAGTGGGGGTGTCTGGTGCACATGGGGGAGCACCGGCGGCATCAGCGGCTGCGGCTGTGGTGGCCATTGCTGAGTTGTTGCCATGCTCGGCTCTGACGGCTGAGGCATGGTATAGAGTGGTGGAGGGTCGACATGATGGACCGCTCCCCGGGATGATTCACCCTGGACTTCGGGCAGCTTAGAAGCTGATGACTACTCTATCTTCTCCGTCAGCTGTTTCTTCAGCAAGTCTATCTCTTGCCGGTATCTTTGAAGTAGCATTAGGACCGACGGGTCGATGGTTACAGTACTGGGGATGGCCTCTGTTGCTTCCCTAGAGGTACCCTAAGGCAGGATGTCAAGGAGGACATCATCTTCTTCTTCCTCCATCACTACATTGGAGGTTAAAATAGCAGCTTCATCATTCCGCTGGTGGTAGACCAGGGGCTGTTTTCCTTTAGCTACCGCCAGGAGCTCCCTTGCGGCTTCTGTTCTTCGAGTATTCAGCCCCGACCTCGCGGCCAATTGAGCCAACTCGCGAGGGTCTTCGGGAAGTCCCCCATATCGACTGAATGTGCCAGCCATATTGCAGGTGGAGACCTGCACCATTCTTCTCTGTCGATGGACCCTCCTTTTAGCATGATCCGGAAAGGTCAACCTCTCGAACACAGAAATTCTTCTTTCTTCTTCCCGCCTAGGGGCGGTTTCATCGGCTTCGATCTCAAAGCTGTCATCATAGCCATTGTCATCAACTGACGACACCATCATCCTTTCTCCTACATCTTCTTCAACTGCCATTGATGGGCATTAATCTTCAATGGCTGCGGCTGCTTGCATCCGCCGCTGCTGTCCAAGCGAGGGGTTGCCTAGCCCTCGAAAATAATTATTGACCATATTGGTCATCTCTTCTTGACCCCATCCTTGATGCAGCACGGGGGACAGTTGTCGACCTCCCGCAGGAGGAATATAAGCCAGCCGAGCCCGATCGACAGGTTGCTGAAATCTTTGTCCCACAGTAGGGACGTTGGCTTGGCGGGCACATGCCCTGAAACTTCTGCGACGCGGAGGGTCTGCAACCGCCTCTTCTTCTTTCGCGGCCAGGCCCCTTTTCTTCCTCACTTCAACTTCGTCGCGTGCAGGACGGCGGTGAACTAGTGCAGCTTGCTGAACATGTTGGACCCTCTTGGGGACCCACACTTGCTTGAACTTTCTTGGCCTTGGGGCCAACTTCTCTTGGCCATAGCGGCCAGCTTCTTCTCTTTCCGCCCTCCTTCCAGCGAGGGCTTGGTATGATTTGCGGACAGGGATGGTGGGGACGACCCGGTACGGGACTATTCATGCGTCGCGTCCGTTGAGGAAGACGCGCACACCGCCAACGATCATGGATTTACCGCACTGAGATAGAGATCCGGTAACCACAGTAGTACTCCTCCGGAGTTGCTTGCGCTGGCGACCTCCAGACTTATTAGCAGCATTGGGGCGGGCCCCAGGGACGGCATGGTGCACCAGGGAGTTGGCGACCAAGGTTGGACTCTTGAGCAAGTCGTGGCAGCATCGAGCCTTCAGCGGCTCCATCTTCTTCGTAGCTCCCTCGATGGGATCCGAGGGTTCCACTTCCAGCATATCCACAAAGGCTAGCCCCAAGAAGTTGGGGAAGCCAACAGCAGCAGGGAAGTTGCCGATCACCATGGGCACCGCCAGGTACCCTTGCGCATGACCGGCAACGATCGAAGGGCCGAAGCCAACGCAAGTCAATCCAGTTGTCATCATCGTTCGCCTGAAAAGATAAACAAACTGACGATCAGCAACCATTGAGAGGGCCTCGAAGCCCAAGTTTCTCGGCAAAGAGATGAAAGGCGACACTGGTCCCACCGGGCGTGCCAGACTGTTTCGATGGGATTTATTGTGTTTATTTTCTTTTTATTAAAAATTATTTTATCAGGTTTATTTGGTTTATTACGCGTCGATCAACCGATTAATTAACAGTAATTAACTGACTGATTGACTGCACAGGCGTGCCAGTCACGTAAGTGACGAGTTTATTGTGCGCTCATCTGACCCGTGTCGGGCGAGAGTGAGATTCGATCGGGACCAGCAGTCCGCCATACCATAAAGGCTATGGCATTAATTACATCCCTCGCGAGGAGGGAAAACCTTTGATTAATTGCCGAGATAATGGGCTGTCGAGGCCGGAATAAAGAATGCAAATGATGCGAATGATCATGCAAGATATTATAATCTACCATGCACGGTTTATTAGGGCGGAACCCTCAGTACGTGGCGGAGGACTTAGGTCCGAAGACCGCCATCACGCATGGCAGAGCTTCCGTCGGGCGTTGCCCGGCTTTCTGCTAATGTCATTTGATATATCGAGGGCCCGTGCAGTCAAGCATGCATTAATGCGACATGAATGCTTAGACTAAAACATGATGATGAAGCTATGGAATTAGCTAATTCAGGTTTAGACAAACCAGTTCAGTTAGTTTATTGATTACAAGGTTTATTTAATTCTATTATTAGCATTAGAAATCACCTCGGAGGTAAAGAGAGGGTTGAAACGGCCCAACGACGCGATTCGGAATGAAACCGGTGCAGTACGCGTAGGTATAGGGTTTAAAACGGTGCAGCAAGCGTGGGTAAAGGCCTAAAACGGCGCCACCTAGCGTAGGTATAGTGGATGGCCTTAAAACGGCGCGCCCTCTTACTGGCGCGCCGTTTTAGGGTGCGCCGTATTAGGGCGCGCCGGGTGCCGACGGTGCCGGTTTAGCTCTGTTTCACAGAAACTGAGGTTTTATTGGTTTATTTTTGGGTTTATTGAAACGTTTTGGAAGATTTTGGAAGTTTATTGAGTCAGTCATTCATCGGATCGGTCCCGGGCCGTCCGGAAGTCAAGTCATAGGCTCGCGCGAGGTTCATACTCAAGCGCGGCGATTGTTCTGAATCAAGCCGGTTTATTAAGTTTAGGATTATTAAATGGTTTATTAACTTATTCACGCTAAAAATCCGGTAGCATCTCCCCATCTCAGAGGATTGTCAGGGAGAAGCGGGGAAGTACTCACGTGGCGGAGTAAACCCCTAAGGGCCGGGTGGCACAACGGCGGCCGGCAAACCCGAACGGATAGGAAAACCCCGAGGGCTAGCTTACTAGGGGCACCAAGTCCGTGGGTGGAGAGTAGACGGGTAGCGTGACTCATAGCAGGAGCGAAGATCCCGAGGGCTAGCCTACGAGGGGCACGCAACCCAAGTTGTTACCACGTCCAAGTCGGGACGACCGATAGAGAGGGAAAACCCCGAGGGCTAGCCTACGAGGGGCACCCATTTCACGGCCACCACGAAGCCCATCAAGGACCGTGGATTTCAATCCGTTGGAGTTAATCCATGTTACTGTTCACTCATGAGTCTTCGGGAGACTCATCATCAATAGGTGAGCTCCTGTAGACAGGGAGATTAGAATGAGATATTGGGGATGTTTCCCCTTTCCCCGGGCACTGGGACGCGATCAATGTCCGTGGTTGAGTCCCCGAATGTCAATTTGTGAACAGAAAGGATGAAACTCATGAGGTGGGCTCATGTACTCTAGAAGCGACCACCACCATTCCCTCTTAAACAATCGAACATTGCGAAGAGAGGAATGGAGCATGGACTTCAGATAGAGATGATCAAGGGTATGCACATAAGTGCGCCCCCAATCACCAAGCCCACAGAACAGGAGAAGAGGATAGCATGGCGTATATCATTAAGAGGAGAACCCCGGGGAAGAAGGGGTAATTGTTGTAGCCCATGGCGTAGCGGGGCATGCCGGCATTAGAGGAGACAAACGATGAAAATCGTTCGTCCGGCGTAAGCACACAAATAAAGGCAAGATGGACCGATGGGGAAGATGAATACGGCGCCACGCTCAAACACACTTCATTCATCACCCTGAGCAGGGTGGATAGGGATGCACATGCGCATAACATACTACCACGGCGCCGGCACTGTTGCACGACGCCGTCTCACCGGCCATAAGGAGAAAACACAATGGGGGGAAAAGAGGATGATACAGAGGAAGGATAAGAACATTAAACCCCGTAGCTTGTTGATATATCCATTCGTTCTGTGAACGAGAGAAAAGAAGATGTACAAATTATCATTCTGGTGCCGGCGTTGTCGCGTAGTCACCGTTTCCATTAATAAAGAGGAAAGAAGTTACAGAGGGAGAGATAGAGGATCACAGAGATGGTGAGGGGGGGAGGACAGGCTCATATCATCGCCCCTCCTCCCTCTCACTTACATTATATCAGAGAAGAAACCCAAACGGAGGGGGATCGACGGAGAAATCACGATGACCCACCTAAATAAACAAGGAAGCAGACAATCTTCTTCTCCGCCACCGGGAGGTTCGTGCAAAGTGGAGGACGGCCGCGGCAAGATAACCCTCAGAGGAAGCTTTTCTCTCAAGAAACCCTCCCCTTCGAAGCTCTGATTGGTGGAGGCTCTTCGGCTCGATCTCTCTCTCCGTGCTCTTCTTGTTAATACTCTCTCTTTAGTTGGTCGAACAAGCGGTGTTTTTATAATACCAAATTGATCCAGCACCATGGAGGGCGCGCCGGATTCAGTGGCGCCGGGGACAAGTGTCCCCAAAGCATTTTGGCGCGCCGGGTTCAGTGGCGCCGGGTTACGCGGCGCCGGTGACCTTTTGTGCGCCGGTTTAGCTTGTTCGCTCGACGTGGGCTAGCCGATGGGTCCGGGGATGGTTCCGAAAGCTCCCGTTGACTCTCCCTCTCACCACAGTCCTTGGAAAACCTTGATGGGGCATTGACGAAGCTCTCGGCATGATGAATGACCTTAATCAGAGCTTCGTATGTGTTCGACTTGAGCATGCGGGTTCCCCGCTGACACGGCATTCGACACTACGACCCGTGCTTCCAGCTCGGCCTGGCTGGTGCTCGAAGCTCCCTTGTAGGGTGGTACGACACCCGGGATGATTCCGCCTCGACTGGGCGATCATTCGGTCGCTAACGGACCCAATATAGCGAGAAGTCGAACCCGTGTGGGGTGATCGGGACCTTCTGCTGCCAGAGCCTTCGGTTCCTTGTTATGAAGGGCCGATGGCGTTCTTCCTCCTTAGGAGAGTCTTCATTCAGGTGGCAAGTCACCGGGTAGACCGTCGTCCTCGGTCGGGCGACGGGTGTAGGGTAACGGCACGACGGAGTCGATGCCGGATCATTAGGTAGGCTTGGTCGCACTGCCGGTTGGTTGTGGATTCATCTCGACTCTTCTGAGGCGAAGTCCCCGGCGTTCATTCCAGGAGACTCGAGGCTCTGATAGCTTGGGAAGTCTTCAGCAGGTTGTTCTTCATCGACTTCTATGCTTCAGTGGGCCGTATCATTCATCTTTGCGGCTTGATCACCGTTCATTACATTTTGAGTGCCAACAAGGCCATCACTTCTCTTCTTTTGACCATCACTAGGTCACCCTTCTTGAACTCTCGACCCTTGACCAGCTTGTCAAAAGCACGGGCCATGCGAGCTTGGTAGAGTTGAATATTTTGTTGCGCGCGTCTCTCTTCCAGTCTTCTTTCTATATTGGTCTGTTCACTGCTAACCAAACTATGCTGGATGGCAACTTGCAGCGAGGGGACCTCCAATTCAATCGGCACCACAGCCTCCGACTCATATACGAGGGAGAATGGCGAATAGCCGGTTGGGGTTTTATATACCGTACGATAGGCCCAAAGCGCTTCGTACATCTTTTCTTCCCAGTCCTTTTTATTAGACTTGACAGTCTTTGCTAGCAATGTGCATAGTGTCTTATTGAAGGCTTCTGCAAGTCCATTAGCTTGAGGGTTGTAGGGGGACGAAGTCCTCCAGTCAATCTTGTATTTACAAGCCAGCCGATAAACCTTCTGGTTTCTGAAATGACTGCCATTATCAGAGATAATTCGACTGGGAACCCCGAACCGGAATATTATATTCTGCCGGAAGAATCTCGCGACCAATTCTCCTATTACATCTTTTAGTGCAACTGCTTCCGCCCATCTGGAGAAGTAATCTGTGGCTGCTAAGATATATCTGCACCCTGACGAGGATGCTGGCAATGGCCCTACCACGTCCGTGCCCCATTGGGCGAACAGCCAACTTGGTAGGGTGGGGTGTAGCGGCACCGGCGGTCTCCTGGACACCTTGGCGTGCTCTTGACATTTTTGGCAAGCTTTAGCAAACTTTCAGCAATCATCAAACATGGAGGGCCAATAATAGCCCAATTTCTTTATTTCAATTTTCATCTTCGGCCCAGCCTGGTGTGCTCCAGCTTACCCGGTATGGACTTTTTGCATTAGCTGCCCCGCTTCTGCCGAAGACAAGCAACGGAGCAGGGCTTTCCTTCGGGCATCGGTCATTATTCAGAACAAGGTCCCGCTTCTCATCTCGTAAGAGTCCTTGATCCTTAAGAGCTTCATTCTTTGTTCCTTTTCTTTCGGAAGCGGTTGGTGCTGGAACCAACGCAGAAGATGCTCCCGCCAATTGGGCTGCTGAACTTCTTCTACAGCTGCTGCTTCATTCTCTTGTTCATCGGCCAGAACCTCTGTCATACTGGGGACCTGGCGACGGTTGATCACGGCTATATTTAGGCTTGTGTCTAGCGGGATTGCCAAAGAACTAGCCAGCTTTGCGAGGGCATCCGCCAGAGCATTCTGTCCTCGATTAACATGCCTGATTTTGATGAAGTAAAATCTCACTATCAATCGGAGGGCCAGTTGATAGTAAGGGAGGAGTTCTTGCTTCCGCACCTCAAACTCTCCCTCATGCTGTTTTATGACTAGCATGGAATCTCTGAATGCTTGCAACATCTGGATCTCCATAGACAGAGCAATCTGCAACCCGATTATGAGGGCTTCATATTCTACTTCATTGTTTGTGGATGGCTTGTTTATTGAGCAAGATGTATATATGACTTCTCCTTTGGGAGACTTCAGGACTATGCATGCCCCCGCTCTGACTCTGGCTGACCCAGTAGCTGAGGTGTCAATTCTAGAAGCATCATCAAAATACAGCTGCCATAGAGAGGGCTGCACCTGGCCGACCTATAGGGTTTCATCTTCAGGAAGCTCTGGTTCCAGTGGGTAGTCTTCAGGTACTGGATGCACAGCAAAGAAGTCTACGATAGCTTGGCATTTGACGGCCTTTTGTGGTATGTAGGGGATATCAAACTCCATAAGGATCATCGCCCATTTGCCCAAATGACCTTTGAGTTCCGGTTGGGACATGATATACTTTAGCAGATCCGCCTTAGAGATCAGCTTAATCTCATGTGACAGCATGTAGTGTCGGAGTTTCTTGACGGTGAAGACTAGTGCCAAGCAGATCTTCTTAATGTGGGTGTATTTCTCCTCAGTTCTGACTAATCTTCGACTGAGGTAGTAGAGGGCTTGCTCTTTCCCTTCTTCATTGTTCTGGGCTAGCATTGCCCCCAAGGAGTTATATGTGGCTGCGATGTACAAAACCAGCGGCCGTCCTTTCACCGGTGCGCCCAACACTGGAGGAGTCTTCAGATAATCTTTGAGCTTGTCGAAGCCTGTCTGGCAATCTTCGTCCCAATAAAAGGGAACATCTTTCATCATCAGCTTGTGAAAGGGCTGGCATCGCCCTGACAAATTGGATATGAACTGCCGGATGTAAGCCAGGCGGCCTTAAAGAGATCTCAGCTCGGAGAGGTTCCTTGGTGAAGGTAATTCCTAAATTGCTTTGATCTTTGCGGGGTCTATTTCAATTCCCCGGTATCTGACAATGAAACCCAAAAACTTCCCGCTCGATACTCTGAACGCACACTTTATAGGGTTCATTTTCAATTCATACTGCCTTAGCCTTTGAAAGACTACTCGGAGGTCTTGCAGATGGTCTTCTTTCTTTCTTGTTTTGACTACCAGGTTATCTATGTAGCACTCGACCTTATGGTAGAGCAGCTCATCAAATATTCTAGTCATCGCCCGCTGATAGGTGGCGCCGACATTCTTTAATCCAAACGGCATCCTCTTGTAGTGGTAAATGCCCTTAGGAGTTCGGAAGGCAGTGTGGATCCAGTCATGTTCCACGATCCATATCTAGTTATAGCCGGATGACCCATCCATGAATGATAGGGCCTCGTGGCCGGTTGTTGCATCTATCATGACCTCCGTTATTGGCACTGGAAAGTCATCTTTAGGGCAGGCTTTATTCAGATCTCGAAAGTCAACACATATCCAGATCTGCCCATTCTTCTTCTTCACGGGCACAATATTGGCCAGCCACGTGGTATATTGATTTTCTTCGACGAAACCCACATCTATGAGCTTGTCGACTTCTTTGCATATTTGAGTAATGAGCTCCGGCCTCATGCGCTGCGGCGGTTGCTTCACTGGTTCGGCTTCAGGGCTTATTGCTATCTCATGTTGTGAGACTGCGGGGCTCAGTCCTGGCATCTCCTTGTAGGTCCAGGCAAAGCAATCCCAGTATTCTTGCAGTAGCTGGATGTATAGCTTCTATTCTTCGGTAGATAGTTGGGCGCTGAGGAAGGTCGGCCTATGGTTGTCCTCATCTCCCAGGTTGATTTCTATCAGCTCATCGACTGTGGCTTGGCCTCCATCTTCTATTTTTGGGGGTGCCGGCTGAAGGTCGATGAAGTCTGGAATATCATCTTCAAGGTCAAGGACCTCGATCTCTTCATTTGGTTCTACTTGAACCTCATTAAGGATCTCCGCCTCTGCAAGAAGCGGCTGTGTGAATTGTTTTATCTGTGAACCCATTGCCATCACAGCTTCGAGGGGTGAATTAACAGCTTCATCCCCCCTTTGGGTTGCCGTGTCCTTAGTAGGGGTGGCGCTTTTCTTTTCAACAGCAAGCATCTCTTGCTCGGCTTCGACAGAAGTCTCTCCGACCGGCACGAGAGGTGTTGGAATCATCATTAGCGGAGATCCGCCAGAGGGAGATGCCCCTGTTTCTTCAACATCTTCGGCTTCACTACTGCTGGCCGTGTCAAATCTGGCTTGAAGGGCCGCTTCTTCAGAATAGACTTGCTCCCAGCATCGGTAAGGAGTCATAGTCTCTGTTTCTGAGTCTCTTGGTCGAGCCGGTTTAGCATATTCTGCTTCTACTGGGTATTCATCAAAAGTTGCCCCCAGCGGATTGCCTTCAGCAGGATAGAAGGCGGAGATGGTATCCACCTCATAGCGCCCACTATAGTAATATTCTTCAAGGGTGAAGCCCAACCCTAGATGCTGAGAAACATGTCTCATTTCTTCGTCCAGATTTACGGGATACCACATTTTCTGGAATGCTTCCTTGTCTTTGCGCGACTGGTTGGAGGGGATGTGCTGCTTCTAGAACATCCTGGCCATCCGACTCGTCGTGAATGCCAGACCTTGAATGGGAGCTAGCGGGTTCTCTATGTCTTCGGGCAAATGACAATCAGTGTCTTCCCGGGTAGGGTGCTCCTCAGCAGTATAGAACAAACTGCTGGGACCATCTATCTGCGTCACTTCCCAAGCTTTGAAAGGCTCGACAGTTGCATTATCGAGGCCAGGGATTGGCTTGGTGAGGCCTTCTGGGACTC
The DNA here is from genome assembly GCA_022559845.1 of Amorphophallus konjac. Taxonomy (NCBI): domain Eukaryota; kingdom Viridiplantae; phylum Streptophyta; class Magnoliopsida; order Alismatales; family Araceae; genus Amorphophallus; species Amorphophallus konjac. The sequence goes on from CM040125.1 coordinate 59,065,959, forward strand.
TTATATGGTCGTGCTGCTGACCGACCTTGGTGTCATTGGCTTTAGGGTATATAGCGGGAGGTGCTAGCCTGCCCACAGCTCCAGTGACGGTAATATGAGAGACAGCCTTGGGCTTGACATATCCACGCGGTGGTGGTGGAAACCATTTGTCGCCAGAGGTGCTTTTTGGTGTCACTCGGACATTCTGCATACAGATGAGCGTCTGCCAGGTGACACTCGGACACTTCGAATGGGTGGAGATCAACAAATATCCTCTCCTCCTTCCCTTCGAGGCTGTATTTGATGCACTGGTGGAGCGTGGACGGCACCACCATATTTTCATGCAGCCAGGGGTGGCCAAGCAGTGCCTTGTACGAGGTGCGGGAGTCGATGACATGAAACTGCACCTTCGTGGTAAAGGCTGCCAGAGTGAGTGTGAATTCTGCTACTCCCAGCGATACTTCAAACTTTTGGTTGAAGCCGGCAATACGCATCTCTCTGGCCTTATCGAGGCGTACATTAAAGTGGTGCCTCTAGTATATTCTATATGGCAGAATGTTGATAGCTGCGCCTGGGTCGACTAGGATCCTGTTCAGCTCCTGTCTATTTAAGTGCCCCCTCATATAGAGCGGCCTATTGTGGCTGATAGTAGGGAGCAACATGTCTTCGTGAGTGAAGGTCATGCTGGCCTCTAGCAGTGCTTCAACCAAGTAGGTTTCATATTGGGCAGGCGTCTGCAACGCAGTGATAATAGCTTGTCGGGTCTCTTCACTTAGAGAAAGAATTTCCCAAACAATGAATCTTGCTGGGAGCTTCTTCAGCAATTTAACTACACGGCTTCCTACTCAGACATTTGATAGCTTCATTTCATCTGCCCACCTGGGCTTGGAGGAGTCTTGGATTACAGTCCCTGATGGCCCTGCCTCATTGGGTTCAGATTTTGCATCCCTCTGCTTGGTGCAATCTTCTTGTTGCCCTTCATCGGCTACCGCTGGGCAAGCTTTATCTGCATCCGGAACTTCGGAAGACTGCTGGGGCTACGGGTAGGTATCCCTGATTGCAAGATCGGCATGCTGACATGGCTTCTTTCCCTTGGAGATCTTCAGAAATTCCAGGAAGGAAGGGGTAGTAGTACTGCCCCCACTCTGGTTATAAAGGCCTGACGGAGGAGAGATCTGGACCCCTTTGACCTTCGGGGGAGGTATCTTGTAGGGTTGCTCTCCCCTGAATATGATATTATGGTTAGCGGGCGGCTGGCGCCCCCATTTTTGGCCTGACCGGGTTGCATGTGTTGCAGAGGCTGCTTCAGCCTGGCCTGCCCCTGTGGCGGGTGCAAAGCATATTTCTTCCTCATCCTCTTCACTAGGCAAGTTGAAAAGAGCCGAGAGAGTATTACAGGACACAATATGCTCTTTGTTGACCTTGGCGGACTTTCTTTTCTTCTTTTGTTTCTTCTTCTTCTTTTCTTCAGGTGGTGCCGGCCCCCAGAACAGGCTGCCATCCTTGTCGGATGCTGTGTCAGCTTGCTGCTCCTACTTGAGTGACAGCTGCTCCAGATCTTGCCATGGGACATGATCCCGCACCAGCAAGGGTTCTAATTCGGGCTGTACATATTCATCTAGCCCATTTATGTATTCCTGCAGCCGTCAGGCTTCCGGACTGACCTCTTTTACCGTTGGCAGTGGAGTCTCTCTCCTCCGATTGTGTGTAGGTATCCTGATGACTGCAGGTGGGTTGGTCCGCACAGGTACTGCCACTGGAGGGGTACGTCGTGGTGTGATGCCATGAATGCATGCCCCCACCTTTGGGCGAGGAGCCGTCTTCTTTTTATTCTTCGTACGGACTTGTAGCCATCCCTGTTGTTCTTATATGGGCACCAGGAAATAGAGTTTATAAGTGCGTCGAGTGCTGGCTTCAGAGATCTCCTCAGGTAGTGCCTGGTACACAGAGACCATATTGGCTGCGGCCCTCCTCAGAGGGGCCTCATGAGGTTGTGGGGGATCGACCCTGTATTCTCCCAGGTCGATTTCATCCTTCTTTATCATGCCTTCAATAATATCTTTGAAGACATAGCAGTCTTCAATTGGGTGCCCCAGCATCTAGTGATAGGGGCAGAACCTTGGACTGTCTTTTCTCTTTAGGTCCTCCGGCCTCTTTGGCTCAGGCAGGGTGACCTTATCATATTGGGTTACCCAATCGAACAGAATTCTGGTCTTATCCTTTGGAAAAGAATAGGCCTTCTTCATTTTATCCCGTAGTGAGGGACCTTCTTTGCCATCTCCGACTTTGATAGGCTGCGGGGCATCTGCCTTCTTGCCCTTATACTTCTGTTGTTCAAATGCTTTAATGTCAAGGACATTTGCTTCTTTAGGCGCCTGACGCCGTTCTACTGCCTTGCCTTTTTATGTAGCAGCAGCGGTTGATGTAGGGGCAGGTATGGACAGGAAAGCCACGACCTTGGCCACAATGTTGTTCAATCGGTCGAACGACCGGATCTCCATTCCTATAATCTTTTCCAGGACCTCTCTTCTGAGGTTCTGCTTGCATATTTGTACAGCGTCCTCCTGATGCGGGGGCCGCTTGCATCTCATTCCAAGGTTCCTCCACCTCTTGATATAATCAAGGGTTGTTTCATCTGCCCTCTATTTTGTTGAGTAGAGTTCAGCCACCGTGACCTCCCTCTCTGTAACATGGAATCTTTCTCTGAACTTCCTCTGCATGTCCGACCAGTCGCTGATCGACCCGGCCGGGAGGCTGGAGTACCATTCAAAAGTGAGCCCCGTCAGCGAGGACCTGAAAAATTTCAGCAGATATGACTCGTCGGTGGCCAGATCACCCATGACGGTCATGTAGAAGGTGACAAGTTCCTTCGGGGATCCCTTCCCGTTGAACTTGTCAAATTTCGGCAGCTTGCTAATGTGGACGTCGAAAAATGTCGATGATGATCATACGGCATGCACGTCTCGACACTCGAGAGCAAGCCGAAGATGGAAATGCCGAATAAACCTCATGCCTCGCCCAATCAGGACGAGAACTCGCATGGTGGTCCGCTACCCGTTAAGGAAGCCCCCCAAGCGAAAGATACGGCTACAACTCTCCGACCGGCCATGCCAAAAGCATAATCAGAGAAAAGTCAGGAACTCCGGCACAGTCTCGACATGCACCGAAAGTCACGTAAAGTCTGGGACCGAGCCCCAGAAGCTACGAACGGAACATTGCGGAGACCGTGCATCGCAACTAAAACATTCTGAGGATGCCACCATTAATATAAATAACCGTGACTTCGAAAAGAATTTATTCGGTGTTTAAAATGGCGCGGCAAGGCCCTAAACTGGCGCGGCAAGGCCCTAAACCGGCACGCCCTCCCCTTTGCTTTGGTTTAAAACGGCGCCACCCATTTGCACAAGCTAAACTGGTGCGCTAATGTTGAAGGACCCGTCATGCCCATTTTTACAAGCTTTTCCTACAAGTGCTAAAACGGCGTGGCCCCCTTTGAGATGGTTAATACGGCGCCACCCCCCCTTTGAATGCACTAAAATGGCGCCCCCTTGCTTTTCTTAACACGGCGTGCTCCATTGCCATGACCCCCTTGCAAGGCTTTAATCCGACGCGCCCCCGGCCGCACCGTTTTAACTGAAGGGCCCGTCATGCCATTTTTAAAAGCCCTTTCCTTCAAATACTCAACTCGGCGTGAACATGTTGAAGACCAATATGGCTATTCCGGCGCGGTCACTATTCCCCCGCGCCGGATTAAGTGATGCAAACAAGCCATTCTCTGAACCGTTTCTCCGGCGCGCAAACAAGCCATCCCATCTACACTCCGATGCTCTGTTCTGCACCATACGCTACGCAGAGAACATTTAATGTTTGAAGCCGTGCCTTCACCCCCGTTCGACAGCAAAGTGGCAGCAATGGCAGCAGCAGCAGATCCTCCCGGCAAATCCGTCAACATCCCATCCTCGGACGAACGACAATGTACGGCGCCAATTACCGGATGCCAGCATAGAAGCCAACCCTATTCATCTGGCAGACGAACGCAGTGGCGGGAGCTTTCTTCTGTTCGAGAAAGGAAAGGCAACCCCACTATATATATGCTCTGCCTTCTCCCTGAATAAAACACCTGGCTGGCCCGTCGCAGAGAGGGCCTGGAAGAGGAGCAAAAGAAAGAAAGCTCAGTGAGGGAGGAATCCCAGTGAAGAGAGAAGGCCACCCGAAGAGAAGAAGAGTCTCGTCCTCGCACCTGTGAGTGAAAGAGTGAAAGAGTGAGAGTGAGTGATGGTGAGGGGTGGTTCCGAGGGGGAGAAGCCCGTGCTCTCTCTCTCTTCCTCCCCAGTCAATGTATTCTCCCTCTTTTCCCTTGCAATGTTCCCTTTTTTTCCCTTGAGGATGAATGAGAAGAATGGCTCTCTAAGCATGCATAGTCTTCCGCTATTGTGATCTCTTCCCCTTCCTCTCGCTTTTCTTATCATCCAGGGACCTCGGAGGTCTGCCTCTCCGTGGCATGACCTTCGGGGAACCCGTCCGTGGGATGAAGAGCTATAGCCTTCTATGGCGAACATCTAAATCATCGCTCGTGAGTCGTGGTCGCTCTCGTAGGCTGGCCCTCGAGCGTTCCACACTCACACTTGGGCTAACGGACCGCCGTGAGGCCGTTCCGCATTTTGAGAGTTTACCCAGGAGTAATCCGTGTGGTGGCTTTCGCTTCTCTCTGGCAAGTCCCGGTCCGGGGGAGGTGCTGCCCGATTTTCGCAAGGGTCAAGAACATACAAGAACACCAAGAACAATGAATAAACGCATCATAAAACTTGCCCACGGGTGAAAGAAAAGAAACACATAGTGAACCCTCTGTGAATTAACCCCCTAAAATCTTACAAAATAAACTCCTCCGAACAAATCACTTAAACCCCACCTCATTACCTACTTAATCTACCAAATGGATGAACAAACGGATCATAAAACCCACCTACGGGTGAAAGAAAAGAAAAGAAACACACAGTCAAAGCAATAAACCCTCGGGAGAGTTTAATACGGCGCGGTGACTATTCCACCGCGCCGGTTTAACACCACTCTCATAACCCTAATCTCCCCATTGTTCCTCTACCCGGCGCGCCCATCTCCATCTTGTTGCCCCATAGCCGGCACGCCCCATTCTTGTTCATTCCATACCCGGCGCGCCCCCTCCTTGCCATCCTTAATCCGGCGCCTTCCTTTAGACCCTTAAAACGGCGCGCCTGCTTAATACAAAAGGGGAATAAACAAGCAAAAATAATAATAAAAGGGTCAATCATGTTAATAAAAAAAAGTAAAAGAAACTCCATCATCCGTGCCTTAATTAAGATTTTGTTCCGGGGGCGCTGCCCCCTTGACCCCCGTGACCTGACCGGGCAGGTCGAACCCCGCGACCTGACCGCGCATTGGCGAGTTTGGTCTTCACACTTAACAATTCACTCCCCCCGACTGGGTGCAAAGAGAAAATCAATGATGCCTTGTGGTATCGGATGTGGACCTCGGGACCCTCGACATGGTCATGATCCGAACACATCTCGGGCCAATAGCTCGTCAACTCGACCCGCTTCTATCGGGATTCAATCCCGCACCCGTATTAAACTTGCCGTACCTACGGCAGATATTCGTATGGCTTTATCGTCGTCTTCGATGCTTCAAATGCAGACTCTCATCCGAACAATGAATGGTCCATTAGTGACCGACATATATACCAGGATCCAATCCCGCACCCACATGAAACTTGCCGTACCTACGGTAGACACCCGTATGTCTTTGTCGTTGTCTTCAATGCTTCAAATACAGACTCTCGCCTGAATAATGAATGGTCCGTTAGTGACCGACATATATACCGGGATCTAAGCCCGCACTTGCATTAAACTTGCCGCACTCATGGCAGACATTTGTACAGTTTGTCACAGTCTCTTACGCTACAAACACGGACCTTTGTCCGAACATAAAGTGGTCCATGAGTGACTGACAAAATCTGAATGAAACGAGAAGGCTCTCATCATCCCCGAACCCTTTGCATGGGAATATCAATAAGGCCTCCGTGGGCCATGCTTAGACCTCGGGTCCACCCCGATCACGGTCATTGCCTGACCCATATCCTCGGCCTATAGCCCGCTCCCTTTGAACGCATACTGGTTCTGGGATCTGGTCCCAGGACATCCTCCCGTTGCCCCTTTCCACCGGAAATACTGACGATGCCCACGTGAGCCTGGCTTCGACCGCGGGGGACCCACCGCAGCATGGTCGCAGCTTGATCTTGCACCGAGCTGACAAACTTATCAGTTTTTGACCGCTATAACCGGGGTTTAACTGAACGTTTCCCGTCCCTTTGAACAATAAATTTGCCATACCCCGGCATACATATGCTCCGATTTTCCCTATGACGATCATGATTTTCTGAAGCCGGACGCTCGTCCGAATATCAAAATGGTCCCCTGAGTGACCGACATATTTCGAATGCTTGCTTCCCTAGACATCAGGCTTTCCGACAGATTCGAGACCGCTATCGGCTTGTTTCTTTCGATATAGTTTCCTGGCCATGAGGCCCTGATTCCCGGCGATTAATCAAGGGTATTCTCCTCTCCGAGAGAATGTAAATGACGTCGTGACCTTTATGACGTGGCGGGTTTTGGTCCCGACACGAACTACACAATCGTTTGATTAGTCAGATCGAGCGCATAATAAATCGTCACTTTGTGACTGGCACGCCCACGCACTTAATAAATGAATAAACCCACCGAATAAACCGACTTAACAAACAAATAAATGAGCATGTCGAAAAGTGTGTCCACAAGTCTGGCACGCCCGGTGGGACTGCAACTACCCTTCATCTCTTCGCCGGGATTCGGGGCCTTATGGCCTCCTAATAAACGATGTTTGTCTACTTTGATGAATTGCAGGTGCTGTCTTTGTTAGCACTATGCGGAGAAAAGCCGGACTAGGCACAATTGTCTTTGTGACCTCGGGGACGCTACTCCGAGGCATATGTAGCTTCCAGGAATCATGAAGGCCGCGAAAAGAAGAAAGAAAAGAAGAAGAAAAAAAAGAAGAGAAAGAATTGGCAAGAGAGGGTTGTACGGCCATATCCGCCGAGACCCGTGCTGAATAATGATTACCACTGTGAGATTGATGCGGTAGAGCGAACCACTCATCCCCTCCCTGAGGGGGTGAGCGCTCTCCTGCGCACCCACCTTGGTCTATTATACCAAAAAGGGAAGAGAAGAAAAGAAAGGGACAAAAATAAAAGTTGGCCAGCATTACCGACCAAGAGAACAAGAAGAAGGCCGGCATCCCGTCCGGCTCTAGGAGGGTCCAAGTCCATGGTGTAATGCCCTGGCCCGTTCCACCTTCCTGCTGCCCCTATCGGGCATAAGACGGCCCCTCGAGTGACTGCTCGAAGACCCAACAAGCCGTAACTCTAGCTTGACAAACTCCTCCCCGCTGTAGGGAATGCTTTATAACAATGAGGCCGAGCACGGCCACGAATCTAGAAGAGAGCAACCCTCCACCCCGCCATAGGGGTGTAAGAAATAAAAGAGTACATCTCGACTCAGGGGGCATTTGAAGAAGAAACATACACCCCGCCACGGGGGCATAGAAGCTGTATAGAATGCACCCCAGCTTACGGGGATCCGAAGAAGTAACGTACACCCCATATTGGGGGCATCAAAAGTAGCAATACACCCCACCTTGCGTGCACAAGAAGCAAACATCCCCCAGTGTGTCGGGGTCGGGGTAGAAAAAGAAGAATCCACCCCGCTCTAGGGCATAAGAAGCAAGAGATACACCCTGCTTAGGGGGGCACATGAAGAGAATACACCCCGACTCAGGGGCATGTGAGAAGAATCTACCCCGACCTAGGGGCATAAGAAGAAACAGAGTTGCACCCCGGCCTAGGGGCACATGAAGAGAATCCATCCCGACTCGGGGGCACATAAAGCAAAAGTTACACCCCGGCCATGAGGCATTTGAAGAAGAAACTACACCCGCTCCGGGGATATACGAAAAGACGCACGCCCCGCCTTGAGGGGTAGAAGAAGCAGAATACACTCCGCTCGGGGCGCACAAGAAGCAAAGTACACCCCGACTCGGGGGGACATATGAGATAAAGAATACACCCCGGTTTAGGGGTATTTGAGGGAGAAATATACCCCGATATGGGGGCATATGAAACAAAATACACCCCGACTTAGGGGAATACAAAGAGAAATATACCCCCTACCCTGGGGCAGAAGAAGCAGAAGAATCTGCCCCGGTTTAGGGGCATTCTAAGAAGAACTACACCCCGCCATGGGGAGCATAAGAAGCATAAGTTACACCTCGTCTGGGGGCATAGAAGCCATAAAAGATACACCCCGCTCAGGGGCACATGAAGAGAATCCACCTCGACTCGGAGGCACATAAGGTAAAAGTTACATCCCGACTTCGGGGGCATGTGAAAAGAATCTACCCCGGCTCAGGGGTATCCGAGGAAGAAATATACCCCGATATGGGGGCACATGAAGCATGCATCCACCCTGCTATGGGGGCATAAGAAGCAAATACACCCCGCCATGGGGGCACGGAAGCAAAGAAGCAGAATCCACCCCGGCCTGGGGGCATAAGAAGCATGAAGTTACACCCCGACTCGGGGGTACGTAAAGAAGAAACCCATCCTACCTTGGGTGCACAAGAAACGAAGAACACACCCCCGCTCTGGGGGCATTTGAAGAGGAAACATACACCCCGCCTGGGGGCATAGAAGCCATAAAAGAATACACCCCCGCCATGGGGGCACATAAGCAAAGAAGTAGAATCCACCCCGTCCTGGGGGCATAGAAGCAAGAAAGGATATACCCCGCCTGGGGCACAAAAGCTATAAAGAATACACCCCGCCTGGGGACACAAAAGCTATAAAGAATACACCCCGGCCTAGGGGCACTTGAGGAAGAATACACCCCGCCTGGGGCACAAAAGCTATAAAGAATACACTCCCGCCTGGGGCACAAAAGCTATAAAGAATACACTCCAGCCTAGGGGCACCTGAAGAAGAAACACACCCTGCTACAGGGGCATAGAAGCCAAAAAAGAATACACCCCCGCCTGGGGGCACAAAGCAAAGAGGCCCACCCCCGACCTAGGGGGCAGATGAAGAAAAGAATACACTCCAACCTGGGGGCACGTTAAGAGAAGTACACCCCAGTCCGGTGGCATCAATGAGAAAGGAAGAGCAGAACAAAAGAACAGTCATGAGGTGGGCGTGGTCTTTGCACCCGCCTCTTCACAATAAACAAAGGAAGAAGAAGAGCAGAAGAGAAAGAACAGTCGTCAGGCAGACATGGTCTTTCCACTCGCCTCTCCACATAAAAGAAGAAGAGAAGAAAAAAAAGTGAGCCATGAGGCAGACGTGGTCTTTGCACCCGCCTCTTCACAATAAACAAAAGAAAAAGAAGAGTAGAAAAGAAAGAATAGTCATCAGGCAGATATGGTCTTTCTATTCACCTCTCCACATAAAAGAAGAAGAGAAGAAAAGAAAGTGAGCCTTGAGGCAGACATGGTCTTTCACCCTCTACCTTCAGCCATCCAACAAATAGACTTCTCATGTGGTCGGCGCCACAACCTTTCGTCTAAGCTGACGAAACCTTCCACCAACGGGGCGTTAAACCGACAAAACCTTCCGCCGATGGGGCGTTAAGCCGACCAAACCTTCCGCCGACGGGGCGTTAAGCCGACAAAACCTTCCACCAACGGGGCGTTAAACCGACAAAACCTTCTGCCGATGGGGCGTTAAACCAACAAAACCTTCTGCCGACGAGGCGTTAAATCGACAAAATCTTCTGCCAAAGGGGTGTTAAACCGACAAAACCTTTCGCCAACAGGACGTTAAACCGACAAAACCTTTCACCGACGGGGCGTTAAACCGACAAAACCTTCCGCCGATGGGGCGTTAAACCGACAAAACCTTCCACCGACGGGGCGTTAAACCGATAAAACCTTCCGCCGACGGGGCGTTAAACTAACAAAACCTTCCGCCAACGGGGCGTTGTGGACGCCCAAAAAATGACGGTGACAATCATATGGCATTCGCGTCCGCACGCGAGTCGAAGACGAGAGGGCCAAACAGACCCATACCTCGCTCGGTCAGGACGAGAACGTGTCTGGTGGTCCGCCATTCATTACGGAAGCCTCCGGGCGGAAGATACGACCACAATTCTATGACCGGCCATGCCGAGAGTCGAATCAAAGAAAAGCCGAGAACTCCGGCACAGTCTCGGCATATGCCGAAAGTCACGCAAAGCCTCGGACCGAGCCCCAGAAGCTGCGAACGGGACATTGCAGAGGCCATGTATCACAACTAAAACATTCCGAGAGTGCCAACGTTCATATAAATGACCGCGACTTCGAAAAGAATCCGTTTGGTGCTTAAAACGGCGCGGAAGGGCCTTAAAGCGGCACGCCTTAAAACGGTGCCCCCCCTTGCTTAAACGGCGCGCCCCCATTTCATGCTCTAATACGAGCTCCCTTTGCATTGCATTAAGATGGCGCCACCCCATGATTGGTTCAAAATGGCGCCACCTCCTTGCTTCGATTATCCGGCGCGCACCTGTTGAAGGGGCCATTCCCCTTTGATGCTTAAAACGGCGCTGCACTTGCCTAAAAGCTAAACCGGTGCGCCAATTGCACTTGGGTTTAAACCGGCGCGGGCACTGTTCCACCGTGCCATTTTAACCTCATTCTATCCCATCTCTGGCATGATACTCTGTTCGGTATAAATGTGATGCACAGGGGACATTCAATGCCCGACGTTCTGTCTCCGCCTCCGTTCGAAAGCACAGGAGCGGCAGCGGCGGAGTAACCCCTGCAAACCTGCGACCATCCAATCCTCGGACGAACAACAGTGTACGGCGTGAACCGACATCGTCCAGCGCATCGAGTCAACTCCCAACGTCATTGCGGATGAGGTGGAAGTGGCAGGAATGCTCCCAGGCTGGCCATTCTATAAAATGGGGGCATCATTGTGAAGAAAAGGAGCTCTCGAGAGTGTCTCGACTGTGTGCAGGAAGATAAGAAAGAAGGGAGGGGAGGGAGCTTCTGAGCGAAGGAGAGCCCACCTGAGGAGTGTATCAAGCCCGTCCTCACGCCGGGAAGGTGAAGAGAGGGGAGAGTGAGAGGTGAGCGGTGTAGATTCTAAGAAAATCCACTTAGAACAATTAAAAAAAATAAAAGATATTAAAGCATGCAAGCACGAGGTGCTAGTAAGGAGAGTGATCGCCAGAGACGTGAGGGCCTCAAAGGATATAAACAATAATAATATGGAGGGATCGCGAATATAAATACCTCAAATGCGGGGAGATTGTGAGTGCACCTTTCTCTTCCGATCGGCCGGCCGATGAAGAGAGTTCTTCTTGATTGATTACCCTTGAAAAATTAACAAACACCAATAAAAGAATATGGATTAGAACCAAGGTGAGTGTAGCATCAAATTCATAATAAAGATGAGCATGAAAATCATGTATAAGAACACACCTTGTTGGGTGTTTCCCTTTAAAACCCCTATGCAAAGGGTAGGATAAAAACATATGATGAATGATATGCAAATATGGAGGTGTGCAAGAGTTGCACTGTGGGAGTCTCAACGTGGTTGAGAAGGGAGTTTGACAGCATAACAATGACTAAGATGAATGCATGCTATTAACACAAAAGAATAAAGCAAGACAAAAATAATCAGTGGGGCAAAGAGGCAATAAGATGGAGAAGCCTGTCTGTGCATTGGCTTTGATATGCATTCGAGAGGAAGCTTTCAAGAGCTGAAACTTTTGGACGTGGGGAGCTCCCTCCTGTGCCAAGCAGCAGCAGCATCTCCCTGTAAAAAAATCAAAACAACCCCCCTCGAACGAGAGCCGCATGGCTCTATTTATAGGGCACAAACCACAAATCCAGTGGGATTAGAACGGGCAATAATCAACTACGGCAAGGACTCTACTTCCCCAATCGAGCACGGTGACCAAAACAGACAGGGAACTCTTCAGGAAAGGTTCTTTCGAACAGGACACGGAAGGGTAAAAGACGACTCTCAGACGGGCGTTAATTGTAATTGACGACCTGTCTTGAGGCGTTAATTGAAATCACGACTGGGACAAAGGCGTTAATTCATGAATTCAATTTTAGCAATAAAACCTTCCTTATTTGAAAAATGACGAGGAGACGCCTGCTCCAACGGCGTTAAATATCAACATCCTTTAGATAAAATTCCAGAAAATGATGCCTCCACTGATGGGCGTCCATTGCAAAAGGGGCGTCCTTGAGCAAGCCGTTAATTCTTAAAGACGCCCTTGCTCAAGGCGTGAATTAAAAAAAGGATGACTTTCATAGGGGCGTTATTTATATTTTTTTGTGGGTGGACGGTGGAAAATAGAGAGACAGAATGTATAGACTTGGGCGTGTGAGAAGGAGAGGAGTGTACAGACTTTGGCTTGTGAGAAGGTGGAGAATGTATAGACTTTGGCTTGTGAAGGAAGGGGAAAGGGAATGTAGAGACTTAGTTTGTGAAGGAAGAATGGGATGTACAGACTTGGTTTGTGAAGGAAGAATGGGTGTATAGACTTTGTGAAGGAAGAATGGGTGTATAGACTTTGGGAAGAATGGAAACGGGTGTACAGACTTTGTGGGGAGAATGGGTGTATAGACTTTGGCTGGAAGGAAGGGGAACGTATAGACTTAGTGGAAGTGGATGTATAGACTTAGGGTGTGAAGGAACATGATGTATAGACTTGGGAAGGATGAATAGACGGTGGAAATGAGACGGATGCACAGACGGATGAATGTATGGACTTTGTGAAGAACGAAGAAGGGAAGGACGGTGGAATAAGACGATGGAGTAGACGGACTTCATAAAGGATGAAGAAGGGAAAGACGGTGGAATAAGATGATAGAGTGTATGGACTTCAAACTGTGAAATGAAGAAGGAAGACAGAGAATGAGACGAAGGGAAGGCAGTGGAACAAACGAAGGGGTGTATAGACTTCAGAATAGAATTGACGCCCACCCTTAAGTCGTTATTTGTTTAATTAACACCCCCATTGGTAGTCGTCTATTTTAAAAGAAACGCCCTTGGCCAAGCCGTTAATTAAAATGATGCCCCCTCTCACGCCGTTAATTCTTAAAAATAGAGAAAAATGCTCAGGAAATCCGAAAAAAATAGGGAAAAATAGGAAAAGTGAGGAAAAGTGAGAAAAATCACTCAAACAAAGTTAATTTGAGAGTCAAATTAGGGCATTACAAGGCGATACGAGATGTACCCACAGTAACGTCGATTTTGGCGTGTCTACAGCTGCCCCGCCTTGGCGTCTGCTTTGCAAGGGAGCAGAGCAAACTGAAAAGTAGATGCCAAGGTGTGATGAGACACACAATCAACATCACTTGATGAGAATTAAATCAAAAGCTCGAGATGAAGCAATCTCGGGAAATTCAATGAAATCAACGATGTTTGGATAAAAGAGGGAGTGTGCACGCGGGCACAAAGGAGATAAAAGAAGATGATCAACTTCCAGTGTGGTGGAAGTATCCCAGGTCACAAACCTGTAGGTTTCACCATTGGGGAGCGGTTACCAGCCAATGTGGACGTGCTGCAGCCAAGGTGGATCAAGGGAAAAGATTGAAATAAGAGGATAGAAATCCAAACAAGGAGCTTTCGAGAAAATGACCCAAAACAGCAGCAAGGCGAACTGAGGATTCCATTCAGCAATGAATATCTCATATCTGGAAAGATTAAGATCAATTTTAACCCTCAAAATCAGCTTATCAGAATGATTTTCCAACAGTGATTCAAATTCCTATATGAATGCATGTTGGGTTTAAAGGAAAAATTAAAACAAATTAAAATATAAGATAATCAAGGATAATATTATTAAGCTGCCAAGACTGAGTCAAGAAATCAATTTCGCGAGCTGATACTAAGCCGAAGCTCGTTTATCCGCGCACCAACTCGTAAAAGGGAACCATCGTCCCCAGTCTTAGACGGCTCAACGGCCTATCCGTATGACTAAGACTCCTCTAGAATCATCATTGTTTTTGATGAAGGGGAACTCAAATTCCAGATTTACCAAAGCCACAAGGTCCTTGATATAATCTAGTAGCGTATGTAACATATAGTAAGAATGCATACAGGAAGATGGTGATAGCAATAAGCATATGGGGAACTGAGAAATGAGGCGCAAGCACCGTGGGGCTTGGATGATGATGTCCAGTCGGTGGGACCAAGAGCTTCTTCCTGCGCTCAAAGATTCATCAGCCAAGATATAAAAGATAACAAGTAATGAATAAGGCATTTAAGCATAGCAAGTATAGAAGGGATATAATTCAAGCATGAAAGCATTGAATAGCATGAAAATATAGTATGTATCAAAGCATCAATAGCATGTATGTATCATATCATGAATAGCATTCAAGTGTGCACAGCGTGAAAGGCATGAATAACATTTAACATAGATAGCATCATTAAAGCATAGATAGCATAGCATCATTGTTTGTTGTTTGTCATGAGGATGACAACTTGGCTAATCAAGATTTGGAGTTGAATGATCAAGATCTGATAATGCCCATCGGCGGAGTGATCAGCAAGATTTGGATAAAAAATATTTGGAGATGAATAATCGGAGTAATGCTTAGCAAATTATGAAGATGTGATCAATTGTGAACATGGGAAGAATCAAAAGGTAGATAGCAATGAATGGAGAGGACTCATCCCGTGCTATTGATCCTTACAAAGTTGTTGTTCCTGCAAAAGCACCATCAGAAAAATACAATGCAATTTTTTGTTGGATTTTGGAATATGCAAGTTTTTGTAGGTTTTGAAAAAGATATTCAATTTTTATGGATTTTAGAAAATATGTGAAATTTTTTATGATTTTTTTTGAAAATATTCAATTTTTTAGGAACTTCAATTTAGGAAATATTCAATTTTTTTTGGTTTTTTGATCAGGAAATATTCATTTTTTTTTAGATTTTGGATCAAGAAATATTCAATTTTTTTGGATTTTGGATCAGAAAATATTTATTATTTTTTTTGGATTTTGGATCAGAAAATATTTATTTTTTTTGGATTTTAGTTTAGACTTCGTTAATGCAGCATCAAATGGTGTTTTTAAACCACTGGCTAGGGGTCCTTATTCCTTCCCCTTTCGCTAAAAACTGCCCAAAGCCGGGTGTGCATTTAAAGGTGGCGCCCTATAACCGACTGCCCTTGATTAATGGTGCCCCTACCAAGTCCATACCTGAGAATCATTCGGTCTTAGAGGGAGAAGATAAGAATAATTCAGGATAAGCTTTATGCAGGATGGGAGATGTCGGGACTTGAATTCCTTCCAAGGTATTTCCCCTCAAAGAGGTAATCTGTTGTGCCGGAGCTTTGCGCCTTTGATTTTTAGACCCTTGACATGCATACGACCAGGGTTTTCCCTACAGGGACTTTGCCACTCTTGTCATGCCACAATTCATACTTTTGCATTTATCAAAATTTTGACTTGATTTTCATAATAGCCCTTTTGGCTAGATGTATATCATGAAATTCATATGAAAACTCATATTGATTTTGGGTCAAGACTGCCCCTATTTGAGACTCCTCTCGTATTGGGGATTACCTAGGTTGATCATCTCGTCCGTCAACCTCTTGCCCCTGCATGCGGCTGAGTAAAGAAGAGAAAAGACTTTTAGATATACTCATGGCATGGCCAAAGTAGCAACGGTGTTTAACCAAAGGAGTCAGCTAAGGATGCCGTGAAGTGTGTAGAATGCCCAACTAAGGGTTGCTCTTAACAAGCGGGGAGAGAATGTTGAATCCCCAGCGCGGGGTTCTTTTATCCAAAGTGCTGCATAGCAAGCCTAAAGACTCTTTTGAGAATGATTTAATTAAGATAAAGGTTTAAAACACCACTTTTAATCTTGTTAAGAAGCACTTCATTTTGAAAATCATGCGTGAAGAACGTGACGAAAATGCATAAGAGTGCATACTTACGCCAATATGTTACCTTGCGACCTTTCTTGAAATAGTTGCCGCGAGAGGCGGGGTTGATCATCATGGGATTTGTCCTCTTTCGCAGTCAAAAGGATTGGAAGCAAAGGATTTGGAAGTGGCTTAACAAGAAAGAGTGGTGCTCAGACCAGACTCAGACGAATAAGGAGAAAAGGAAGAGAGACGAGGGCTAGAACTCCCTCACTAAGGCGCAGAGACCCTGATCACATGGAACAGTCTACAGAAGGAGAGGAGAATTAGAAGGAGGAGTGAGGACTAAAGTCTCGGAAGCAGTGGGAGAAAGGGCAGATGCCCAAGGCAGTGGACGTGGAAGAAGTTGGGTCGGACCCAGGATCAGGAGGAATTAGAAGAAGAAATTGATAGATGGAAAGAGGCGGATTCGGAGGGTCCGGAAGTAGAGGAGGAGAATCATGAGGGGAAGAAGAATCCGGAGGCTCCGGAGGGATAAAACATCGAGGGACGCGGTGCCCTTGGAAGAAATAGGGAAAAAGATGATGGAAAAGGAAGAAGAAAATGAAGGATGTGATATCCCGGAGGAGCAGAAAGATGAATCGGAAGAAAGATGGAGGGTCCGGAAGTTCCGGAGGAGGAAAATGTCGAGGGACACGGTGCCCTGGGAAGAGTGGATGAAAAGGGTCGGAGGGATGGCGAAAGAAGGGATGTGATGCTCAGCGAGGACGGGAGAGAAATCCGGAGGATCCGGATATGGAGGTGTAGAGGGGCGCGATGCCCTAAAAGGGAGGTCCGGAGGTTCCAGAGGGATAAGATACCGAGGGACACGATGCCCAGGGAGAATCAGTGGGAAGCCTACAAGATCCAGATGTGAGGGTGTGCAAGGGCGCAATGCCCAAAGAGAAAGATCCGGAGGTTCCGGAGGAAGAAGACGGAAAGGGGCGCGATGCCCAAGGGATAGAGAGAGGGATGAAGGATCCGGAGGTTCCGGAGGAGGAAGATAGAAAAGGGCGCGATGCCCCGGGAGAAAGTCTGGAGGTTCCGGAGGAGTGGAATCAGAAAGGGCGTCATGCCCTAAAAGGAGGGATAAAACACCTGGAGGTTCCAGGGAAATAGCAGGAAAGGGGACGCGATGCCCCGGGGAGAGTGGATTAGAAGAGGATGAAGGATCCGGAGGTTCCGGAGGAATGGGATAGGAAGGGTCGCGGTGCCCGGAAAGAAGATAGAGAGAGTAAGATGGAGAATCTGGAGGTTCCGGAAGGATGGAATCAGAAAGGGCATGATGCCCAGGGAAAATCAGTGGGAAACCCGGAGGACCCGATTGTGAGGGTGTAGAGGGGCGTGATGCCCAAAGTGAGAGGTCCGGAGGTTCCGGAAGGATGAGACACCATGGGGCGTGATGCCCCAGAAGGTCAAGGGAGAAATCTGGAAGGTCCGGATGCAAGAGTTGAAAAGGGGCGCGATGCCCTGAGAAAAGATTGGAGAGGGTGCAATGCCCGGGCAGTGTAAGGGGACCCGAAGGTCCTGAGGATGAAGATGAATAAGATGGGAAATGCGGTAGATCCGGAGGTTTCGGAAGGCGGGGAAGATACGGGTCCGGAAACCCGGGAAAGAAGAAGTGTAAATGTATGCGAATGCAATGCAACAGATGCGATGAATGCAAAGAATGTGAAGAATACGAGGGATTAGAGGATGAGATCCTCCTTTTCGCATGTGGAGTGGCCCATGAAAAATCGATGATAGATGTGAATGTGGGTGAAGTTGAATAGAAGGTGGAAGGCCCCTTAGCGGAAGCATGTCTGCCCCTCCACGGCAGCAAAAGTGTACAACCGGATAAAATCAAAGTCTGTGATGAAGCTTTAACAATCACTGCCAACTCCCTTGGAGGGTGAAGAGTGACAATGTGAGAGAATTGAAAAATTAGAGCGTGAAGCATCGTCATATCCAAGGATTGTGGTGTTTGAAAAGTTTTGAACAAAGCGGGCGTTCGCCCCTTGTATGAAAGAGAAGGTTCCAGATTGAAGGATCGGAACAAGGGGTGCCCTGTCCGGCCCTTGGACATAGACTTATATGGCATCAACGCTTGGCATTCTCTTCTGGCGAGCAGCGGCGGGGACTTGGCCTCTTCAACCATGCTCGGCACGGAAACACGGATCGACATTCGGCAAACAAATTCTGGCATCTTGAATAGCGCGATCGTGGCCAAATCCTTCTTTCCCGGCTCTTGATCATCTTCGGCACATGTGCTTGACAAAAGCCCCCCATTCCGAGTGGCAGAGAAGGTGAAGCGGAGGCGGAAGGCTCCACAGGTGGTGGTGTAATGGAAGGTGTTGGCAAATGGGTGAGTGGAAGCGGAGATTCAAACACGTCGAGCTTCCCCCTTTGCTCGGAGGCAGTTGGGGTTGGCTCGAGTGCAAAAAGAGACAGATCCTGCTCAGGATTAACCATGGATAAAGGTGAAGGGTTAAGTGGTGGAATAGGAGTGGCTAGGTTACGGGTTAAAGGTATAATGGAGGGCCGAAGTGGCGGTAATGGGAGGTTAATTGAGGAAGGTTCGGTGGTGGGTTTGCTGGAGGCCGGTGTTGTGGAGGTTGATGGTAGAGTTGACGGAAGTTTGGTGGAAGGCTCGACGGAGGCTGGTGTTATGAAGGTTGATGGCATAGTGGGAGGTATAAAAGAAGGGGGTTTAGTGCGGAGGAAACGCCGCATATGGCAAACGGTGTTAGGGATAGAAGGTGACTCATGATGTGTTGGTGTGGGTGATTGAAGTATCGACCCATCATCGTAACACCAGTAAGTCTTAGAAACGGGGGTTGGATTGGGGATGGTGGCTTCGTCCTGAGCAAGGGGTTCATCAAGTGGTAGCGAAGGGAGAGGGAAGCGAAGGAAACTCGGAAGGGATGCCTGCAGAGCTTCATCATCATGCGTCGTCTTGAATTCTTCAATTGCCGGTTCTTCAATATCGGGTTCAAGTGGACACCGTAGTGAAGGCGTGTATGTGGGTGGTGGAATGTAATGGTATTGTGTATGTGGAGGTGGAGAGTCACATGTGTGAATTGGGTGAATGGGTGGAGAATGGACAGTGTCCACTTGAACGTTGAAACCCGCCGGCTCTTGCTTGTTCGCACTGTCAATGCCGTAGTCGTCTCTCCTATCCTTCCAAGCTTTCTCCATCTTTGTAATGTCATTCAGAGCGGCGTGGAGGGGATTGACTGGAGTAGAAGGAGAGGGCCGTGGGCTCGTAACCCTCTTAAATTGTTCCTCCAACAAAGTGACTTTGTCGAGAAGAGTTCATTGGAGAGGTGTGACTTGAGCAACAGAGGGTTGGCAGGGCCTTGAAGGAGGGGCCGTATAAAAAGGCCGTGGAAGGGGATTAATGGGATGACCCATAGAAGAACCCGGATGGGCCGGGTTGCAAGGAATAAATGGGCCTTGGGGCCGTGGTGGAGGAGGAATAGAAGGAGGCGGGTATTGGATCACCCGAGGAGAAGTGTGAATAGGAGGAGATGGGTGATGGGCTACCCGAGTAGGAATGTGAATAGAAGAGGGAAGTGGGTGATGGGCCACCCGCGTAGGATTGGAAGGAGGATGAGAGGAATGAGATGCACCCTCAACAACGACCTTAAGGGCCTAGATTTGTTGAGGGGTGAGATGATCTAATGCATGCAAGATCTGGGAGACCTTCTCATCGTTGGGAGGAGACGGTCTCGTAGGAGTAGTGGCTCGCGATTGAATCGAGGGACCATGAGATTGGACATTGCCCATGGGTCGGGCAACGCCATAAGAATGAGGGCGTGGTCCCTTGAAAATACGATGAGAATTATGATGTTGAGATTGAGGAGTATAGGATGTGCTAGGTTGTGCATCCTCATGAGCATAATTAAGATTGAACATGTTGTTTTGTGATGAGGACATCACCAGCAATTTCATTTGATCGAGGATCCCGATGCTCGCCACCTATGCTACATCTTGTTCACCACTTTATTTCGAGTCATATGATGTAATTTTCATTTTCTTATCATGTACTTTTCCTTTTATTTGAGTCCAATACCTAGGTTAGGTAGCTATTTACCTAAGTCTTATGTCATTATGTGTGTTATTGGGCCCAATTATATGGGCTAGGCCCAGGGGCGCCCCCTTCCCCTTGGTTTAGTGTTAGTAGTCCAAAAGTCAGGGACTTAAGTTAAATTGTGAGATCCCTATAAATAGGACCCCAATCCCTCATTTGTAAGCTAATGAATTGTTGAATGAAAATTTTGAGTTGAATATTGAAACCCCTGTGCTCTCTCTCTCTCTCTCTCTCACTCTACCTCTCTAGCTCTCTCTCTATTTCTCTCTCTCTCTCTCTCTCTAAAGGGGGCGAACCCCATTCTCTCTCCTCCTCTCTCTAAATTTTGAAATTCACTCTCTCTCCTCCCTATTCACCCCTAATTAAGACCCCTCCCCCTTCCCCATACCTCCCATTTAATCCCCCTCCAACCCCTAGGTGGAATCCCCTTCTCCTAGGCACCTCTCCCTCCTCTCAAGCAACCTTTCCCCTTCCCCATACAACCCTTCATTTTCCCAAGAGAGAATCCCCTCTCCCAAGTAACCTTTCCCCTCCCCAAGGTAACTCCTCCCCTTCCCAAGGCCACATTAACCAACCCCACATTAAACTCAGTTCAAATTTCCCTCTCCCTCCAAGCCACTTGCGCCCCCCCTCTCTCTCTCACCCTCCACCCTTGGTCGCAACCCCCTCCCCCTCCACCTGCTAGCTGCGACCCATCCCTCTTCTCCAGCCTCTCCACCACCTCTATCCACCTCCATCCAAGCCCCACAGCCATTAGCCCTCTCCCCATTGCAGCCCCTTCACCCCTCCCACCACTATCAACTTCATTCACCAACCTACTATATCTAGTTCGCAGGCAGCAGAAGAAGCTCCACTTGCATAGATTGCCCTGGTGCTGTCCTACATCATCTAGAGGTGCACCATACATCGCCGGAAAGGTATTCCAGTCTTCTTCGCAGGCGAGGTGGAATCGTCTTGTTCTGACTTGCCTACAGATTGTGGTGCCCATTCTCGTCCGATTGCGCAACCGGGACCAGAACCTGGACCAGAGCTGCAGTGCAGAAGCTACTACGTCAACACCCCTCAACTTATGAAGGCGCCACTTGGCCGAGAGCTGATACTACAAGGCATCTACCATCACCCACAAGCGGCATCCCGTTCGGCATCAGGAAGAGCAGTTTCCAATTTTTCTCTCCCAGGTGCACAGAACAGGCCATCAGGGTCTTGTCCTGACCCCCCCTCACTCAAGGGACCTCTCCTCTCCACCCCGACTTCGTCTGGTGCCCATCTTGGTTGTTGCTCATAGACGACTCGTCCACGGTTGTCCTCGACTTGGTCCTGCCACGTTTGGACTTCGGGAGCTGCCGTGGTGACTTCATCCATCTGCTGCTCCACCCAGGGAGCAGTCCGAATCTGATCGTAGGGACCCTGTTCCAGAGCCCGTCCTGGCCGGTGTCGACTTCGGAAGCGCCCACAAAAATTCACAGACATACCTGGGTCTGTCAGTGACTTTTTGGCGCCAGTCTTGTCGAATTATGAGTTCGGAGGAGTGCACAGCAGCGACCACTCCGACCCCCTGTTCTGCTGTTCCAGATCGGGACAGAATCGGCAAGGTGCTTCATCGGCGTGATCCAAGCTAATCTCCCCTCCCCGCCTGGCCGGCTTAGCGCCCCTCCCTGCGTGGAGGTAGTGTTTGCTTGTACCCTACTCTCCCCATCCCATGTTCCCCCTCCTGCGTGAGGAGTAGTGCATGTATTAGCAGGTCATCGGCCGAAGCTTCATCGGCGCGGCGTGCGGGTAGCCCACGCTTCCCCGCTCGCCCTCGTCTCCGGCCGGGATCGGCGTCTTCACGCCGATCAGGTGAGCTCCTGGTTGCACTCCTCTTGGTTAGCACTTCTTGCTTAACTAGTATTGCTTCTTAGTTCCGTTGGTGGCGAGGGAGTGCCCGATCCAAAATCAATCAAATCGAGTGTCCGCCGCGGAGGGAGTTGTGAGAGAGCCACTACATCCCACGCCCTTGGCGTGCTGGCCACCCACGGATTTGGGCATCCCAGGCCCTTAGGGGTTCAGCCCAAGCTAGTCAAATCCTTGGAAAGGTGAGGTCCATCCTTGGACCCTCACCACTATCGCCGGTCCACCTACAGACCCGGGTGTGCGCGACGTGGGTGAAGCCGCTTGAGTGGGTCCGCCGTTCGGTTCGATTGCTTGCAAATCTAGGTCCGAGGGGTCGTGTCACATCAAATTGGTATCAGAGCAAGTTCTAGACTTGTCTCTACTAAGTCTTGTCCTAGGGCCATTGCATGCATCACACTTGTCCTCCATCATGACTACCTCATACTTGGCATATTCGCCACTCTTAGGCCCATTAGAAGCCTTTGTGTTTGATGGAACTCGCCCTAGTATATATATAGAGTGGGAGGACTCCATAGATCGACACTTTGGGAGGTTCACTCTATCAGGGCCTATGAAAGTCAACTATGCCAAGAGTTTGCTCTGGCGCCAAGCTAGGAAAGAATGGGAGAACATTGTAGGATTGAGAGAAGCCAAAGGGGAAGCACCCATTGAATCTTGGGATGAAATGAGGGCCAATCTTAGAAAGATCTACGCACCCCAATCCAAACCTCTTCAACCAACCGATCTTCCACCCCCGACCCCAACTCCAACCCAAGAACTTCCCCGACCAAACCCAACCCAAGTCCACCCTTGCTCACTACCCCGAGAGTTACAAGATGACCAACCAAGTCCCCCCACCCATCCCTCCATGAGAATTGTAATTTTAGGGGAACCCCTCATAGAGTGGCTAAAGCAAAACCTCCTCCTCCGCGTCACACGCCCCTCCATGGATAACCACAACCCAATCGTGCCCACCCCACACCTCCACACAACCTACCATTTATTCTACCTTGTAGGGACCCTGAGGGACTTGATTAGGGGAGTACTACGGCAAATAGAGGTGACAAACCTGCTGGCCTTAGGGGAAAGCGACACTGGATACCTTAGTTTCTCACACACCTCTATTGGATCCATCACCTCCATTTACACTAAGGGTCCTTGCACAAGCAAGCTATTATTGATCCTGCCCGAACCCGAAGAATTTTGCCAAAACCAACCCTATGACCCCCACCTCCCTCAAGAAAAGGGCACCCCATCTAGGGAGTCAACCTTGGTGATTGTCCCACTAGGTAACGAGTGCACAGTCCGCACTAGGCAGTGTGTGACTTGGAATACTATAAGTCTAGAAATGGAAGAAGCATCCTTCCCCACAAGCCAAGCCCACCTACATCCTTGTGACCTATTCCCTTGGGAGCCCCAATGCCAACCTGGCCACTTTCCCTCCTTCACCATTGCCCACCCCTCATCCAATCCCAAGGGCCATTTCATTATACGCAACCAGGCCCATTGCTCCCACACCACTACATGCCTAGTAGGCCTCAAACTGATCCCTTAGGGCGAGCAACACCCACCACTCACACCCTTCAATTTTCCCATTGATGAGGTCCCAACCTACATTAGGGAATCTATGGAATGGACTTTCTTGATCCATGGGATTGAAAACACCCCCTTCACCAAGGGCCTAACCATACTTGACCCATTTGATCCCTCCGCATGGGAACCCCCAAACCTGCCATCCTTGTCCCATTTCTCCAAAGAATTCCTAAGCCTCGCCCCTTGCCGAGACCATTGCGCCAAAGTTGAACCAAACCCCTCCTTGTCAACACCCACGCTTTGGAAGATAAGACTCAACGTTTGGGTAGAGTGGCATGGTAGGATCACATTTGGGTGTCCTGGACCCCCTATAGAAGTCAACATTGTTAGGAGACACATGCATTTTAGGACCACATGTGGATGCCCCGGTTCTCCAACCTTTCGTAGAGAACCTATGCATGATAGGGCCACGTTTGGATGCCCCGGACCCCCAGTCTTCACCCACCTTGATAGGAAACCTAAGCAAGCTAGATCCACCTATGGTTGCCCCGGCCCCCCTGAGTCCATGAAAGTCTTCATTACATCTATGCATGATAGGTCCATGTACGGTTGGCCCGGTCCACCTTTGCATGCTATCCTCCGTCACACCCACTCACCGCATCATGATGCATGGCATGAGCATACACGCAAGCAATTCTTGACGAGCGGTGAGGTTCACAAAGAGCGGGCAAGAGCTCGCGAGCACCACTTGGAATTCCAAGTAGGCAATCTGGTGATGATGACATTGGAGTGGCTCTACCCTAGGGTCACCTCCAATTCGAGGGCACGAGGACTTGGACCTTCCCAAGTTCCGAGTGACTTTGGCAACCCGACTAACGGGTTGGACTTACTAATGGGTTTTGGGATTCACCCCATTTTCCACGTGGCGGATCTGGCACCCTATATGGGCACCGCGGCGGATCCTAGTGAGTGCCTCGAGCCTTTATCTTCCTTTGAGAGAGACACCCTCGGAGAGCCACCAAAAATCAGCCTGAGAGTCCGACGTGTGCACACGGAGGCAGTACTAGGCAAGCAGGGTTCCATCGCCAGCAAGAGGGTGCGCCTGAGCCACCTCGAGAGGATGAAGGACCGTCCCCTGGTTGCGGACGCAGGGTTGAGTTTGGTGGTTGAGGCTCACTCTGAGCTGCTTGAGAGGACCACTTCCCCGGTGGGCCCATACTCGACGGAGTCGAGTTTTCCGCACCCCGGAGGTATGATGAGGACATCACCAGCAATTTCATTTGATCGAGGATCCCGATGTTCGCCACCTATGCTACATCTTGTTCACCACTTTATTTCTAGTCATATGATGTAATTTTCATTTTCTTATCATGTACTTTTCCTTTTATTTGAGTCCAATACCTAGGTTAGGTAGCTATTTACCTAAGTCTTATGTCATTATGTGTGTTATTGGGCCCAATTATATGGGCTAGGCCCAGGGGCGCCCCCTTCCCCTTGGTTTAGTGGTAGTAGTCCAAAAGTCAGGGACTTAAGTTAAATTGTGGAATCCCTATAAATAAGACCCCAATCCCTCATTTGTAAGCTAATGAATTGTTGAATGAAAATTTTGAGTTGAATATTGAAACCCTTGTGCTCTCTCTCTCTCTCTCTCTCTCTCTCTCTCTCTCTCACTCTACCTCTCTAGCTCTCTCTCTATTTCTCTCTCTCTCTCTCTAAAGGGGGCGAACCCCATTCTCTCTCCTCCCCTCTCTAAATTTTGAAATTCACTCTCTCTCCTCCCTATTCACCCCTAATTAAGACCCCTCCCCCTTCCCCATACCTCCCATTTAATCCCCCTCCAACCCCTAGGTGGAATCCCCTTCTCCTAGGCACCTCTCCCTCCTCCCAAGCAACCTTTCCCCTTCCCCATACAACCCTTCATTTTCCCAAGAGAGAATCCCCTCTCCCAAGTAACCTTTCCCCTCCCCAAGGCAACTCCTCCCCTTCCCAAGGCCACATTAACCAACCCCACATTAAACTCAGTTCAAATTTCCCTCTCCCTCCAAGCCACTTGCGCCCCCCCTCTCTCTCTCACCCTCCACCCTTGGTCGCAACCCCCTCCCCCTCCACCTGCTAGCTGCGACCCAGCCCTCTTCTCCAGCCTCTCCACCACCTCTATCCATCTCCATCCAAGCCCCACAGCCATTAGCCCTCTCCCCATTGCAGCCCCTTCACCCCTCCCACCACTATCAACTTCATTCACCAACCTACTATATCTAGTTCGCAGGCAGCAGAAGAAGCTCCACTTGCAGAGATTTCCCTGGTACTGTCCGACATCATCTGGAGGTGCACCATACATCGTCGGAAATGTCTTCCAGTATTCTTCGCAGGCGAGGTGGAATTGTCTTGTTCTGACTTCCCTACAGATCGTGGTGCCCATTCTCGTCTGACTGTGCAACCGGGACCAGAACCTGGACCAGAGCTGTAGTGCAGAAGCTACTACGGCCACACCCCTCAATTTCTGAAGGTGCCACTTGGCCGAGAGCTGCTACTACAAGGAATCTACCATCACCCACAAGCGGCATCTCGTTCAGCATCAGGAAGAGCAGTTTCCAATTTTTCTCTCCCAGGTGCGCAGAACAGGCCATCAGGGTCTTGTCCTGACCCCCCCTCACTCAACGGACCTCTCCTCGCCACCCCAATGTCTTCTGGTGCCCATCTTGGTTGCTGCTCGTAGAAGACTTGTCCACGGTTGTCCTCGACTTGGTCCTGCCACGTTTGGACTTCGGGAGCTGCTGTGGTGACTTCATCCATCTGCTGCTACACCAAGGGAGCAGTCCAAATCTGATCGCAGGGACCCTGTTCCAGAGCCCGTCCCGGCCGGTGTCGACTTCGGAAGCACCCACAAAAATTCACAGACGTACCTGGGTATGTCAGTGACGTTTTGGCGCCAGTCTCGTCAAATTCTGAGTTCGGAGGAGTGCACAGCAGCGACCACTCCGACCCCCTATTTTGCTGTTCCAGACCGGGACAGAATCGGCAAGGTGCTCCATCGGCACGATCCAAGCTAATCTCCCCTCCCCGCCTGGCCGGCTTAGCGCCCCTCCCTGCGTGGAGGTAGTGTTTGCTTGTACCCTACTCTCCCCACCCCAAGTTCCCCCTCCTGCGTGAGGAGTAGTGCATGTATTAGCAGGTCATCGGCTGAAGCTTCATCGGCGCGGCGTGCGGGTAGCCCACGCTTCCCCGCTCGCCCTCGTCTGCAGCCGGGATCGGCGTCTTCACGCCAATCAGGTGAGCTCCTGGTTGCACTCCTCTTGGTTAGCACTTCTTGTTTAACTAGTACTGCTTCTTAGTTCCGTCGGTGGCGAGGGAGTGCCCGATCCAAAATCAATCAAATCGAGTGTCCGCCGCGGAGCGAGTTGTGAGAGAGCCACTACATCCCACGCCCTTGGCGTGCTGGCCGCCCACGGATTTGCGCATCCCAGGCCCTTAGGGGTTCAGCCCAAGCTAGTCAAATCCTTGGAAAGGCGAGGTCCATCCTCGGACCCTCACCACTATCGCCGGTCCACCTACGGACCCGGGTGTGCGCGATGCGGGTGAAGCCGCTTGAGTGGGTCCACCGTTCGGTTCGATTGCTTGCAAATCTAGGTCCGAGGGGTCGTGTCACATCATTTTGTCTACCAAGGTAAGCCATTATGCAATCAAACAAAATAATTTGCAAAGAAGCACCCAAGTTGGAATGGTTACCGTTGATTTTTTTTGTTTGTTTGAACCTTGGTGAATTAATGATTTTATGCAAATTGGTGTGATCACTCAAGGGATGAACCTAGTTTCAATGTGGGTTCACTTCAATGCCAACTAGGAACACTCTCTCATCATGCGTAGGCGAACTAAACCCGGGATTTCAAAGGTACAACCTGCCCGGCGTCCGTGAGGGAATCCACGGGTGCGGGGACTTACGGAGGTCTTGAAAAAGGAATTTCCGGTCCAAAGAGACGGAATGCTCAATGGAGGGTCGTTCCAATTCCAAGAGAAGTGTGAGAGATCCTAATGTAGAGAGAGGAGGTCTCCCAACCAAATGCCACGAAAATGCAAGACAATATGATCAGGTCAAACAATGTATAATCAGACGATGAATACAATGATCAATCAGGCAAAATACCCATAGCAAACAAGCCTCTGTCAACACACAGGTAATTAGCGACTTATCAGAAGTCGCTATCTGAGGAAAACGCGACAGAGGGGCTGTCGTCAATCACTGTAAGCCACAGGAGCTTTGGAGTTAGGTGGTAGAAGAAATGACGCCTTAGATGAAGGCGTTTAAAGGAGAAAAGATGCCCCTATGGAAGGCGTCAATTTAGCAAGAGACGCCTATGACAGAAGGCGTTAAAACAAAGAGAGATTAGGAGAGAGAGAGAGAGACGGAGAGGGAGAGAGATGCAGAGTAAGACGAGGGGGAAAACGAGGAGAGGAGAAACGGTGAGGAAGACGGTGGGGGGAAAAGAAAGACGCAGTGGAGAGAGAGACATAGAGGGAGAAAAGACGCAAGATGAGACGGAGAAAAAAGACGCCTTAGATAAAGGCGTTTAATGAAGAAAAGACACCTCTGAGGAAGGCGTTAATTCCTCCTGTAACCACTCCAAAGGCCAGAAAGCTCAACAGTGATAAAAAAAAAACCGACAGAAAAGGAAGCACTCACAATCACAGTATCAAAATCATGGCAATCAACCTGCAAGAGGATATAACATGCTCATCATTTTTTTTAAGAGATAGATAAATGGAATTTCTAAAAATCTATCAAACTAACGGATCACATAGGGAGAGAGTGCTACGTGGAGCACAAAAGGAGGCACACCGTGGGTGTAAAAGGGGAGATGGCACACGTGGGTGCCCAAAGGGGAAGTGTAATCAAAAGAAAAACAAAAGAATGTCCCACCGTGATCGCCAATTTGTAGATTCTAAGAAAATCCACTTAGAACAATTAAAAAAAATAAAAGATATTAAAGCATGCAAGCACGAGGTACTAGTAAGGAGAGTGATCGCCGGAGACGCGAGGGCCTCAAAGGATATAAACAATAATAATATGGAGGGATCGCGAATATAAATACCTCAAATGCGGGGAGATTGTGAGTGCACCTTTCTCTTCCGATCGGCCGGCCGATGAAGAGAGTTCTTCTTGATTGATTACCCTTGCAAAATTAACAAACACCAATAAAAGAATATGGATTAGAACCAAGGTGAGTGTAGCATCAAATTCATAATAAAGATGAGCATGAAAATCATGTATAAGAACACACCTTGTTGGATGTTGCCCTTTAAAACCCCTATGCAAAGGGTAGGATAAAAACATATGATGAATGATATGCAAATATGGAGGTGTGCAAGAGTTGCACTGTGGGAGTCTCAACGTGGTTGAGAAGGGAGTTTGACATCATAACAATGACTAAGATGAATGCATGCTATTAATACAAAAGAATAAAGCAAGACAAAAACAATCAGTGGGGCAAAGAGGCAATAAGATGGAGAAGCATGTCTGTGCATTGGCTTTGATATGCATTCGGGAGGAAGCTTTCAAGAGCTGAAACTTTTGGACGTGGGGAGCTCCCTCCTGTGCCAAGCAGCAGCAACAACATCTCCCTGTAAAAAAATCAAAACAACCCCCCTCGAACGAGAGCCGCAGGGCTCTATTTATAGGGCACAAACCACAAATCCGGTGGGATTAGAACGGGCAATAATCAACTACGGCAAGGACTCTACTTCCCCAATCGAGCACGGTGACCAAAACAGACAGGGAACTCTTCAGGAAAGGTTCTTTCGAACAGGACACGGAAGGGTAAAAGATGACTCTCAGACGGGCGTTAATTGAAATTGACGACCTGTCTTGAGGCGTTAATTGAAATCACGACTAGGACAAAGGCGTTAATTCATGAATTCAATTTTAGCAATAAAACCTTCCTTATTTGAAAAATGACGAGGAGACGCCTGCTCCAATGGCATTAAATATCAACATCCTTTAGATAAAATTCCAGAAAATGACGCCTCCACTGATGGGCGTCCATTGCAAAAGGGGCGTCCTTGAGCAAGCAGTTAATTCTTAAAGACGCCCTTGCTCAAAGCGTGAATTAAAAAAAGGACGACTTTCATAGGGGCGTTATTTATGTTTTTTTGTGGGTGGACGGTGGAAAATAGAGAGACAGAATGTATAGACTTGGGCGTGTGAGAAGGAGAGGAGTGTACAGACTTTGGCTTGTGAGAAGGTGGAGAATGTATAGACTTTGGCTTGTGAAGGAAGGGGAAAGGGAATGTATAGACTTAGTTTGTGAAGGAAGAATGGGATGTACAGACTTGGTTTGTGAAGGAAGAATGGGTGTATAGACTTTGGGAAGAATGGAAACTGGTGTACAGACTTTGTGGGAAGAATGGGTGTATAGACTTTGGCTAGAAGGAAGGGGAACGTATAGACTTAGTGGAATTGGATGTATAGACTTAGGGTGTGAAGGAACAGGATGTATAGACTTGGGAAGGATGAATAGACGGTGGAAATGAGACGGATGCACAGACGGATGAATGTATGGACTTTGTGAAGAACGAAGAAGGGAAGGACGGTGGAATAAGACGATAGAGTAGATGGACTTCATAAAGGATGAAGAAGGGAAAGATGGTGGAATAAGACGATAGAGTGTATGGACTTCAAACTGTGAAATGAAGAAGGAAGACAGAGAATGAGACGAAGGGAAGGCAGTGGAACAAACGGAGGGGTGTATAGACTTCAGAATAGAATTGACGCCCACCCTTAAGTCGTTATTTGTTTAATTAACGCCCCTATTGGTAGTCATCTATTTTAAAAGAAATGCCCCAAGCCGTTAATTAAAATGACGCCCCCTCTCACGCCGTTAATTCTTAAAAATAGAGAAAAATGCCCAGGAAATCCAAAAAAAATAGGGAAAAATAGGAAAATAGAGGAAAAGTGAGAAAAACCACTCAAACAAAGTTAATTTGAGGGTCAAATTGGGGCATTACAAGGCGATACGAGATGTACCCACAGTAACGTCAATTTTGGCGTGTCTACAAGCGGGACGAAAGAGCGATTTGTATTCTCCTTTTCCTTCTCGTCAATATCTTCCTCCCCCTCCCTCTCGTGATGTATTCTATTTTCTTCTCAGGATGAATTCCCTCTGTTAAGAAATCTCTTCTCCCGTTGTGTGGATGAATTAAAGAAGAAAAGTCCCCTTTTTTTTGTTACAACTTTAGCGACTCCCACCTTAGTCTCTGCTCCTTTTGCTCATTCTCCGATCATCCTGGGCCCTTGAGAGCTGCCCTCCCATGGCATGACCCTCAAAGGTACCCACCACCGGATGAACATCTATGGCCCTTGTGGCAAACACTTGTCCCATTTGGAAGGTTCTTCACCCGTGAGCCGTGGTCGTTCTTGTAGGCTGGCCCTCGAACGTTCCATACTCACATTTGGGTTCGGACCGCCGTGAGGCCACTCCGATTTTTGAGAGTCTACCATGGAGCAATCCGATTGGTGACTTTCCTTTATCTCTGGCAAGTCCCGGTCCAGGGGAGGTGCTGCCCGATTTTTGCCAAGGCTAAGCACGCCCAACAACAAGTGAACGAGTTGAACTAATGAAGAACAAAATGAGGCCTCTGTGAGCAAACTGCTTGAGTAAAACGCTTAGACGTTCATGTTGTTTTACCTTAATAAATGATTAAAACTCTTAAAACCTCCTCATTACCAGCTTAATCTATCAACAGAACGAGCAAATCAACCCTTGAATCAACCTACAGGTGAAAGAAAAAGAAAACACAGCAAACAGAGCTTCGAAACAACCCCATATAGCTATCCCGGCGCGAGTTAAAATGGCGCGGACACTGTTCCACCGCGCCGCTTCAACCCTCCTCACAAAATCCCCCCATCTCTTTCTTTAAATGCTAAAACGGCGCCCCCCCCCTTGCCCTCCATATCCGGCGCACCCCTCTCCCCTTGCATGGCCTTAATACGGCGTGCCACCCTCCATCTTGCCCTTAAAATGGTGTGCCCCGTGTTCAACTCTTAAAACGGTGCCCCTATACCCGGCGCGCCCCCCCTTGTCTATCTTGTAAAGCCCCAAATCCGGCGCGCCCATCTCCATCTTGTTGCCCAAAATCCGGTGTGCCTAAAAGAGAAAGAAACTGATTAACCAAAAGAAAATACCTGAAGCTAATGAATAAAACGAATCAAAAGTTTCCTCCTCACTACAATCCAAATTTTGTTCTGGGGGCGCTGCCCCCAGAAACCCCCACAGGGGGTGCTGCCCCCGAAAACCCCGCGACCTGACCGCGTAGGTCGATCCGCGTGCGCGGGCTCACGTTGGCGAGCTCGGGCTCCACACCGACCAATACGCTTCCCCGGACTGTGTTTAAAGAGAAAAGTGATGATGCCCCTTGGTATCGGACGTGGACCTCGGAACCCCAGACATGGTCATGATCCGGGCACCTCTTGGGCCGATAGTTCATCAGCTTGACCCACTTCTTCCGAGATCTGATCCCGCATCCACATTAAACTTGCCGTACCTACGGCAGACATCCGTACGGTCTTATCTTCGTCTTCGACGCTACTGATGCGGACTTCCGTCCGAGCACGAAATGGTCCGTGAGTGACCAACATATACGTATCTATGAACATTTTATGTCCCAACGTGGGTTTGTTTAAACGTGATCTAAGATCGTTGTTCTCGCTTTGTCACCATGAATTTCAGGCCGTAGGGCCCTTACTCATGGCAATCAATCAAGGGTGTTCCCCCATATGGGGGATGTAAATAACACCGTGGCCTTTATGGCACGGCGGGTTTTGGTCCCGACCCGAACCACACAATCGTCTGACTAGTCATATCGAGCGCACCATGGGCTTCCGTGAAGCCCGACTAAATTGTCACTTTGTGATTGGCACGCCCATGCACTTAATAAACCCAATGAACAAATAAACAATGATTTTAAATAAAAAGTGCGTCCATAGGCGTTAAACCGACAAGACCTTCCGCCAACGGGGCGTTAAACCAACAAAACCTTCCACCGACGGGGCGTTAAACCGATAAAACCTTCTGCCGATGGGGCGTTAAACTGATAAAACCTTCCACCGACGGGGCGTTA
The DNA here is from genome assembly GCA_022559845.1 of Amorphophallus konjac. NCBI lineage: Eukaryota > Viridiplantae > Streptophyta > Magnoliopsida > Alismatales > Araceae > Amorphophallus > Amorphophallus konjac. Next base: position 59,098,499 of record CM040125.1, read on the forward strand.
AATCGACAAAACATTCTGCCGACGGGGCCTTAAACCAACAAAACCTTCCGCCGACAGGGCGTTAAATCGACAAAACCTTCCGCCGACGGGGCGTTAAACTGACAAAACCTTCCGCCGACAGGGCATTAAATCGACAAAACCTTCCACCGACGGGGCGTTAAACCGACAAAACCTTCCACTGACGGGGTGTTAAACCGACAAAACCTTCCGTCGATGGGGCGTTAAACCGATAAAACCTTCTGCCGATGGGGCGTTAAACTGACAAAACCTTCCACCGACGGGGCGTTAAATCGATAAAACATTCTACCGACGGGGCGTTAAACCAACAAAACCTTCCACCGACAGGGCGTTAAACTGACAAAACCTTCCGCCGACGGGGCGTTAAACCGATAAAACCTTCCGCCGACGGGGCGTTAAACCGACAAAACCTTCTGTTGACGGGGCGTTAAACCGACAAAACCTTCCGCCGATGGGGCGTTAAACTGACAAAACCTTCAGCCATCGGGGCTTCAAGCCGATAGATATTCAGCCATCAGGGCTTCAATCCGACAGATTTTCAGCCATCGGGGCTTCAAGCCGACAGCTATTCAACCATCGGCCTCCGAGCCGATAGCTCTCCCATTATCGACCTCTGGGTCAACAGCTTTCCAATCATCGGCCCCTGAGCCGACAGCTACTCCATCATCGGCCTCCGTGCTGACAGCTATCCAATCATCAGCCCCTGAGCCGACAGCTATTCACTTATCAGCCTCCGAGCCAACAGCTATTCAACCATCGACCCCTGAGCCGACAGCTATCCAATCATCGGCCCCTGAGCTGACAGCTACTCCATTATCGGCCTTTGGGTCGACAGCTATCCCGTTATCGGCCTCTTGGCCGACAGCTTCTAATTATCGGCCCATGAGCCGACAGCTACCCCATAATTGGCATCCCAGCCGACAGCTTCCCAATCAAGAATCAACCTTCCACTTTGGCTCAGATCCTTTCCCAGTCAGAGAATCAAGAATCAACCTTCCACTTTAGCTCGGATCCTCTCCCAGCCAGAGAATCAAAGAATAGACCTTTCACTTTGGCTCGGATCCTTCCCCGACCAGAGACTTAAAGAATAAACCCTTCACTTTGGTTCGGGTCCTTCCCCGGCCAGAGAATCAAGAATCAACCTTCCACTTTGGCTCGGATCCTTTCTCGGCCAGAGAATCAAAGAACAGACCTTTCACTTTGGTTCGGATCCTTCCCCAACCAGAGAATTAAAGAGTAAACCTTTCACTTTGGTCCGGATCCTTCCCCGCCCAGAGAATTAAAGAATCAACCTTTCACTTTGGTTCGGATCCTTTCCCGACCAGAGAGTTAAAGAATCAACCCTTCACTTTGGTTCGGATCTTTTCCCGACCATAGAATTAAAGAATCAACCTTTCACTTTGGTTAGGTTCCTTCTCCGGCCAGAGAATTAAAAAAGAGACCTTTCACTCTGGTTCGGATCCTCCCCCGGCCAGAGAACAAAAATAGACCCTTCTCTTCAGCCTCACACGGCCCGCTACCCAACTCCTTTTGGCTCAGCCATTTCGGCCAAGGCCCACTATCAGGATTAATCCATCCGTCCCACCGCGCTCTCCGATATCTTTCGGGTTTATAGCCTATTCCTAACATCTCCCGGCTTGTTAGCCTGCTCCCAATATCTCTTGGCTTTTTAGCATGCTTCTCAATATCCCAATCTTGGCTTTTGTAGCCCACTCCCTCTCTCGGCTCTTTGTAGTCCGCTTCCCTTTGGCCTTCGTAGCCTACTTCCCAATTCTGGCTCTCGTAGCATGCTCCCCTTTGGCCTTCGTGGCCTGCTTCCCAATTCTGGTTCTCGTAGGCTGCTTCCCATCTCTCGGCTCTTTGTAGCCCGCTTCCTGACTTTGACTCTTGTAGCCTGCTTCCCCTTGTCCTTCGTGGTTTGCTCCTCTAATACTTTTACTACCAATACACTTATACATAACGATAGTATGTTCTTACGCAAAAAAAAAGAAAAAAAAAGAAACAAAAAAAAGAGACAAAAAAAATGCTTGGCTGCCCTGCTTGCATACTTGCTTATAATATAGAATAAGACACATCCTTGGAATTTTCTAGGATCTTGTTTCCTTGCTAAATAATAATGCTGCCCCAATTCCGGATGCACGTGCGTCACAGCATACGCTCGAAGGGAACCCAATTATGGCGGGTGCACACGTCAAGGGGAAGAGTCATGGCTAAACTGCTAAGCCCCAACTCACAAAATAAACCTGAGGCAACACTCCCACACTTCACATTTAATGTGTTCAATGGTCTTCAACCATAGGGATTGCCCGACTTTCTTCTTAGCACTCTACAGATGCTTGAATTCCTACACTCGCGTGAAACGTAATAGTGAGGAAAAAGCTGCCTACCCCCATTAAAAAAAAGAGAGAAAAAAAATGATGCAAAAAGAAGAAGAAGAAGGAGAAACGTGAATCCGAGTAGCCGGGAATCTCCACTGAAACAAATGAGGAGACTCGCGCGAAATGGTGAAGTAAATTTCAATAAGGATGAAGCCTAATAACCAGGAATCCCCATTGAGACACATGAGGAAACTCACGTCAAACGATGGAATCCGTAATAAAATTATGACAAGGGCAAATCCTAGTAGTCAGAAATCCCCACTGAAATAAATGAGGAGGCTCGCGCCGAACGGTGAAATCCACTACCAAAATAAACAGATGGGGGTTGTGCGAAGCTACCGAAATCGAAAGCCCGAAACCCATGTGTAGGCGCTAGAGTGATCCTCGAGTGTTGCTTAGAAAACCTGCATATCCCTATGTTTAGGGCCTTTTGCTCACATGTTTGCTCCTCCACTCTGCAGAGAATTGCCTCGGGTGAAATGTATGAATTTAAGGTATGCCTGCAAGACATGCGATATTCTCTTGACGGGCGCACCACCCCTCAGTTGTGCCTCGTGGCCCGCACCGTGTCTACGAATTATGGGTGATGTCCTTATCCTATCCCCTATAGAGAGAGCTACCTTATGTGTATTTTTATGTTATGCTTGCTGATGAATGCCTGCATGCTTGAATAAAGGAAATAATAATAATAACTCAATTTCGGCTATCGCAGCCTACTTTTCCAGTTCTGGCTCGCATAGCCCAATCTTGGCCCTCATGGCCTACTTCCTTCCCTTGCGGCTTACTAATCTCCCAACTTCGGCTTTTACAGTCCGCTTCCTCAATTTGGGCTCTCATAGCCTGCTCCCCAATTTTGGTTTTTATAGCCAGCCTCTCGATTGTGGCTCTTGTAGTCCGCTTCCCCGATTTTAGCCTTCGCGGCCTACTTCTGCAACATCAACTCCGGCTCTCGTGGCCCACTTTCTCGGGTTCAGATTTCACAGCCGGTACTCCCGGCGCATTGAAGAACATCAAATCCTTTCACTTTGGTTCCGGCCTATCGCCCAGCCAGAGAACAAACAGACCCCTTTCACTCTGGATCGGACCTTCCGTCCGACTAGAGAACAAAAAGATCCTTTCACTCTAGATCGGACCTTCCATCCGGTTAGAGAACAAAAAGATCCTTTCACTTTGGCTCGGACCTGCCGTCCAGCCGGAGAACAAAAAGATTCTCTCCACTCTAGATCGGACCTTCCATTTGGCTAAAGAACTAAAAAGATTCTCTCTACTCTAGATCGGACCTTCTGCCCAGCTAGAGAACAAAAGATTCTCTCCACTCTAGATCGGACCTTCTGTCCAGCTAGAGAACAAAAAGATCCTTTCACTTTGGGCTCGGACCTACCGTCCAGTCGGAGAATAAAAAGAATTCTCTCCACTCTGGTTCGGACCTTCCGTCCAGCCAATGAATTAAAAGACCCTTCATACGGCTGGTACCCCCCGGTGCATTAAAGAACGAAACAACCTTTCACCCTGGCCCGAGCCTGCCATTCGGGTAAGGAATCATCCCCTTTTCCTTGCGCTAACACTAGCCCGTGTCAGCGACTTGACCACCCCTCCGTCCCTTCGGCGTCACGAACAATCGTTTTGATTTGGACCTTCCGTCCAAGTCGTTACATGAACCAACTCTTCTCTCCGTCCCTTCGGGTGACGAATACCCCTTTTGATTTGGACCTCCCGTCCAGGCCATTGAATCAACAAGTTCTTCTCTCCGTCCCTCCAGGTGACGAACACCCTTGTCGAATCAACAAACTCTCCTGCCCGTCCCTTTGGGTGACGAATCCCTTTCAATTTGGACCCACCGTCCAGACCGTTAAAGGAATAAACCCTCCTCTCTGCCCTCATGGCTCACTTCCCAATTGTTGGCTCCCACGCCGACAGCTTTTAATTATCATCCCCTGAGCTGACAGCTTTCAATTATCGGCCCCTGGGCTGACAGCTTTCGATTATCGGCCTCCAGGCCAACAGCTTTCAATCATCGGCCCCTGAGATGATGGCTATCTAATTATCGGCGTTTAGTCGATAGCTATCTAACTATCGACGTTTAGCCGATGGCTATGTCATTATCGGTGTCTAGTCGACAGCTCTCTCACTATCGGCATCCAAGCCGACAACTTTCAGATTTATCGGCGTCTGTGCCGACAGCTTCCTAATTACCGGTATCCAGGCCGACAACTTCCGACTATTGGCATCTAAGCCAGTAGCTCTTCACTATCGGCATCCACGCCGGCAGCTATCCAAAGTTGATCAAAAAAAAATGTAGAAAAAAAAAGAAGAAGAAGAGAAGAAGAAAAGAAAGAAAAGAATGGAAAGAAAAAAGAAGAGAAGAAAAAAATCATCATCGAAGCCTCCGAGGGATGTCGACTCGAGCCAGGGATCAAAATATTTTAAGTCCCACCGACGCATAAGACAAGTGGCCCGGACCTTTTGTCTGGTGCCATGAATAAAAAGACCCTTCCCTTGGCACTTATCCCATGTCAATGAACAAACCACGTCGGTCTCCGACACCCTGTTGGCATCGATGAACAAACCGGTGGCCCAGACCTTACGTCTGAAGCCATGAATAAAAAGACCCTTGCTTTGGCACTTACCCCATGTCAGTGAACAAACCACGTCGGTCTCCGACACCCTATCGGCATCGATGAACAAACCAGTGGCCCAGACCTTACATCTGAAGCCATAAACAAAAAGACCCTTGCTTTGGCACTTATCCAGTGTCGATGAATAAACCACGTCGGTCTTTGTCTCTCTATTGGCGATGATGAACAAACCTGTGGCCCAGACCTTCCATCTGGTGCCATGAACAAAAAGACCCTTGCTTTGGCACTTATCCCGTGTCAATGAATAAACCACGTCGGTCTCTGACTCCCTGTCGGCATCAATGAACAAACCAGTGGCCCAGACCTTCCGTCTGAAGCCATGAGCAAAAGACCCTTGCTTTGGCACTAACCCCATACCAATGAATAAACCACCCCAGCATTGCAATCTCCAGTCCCACCGGTGAATTAACCATCAGCTCGGACCTTCCGTTCAAGTCGATGAACAAAAAAAAAACTCCCTTGCTTTGGCTCGGACATTCTGTCCAAGTCGACGAACTAAAAGAACTCCTTTGCTTCGGCTCGGACCTTTCGTCCAAGTCGATGAACAAAATGTTGGACTTTTGTGACTTCCCTAGTGTTTTGATGATGAGCATCACTATGTTAAATATTGTTATTTTAATCAGATATCTTGAGTAATGTTATGCATTTGAAATTTCCATGATTAACAGGAAAACTGCCATGAGATAATACCTTGCATGTCCGTAATGTTCCCTTCATACTTCGTGTTGTTTGTGTTCACTACACTCCGTGTTGTCCTTTTGTACGTCGTGTTGTTCCAACTATGTTTGTTGGTTGTCTTCGTGTCGCTCCATCTGTGTCACCCCTATGTCTTCGTGTCTTATGATCTAGCCAAGTCTATACAGCCTCATCTTTATCTTCGTCCCAAGCCAAAGTCTACACATTGTCTTAGCGTCATGCATCAGTCTTCAAAGTCCATACAATGCACTGTAGCACGTTCGAAGCTAAGTCCATACATTGATTTAAGCTTCCAAGTCTGTACATTGGCCTTCAAGCTTTCCAAGTCTATTCATTGGCAGCTGAACTTTGAAGTCTATACATTGGTCTTCACTTCAAGTATGTACAGCCATTGTCTTGCCAAAGTATATACGTTGTGAACCCTCAAGTCTGTACAGACTTTGCCTTGTTCAAGTCTATACATCGTCCAGTTCTTTGGCAAGTCTATACCTTGTGAAAGTCCATACATTCGATTGCGTTGCCTTGAAGCCGTTCCAAGTCTATACATCTTGTTGAACGTAAAGTCTTCACATCGCCTCATCATATGAAGGCTGTACATTGCAAGTGTCCTTCTTGTTTTTGTGACCACACTTTGTGTCAGTTTCTGCTTTCGTCTTCGAGTTGGTTTCAGTCCATGTTGTTTTCGTGTCGTTTTCATCTTCGAGTCGGTCGTACGTTCGAGCAACTTAGTACTCGAGTTGTTTTCGTGTGTATTCAAATCTTTTTAGTAAAGTGTCGTTTCACCTCGTACCGTTCTCTTTGCTGTTTGTTATGTCGTGTTGTTTTTGTATTCGTGTCTTCGTGTTATTCTTGTGTTTATGTCCTCGTGTTGTTTCTTTCTATCTTCGTCCAGGTTTCCTCTGATCGCGTGTCTTACTACCGTTTTTATTCTGTGCTATTTCCTTTTTACCTCGTGCTATTCTCATCTGACTTCGTGTCATTTTCTTTGTAGTGTTAGCTTTATTATTGTGTATCTCGTGTCGTTCTCTTCGTAGTGTTTGTTTTGTTACAGTGATACTTCGTGTCGTTCTCTTTGTAGTGTTAGCCTTATTAGTATGTATCTCGTGTCGTTCTCTTTTTACCTCGTGTTGTTTTAATCTGACCTCGTGTCATTCTCTCTTTATTTCGTACTGTAGTAATCTTGTGTATCTCGTGTCGTTCTCAGTACAGTGCATCTCGTATTGCAATCACATACCTCATGCAGTTTTAGTTTTTGTGGCCCTGAGTTTTAATCGTTTTATTTCTTTGCAGGAGAAGAAGAAAAAAAAAAGAAGAAGGTGGTCCGAGGAAGAATATTCCCAGTGACTGGGCTGCACGTGATCCAATGCTAAAGGAACCAATGCTATAAAGGCACGTGGCAAGAAGGTTCTGGATGAAGTGTGGGAGGCACACGCATTCTGCACCTTATCCACCTGCTGCTGCTGCTATATATTGAAGCCTTCGTCCACAGATGAAGGTTGATCGAAAGGGAAAAGCAAAAAGTAGAAGTGCAGAGAGTTCGATCCAGAAAAAGAAGAGAAGAAATTTGAGTAAGAGCAGAAGAGAAAGAGCCTCCCTGAGAAACTAGAGTGTTCCAGTTGAGAGAGAAGAGAGAGCAGAAGAGTGATCAGAAGATGGGTATTGACTTACGGATCAAATCCGAAGTCTACTGCTCAGTTTGAGCTACATTGTTTCCTGTTTCTGAGTTTTGGATTCCTTCTTTCTTGTTTTCGTTTTTGTCTATTTTTCTTTCTTGATTGAGAGTTCTCTGTGTTTCCTCCTGGTGTTCAGGGGAAGAGAGAGACGTGTTCTCTCTGGTTCACTTGCAACAGAGGTTGCAGTATTGTTCCCTCTCGAAGAAGAGGTGTTCCCTCTAGGCTTCAGAGGAAGAGAGACCTTGGTCTCTGGTTCTAGTGACTGCAGATCACTAGTATTCCCTCTGGTTGGAGGAAGAGGAAATTATTTCCTGTTTCTAGGGACTTGGCGTCCTTAGGGTTCCCTCCGGGTGTGGAGGAAGAGGGGAGGATGTTCCCCTGGTGAAGCAGTGAATCAGCCGTTGTCGCAGACTGAGTCTGCTTTGCTAGCAGGTGCTAGTGGAAGCCTCACTTCGATTTGAAGTGAGGGGTGGACGTAGGCAGACAGGAGATCTGACCGAACCACCTTAAAACCTCTGTGTACTCGTGTGATTGTCTGTGGTGGTTTTTGTGGTGTGCCTTCTATCCACTCGAGCTATTGTCCGCACCGCGGTTTTTGTGGGTTCAACTCCGAGATTGCTTGTTTTCAGTGAATCATTCTTCAGTAATTTTTAATCGGTTGAAAACAGTGATCTATTCATCCCCTCCCCTTCTAGATCACTTTATATTTCTCGTATCACTTGGTATCAGAGCAAGTATTTCCCAATATGTTGTCCAACGGCCAGGGAAACGGATCCGCTGGTCCTCGCAGCTACATTGCTGAAGGGCAGTCAATCACCCGTCCCCCTTTCTTCGATGGTAATAACTATTTCTTTTGGAAGAACAGGATGGAAGTCTTTATCAGGGCCCAAAGCCACAAGCTCTGGAGAGTAATTACAGATGGTCCGTACCAACTTCCACCGAACGAAGACATGTGGACAGAGGAACAGGTTAAACTTTCCGCACTAAATTGGACAGCTCTTAGCATCATACAGTGCGCCGTCCACCCAGAAGAATACTTGAGGATTTCAGCGTGCAAGACTACAAAGAAAATGTGGGATGAATTGTAGTTAATTTATGAGGGCACATCTCAAGTGAAAGCTACCAAGATCAATATGCTTACAACTCAGTATGAGTTGTTTAAGATGAAGCCAGAGGAGTCGATCACAGAAATGTATGCTAGATTGTCTGTGATCATCAATAGTCTGAGAGGATTTGGAAAGGAGATTCAGCAAGAAGACATTGTCAGGAAGATCCTTAGGTCCCTAACTCCCATCTGGGATACTAAGGTGACCATCATAGAGGAATCTAGAGATTTATCCACCATGTCAGTAACCCAGCTGATTGGGTCTCTCATGACCCACGAAATGAACTTCAGACAAAGGAATGATGGACATGACAGAAAGGGAAAGAAAGTTGCTCTGAAAGTCTCACGACATACTAAGAAGAGCAGCAGCAGCAGCAGCAGTGGTGGTAGCAGCGAAGACTCTGACGGATTCTCAGACCTGGACAAGGGCAAGCAGGCCATGCTCACCAGGCAATTCAGAAAGTTCTTGAAAACTAAAGGGAAATTCTACAGGAGAAAGAGATTTAATGCTGCAAGGAAGTCTCCTGAACGAGAACTGGAGAAGAACCGGTTTGTTAAGAAAGTTACATGCTACCATTGTCAGAAACCTGGTCACATGAAAAGTGAATGTCCAGAGCTGCAAGCTAAGGCTCCCGGATACCAGAAGAAGATGGTGCACAAGAAGAAGAAAGCCATGCTGTGCACATGGAGCGACGAGGAGGAGGATCCAGAAGCCACCTCGTCCAGTGAAGGTGAAGAGAAGACTTGCCTCATGGCCAACCATGAGGAAGAGGTAACGAACTTATTTGAGAATTTTACTTTGGATGATTGGGAGGACGCCTATGGCAACCTGTTAGCTAAATATAATTTTCTAACCAAGGAGCACAGAATGCTTAAACGAAAGTTTCACTCTATTTCTGAGGAACACTCTATTGCTGTTACGGACAACATGAAAACTAAGGAGATGGCCATTGAGCTAGATCAGGCTAGAAGTGAGATCGAGAAGTTTAGAATGGAAAGAGAGGAAAATCTAGCTATGATGAATGAGCTGAATAGTAAAACTGAAGAGAGTAAAAAGGAGTTTAGACTGATTGCAGAAAAATATGAGGCGGTTAGAAAAGTTAATCAGGAACTCCAGGACCAATGTAATGAACTTCAGAAGGAGATTGAGGACAAAGGAAAAATACTAGAAAAATTTACAAAGGGGAGAAACAATCTGGATGCCCTTCTGGGGTCGAGGGTAAACTTCAACAAGGAGGGATTAGGATACAATCCCACAAGTAAAAAACCCTTTGAATTCAAAACTGTCACGTTCTGCCCCGCCAAGGGCAAAGAAAAACTGGAAACCCCATCCAGTTCCAAATCTGTCTCTACATTGAAGGTTTCGACCAGCAAATCTATTCAATCCACTGGTCAGCAAGCTAAGTCAGGAAATCCTGAGACTAGAACTGTTCCTGTGCAACAGTTGTGGAACAAAGGTTTTCACACGACCATTCCTATTGATGTCACTAGAAGGGTGAACAGTTTCGCTAAGAAAGGTCAGCATGATAATTATCAAGGAAAGCATGCGAACATGCATCACCTTCAGTACAATTTTCATTTGAATAAAAATGGTTACATGAATTATGCTCAGCACACACATGTCTCCTCTAGGAGGCCAAACAAAAATTTCTCTGCTCGGAAACAGCATAATTTTAATAGGAATAGGCTCATTCAACACCCACTGAGAAATGCCAAGAAGGAAGAATCAATCTACATGAAATCATTGAAAAGAACAGTAAAACAAATGTGGGTTCCTAAGTGTGATTTGGATAAATTGAAAACTGTCTTTGGACCCAATTTGAATTGGGTCCCACATTACTTTGTCTGAACTCTCGCAGGTTAGCCTGGTAGCCGAGCATAACAAGTGGTATCTTGACAGCGGCTGTAGCAGGCACATGACAGGAGACCGGTCCAAATTTAGCAAACTGAAAATGAAGTTTGGGGGCCTGGTCAAATTCGGTGGAAATAACAGAGGAAGAATAATTGGAATTGGTACAGTTGGTAAGTCCTCTACTAACTCCATTGAAGATGTGTATCTTGTAGAAGGACTTCAGCACAACTTGATAAGTATAAGTCAACTCTGCGACAAAGGACACAAGGTACTCTTTGACCACAATTCCTGTACTGTTTTTGAGCTGAATTCTGATAACGTCATGTTCAAAGGTCATAGAGTAAACAATGTATACATCGTAGACCTGGATGATAATCCTGAAACTCACTTGTGTATGTCTGCTAATTCTGAACAGGTTGCGTTTGACTGGCATAGGCGTCTAGGCCATGCTAGTTTGTCTACAATGAATAAACTGTCTAAGCATAACCTAGTTAGAGGTTTGCCCCGAATAAGATTTCAGTTAGGGTCCAAGCTATGTGATGCTTGTGCACTAGGTAAACAGACTCGTGCAGTTTTTAAGTTGAGAATTGAGAATCTTTCATCTAAACCGCTGCAGCACTTGCACATGGATCTCTTTGGTCCTACCCGCATACAAAGTTTGTCAGGTAAGAGATATGGATTAGTCATAGTTGATGACTTCACTAGATTTTCTTGGTTGTTTTGTTTAGCAAATAAAAATGATGCCTTTGTTCACTTTGAAGAACTTTTCAATAAAATCAAATTGCAAGGTGAACATAACATCATTACAATTCAGTCTGACCATGGAGGAGAGTTTGAGAACTCTTCATTTTCTGAATTTTGCTCAAGAGAGGGAGTGACTCACAAATTCTCTTCTCCCAGGACACCGGAGCAGAACGGAATTGTTGAGAGAAGAAACAGGTCAATAATTGAAATGGCCAGGACTATGCTGATTGAGAGTGGACTTCCAAGGAGATTTTGGGCTGAAGCTGCGAATACTGCATGCTACATTCTAAACCGAGCCTTGGTAAGACCTACTCATAGGAAAACTCCTTATGAACTTCTCAAGGGTAAGCAGCCAAACATTTCTTACTTTAAAGTTTTTGGCTCCAAATGTTTTATCCACAATAATGGTAAGAATGGTTTGGACAAATTTGAAGCTAGAAGCTCTCCTGGAATTTTTCTCGGATATTCAGAAACCTCAAGGGCTTATAGAGTTTTCAATAAAGCTGATCAAACTGTTGAAGAAACACCACATGTAGTGTTTGATGAAAATGATTTCTCTAACAAAGTGATGGATGATGACAGGGAGCCATCTAATGAGAGAGATTTCTTGGAGAGAATTGAAGAAGAAGAAATGCAGCCAGCTGCTCAACCAGAAAACTCACATCAAGAAGGAGCAGCTGAGGTAGGTGAACCCTCAGGTGAGATAATATTTCACAAAGACCACCCTAGTGAAAATGTCATAGGTAATTTGCATGATTCTCCTAGGACTAGGTCTCATTTTAGAATTGTCCAAGAACAGGACTTAGCTGCATTGGTATCTCAGGTGGAACCCAAATCTGTGGAAGAAGCCTTAAAACATGATTCTTGGGTATCCGCCATGTGTGAGGAATTAAATCAATTTGAGAAAAATATTGTATGAGAACTAGTTCCCAGACCTAATAACACTCATGTCATTGGCACTAAATGGATCTTCAAGAATAAAGTTGATGAGAATGGAGCTATTTCTAGAAACAAAGCAAGACTTGTAGCTCAAGACTACAGTCAGGAATTTGGTGTGGATTTTGATGAATCCTATGCCCCAGTGGCTAGGATGGAAGCTATACGAATTTTGCTTGCATTTGCATGCTCTAGGAACATTCGGCTGCAGCAGATGGATGTCAAAAGCGCATTCTTAAATGGGGTATTGAAGGAAGAGGTATATGTTGAACAACCTCCAGGTTTTAATTTCTCTGTTCAGCCTAACATGGTTTTTAGGTTGAATAAAGCCCTCTATGGATTGAAGCAGGCTCCCCGAGCCTGGTATGAGAGACTTTCTGAATTCCTCTTGAGCAAGGGCTACACTCGAGGTAAGGTTGACCAAACCCTCTTCACCAAAAATCTCGGAAAGGATTTAATAGTGGTCCAGGTATATGTTGATGACATCATCTTCGGATCTAACAATTCAAAATTGTGTAAAGAATTTTCTGAATCTATGTCTCATGAATTTGAAATGAGTTTAGTTGGCGAACTAAAGTATTTTCTTGGGCTGCAGGTCAAACAAATGGAGGATGGTTGTTTCATAAATCAAACCAAGTATACTCTGGAGATGCTGAAAAGGTTTGGAATGACCAACCTCAAGACTATCTCAACACCCATGGGCACCAACTCCTCACTGGATTCAGACGAAAAAGGTAAAGAGGTGGATGCTAAATTATATAGAGGTATGATCGGTTCACTCCTCTACTTAACAGCATCCAGGCCTGACATTCAATTTAGTGTAGGGATGTGTGCCAGATACCAGTCTAGGCCTACTGAATTGCATTTGGCAGCTGTAAAAAGAATCTTTAGATACTTATCTGCTACCCATGATCTAGGACTTTGGTATCCTGCATCATGTAGTTTAGATCTCATTGCATATACAGATGCAGATTATGCAGGATGTAAATTGGATAGGAAAAGTACTAGTGGTCACTGCGAATTTTTAGGAGGGTGCCTAGTCTCTTGGGGATCCAAGAAGCAACACTCTGTGGCTCTTTCTACTGCTGAAGCTGAGTATGTGGCAGCAGGGAGCTGTGGCACACAGGTTATATGGATAAAACACCAGCTTCTGGATTACTCAGTTGAGCTAGGTTGCACTTCCATCTTTTGTGACAATACTAGTGCAATAAACATTGCAAAGAATCCTGTACTTCATTCTCGAACTAAACACATCGAAATCAGGCATCATTTTATTCGAGATGAAGTAGCTAGGAAGACCTTTGAGTTGATCCATGTTGGCACTAACTCACAAATTGTAGATATTTTCACTAAGCCACTGGATACTGAAAAATTTAGCACATTACGCAGAGAATTAGGTATTTACAGAATTTCATAATTGAATAATTGATCTCTGAATAATCTGTCATGTGCTCTTGTGCTTACCTATACTCATTGTCTGTTGCTGAAAATAACCTCATTATGAGTGTTTGCTGATTCACTCGTATTGATTGATGTCACTTTGTTTTTTTTTCCTTGAGTTGTTTTGAGGTATGTCTTGGTTAAGTCTGAGTTGGTGTCAAGGTCTCAGGGGGAGCTAGATTAATAATTGGTGTCATGCTCTTTTGGCCAAATCTGAACATACTTTGAACGGATTTTTGCTGACCTTATTGTTGTGCCTCTTAGGCACAAGCATGTGCATTGTGTTTTGATGATAGCATGCTGATTTGTGATTTGTTTTGATGATTGCAACACAATCATTGCATTATGATATTGTGTTTTGAATATGGCTGCTGATATGATTGCATAGGACTGCGTCTGATATACAGCATTGAATTCATGAGTTTGCATGAATATTGCATGATGCGTTGACGCATGGGATCATTGTGTCAACTCACTGGTCTGTCCCAGAGCTGGTCTATAAAAGCTTCCACCTGGTGCGTCGACGCAGTGGACTCAATGCGTTGACGCATTGGAATTGTTTTGAAAGAGCTCTTGCTTTGCTTCATGCATTAGCCTAAACACTGTCCATCTGAGTGTCTCATGCAGAGTCAATTCATATAGTCTATACACTCTGGTCCGTGTTGTTCGTAAAGTCTATACTTTGGCTGTCGGTTGCAAAGTCTACACATCAGACTGCATTACATTTATTCATGGCTAAGAGTCTATACACTGGACTGTGTCATTGTGCATCATGCAAGTCTATACATTGGACTCTCATTCAAGCCTATACATTGCATTGGCTAAAGTCCGTCTCATTTAGAGTCTAAGGCAATGTCCATACACTGGGCTTGAAGTGTACACAATGAGCATCTCATGTAAGTCCATACATTCATAGTGCATTGCATTGGCTAAGTATATACAACGTCAGTTCATGCATTGTCTTAGGCTAAGTCTGTACAGCGTCAATGCATTAAGTCTGTACACTCGACTCGCCTTTGAATTGGTCAAGTGTGTACACTCCTTCACTGTAGCTTTCACGTCTCAAAGTCTACACATCAGACTACATTATGCATGATTGAGTTGAAGTCTATACAGAGTCTGCATCGTCTTGGTCATTGTCTTACTATTGAAGTTTGTACATCGTTTCACTGTAAAAGTCTATACAGACTTCAGCGTCTCATGCAGCGTCTCTGTTGAAGTCAAAGTATGTACAGCCCTTTCGCTTGGCAAGTTGATACATCCACAATGGAATTTCTTGAAGTCTGTACACTGTGCATCACTTGAATTTAAGTCTGTACATCGTGCTTCTATTCGTTGAAGTGTGTACAGCTTTTGCTTCGCCAAAGTCTGTACATTGGTCTGCATTGCATTGCATGAAGTCTATACATTCATCTGCATTGCATTGCATGAAGTCTATACACTGGTTGCTGCATTCTCATGAAGTCCATACATCGTCTGTCTTCATTGAAGTCTCACGAAGTCTGTACATTGCATGAAGTATATACATTACACGAGCTGAATGCTTACAAAGTCTATACACTCTCTCAGTGCTCACACTTGCTCATCTGCTGTTGATAAAGTCTATACACTGTCTTCAGATGATGACAACAATGAAGAACAGGGTCGACGTTGGGAGTTCAATGCGTCCACGCTTCAGCTGAAGAGGATTTCAGAGCTTCACCTGGCTGCGTCAACTCCATGCTACAGCAGCATCGACGCAGTAGTTAATAAGGCAGAGTCCATAGCTCACTGGAATACTGCAGTGCGTCAACGCCATTGCAAGACAGCGTCGACGCAGCACGGTTATCTGCCGAAGACCTTGATCACTGGATTGCCGATGCGTCAACGCAGCATGCTGAGAGCGTTGACGCAACAGCTAAAGAGACGCCAGTATATAAATGTACATGTTCGTGCGTCAACGCCACCAACTGACAGCGTCGACGCAGCAGTTCAAGAAAGGGGCAACTTATCTCTGGCTGTCTTCAATGCGTCAACGCAGCAGGCTGATGGAGTCGACGTAGCAGTTAAAAAAGTTGAAGATCTCTGATGGCTGCGTCAACTCCTTGGAGCAAGTGAGTTGACGCCATCTAACTCCAGTTGCTGAGCGTACTGGTGCTGGGCACGTGATCCAAGGATAAAGAGAATGCCCAGATGAGGACACGTGTACTGACAGCCTGCTGGATGCTGCCACGTGGTCCAAATTCTTAGGGCGGGAACTGTGGAAGCCACACGCGCCCTGCTGCTGCTGCTGCTGCTGCTGCTGCTGGTGGTATATAATGTCGCCTTCGTCTTCAGATGGAGGCTGATCGTGATCGAATCCAGGGAGCAGAAGCTGAGAGAAGAATTAGAAGGAGAGAGAGCTTCCACGATCCAGCAGAAGAAGAAGAAAAGAAAGAGAGAAGAAGCAGAAGAGAAAAAGTGAGAGATAGAGAGCTCGAGCAGAGTGTGAAGAGAAAGAAAAGAGGAGAGAAGCAGACGTGAAGGAGTTGAGAAGAGAGAGAGTGAAGAAAGAGAGTGAGATCGAGGGAGATCTGTTCTTGATGGACCGTGGATCAAATCCAGGTCATCCAGCTCTTTAAGAGCCACATTGTGCTTTTCGTTTACAGCTTTCCGATGCTGTTATCTTGTCTTTTGTTTTCTATTTTACATTTTCTTTCAAGCTGTTAGCCAGCGGTTTGCAGAGGAGGACTCCTCTGGACAGCAAGCTGTGTTGCTCAGCGGGCAGTGGAGGTTTCCACTGGATGGGTAAGCTGTAATCCCCAGCGGTTGCAGTGGTGGATTCCACTGGACGGCAAGCTGTGAAGCCCAGCGGTTGTAAGGCAAGCTGTGATGCCCAGCTGCTCAAGCTGTGAGTCAGCAGTAAGCCACACTCGGGTTGAGTGTGGGGTGGATGTAGGTCTGGAGGACCGAACCACCTAAAAGCCTTTGTCTACTGTGTGATTGTTTTGTGGTTTGCCTAGCTTCTATATTTCTATCTTCGCACAGTAGATGTATGCTTAGGACGATTCTTCATCTGTTCTGGGTGGCATTCGCATTGTGCCCACTATCTATTCAGTAGAAGCTTTCATTCCGCATTTGATTCTGCTGCAGTAATTTTTTAACGGGTGATTGATCTATTCACCCCCCTCTAGATCACCCTTTAGCGTCCCAACAATTGGTATCAGAGCCTAACTCTTTGTGCAGGACTAACATTCTAAAGAGGATCGGTCATGGATGCTGGAGGGCTAACAGCAGAGGGTCAGTCCACTACGAAGCCACCATTCTTCGATGGTTCCAACTTCCCATATTGGAAGAACTAGATGCAGGTCTTCCTCAGAGCCAATGATTACGAGGTATGGAAAATTGTGAGCAAAGGTCCTTATGAGCTACATGAGAATGAGGAATTATGGACAAGAGAAGAAGTCTGAAAATCTACTCTGAATTGGAGCGCTATCAACGCCATTCAGTGTGCACTCCATCCCACTGAATTTGACAGAGTGTCATCCTGCAAGACAGCGAAGGAGATGTGGGATACCCTCGAAGTTATCTATGAGGGAACATCTGAAGTGAGAGAGACGAGGGCAAATATGCTAGTGTCAAAGTATGAAGTATTTCGGATGAAGCCTGGTGAGACAGTGACCGAAATGTATGCTCGTCTGACCATCATCACAAATGGTCTAAGAAATCTGGGAAAGAGTTATACTGATCATGAAGTTGTAAGGAAGATCCTTCGATCGTTGACTCCTATATGGCATACCAAAGCAACTGTGGTTGAGGAGTCAAAAGATCTACAAAAGATGAAACCCAATGAGCTGATAGGTTCCTTGATGGCGTACGAGATGAATTTACTACAAGCTGAAGAGCTTGAAAACAGGAAGCCTATTGCTCTGAAGGCCAAGCATGGCTGCTCAAAATAGTCCAGCAGCATTGGATCATCTAGTGATCAGAATTCATCTGGATCAGATCTTGAAAAGGATGAAATAGCTATGATCACAAAAGAGTTCAGTAGATTTCTTAGAAGAGAAGGGAAGAATCTCTATAGAAAATACCACAGCAGGAAGCAAGACAGGTATAAATTTAACCCTGCTAAAAAATCTGATGTTAATGCTTGTTATCATTGCAGGAAGACAGGTCATATGAAAGCTGATTGTCCATAGTTACAGAAAATGAAAAGAAGACCATGGAAGAAGGCGCCAAAGGGAAAGGCCATGGTCAGTACATGGAGTGATGAGGAAGAAGGCACGTTGAGCACTTCCTCAGATAGTGGAAAATCAGAAAAAGACATCTGCTTGATGGCTAGAAATGGAGATGAAGAAGAAGAGTCTGATCAGGTATCATCCCTCTTCGAACATTACACTATTTCTGATTGGGCAGATGCTTATAGAGACCTGTTAGATAAAGCTAATGATATTAAGAAGGAAAACAGACTCTTAAAGAAGAAAATGAACTCTCTGGTTAATGATAAATCTCTCTCTGATATAGTTGCATGCTTACAATCAGAGAATGACAAATTGAAAAATGCATGTTCTGATTTTGATGAATTAAAGCATGTTGTGATTGATTGTAGGAAAGAAAATAATTTACTGAAAAATGTTGTTGATGAGTTGAAATTGAAAATTCAGAAGTCTGAAAATGAAATAAAGACTTCAAATGAAAAATATGAAGCTGTTTTGTCAGTGAATGCTGAATTAAAGAAAACTATTGAAAATCTAGAAAATGAAAATTCTGACAAAATGAAAATCATTGAAAACATGACCCAAGGAACTGAAAATCTAAATGCCTTGCTAGGGTCAAAAGTTAATTTCAGAAAGGAGGGTCTTGGTTTTAATCCCTCAGCTAAAGAGAGCTTTGAATTGAAAACCATTTCATGTGTGGGAGAAAAGAATAGAGGACCACTCATAAAAATGGTCAATGAAAAATTTGCCTTCAATAATGTTAAATCAAAAGGGTCCAATGCTAAGGACAAGGGAAAGCAGAAAGTTGTAGAGCCTAGAGCTGCATGCTCTTCTTCCAAGGATAAGTCCAAGGCTAGGAGTCAGCCAGCTAACACATCAAAACCCCAGCCCAAGGCTGCTAAGTCTGCATCACCATCAACTGCTCAGAAAAAGACCCAATATAAGTCAGTTCAGAAACCTAGAGGGTCAAAGGTGGCAGGGAGACCAAGTGCAGCTAGGAACCCATTTGCTCATCCCTATTTCCCTAGAGCCCAAGTCTATCATAACTTTCATCCTCAACCACTTAATAGGTTTGAGTGGAACCCTGTACACATGAGGTTCGGGTATCAGAATTTCCCCACTTGGTATCAGCCATATAGACCTCAGCCAGCTAGGAGATGGGATAGTCAGTTTAGGACATGGAGTCCTAGTCACCAAAGGTTTTTTGGTCAGCCTAGGACCAATTTGGGCCATAACCTTCAGTACATTCATTGGCCAAGGCACTGGCTGAAAAATAAAAACGTTTTTAATAAAATGAATGCCAGGACTACACAACAACCATCAAAGCACCAAAAAAAGAAAACTAAACCTATTGGTGCTGAAAAAAAGAAAAATAACAAAAAGAACTCTCAAGCTGTAGAATCCACTAAACCTTCCATCTTTACACAAATGTGGATCCCTAAACAGCTGTTGTCTTGTTTTCACTCTCAAGTATCTGGTTCTGTCTTGGTGCCCAAAATATCTTGGGTTCCAAAACCTGCTCCCTAAGTGTGTTTGCAGGTATGTCTGGTAGCAGGGAAAAAATTGATGAAATAGAAAAAGCTACTTCAGGCATATGACAAGAAGCAGGGCCAAAATCCTAAGAGCTGAAGGAAATTGGAGGCCTTGTCAAAAATCTGATGTAACACCAAGGGTAAAAATAAATCAATCTGGTAAAGCAGGTAAGTGATTTACTTTCAGAACTGAATTGTGAATTTCATGTTGATCTGCTTGTTTGAATTTTGATGATCTCTTCACTGAATTCAATTCTGAATATATTTGATGCTCTTCTCATGCTGTTGTTTGCACTAAATGAATGAGATGCTAGATGCACTGCATTTTGCACTAGGCTAAACGGTTCTTTAATGTATAGAGTCGATGCATGTGTCTGGTGTCAATGCATTGCATGCTTGATTACATACTTGGACTGAGCTTGAACGGGTCAGTTAGTGCATACAGTCAATGCATGTGTCTAGTACTTGCATACATCATTTGCATGACTGTCATTTGCCCATTGTCGTAGACTGCATGTTTTTCAATGCATAATAGGGCTGCTTTGCACTGCATTATCATTTGCTTAACCCTGGTATATCAAATGGTATGTTACTAAAAGGCAAGGAAATCTGCCCGGAGGTTTCTACCATGTGTGAGATGGTCTTTGAGACCAGGTTCTCCGCCGAGTACCATGGGTCCTGCTTTCATGTAGAACAGTGCACTGCATCATATGATGAAAAATCTAAAAATTTGAAATGAAAATGATGCATTTGATAAATTCTCTCTCTGATTGAATATTCTAAAATCATGAGCAGTTCATTAATTGTATTTCATGCTCTTTGTCAGGGGGAGCTGAGAGTTCTATTCAATTCATTGAATCCTATTCACCTCTCAGTGTTCTCATTCAAATGATTCATATTCTTTGACATCAGTTGCTCATTGAACCATATTGCCAATTGCTATCTTTTCCCCATCATTTTCACTAAACAACAGCTTTGCATCTGGTTTAGTATATTGAATGGTGATTATTGCAATTGTTCACTTATAAGAATCACACTTACAAATTGAAAGGAACTAAATGTTTAACCTTTATAAATTGGAGAGTTAAGTGTCTGCACTTCAGAATTTGAGATAAAAGAAAACTTTTATAGCTCTTAATCTTTGTCTCATGGCTAAAATAGAAAAAGTTTTTGTAATGCCTAATGTGTTGATCTGGAAATTTCTAGAAAAAGTGAATAAGAGCGTGTACTGTTTTTCAAACAATCACTCTAAAAGAGATAAAGGCAGCAGTAAATAAGATCACAAATGCTATGAGCTGAACATAGTGACAGAGCAATGGCTGATTGCACTGAGAAACTGTGAACTCCCCCAAAGAAGCAGGAGAATTCACATGTCATGAGGTGCTTCAGAATATCTCTGTTCATAGGGTCAAATCTATAGGGGGAGTCCTCACCAAGTAACTGAGGGTACTGGCCTCTAATCAAGGTGTACCCTTAATGTCAAAAGTGAAGACTATCCTTTGTGGGTTCTGATCTGAAATAGGTCTAGTAGTATATGCCTAGTAACTTGGGGTATCTGTCTCTGATCAAGGTGTACACCTAATGTCAACAGCATAAATGCCACTGATCTATTTACTTAGTTCAGGTTCTGAAAAATTCAAAAGTGAAAATCAAACTGCTGTAACTTTTTGAAAAATCAAAAGTCAATGAGTGAAAATTGTTTTTATCAATACATGTTCAAGTTGCCTCTCTTGAATTTTCTTGTTTAATCACAAAAGGGTATTATTTCTGACTTATCTATTAATACCATGTGCCCTAGATTCATTGCTATAAATGGAATCTATAAACTCTTGTTCAGGGGTCAAATGTTTTACTCTAGATTTATCACTATTAAACCTGAATTTTTGTCAAAATTATATGTTGCTGATTCTTATACTCTAACGGTTGTTTATAATCATGCTTCCCTTCTGAACCTATGATTCAACTGTTGTCAAGTGACCCTCCTACCTTCTCTTCCTTATTTATCGGTTCATATTCCTTCTCAAAGGGGGGAGCTATTTTTCAGGGGGAGAAATAATTCAGGGGTGTCTTACATTCAGGGGGAGAATGTTCTGAAGGATTTGCATGTATAACGCACTTTGCACTCTTGTTTTTACTGTTTTTCTCTTTTTGATCATGTCAAAGGGGGAGAAAATCTTGTGTGTGACTCACTGTCACATTGTGTTGCCATCATCAAAAAGGGGGAGAATGTTGTGCCTCTTAGGCACAAGCATGTGCATTGTATTTTGATGATAGCATGCTGATTTGTGATTTGTTTTGATGATTGCAACACAGTCAGTGCATTATGATATTGTGTTTTGAATATGGCTGCTGATATGATTGCATAGGACTGCGTCTGATATACATCATTGAATTCATGAGTTTGCATGAATATTGCATGATGCGTTGACGCATGGGATCATTGCGTCAACTCACTGGTCTGTCCCAGAGCTGGTCTATAAAAGCTTCCACCTGGTGCGTCGACGCAGTGGACTCATTGCATTGACGCATTGGAATTGTTTTGAAAGAGCTCTTGCTTTGCTTCATGCATTAGCCTAAACACTGTCCATCTGAGTGTCTCATGCAGAGTCAATTCATATAGTCTATACACTTTGGTCCGTTTTGTTCGTAAAGTCTATACTTTGGCTGTCGGTTGCAAAGTCTACACATCAGACTGCATTGCATTTATGCATGGCTAAGAGTCTATACACTGGACTGTGTCATTGTGCATCATGCAAGTCTATACATTGGACTCTCATTCAAGCCTATACATTGCATTGGCTAAAGTCCGTCTCATTTAGAGTCTAAGGCAATGTCCATACACTGGGCTTGAAGTGTACACAATGAGCATCTCATGTAAGTCCATACATTCATAGTGCATTGCATTGGCTAAGTATATACAACGTCAGTTCATGCATTGTCTTAGGCTAAGTCTGTACAGCGTCAATGCATTAAGTCTGTACACTTGACTCGCCTTTGAATTGGTCAAGTGTGTACACTCCTTCACTGTAGCTTTCACGTCTCAAAGTCTACACATCAGACTACATTATGCATGATTGAGTTGAAGTCTATACAGAGTCTGCATCGTCTTGGTCATTGTCTTACTATTGAAGTCTGTACATCGTTTCACTGTAAAAGTATATACAGACTTCAGCGTCTCATGCAGCGTCTCTGTTGAAGTCAAAGTATGTATAGCCCTTTCGCTTGGCAAGTCGATACACCCACAATGGAATTTCTTGAAGTCTGTACACTGTGCATCACTTGAATTCAAGTATGTACATCGTGCTTCTATTGGTTGAAGTGTGTACAGCTTTTGATTCGCCAAAGTCTGTACATTGGTCTGCATTGCATTGCATGAAGTCTATACATTCATCTGCATTGCATTGCATGAAGTCTATACACTGGTTGCTGCATTCTCATGAAGTCCATACATCGTCTGTCTTCATTGAAGTCTCACGAAGTCTGTACATTGCATGAAGTATATACATTACACGAGCTGAATGCTTACAAAGTCTATACACTCTCTCAGTGCTCACACTTGCTCATCTGCTGCTGATAAAGTCTATACACTGTCTTCAGATGATGACAACAATGAAGAACAGGGTCGACGCTGGGAGTTCAATGCGTCCACGCTTCAGCTGAAGAGGATTTCAGAGCTTCACCTGGCTGTGTCAACTCCATGCTACAGCAGCGTCGACGCAGTAGTTAAAAAAGTTGAAGATCTCTGATGGCTGCGTCAACTCCTTGGAGCAAGTGAGTTGACGCCATCTAACTCCAGTTGCTGAGCGTACTGGTGCTGGGCACGTGATCCAAGGATAAAGAGAATGCCCAGATGAGGACACGTGTACTGACAGCCTGCTGGATGCTGCCACGTGGTCAGAATTCTTAGGGCGGGAACTGTGGAAGCCACACGCGCCCTGCTGCTGCTGCTGCTGCTGCTACTGCTGGTATATAATGGAGCCTTCGTCTTCAGATGGAGGCTGATCGTGATCGAAGCCAGGGAGCAGAAGCTGAGAGAAGAATTAGAAGGAGAGAGAGCTTCCACGATCCAGCAGAAGAAGAAGAAAAGAAAGAGAGAAGAAGCATAAGAGAAAAAGTGAGAGATAGAGAGCTCGAGCAGAGTGTGAAGAGAAAGAAAAGAGGAGAGAAGCAGACGTGAAGGAGTTGAGAAGAGAGAGAGTGAAGAAAGAGAGTGAGATCGAGGGAGATCTGTTCTTGATGGACCGTGGATCAAATCCAGGCCATCCAGCTCTTTAAGAGCCACATTGTGCTTTTCGTTTACAGCTTTCCGATGTTGTTATCTTATCTTTTGTTTTCTATTTTACATTTTCTTTCAAGCTGTTAGCCAGCGGTTTGCAGAGGAGGACTCCTCTGGACAGCAAGCTGTGTTGCTCAGCGGGCAGTGGAGGTTTCCACTGGATGGGTAAGCTGTAATCCCCAGCGGTTGCAGTGGTGGATTCCACTGGACGGCAAGCTGTGAAGCCCAGCGGTTGTAAGGCAAGCTGTGATGCCCAGCTGTTCAAGCTGTGAGTCAGCAGTAAGCCACACTCGGGTTGAGTGTGGGGTGGATGTAGGTCTGGAGGACCGAACCACCTAAAAGCCTTTGTCTACTGTGTGATTGTTTTGTGGTTTTCCTAGCTTCTATATTTCTATCTTCGCACAGTAGATGTATGCTTAGGATGGTTCTTCATCTGTTCTGGGTGGCATTCGCATTGTGCCCACTATCTGTTCAGTAGAAGCTTTCATTCCGCATTTGATTCTGCTACAGTAATTTTTTAACGGGTGATTGATCTATTCACCCCCCTCTAGATCACCCTTTAGCATCCCAACACTTATAAGAGAATCAGTTTGAGTAGGTGGATAAAAGAAATTTTTGAATGTTTTATCCGTTAAGACTGTTCATCTAATTTCTTGTTGGAATTTCAGTTGTTAGTCCCACTGAGATCAAAATCTGAATTCAAGACTATCTTCCTACACTGTAACTGACTTCTGATCTAGCCAGTACAGCATACCTACTTAGTCTAGTTAAGTCCGAAATGAGGTATATAGTGCTTGTGTCTGAAAAACTTTGGAGCTGGTGTATTGTTCTCAAACTGAATCAAGACTAATTTACAAGGTTTCAAGTGCAGTTTAATGAAAAATTCATGAAAGAAGTTTTAACAACCTTGTTAACTGTTCATTGAGAAACTGGGACTTTCATCAATGAAGTGAAGGTATCCCATGTCATGAGATGGCAGTATAAATCAGGCTTAATTAGCTGTCTTGATCATACAGAGCAATGGTACATATCTGGTTAGTAACTGGGGTGTCTGGCCTCTGGTAAAGGTGTCACCTTAATGTCAACACCAGTTAGAATACTATCTCTGTCCTCTTGTCAGAAGGGGTAATGTGGTCTTGCCACCAAGTAACTGGGGATTCCTGCCTCTAAACAAGGTGTCTCCCTAATGTCAAAGGTGTACTTGACAGATTTATCTTTGATTTTGACCATCTTTGAAAAATTTTTCTCCCTCTTGGTATCCAGATTCTGTTCACTTCGCATTTAGGTCTTGGTTTGTTTGTTTTCAATACCACAGGTCTTTGTTTTTCCTGACTTCCTTGCTTTATACTCTCTGAGTAAAGACTTACTCTGACCATACTGGTATCTTGTACCTTACTTGCTTAGAATCTGGTTCTGTGTATGGAGCAACTCTTCATTCACCATTTTGCACGCAGTCTGACTAACTGATCCTCAAAATCCTAACATAAAATTAATGGCTTTCTTAATTGCTTAAACATCTCAATAACTCTCCTTTATCAGCCATACTCTCTATTGTTTTCTCTCCACTGTCAGCAATTTTCTTTTCGTGATATCTTCAGACCTGCCCTAGTTTTTGATGATGTCAAAGGGGGAGAGTGTCTTCCTAGTGTCTTGCTTGTGCTTTGCTGAGGGGGAGCGAAAGATAAGTGCCCTGAGTTATCTAGTCAGAGGAAAGTAGATGTTGTGTTCAGGGGGAGCTCTTGGGAGTCGTCAGAGGAGGCGAGTGTGTTGTGTGTCTGCATTGCTTATTTTCACAGCTTATCTTCATGCACTTCATCTCTGTTATTTAATATAGTGTTGCCATCATCAAAAAGGGGGAGATTGTTGGACTTTTGTGACTTCCCTAGTGTTTTGATGATGAGCATCACTATGTTAAATATTGTTATTTTAATCAGATATCTTGAGTAATGTTATGCATTTGAAATTTTCATGATTAACAGGAAAACTGCCATGAGATAATACCTTGCATGTCCGTAATGTTCCCTTCATACTTCGTGTTGTTTGTGTTCACTACACTCCGTGTTGTCCTTTTGTACGTCGTTTTGTTCCAACTATGTTTGTTGGTTGTCTTCGTGTCGCTCCATCTGTGTCACCCCTATGTCTTCGTGTCTTATGATCTAGCCAAGTCTATACAGCCTCATCTTTATCTTCGTCCCAAGCCAAAGTCTACACATTGTCTTAGCGTCATGCATCAGTCTTCAAAGTCCATACAATGCACTGTAGCATGTTCGAAGCTAAGTCCATACATTGGTTTAAGCTTCCAAGTCTGTACATTGGCCTTCAAGCTTTCCAAGTCTATTCATTGGCAGCTGAACTTTGAAGTCTATACATTGGTCTTCACTTCAAGTATGTACAGCCATTGTCTTGCCAAAGTATATACGTTGTGAACCCTCAAGTCTGTACAGACTTTGCCTTGTTCAAGTCTATACATCGTCCAGTTCTTTGGCAAGTCTATACCTTGTGAAAGTCCATACATTCGATTGCGTTGCCTTGAAGCCGTTCCAAGTCTATACATCCTGTTGAACGCAAAGTCTTCACATCGCCTCATCATATGAAGGTTGTACGTTGCAAGTGTCCTTCTTATTTTTGTGACCACACTTTGTGTCAGTTTCTGCTTTCGTCTTCGAGTTGGATTCAGTCCATGTTGTTTTCGTGTCGTTTTCATCTTCGAGTCGTTCGTACGTTCGAGCAACTTAGTACTCGAGTTGTTTTCGTGTGTATTCAAGTCTTTTTAGTAAAGTGTCGTTTCACCTCGTACCGTTCTCTTTGCTATTTGTTATGTCGTGTTATTTTTGTATTCGTGTCTTCGTGTTATTCTTGTATTTATGTCCTCGTGTTGTTTCTTTCTATCTTCGTCCAGGTTTCCTCTGATCGCGTGTCTTACTACCGTTTTGATTCCGTGCTATTTCCTTTTTACCTCGTGCTGTTCTCATCTGACTTCGTGTCGTTTTCTTTGTAGTGTTAGCTTTATTATTGTGTATCTCGTGTCGTTCTCTTCGTAGTGTTTGTTTTGTTACAGTGATACTTCGTGTCGTTCTCTTTGTAGTGTTAGCCTTATTAGTATGTATCTCGTGTCGTTCTCTTTTTACCTCGTGCTGTTTTAATCTGACCTCGTGTCATTCTCTCTTTATTTCGTACTGTAGTAATCTTGTGTATCTCGTGTCGTTCTCAGTACAGTGCATCTCGTATTGCTATCACATACCTCATGCAGTTTTAGTTTTTGTGGCCCTGAGTTTTAATCGTTTTATTTCTTTGCAGGAGAAGAAGAAAAACAAAAAGAAGAAGGTGGTCTGAGGAAAAATATTCCCAGTGACTGGGCTGCACATGATCCAATGCTAAAGGAACCAATGCTATAAAGGCACGTGGCAAGAAGGTTCTGGATGAAGTGTGGGAGGCACACGCATTCTGCACCTTATCCACCTGCTGCTGCTGCTATATATTGAAGCCTTCGTCCACAGATGAAGGTTGATCGAAAGGGAAAAGCAAAAGGCAGAAGTGCAGAGAGTTCGATCCAGAAAAAGAAGAGAAGAAATTTGAGTAAGAGCAGAAGAGAAAGAGCCTCCCTGAGAAACTAGAGTGTTCCAGTTGAGAGAGAAGAGAGAGCAGAAGAGTGATCAGAAGATGGGTATTGACTTACGGATCAAATCCGAAGTCTGTTGCTCAGTTTGAGCTACATTGTTTCCTGTTTCTGAGTTTTGGATTCCTTCTTTCTTGTTTTCATTTTTGTCTATTTTTCTTTCTTGATTGAGAGTTCTCTGTGTTTCCTCCTGGTGTTCAGGGGAAGAGAGAGACGTGTTCTCTCTGGTTCACTTGCAACAGAGGTTGCAGTATTGTTCCCTCTCGAAGAAGAGGTGTTCCCTCTAGGCTTCAGAGGAAGAGAGACCTTGGTCTCTGGTTCTAGTGACTGCAGATCACTAGTATTCCCTCCGGTTGGAGGAAGAGGAAATTGTTTCTTGTTTCTAGGGACTTGGCGTCCTTAGGGTTCCCTCCGGGTGTGGAGGAAGAGGGGAGGATGTTCCCCTGGTGAAGCTGTGAATCAGCCGTTGTCGTAGACTGAGTCTGCTTTGCTAGCAGGTGCTAGTGGAAGCCTCACTTCGATTTGAAGTGAGGGGTGGACGTAGGCAGATAGGAGATCTGACCGAACCACCTTAAAAACCTCTGTGTACTCGTGTGATTGTCTGTGGTGGTTTTTGTGGTGTGCCTTCTATCCACTCGAGCTATTGTCCGCACCGCGGTTTTTGTGGGTTCAACTCTGAGATTGCTTGTTTTCAGTGAATCATTCTTCAGTAATTTTTAATCGGTTGAAAACAGTGATCTATTCATTCCCTCCCCTTCTAGATCACTTTATATTTCTCGTATCATAAAAAACCCCCTTTGCTTCGACTCGGACCTTCCGTCCAAGTCCATGAACAAAAAGAAACCACATTGGCTCCGGCTCGGACCTCCCATCCAAGTCGATGAACAAAAGGACTCTTGGTCCAGGTGCGCACGCGGTGGAGCGGTTCCCTCATCCCTTCGCTGAAGGAGTGAGCGCTCTCCCGTGAATCAGCACCGGACCAGTATGCCACTAGCCCGGAAGAACAGATATCTTCTCAAAGAACTCTACACTCGCGAGCACCGCGTACTCATCCCTCGCTTGCGCCACCCGCGAGTGGGGGGCCTTTGTGGACGTCGAAAAATGTCGATGATGATCATACGGCATGCACATCTCGACACTCGAGAGCAAGCCGAAGACGGAAATGCCGAATAAACCACATGCCTCGCCCGATCAGAACGAGAACTCGCTTGGTGGTCCGCTACCTATTAAGGAAGTCCCCCAGGCGGAAGATACGGCTACAACTCTCCGACCGGCCATGCCGAGAGCATAATCAGAGAAAAGTACGGAACTCTGGCACAGTCTCGACATGCACCGAAAGTCACGTAAAGTCTGGGACCGAGCCCCAAAAGCTACGAACGGAACATTGCGGAGGCCGTGCATCGCAACTAAAACATTCTGGGGATGCCACTATTCATATAAATAACCGTGACTTCGAAAAGAATTCATTCGGTGTTTAAAACGGCGTGGCAAGGCCCTAAACCGGCGCGGCAAGGCCCTAAACCGGCACGCCCTCCCCTTTGCTTTGGTTTAAAACGGCGCCACCCATTTGCACAAGCTAAACCGGCGCGCTAATGTTGAAGGACCCGTCGTGCCCATTTTCACAAGCTTTTCCTACAAGTGCTAAAACGGTGTGGCCCCCTTTGAAATGGTTAATACGGTGCCACCCCCCCTTTGAATGCACTAAAATGGCACCCCCTTGCTTTTCTTAACACGACGCGCTCCATTGCCATGACCCCCCTTGCAAGGCTTTAATCCGGCGCACCCCCGGTCGCACCGTTTTAACCGAAGGGCCCGTCATGCCATTTTTAAAAGCCCTTTCCTTCAAATACTCAACTCGGCGTGATCATGTTGAAGACCAATATGGCTATTCCGGCGCAGTCACTATTCCCCCGCGCCGGATTAAGTGATGCAAACAAGCCATTCTCTGAAGCGTTTCTCCGGTGCGCAAACAAGCCATCCCATCTACACTCCGATGCTCTGTTCTGCACCATACGCTACGCAGAGAACATTTAATGTTTGAAGCCGTGCCTTCACCCCCATTCGACAACAAAGCGGCAGCGATGGCAGCAGTAGCAGATCCTCCCGGCAAATCCGTGAACATCCCATCCTCGGATGAATGACAACGCATGGCGCCAATTACCGGATGCCAGCATAGAAGCCCTATTCGTCTGGCAGACGAACGCAGTGGTGGGAGCTTTCTTCCATTCGAGAAAGGAAAGGCAACCCCACTATATATATGCTCTGCCTGCTCCCTGAATAAAACACCCGGCTGGCCCGTCGCAGAGAGGGCCTGGAAGAGGAGCAAAAGAAAGAAAGCTCAGTGAGGGAGGAAGCCCAGTGAAGAGAGAAGGCCACCCGAAGAGAAGAAGAGTCTTGTCCTCGCACCTATGAGTGAAAGAGTGAAGGAGTGAGAGTGAGTGAGGGTGAGGGGTGGTTCCAAGGGGGAGAAGCCCGTGCTCTCTCTCTTCCTCCGCTGTCAATGTATTCTCCCTCTTTTCCCTTGCAATGTTCCCTTTTTTTCCCTCGAGGATGAATGAGAAGAATGGGTTCTCTAAGCATGCATAGTCTTCCACTGTTGTGATCTCTTCCCCTTCCTCTCGCTTTTCTTATCATCCAGGGACCTCGGAGGTCTGCCTCTCCGTGGCATGACCTTCGGGGAACCCGTCCGTGGGATGAAGAGCTACAGCCTTCTATGGCGAACATCTAAATCATCGCCCGTGAGTCGTGGTCGCTCTCGTAGGCTGGCCCTCGAGCGTTCCACACTCACACTTGGGCTAACGGACCGCCGTGAGGCCGTTCCGCATTTTGAGAGTTTACCCGGGAGTAATGCGTGTGGTGGCTTTCGCTTCTCTCTGGCAAGTCCCGGTCCGGGGGAGGTGCTGCCCGATTTTCGCCAGGGTCAAGAACATACAAGAACACCAAGAACAATGAATAAACACATCATAAAACTTGCCCATGGGTGAAAGAAAAGAAACACACAGTGAACCCTCTGTGAATTAACCCCCTAAAATCTTACACAATAAACTCCTCCGAACAAATCACTTAAACCCCACCTCATTACCTACTTAATCTACCAAATGGATGAACAAACGGATCATAAAACCCACCTACGGGTGAAAGAAAATAAAAGAAACACACAGTCAAAGCAATAAACCCTCAGGAGAGTTTAATACGGCGCGGTGACTATTCCACCGCGCCGGTTTAACACCACTCTCATAACCCCAATCTCCCCATTGTTCCTCTACCCGGCGCGCCCATCTCCATCTTGTTGCCCGATAGCCGGCGCGCCCCCTCCTTGCCATCCTTAATCCGGCGCCCTCCTTTAGACCCTTAAAACGGCGTGCCTGCTTAATACAAAAGGGGAATAAACAAGCAAAAATAATAATAAAAGGGTCAATCATATTAATAAAAAAAATAAAAGAAACTCCATCATCCTTGCCTTAATTAAGATTTTGTTCCGGGGGCGCTGCCCCCTTGACCCCTGCGACCTAACTGGGCAGGTCGAACCCCACGACCTGACCGCGCATTGGCGAGTTTGGGCTTTACACTTAATAATTCACTCCCCCCCGCCTGAGTGCAAAGAGAAAATCAATGATGCCTTGTGGTATCGGACGTGGACCTCGGGACCATCGACATGGTCATGATCCGAACACATCTCGGGCCAATAGCTCGTCAACTCGACCCGCTTCTACCGGGATTCAATCCCGCACCCGCATTAAACTTGCCATACCTACGGCAGATATTCATATGGCTTTATCATCGTCTTCGATGCTTTAAATGCGGACTCTCGTCCGAACAATGAATGGTCCATTAGTGACCGACATATATACCGGGATCCAATCCCGCACCCACATGAAACTTGCCGTACCTACGGTAGACACCCGTACGTCTTTGTCATTGTCTTCGATGCTTCAAATACGGACTCTCGCCTGAATAATGAATGGTCCGTTAGTGATCGACATATATACCGGGATCTAAGCCCGCACTTGCATTAAACTTGCCGCACTCACGACAGACATTTGTATGGTTTGTCACAGTCTCTTACGCTACAAACACGGACCTTTGTCCGAACATAAAGTAGTCCATGAGTGATCGATAAAATCTGAATGGAACGAGAAGGCTCTCATCATCCTCGGACCCTTTGCATGGGAATATCAATAAGGCCTCCGTGGGCCATGCTTAGACCTCCGGTCCGCCCCGATCACGGTCATTGCCTGACCCATATCCTCGGCCTATAGCCCGCTCCCTTTGAACGCATACTGGTTCTGGGATCTGGTCCCGGGACATCCTCCCGTTGCCCCTTTCCACCAGAAATACTGACGATGCCCACGTGAGCCTGGCTTCGACAATGGGGGGCCCACTGCAGCATGGTCGCAGCCTGATCTTGCACCGAGCCGACAAACTTATCAGTTTTCGACCGCTCTAACTGGGGTTTAACTAAACGTTTCCCATCCCTTTGAACAGTAAATTTGCCGTACCCCGGCATACATATGCTCCGGTTTTCCCTATGACGATCATGATTTTCTGAAGCCGGACGCTCGTCCAAATATCAAAATGGTCCCCTGAGTGACCGACATATTTCGAATGCTTGCTTCCCTAGACATCGGGCTTTCCGACTGATTCGAGACCGCTATCAGCTTGTTTCTCTCGATATAGTTTCCTAGCCATGAGGCCCTGATTCCCGGCGATTAATCAAGGGTGTTCCCCTCTCCGAGGGGATGTAAATGACACTGTGACCTTTATGGCACGGTGGGTTTTGGTCCCGACACGAACTACACAATCATCTGATTAGTCAGATCGAGTGCATAATAAATTGTCACTTTGTGATTGGCTTGCCCACGCACTTAATAAATGAATAAACCCACCGAATAAACTGACTTAACAAACAAACAAATGAGCATGTCGAAAAGTGCATCCATAGCTAATCCCAGGAGGGAGCCGCTTGGCAGCATGGTGCGGCGGGTATGGAACCCTATATGCATCAAATGCGACGTAGTCACCTTCAGTTCTTTTAGCGAGATTCAGCTCGATCATTCTCTCCACCATCATTTTTCTCATGACGGTTGGATCAACCGGTTCTAGGTAGAAATGTGCCGGCTGTAGGTACGGGGTGACCAGGGTGGTCGCCTGTGGAGGGGGACGCAACAGTGGAGGTGTCTGGTGCACCTGTGGTAGCACTGGCAGCATCATCAGCTGTGGTGGGAGTTGCTGAGTCGTCGCCAGGCTTGGTTCTGCCGACCGGGGTACGACATAATGTGGTGAGGGGTCATTTCGGTTGACGGTTCCCTGTGATGATTCGCCTTGCATCTCGGGCTATTTAGAGGCTGAAGACTGCTCCGTCTTCTCCATCAGTTGCTTCTTCAGCATCTCTATCTCCTGGCGGTACCTTTGTAGTATCATGAGTACTGCCGGATCCATAGCTGCAGTGCTGGGAATAGCTTTCGTTGTCTCCCCGGATGCACCCTCAGGTAGGATGTCAAGCATGACATCTTCTTCTTCTTCTGCTGTCACCACATTGGCGGTCAGGACAATAGGTTCATCACATTGTTGGACATGGGCTAGGGTTTGCTCCCCTCTAGTTGTTGCCAACAATTCTCTTGCAGCTTCTACCCTTCGAGTGCTCGGCCCTGGCCTCACGGCCAATCGAGCCAGCTCGCAAGGATCTTTTGGAATCCTTCCATATTGCCTAGGTATGCTAGCCATGTTACAGGTGAAGATATGCATTCTTCTCCTTTGTCTACGAACCTCCCTTCTTACATGCTCAGGGAAGGTTAATCTTTCAAATACAGAGATTCTCTTTCCTTCTTCCCACCGAGGGGCGGTCTCATCGGCTTCAGCATCGAAGCCATCTTCGTAACCATTGTCATCGACTGACGACGTCATTCCTCTTTCTTCTTCTTCTTCAACTATCGTTGGTGGGCAGTAGCCTTCTTCAGTCACGGCTGCTTGTAGTAGCCATTGTTGGCCCAGCGAGGGGTTGCCTATCCCCCTGAAGTAATTCCTGACCATGCTGGTCATTTCTTCTTGCCTCAGTCCCTGACGCAAGATTGGGGGTAATTGTCGACCTCCCACGGGAGGGGTATAAGCAAGCCGGGCTTGTCCGGTAAGTTGCTGGAATCTTCTTCCCACTGTAGGGATGTTGGCTTGCCGGGCGCATGCCCTGAAGCCTTCACGGCGTGGAAAGTCCACAACCGTCTCTTCATTCCTCGGGGCCGGGCCCCTTTCCTTCTTCATTCTCATTCCATCACATACAGGGCGGTGACAGGTTGGTGTGACCTGGTAGGTGGGCTGGGTCCTTTTAGGGACCCAAACCTGCTTGAATTTCTTCGGCCTAGGGGCCAGCTTCTCACGGCCATGGTGGCCGGCTTCTTCTTTATCAGCTCTCCTTCCAGAGAGTGCTTGATAGGAGTTGTGAACTGGTATGGTAGGGATGACCCGATCCGGGACCACCTGGGCGTCGCGTCCATCTAGGAAGACGTGAACTCCACCAATTAGCATGGACTTGCCGGATATAGAGAGACATCCGGTGACAGGAGCAGTGTTCCGCCGGAAGCCTCTGCGCTGGCATCCTCCGGCATTCTTGGCAGGAATGGGGCGGGCCCCATGGGTGACGTGGTGCACCAGGCAGCTGGCGACCAGAATCGGACTCTTGGGCGAGCCCGCAAAGCATCGAGCCTTCAAGGCCTCGACCTTCTTTGTAGTCTCCTCGGCAGGCTCCGAGGTCTCCACTTGAAGTAAGTCAACAAAGGCCAGCCCCAAGAAGTTGGGGAAGCCTATGGCAGCATGGAATGATCCCAAGACAGTGGGCACCGCCAGGTACCCGTGCTCAGCGTGGCCGGTGACGATCGCGGGGCTGAAGGTAACAGCAGCAAGTCCCGATGATGCCATTGTATGCCTACCATATAAGACAAACAAACAATCAGCAGTCTTTGGGAGGGCATTGGGGCCTGCATATCTCGACAATGAGATGAAAGGTGACACTGGTCCCACCGGGCATGCCAGACTTGTTCGATGGGTTTTATTTTCTTTTTGGGTCAATCAACCAGTTAATTAATAAATAACCAACTTATTAGTTGATCGCGCAGGCGTGCCAGTCACGTGAGTGATGAGTTTATTGTGCGCTCATTCTGACCCATGTGGGCGAAAGTGAGATTCAGGTCGAGACCAGCAGTCTGCCATACCATAAAGCCTATGACGTTAATTACATCCCTCATAAGGGAGAAAACCTTTGATTAATTGCCGAGATAGCGGGCCGTCCGAGGTCGAAATAAGGTGCAAGAGATGAATGCGACGAGGTCACATGGAATGCTTTTTATCTATCATGCAAGAGAGGCATGGTTCGTTAAATTGGAGACCCTCAATATGTGGCGGAGGACATAGGTCCGAAGACCACCATCGCGCATGGCAAAGACTTTCGATCGGGAGTAACCCGGACATTCATCAATGCCATTTGATATACCAGAGGGGATCCACGCAGGCGTGCATGCATGATGCTCATGATTACACTAAGCATGGTAACAGAGTTATGAAGATGAACGATGATTAATCAAGTTTATTAATCTCCACCGAGGGAGATGAAAGTGGTAACATAGGCATGGTAACAAAAGCATGATGATAACAGGCATGATAGTAGAAGCGTGGTAATAAGATATGATGGGGGCATCTCTCGCCCTTCACATTTTCCACAGCTTCGATTGCTCGCCAGCATAGCTCCATTGTGTCCGTCATACTTTTCTGAGTCGAGTCATGTAATTTTCATATTTTATTTGAGTCATGTCATTATAATTTTCCTTTTATTTGAGTCATGTACCTAGGTTAATGAGTCATCTACCTAGGTTAAGTGTCATTAGGTTGATTAAGTTGCATATTGGGCCCAATTCATTGGACTAGGCCCAAGGGCACCCCCCTTCCCTTGGTTTATTGTCATTGTCCCAAAATCTAGGGACTTAATGTAAATTGTGGGATCCCTATAAATAGGACCCCACTCTCTCCATTTTCAGTTAATGAAGAATGAAAATCTTATATTTGAGTTCTAGAAATTATCTTTTTTTCTTGGAGAGAATCCAATAGAGTGGAGTGAGAAGCTCCAACCCCCTCTCTGTCTCTAGGGGGCGCCCCTTTCTCTCTCCTTCCCCCCAATTTCGAATTTCTTCTCTCTCCTCCATCTCACCCTCCACCTCAGCCCTAGTTGGCCACCTCAACCCCTCCCCTTGTGTCACCTCACCCACCTTTTCACTTCCCTAGGTGCATTCATTACACCCACCCCAACACCCACCAAATCTTGCCCCTCCCTAGAAGATCTTTGGCCATTCCAACACAATCTCCCACTCCCCAACACAATCTCTTCCCTTCCCAACACAATCTCCCTCTCCCCAACACAATCCACCCTAGTCCCCACACAATCTTACAGCTCCCTAGGCCAAATTTGAAATATTCCCTCCACTCTCTCCTCCCACAAGCCCTAGACCACCCCAAATAGGGAAACCATCATCCCTCTTCCCCTCCCTCCTAGTCCCAAATTCGTAACTCACTCTCTCACCACCTGCTAGACCACCTTCCTGCCCCCATTCTCCCCCTCCCTCACCTTGGTTTGCCCCCTTCCAGACCCCTTAACAGCCAAGGGTTACCTCCACACCCGTCCACTGTTAGCTAGGTGTGATTGATAAACACAGATCCAGAGGGGGGGTGAATGGATCTTTCAAAGAATTCTACCCAATTTAAAATTCGCATGAGATGATAACAACAAGATCAGTGGACAATTGATCAAACATAAGATATGCAAACTCAATTAAACTCTAGGATATAGATAATCAATTAAATCACGGTCCTAGCATGCATCTAGCGGAAGCAGGCAATCAAACAAACCACTGCACAAGGATTTTTAGGTTGTTCGGTCCAAAGACCTACGTCCACCCCTCACTCCCAACCGGAGTGAGGCTTCCACTAGTAACACTAGCACAGCAGACTCAGTCTGCAACAAATGCTGCCAAACAGCTTGACCAGGGGAACAACCTCCCCTCTTCCTCCCAACCGGAGGGACACCCCAAGTGACTCCCAGCCACTTGGAAACCAGAGACACACGGTCTCTCTTCCTCCAGACCCGGAGGGAACCCCTGGACTTGCTACCCACAAGCCCAGAACCGGAGGACCAAACCTCCCTTCCTCCAAACCGGAGGGGAACCTAGAGACCCAAGTCTCTCTTCCTCTGAAACCCAGAGGGAAACACAAGTGACACCAAGTCACCTGCAAACTAGAGGTCTCGGACCTCTCTTCCTCCCAACCGGAGGGAAACAACCAATGACACCCAGTCAAAGGCAACCAGAGACGCAAGTCTCTCTTCCTCCACACCGGAGGGAACCCGACCTCACACTAGAGGATCGAAGAACAGCAAGTGAATAGTTCAAAGGAAAAACAAAAACGCAGCAACAGAAAGCTGAAAAGATAAAATCAAATGTGGCTCTCGCAGGAGCTGGCTGGCCTGGATTTGATCCACGGTCCAGCAGGAACTTCTTCTTCTGCTTCTCTCTTTCTCCCAGCACGAACTCTCTTTTCTTCTTCTTCTTCTTTCTTTCTTCTTCTTCTTCTCACTGCTTCAGCCTTCTCCTTCTTCTCACTTCTTTTCTTCTTCTTCTCTATTCTCTGTATCGTGGAGGCACTCTCTGCTCTTCAGCTTTTCTCGATGGCTCTCTGCATTTCGATCACCCTCAGCCGATGGAGGAGACTCCATATATATACCAGCAGCAGGCAGCTAGGGCTTATGCTCTTTTCGATTCCCGCCCAAGCTTCAGTGGTCCACGTGTCAGCATTTCAGCCTCTAGGATCACGTGCAAGTCTTGATGGCCTCATCCATTAAACCTGTCAGATAATCAGTTGAATAACCTGTCAGTTAATCAGTCGAAGACAGTATCAGCTTAAGGCAATGTTCAGACTTCATTCAGCGAGCAAGGCACACATAGACGGCTGTATAGACTTAGTTAGTTCAGGCCGCTAACAACGAGTGTATAGACTTAACGAAATAGTGAGTGTACAGACTTTAGTGTTAACGTGCCAGACAAACCAGTGTACAGACTTGCTGAGCTTTCGCTAAGTCTATATAGACTTGATGAAAGAGTGCCTGGAAAGGCAGTGTACACACTTAATGGCGTGAAGGAACGAGTGTATAGACTTAACTAGTTCAGTGCAATCCATAGCAATGTATAGACTTAGGCGTTCTGTTCAAGACAAAACCAATGTACAGACTTCATGCTGTACAGACTTGATGTTGATCAAAAGACCTTTGGACATCAGCCCAAGGCGTCAACGCTTCCATCGTGCAGCGTCGCCTCAGCTCCTCAAGCGAGATGCTCACGCCCTTGGCAACTGGCCAATGCGTCAACGCATCCAGTGTCAGCGTCGACGCAGTGAACAAGACAGAAAGCGAAAGACGCACAATTGCGTCTACGCAGTCAGCCAAGTGCGTCAACGCACTAAAAGCACAGAACCCATGAAGACAGATAGGCTGTACAGACTTTGATGCTCAAAGACGATTGTATAGACTTTGCCTTAGAAACGAGTGTATGGACTTTGAAACAGCAAATGAATAAGTATGTACACTGAGGGAGTGTATAGACTTGGAACCTAAAGGCAGTGTACAGACTTGGTAAGTCTGAGCCAATGTACAGACATCAAGTGAAGACCAGTGTATAGACTTCTCGTGAAAACCAGTGTACAGACTTTGAGGCGTTTGACGGATGTATATACTTAGCCTTTGAGGAACGATGTATAGAGTCTGAACGTGAAGGCATGCTGTATAGACTTGAAGCGCTTGAAGCGATGTACAGACTTGGTGGTTCAAACAGTGTACAGACTTGTGAAGGCTTCAGCGTTGTACAGACTTGGAAGTTCCACTGTGGATGTATGGACTTGATGATCCACTGTGGATGTATAGACTTGAATGAGTGAAGCCGATGTACAGACTTGGTGATGAGACACCAATGTACAGACTTGCAAAAGCGAAGCCAATGTACAGACTTTGAGAGACATGAACACTGCGATGTTCAGACTTTAGCAGTGTATAGACTTGGCCAAACGTAGGAAAAGCTATGAATGTATAGACTTGGCCAAACGTAGGAAAAGCCCCCAATGTGCAGACTTGATTATCCAGATTCAAAGCAACCGATGTATAGACTTGAACGCTGTACAGACTTCTCGAAGTGATGCTTGAGCAAAGAGACAGTGTACAGACTCTGTGATGAAAGGCTGATAGAGCGAGCGATGTATAGAGTTGGAGAAGAAGACGCACTGTTCACGCTGTACAGACTTGACGTTGGAACGAGACTGTACAGACTTGCTAAGACGATCGGATGAAGAAT
This sequence comes from Amorphophallus konjac, assembly GCA_022559845.1. Lineage (NCBI taxonomy): Eukaryota > Viridiplantae > Streptophyta > Magnoliopsida > Alismatales > Araceae > Amorphophallus > Amorphophallus konjac. The sequence goes on from CM040125.1 coordinate 59,136,948, forward strand.
GCATTGTGTGGACTTTGATGAAGAGCCCAATGTACAGACTTGACGTTGAAAGCTGAAGGATTGAGCGATGTATAGACTTGGAGGATGCTGTGCAATGTATAGACATCCAATGAATGAAACGCTGTACAAGTGCTCAAACAGTCCGATGTATGGACTTGTATAAACCTGATGAATGAACTGAGGGGTCGACCCATTGAACAGGCTAACATGAAAAAAACCAGATAACAAACAATCCAGATAACAAACAATAGCAATCATGAAATGCATCAACAATAAATGAAATGCACCAATGCACACAGCACATAGCCTCTGCCTGTTCGTTGGTTATGTAGTTCAGATAAGATGTTCAATGAGACATACATATGCAACCCAACCAGTTAAATGCAGATTCAAATAGATGATGACTTATAGTGTTTGCTATCATCAAAATCACAGGGACACAACAATCTCCCCCTTTTTGATGATGGCAACACTATGAGTCATACTGACTTGATCAAAAACATTTCTCCCCCTTTGACTTCAGCAAAAAGACATTAGTTGAAGAGGGAGGAATAATACTGCATAAGATGAGTGAATTAAAAGCACCCCCTTTGACTAAACTCCCCCTTTATGGCAATTAGCTCCCCCTGAATAGAATAATGATCAGAACGTTTTGAAGGTTGAAACCAAATAAGATGAAGGGAGAATATCAACAAGAGCACAGGGACACTCAAGAATGCTGACTAGATCTCTCCCTTTATGAAAAACACTCAGCATGACATGGAAGCTCCCCCTGATTAGATGGAGTGAAAGAGGTGATGAGCATCTATCAGCAAAGCACATGGGTATTCAAGAATTACCACAGTCTATAATTACAGTGAATAAATGAGAAAGCGGGATTTTCATTAGCACACCAAATTCATAAATATTTATAAACGAATTTCAGATTCTTCAATTATAATAGATTATGAATGAGTTTAAACTTACCATCATGATTTAAGAGTGATGTATTTAAAGTTTATCAGGAAAATTCATTACTCATATCAGAAGCATCTTTTAATAAAGATGAACCATCAACTCATTTGTTATTCATGTTGTTCCATCTTACTCATTTAAATTCAATGACTCCTATTAAGTTACACAAGATAGTATTGAGATTAAACATAAATAAATGAGACTGAACTTCACTTTAAATTTTTAGAATTTTCTATTGAGCATCACTCATTTTTCCTGAGCAAGTTTGGTTCAGTCAACACCTTTTTACATGAGGCACAACACGTCTTAGGTGAAGTGACCCAATTACTCAGTGTGACAACCACATTGCCTCTTAAAGAAAACAGAGTTAGCAATGGAGTATATTTTTACATGAGGAGACACCTTGATCAGAGGCCAGAATCCCCAGTGACTCAACACAACCATGCCATTGCTCTGCCAGATTTTCAAGCATTTTGAAAAGAGAGTTAACTATGGCACTTCATGACATGGGCTTACTCTACTTCATTGATAGAGAACCCAGTTTCTCTGTGACCAAAGTCATTGCTCTTGCTTTGAATTTTTAAGTGTTTTCAGATTTTTCAAACAAAACTCAGTACACTTGAAATGTTTAAGAACAATACCTTCTACATGTATCTTAACCAAAGAAAGCCATGTCTTTTAAAATTTTAGATTTCAGAAGGTTTTGCATGAAGTTCATGAGACAACTGGTTAAGATTTATTAAGTAGAATGAATCAGATATTTTCAAGACTTTTACATCAAAACTTTGGAAATACATTAGACTTAAATCAATTTGATTTATCAAAACATTCTTAAGCCAGTATAATAGAAGATTCTTCTTTTCAGAATGTGTCTGATTTATGTCTAGGGTGCACTAACTAAAATCTTCCTCATTCAGATGAATCAATGACATTGTCAGGAAATCAATGGAGTCAACAAAGTAATTTTATTGAGAGAATAGCAGAGAGCAATCAGAAGCCAGCATTAAAGACTAGAATTTAGTCAGATTAGCTTGGACTAGACTTGACAAGCTATCAAGAAATGTGAGTGATAGGAACAAGCTAGCAGTTGAACTTCAAAGCGAACAGAATCAATAGCTAAGTCTGGAATACAGACAGATCAGCTATATCAGTGTAGACAGCAGAGAATTCAAGAGAACCACACATATGCCAAGAATGGATCAGATTGCTAGACAGAAGGAGTTCAAGAGGTGTTGAAGAGTTCAAACAGGAATGCTCCCCCTTTCTAGATGCGATGAAATATTTCTTTTTAGATTTTTCAATGAAGGAAAGTGTAATGCAACTAACTACATGTATGCAAAGACATGCAATGCACTACTCTTCAAATGCAACATCAGTCAAGCTCCCCCTTACAGAGTGCATGATATGCAATTAAAGCACTGAACATGATATTAAAAATTTATGCTCATTCAGACTGCCCTATAAAGAGATATGACCCATGGTACTAGGTGAAGAACTTGGTCTAGAAGACCATCTCACACATAGTAAGAACCTCCAGGCAGATTTCCCTGTCTTTTAGTAGCTTACTATTAGATATACCATGGTGGTTATGCATGATAGTGCAATTCAACATACAAGAAGTTTGGCATATCATTCATCATGGCATTTGTGTGCAATGCATTTAGAAATAAACTCAATCATTTTCATGAGCATTTCAGATTTTTCCAATTAGTTTCAGTTAGACAATGCGCAAAAGAATTATCATGATATGCAGTGCATTCAGATCACACAAATCAGAATACAAAGTTTTCAGAATTTACCTGAATGGGGCTTTATCATCTTGGGTGCCTTGGTTTACTTTACCCCTCTTTATTCCTCAGTCCAAGGCACACCTGTAAAGTATTTGATCATCTTGATCCTGCAGGGACCCAAGCAGCTTTGGGTCCTGCGTTAGCCCTGACAGGTGATCTAAGCAAATTCATAGCAATATGGTCACCATGATCCATCAGATAGCAATTTTTCAATAGAGTGACCAAACTTCCCACAATATCTACATGACGTGACTGGTTTCTGGTTTTTATGATGCATAGTAACAGTAGCATAAGGTTTATAAACATGTTCATAAGATTTTCTGTTATATGCATGAACAGTTTGGTTCTTATTCCTAACCAGCCAACATTCAGAAGATTTGTGACCTTGCTTCCCACAGTTATAGCATGAAAATCTTGCAAATGGTTTTGCAGGGAATTTGACACCATAGGGGTTAACAGTGTTCTTCTGAACATGCCAACAGTTCTTGACTGTATGGCCATTCTTCCCACAGTGAGAGCAAGCAAAAGAATTTCTTCTATGAAAACCATTTTTACCCCAAGTAGATCTAAACCAGCACTCAGCAGCCTTGTGCCCAGGCTTATTGCAGTTGAAGCACACAATGTGCTGACTAGAATTGTGTTTAGATCCATATGGATCATGAAAGTGCATGGAAGACCTGGCATGTAGTTTATTGTCTTCTTTCATGATAAAACATTCATTCATGAGATGACCATGCTTCCCACAATAATAACATGAAGCATCAGGCTTCCTAGCAGCATGGTTTCTATCAGAAAGATTTCTTGAATGTAAAGTTCCACTAGTATGCTCATCCTTTAACATCAATCTGCAATCTTCCATTATGTGACCTCCTTTCCCACAATAATAACATGACCCCTTTTTAATATGAGTGTGTGAGAGATCATGTGAATTGTGTGTAGCCTTCTTTATAGTAACAGGAGTGTCTTTATCCTTCTTCTGTGAAGTTTCACCCTTTTTCAGTTTTTGATTTTGTTCCACAGTTTTGGGTTTCACAGTGGATTTTTGTGCAGTGAATTGGAAGACAGAAGGAGCAGAGGTTGTGTTCTGATTGGTAGCTTTGACAAAAACAGTAGATGTTTCATTCCCATTACTCCTTTTATTTGTCGGACTATAGCCCAGTCCCTTTCTCTCAAAGTTATCACTCTTTCCAAGAAGCTTATTCAGATTGTCCTTTCCTTTGACAAATTTTGATAGAGAATTTTTCAAATCTTTAATCTCAGAATTCAAGCCACAAATATTAGCTTCATATTTGGACAGATCTGTTTCACAGGAAATGACTTGTTGATGCAAGGCATCATTCAGACTTTTGAGTTTTTCAACTTCCTGTTTTAGTTTTGTTTCATTGTCAGCTTCAGATAGGGACTTATAAAGATCATCAACTTCTTGTTGAAGGGATGTGATAGTAAGCTCATATCCAGCTATTTTCCGTTCACTGCAACTGACATTTCCATTTAACATTAAGTTGATGGTTTTTAGACTCTCAATTTCTTGTTCAGCATTCATCAACCTATCAGAATTATCCACACTCACACACTTGCCTTTTTCCATTGTCATTAGCCTATCTGTCAGCTGGGTGTTTAGATGTTTCAACTCATTGATTTCCTCTTTCAGTTTACTGTTCTGCTCTAGGAGATCAGCATCAAGCACCCATTCATCTGAGAGAGACTGACATTCATGAAACATTTCCTGTTGTTTTTCAGATTGAAGTTTGTCAAGATTTTTCTGAATCTCTGAATTTGTTACTCTATCAGCCTCTAGTTTTTCAGAAATCAATCTATTTTCTTTTTCAAGATTTATTGATTTGAGTTCAAATTCCTTGAGCTGATTATTGAGTATTTCATTTGCAGATTTCATTTTTTCCAATTCAGAGTTGACACATTCTAATTCTCTCACCAATTTTTCATTTTGAACAATATCATTGTTGTGAGCCTGATCAACTAAGCTAAGCCTTTCCTTTAGTTCAGCAATTTCACAAACAAGCTCTTGACTCTCCTTTTTGTGTAGACCAACTTGTTTCATAAGAGATTGTTTTTCAGATTTGAAATGATCTAAGTCTGAACTAATAGAATCAAACTCTGTTATCTGTCTTCTAAATATTTCATTTTCAGTTTTCAGAGTTTCAAGATTTTCACCTCCTAGTTTTTCCAGCTTCTTTTTCAGTCTTCTATACCTCTTACTCATTTTTTCATGGGAGTGTAACAGATCAGCATAGGCATCTTCCCAGTCATCTAAAGTGAAGCTAGAGAAGGGGATGATTACCTCTTCAGCATCTTGGAATTCCTCTTGATCACTGCTATGGTTGCTCTCGTCAGCCATCATGCAGTTGTCCTCATTCATCCTCTGAGCTAGCTTCAGCTGATCCAGAATGTCCTTAGCGGACCTGCAGTCATAAAAACAAGAATGTAGAGCCTTGTCAGTAGCTGCTCTCATCAGGTTAAAGGCTTTCTGATTTTCTCCATATTTTGACTTGTGACTTTTAGTCCATTTGGACTTTTCCTTTGGCAATCTGTGGGGACCTTGTGAAATTAACTTCCACAGATCCGGATTAATCATTTTCACATAATTGTGAAGACTGCTAATCCATGAGTTAAAGTTAGAGCCATTGAAAACCGGTGGAGAACCCATTGAATAAATCGGCAACTAGATTAATGCAGCAAAGGGTAGAAACAGAAATGCACCAAGGGACAACAGGATCCTCTGCAGATCGTTGGATCTGATCAATCAGAGAACCGCTCTGATACCAATTGTTAGCTAGGTGCGATTGATAAACACAGATCCAGAGGGGGGGTGAATGGATCTTTCAAAGAATTCTACCCAATTTAAAATTCGCATGAGATGATAACAACAAGATCAGTGGACAATTGATCAAACATAAGATATGCAAACTCAATTAAACTCTAGGATATAGATAATCAATTAAATCACGGTCCTAGCATGCATCTAGCGGAAGCAGGCAATCAAACAAACCACTGCACAAGGATTTTTAGGTGGTTCGGTCCAAAGACCTACGTCCACCCCTCACTCCCAACCGGAGTGAGGCTTCCACTAGTAACACTAGCACAGCAGACTCAGTCTGCAACAAATGCTGCCAAACAGCTTGACCAGGGGAACAACCTCCCCTCTTCCTCCCAACCGGAGGGACACCCCAAGTGACTCCCAGCCACTTGGAAACCAGAGACACACGGTCTCTCTTCCTCCAGACCCGGAGGGAACCCCTGGACTTGCTACCCACAAGCCCAGAACCGGAGGACCAAACCTCCCTTCCTCCAAACCGGAGGGGAACCTAGAGACCCAAGTCTCTCTTCCTCTGAAACCCAGAGGGAAACACAAGTGACACCAAGTCACCTGCAAACTAGAGGTCTCGGACCTCTCTTCCTCCCAACCGGAGGGAAATAACCAATGACACCCAGTCAAAGGCAACTAGAGACGCAAGTCTCTCTTCCTCCACACCGGAGGGAACCCGACCTCACACTAGAGGATCGGAAAAACAGCAAGTGAATAGTTCAAAGGAGAAACAAAAACGCAGCAACAGAAAGCTGAAAAGATAAAATCAAATGTGGCTCTCGCAGGAGCTGGCTAGCCTGGATTTGATCCACGGTCCAGCAAGAACTTCTTCTTCTGCTTCTCTCTTTCTCCCAGCACGAACTCTCTTTTCTTCTTCTTCTTCTTTCTTTCTTCTTCTTCTTCTCACTGCTTCAGCCTTCTCCTTCTTCTCACTTCTTTTCTTCTTCTTCTCTATTCTCTGTATCGTGGAGGCACTCTCTGCTCTTCAACTTTTCTTGATGGTTCTCTGCATTTCGATCACCCTCAGCCGATGGAGGAGACTCCATATATATACCAGCAGCAGGCAGCTAGGGCTTATGCTCTTTTCGAGTCCCGCCCAAGCTTCAGTGGTCCACGTGTCAGCATTTCAACCTCTAGGATCACGTGCAAGTCTTGATGGCCTCATCCATTAAACCTGTCAGATAATCAGTTGAATAACCTGTCAGTTAATCAGTCGAAGACAGTATCAGCTTAAGGCAATGTTCAGACTTCATTCAGCGAGCAAGGCACACATAGACGGCTGTATAGACTTAATTAGTTCAGGCCGTTAACAACGAGTGTATAGACTTAACGAAATAGTGAGTGTACATACTTTAGTGTTAACGTGCCAAACAAACCAGTGTACAGACTTGCTGAGCTTTCGCTAAGTCTATATAGACTTGATGAAAGAGTGCCTGGAAAGGCAGTGTACACACTTAATGGCGTGAAGGAACGAGTGTATAGACTTAACTAGTTCAGTGCAATCCATAGCAATGTATAGACTTAGGCGTTCTGTTCAAGACAAAACCAATGTACAGACTTCATGCTGTACAGACTTGATGTTGATCAAAAGACCTTTGGACATCAGCCCAAGGCGTCAACGCTTCCATCGTGCAGCGTCGCCTCAACTCCTCAAGCGAGATGCTCACGCCCTTGGCAACTGGCCAATGCGTCAACGCATCCAGTGTCAGCGTCGACGCAGTGAACAAGACAGAAAGCGAAAGACGCACAATTGCGTCTACGCAGTCAGCCAAGTGCGTCAACGCACTAAAAGCACAGAACCCATGAAGACAGACAGGCTGTACAGACTTTGATGCTCAAAGACGATTGTATAGACTTTGCCTTAGAAACGAGTGTATGGACTTTGAACCAGCAAATGAATAAGTATGTACACTGAGGGAGTGTATAGACTTGGAACCCAAAGGCAGTGTACAGACTTGGTAAGTCTGAGCCAATGTACAGACATCAAGTGAAGACCAGTGTATAGACTTCTCGTGAAAACCAGTGTACAGACTTTGAGGCGTTTGACGGATGTATATACTTAGCCTTTGAGGAACGATGTATAGAGTCTGAACGTGAAGGCAGGCTGTATAGACTTGAAGCGCTTGAAGCGATGTACAGACTTGGTGGTTCAAACAGTGTACAGACTTGTGAAGGCTTCAGCGTTGTACAGACTTGGAAGTTCCACTGTGGATGTATGGACTTGATGATCCACTGTGGATGTATAGACTTGAATGAGTGAAGCCGATGTACAGACTTGGTGATGAGACACCAATGTACAGACTTGCAAAAGCGAAGCCAATGTACAGACTTTGAGAGACATGAACACTGCGATGTTCAGACTTTAGCAGTGTATAGACTTGGCCAAACGTAGGAAAAGCTATGAATGTATAGACTTGGCCAAACGTAGGAAAAGCCCCCAATGTGCAGACTTGATCATCCAGATTCAAAGCAACCGATGTATAGACTTGAACGCTGTACAGACTTCTCGAAGTGATGCTTGAGCAAAGAGACAGTGTACAGACTCTGTGATGAAAGGCTGATAGAGCGAGCGATGTATAGAGTTGGAGAAGAAGACGCATTGTTCACGCTGTACAGACTTGACGTTGGAACGAGACTGTACAGACTTGCTAAGACGATCGGATGAAGAATGCATTGTGTGGACTTTGATGAAGAGCCCAATGTACAGACTTGACGTTGAAAGCTGAAGGATTGAGCGATGTATAGACTTGGAGGATGCTGTGCAATGTATAGACATGCAATGAATGAAACGCTGTACAAGTGCTCAAACAGTCCGATGTATGGACTTGTATAAACTTGATGAATGAACTGAGGGGTCGACCCATTGAATAGGCTAACATGAAAAAAACCAGATAACAAACAATAGCAATCATGAAATGCATCAATAATAAATGAAATGCACCAATGCACACAGCACATAGCCTCTGCCTATGCACACAGCACATAGCCTCTGCCTATGCACACAGCACATAGCCTCTGCCTGTTCGTTGGTTATGTAGTTCAGATAAGATGTTCAATGAGACATACATATGCAACCCAACCAGTTAAATGCAGATTCAAATAGATGATGACTTATAGTGTTTGCTATCATCAAAATCACAGGGACACAACATCCACCCCCTTTCCCCTCCCATTTACCCTATTTCCCACCTCCCATCTTCAGCCTGCACTTCCCAGTTCGCAGGCAGCAGAGCACCAGCGACTTGCAGAGCCAACCATGACTTCATCCCGGCATCCCTAAAAGTACAAGTGGTACCGTTGGAAGCGTCTACCGGTCTTCTTCGCAACGGCAGCTGTCTCGTCCCATTCGGAGCTTGCTGCTGCCCGGGGGAGTAGTTCTCCCCAGACTGTGCGTCCACCTCTAGACTGCAGACCAGAGACTGCTAGCAGAGGCTCCCACGACCAGTAGCCTAAAGATCTGGAGGTGGGACTTGGCCGAGATCTACCTCAACAAGTCACTTTCCATCTCCAAGAAGAGGCTCCTCGATCGACCTCCGGAGCAGCCTTTTCTCATTTTTCTCCCTCAGGTGTGCTGGTCTGTCCACTCCTGGACTGGTCCGACACCTAAGCACTGTTTGGGCTGCTCAGGTCTACCCCGACATTGTCTTGCATCCCCGTTGGTCTCTACTCGAAGAGGACCTGACAGCGAAGGCGTCGACTCTGGCCAAGCTGAATTCAGAGCTCGGGAGCACCCGAAGTGACTTCATCTTCCTGCTATTGTGGTCCAGAAGCAGACAGAGCCAGAACCCTGCTTCCCTGTTCGTGCCTCTGCTCCAACCAGAACCGACAACCTGATAAATCGGAAAAATTTGGACGACTTCTTGGGTCACCTACAAAGATTTTCCAGCTTGTTACGTTGACATCGGAGCTCTAGAGTGGCCGCTGCGACAGCAACATCAACTGTCTGTCCTCTGTTCCTGAGGGCGGGCTGAATCGACAACTTTCTATCATTTAGCTCCTAGTTCATTTTTCTCCCTCCCCGCTTGGCCGGCTGAGTGCCCCTCCCTATGTGGAGGTACACTTTGGTTGTAATCCACTTCCCCACCCCTATTCCAACCCCCTTGCAAAGGGCGTAGTGCATGTAACTTGAATTTTCAGGTTGAAGCTTCATCGGCGCGGTGTGCGGGTGAGCCCACGCTTCCTCGCTCGCCCTCGTCTCCGACCGGGATCGGTGTCTTCACACCGGTCAGGTGAGCTTCAGTTACCCCTTGCTGGTTTTATTCCTTTGCTGGTTTAGTATTGCTGCTAGTGCCGTCGGATGGTAAGGAGTGCCCGATCCTGAATTACTTATGTGTGAGTGACTACCGCCGGCAAGTTGTGAGTGAGCCATTACATCCCACGCCCTTGGCGTGCTGGCCGCCCCCAAAGGTGGGCATCCCAGGGCCCTTAGGGGTTCAACCTTAGGCTAGCCAACCCCTGGAGCAGTGAGGTCCCGTCCTGGACCCTCACCACCATCACCGGATTGCCTACGGGCACGAGAGTGCGCTTAGCGGGCGAGTCCGCTCGAGTAAAGTCACCGGTCCGTGCATTGCTTGCTTGCTAGGTCCAATGGATTTTTGGTCTCGTGACTATCACCCCCAAGGTGATGTCACATCAATTGGTATCAGAGCAAGTATTAGACTTGTCTCTACTAAGTCTTGTTCTAGGGCCATTGCATTTATCCCCCCGTTCATCATGGGCATTTCCTACTTAACCTACTCGCCACCCATGGACTTCATTCTAGATAATGATATTACCTTTGACAGATCTCGTTCTAGTGATTACCTTAGGTGGGAGGCTACCATAGAAAGGTACTTTGAAAAGACTTGGGTATATGGACCCGCGAGAGTCCGCAAGGTCAAGGGACGACTTCGGGGTCAAGCCAAGAGTAAGTGGGAACACATAGAGGGATTAAGAAGGGTTAGGAGGCAAGAGCACATTTCTTCATGGGATGATATGAAGAAGGAACTTAGAAAGATCTTCGCTCCCCGACATTCTCCTTCCTATCCGAGGAGCACTACCACTCCTCCATCCCCACCCGGCCAACTTGAGACCACCCTTAGGTCTCCACCACCACTCCCAACAAATCACCTCTCAACCATCATCACTACACTTTGCCACCAAGCCCTCTCCCTTAAGACCCAAACAAGCCTAGCCTCTACCTCTCCACCTATCCCCATGAGGGTCCCAGAACCCCAACCAAAACCCCCTTCCACAACCCTCAAAATCCAAACCAAATTGGCCCCCACTCCCACCCCTCCACAATCGGCCGATCCCAAGGGGAAGAGACCCCTAACCGACCCAATTTCCCCAATGACGGCCACCACCCCCCAACCCACAATCCCTCACCAAACCCATACCCTACAAGCCCCCTTGGTCCCCACCACTACCCCTCCATCGTCCCCTAAAAGGGATGCCCCTCCCAAAACCAATCAACCCAAGTCTATTCACCCAACCCACCTTCCACTCCCAACCCCAATCCTACCCCAACCTAGGCCTCCGCTACTTCCACTCCCAAACCCAACCCAAGTTCGACCTCGCTCACCATCCCGGGTGCACCATGCTCCAACCATCATCACTCCATCCCCAAAAGACCTTCCCATTCCCTTGAGAAAGGAGGTCACGCCCACTCACATAGAAGTAGTTGCTAGTCCGGACCCTCTCCCCACCCATGAGGAAACCCAAGTTCACACCAATGGTGAGGAAGAGCTTCAACCCTTTACCACTTCAAATTGTCCGAGTCTTCAAGAGCCACAAACCTTCACAAATGGCACCATAATCATAGATGGGCCCCTAGCTAGATGGCTAAATAAGAAACCAATTCACCCCATCACGTCCTATGTCTACCCTCTCATAGAGCTAAACCTCCCCATAATACTCTTCTCCACCTATCACACCACCATCCAATCATCCTACCAAGTGAAAATTTTAGGGGATCTTCTTAAGGGCCTAGCATGGCAAATCGAGTTCACTAACATGTTTACCCCTATGGCCAAACAACCTAGGAGCCTTGACCTCCTACACCTTTGTGTCGGGTCTATCATCTCAATATGCACCATTGGCTGCTACACTAGCGATCTCCTTCTATTCCTCCCCACACCCGATGAGCCCGACCTTATCCTCAAATTGGAGTCCCTCATATCGGGCAGAAAGCCAAACCCTCCTCTCATGGCCAACCCACCCACTAAGAACTTCGGCCCAATCATTTCATTAGAGGAGGATGATCCAACACCATATTGTGAGGACCTTGAGGATGTTGAGATGAACTTAGAGCTCCTTTCCCCCGGGTACACTTATGTTGATCCTTTTGACCCCTCCCAATGGGAACCCGGAAACCCATGTGATCCACCCACATCACTTATCACCCACTCCTTCCTACCCTCACCCACCATGTTGGGCCAAGCCCACCTCTCCCAAGTCCCGGGTGACACAAGGGTAGCTATGACCAAGGAAGATCTACACCTAAGGAACAAGGAGGTGCCTCTCCCCATGATGTCCACCTTCCTTGACCCCTTCGACCCTTTTGAATGGAAACTCCAATGCCAAAGCATACCCCAACACATAAAAGTCATTTTCGGGTTAGGAAAACATGTGACTTGGCATCTCGAACCACTTGGCATGATTCATAAGTCGGGTACATTCATTCATATCACCCACATGTCAAGTCGAAAACATGAGTGGTCCATATTCGGATGTAATGGTCCGCCTTCATTCATCATGAGTCTTAAGCATGTTAGGAGCATTCATGGATGCTCGGGTCCTCCGGCACTCATCACACCCACGCATGAGAGGGACACCTATGGATGCCCCGGCCCTCCCACACCCTTCAAAGTCTCCATGGCATCACTGCATGATTGGTCTAAGTATGGTTGTCCTGGCCCCCCTTTGCATATCATGCATCTCCCACTCACACCGCATCATAGTACTTGGCATGAGCATTTAAGCAAGCAACAAACAACGAGCGGTGAGAATTACAAGAAGTGGGCAAAACCTCGCGAACGTCACTTTGAATTTCATGATGGCAACTTGGCGATGGTGACTCTCGAGTGGCTCTACCCTAGGGTCACCTCCAACTTGAGGGCACGTGGACTTGGACCTTGCCTAGTTCTGAGTGGCCTTGGCAACCCAGCTTATGGGTTGGGCTTTCTAATGGGTTTTGGGATATACCCCACTTTTCACGTGGCAGATCAAGCACCCTCTAATGGCACCGCGGTGGAACCCAGTGAGCATCTTGAGCCTACCCCCACCTTTGTGAGTGACACCCTCGGAGAGCCTCCACATATCAGCTTGAGAGTCCGACGTGTGCACACGGAGGTAATACTAGGCAAGCAGGGTACCATCGCCAGCAATAGGGTGTGCCCGAGCCACCTTGAGAGGATGAAGAGGCGTCGCCCGGCTAAGGATGCGAGGTTGAGTTTGGAGGTTGTGGCTTGCCCGGAGCTGCATTGGAGGACCTCTCCCCTGGCGGACCCATACTCGACAGAGTCGAGTTCTTCGCACCCTGGGGGTATGATGGGGGCATCTCTCGCCCTTCACATTTTCCACAGCTTCGATTGCTCGCCAGCATAGCTCCATTGTGTCCATCATATTTTTCTGAGTCGAGTCATATAATATTCATATTTTATTTGAGTCATGTCATTGTAATTTTCCTTTTATTTGAGTCATGTACCTAGGTTAATGAGTCATCTACCTAGGTTAAGTGTCATTAGGTTGATTAAGTTGTATATTGGGCCCAATTCATTGGACTAGGCCCAAGGGCACCCCCCCTTCCCTTGGTTTACTGTCATTGTCCCAAAATCCAGGGACTTATCGTAAATTGTGGGATCCCTTTAAATAGGACCCCACTCTCTCCATTTTCAGTTAATGAAGAATGAAAATCTAATGTTTGAGTTCCAGAAATTATCTTTTTTTCTTGGAGAGAATAGAGTGGAGTGAGAAGCTCCAACCCCCTCTCTCTCTTCCCTCTCTCTCTCTCTCTAGGGGGCGCCCCTTTCTCTCTCCTTCCCCCCAATTTTGAATTTCTTCTCTCTCCTCCACCTCACCCTCCACCTCAGCCCTAGTTGGCCACCTCAACCCCTCCCCTTGTGCCACCTCACCCACCTTTTCACTTCCCTAGGTGCATTCATTACACCCACCCCAACACCCACCAAATCTTGCCACTCCCTAGGAGATCTTTGGCCATTCCAACACAATCTCCCACTCCCCAATACAATCTCTTCCCTTCCCAACACAATCTCCCTCTCCCCAACACAATCCACCCTAGTCCCCACACAATCTTACAGCTCCCTAGGCCAAATTTGAAATATTCCCTCTACTCTCTCCTCACACAAGCCCTAGACCACCCCAAATAGGGAAACCATCATCTCTCTTCCCCTCCCTCCTAGTCCCAAATTCGTAACTCACTCTCTCACCACCTGTAGACCACCTTCCTGCCCCCATTCTCCCCCTCCCTCACCTTGGTTAGCCCCCTTCCAGACCCCCTAACAGCCAAGGGTTACCTCCACACCCGTCCACCCTCTTTCCCCTCCCATTTACCCCATTCCCACCTCCCATCTTCAGCCTGCACTTCCCAGTTCGCAGGTAGCAGAGCACCAGCGACTTGTAGAGCCGACCACGACTTCATCCCGACATCCCTGAAGGTCCAAGTGGTACCGTTGGAAGCGTCTACCGGTCTTCTTTGCAACAGCAGCTATCCCGTCCCATTTGGAGCTTGCTGTTGCCTGGGGGAGTAGTTCTCCCCAGACTACGCGTCCACCTCCAGACTGTAGACCAGAGACTACTAGCAGAGGCTCCCACTACCAATAGCCAGAAGATCTGGAGGCGGGACTTGGCCGAGATCTCCCTCAACAAGTCACCTTCCATCTCCAAGAAGCGGCTCCTCGATCGACCTCCGAAGCAGCCTTTTCTCATTTTTCTCCCTCAGGTGTGCTAGTATGTCCACTCCTGCACTGGTCCGACACCTGAGCACTGTTTGGGCTGCTCAGGTCTACCCCGACATCTTCTGGCATCCCCGTTGGTCTCTACTTGAAGAGTACCCGACAAAAAAGCCGTTGACTCTGGCCAAGCCCGATTCAGAGCTCGGGAGCGCTCGGAGTGACTTCATCTTCCTGCTGTTGTGGTCCAGAAGCAGACAGAGCCAGAACCCTGCTTCCCTGTTCGTGCCTCTGCTCCAACCAGCACCGGCAACCTGATAAATCGACAAAATTTGGATGACTTCCCAGGTCACCTAAGAAGGTTTTCCAGCTGGTTTCGTTGACATCGGAGCTCTGGAGTGGCCGCTGCGACAGCAACATCAACCGTCTGTCCTCTGTTTCAGATGGCGGGCTGAATCGACAACTTTCTATCATGTAGCTCCTAGTTCATTTTTCTCCCTCCCCGCTTGGCCGGCAGAGTGCCTCTCCCTGCGTGGAGGTACACTTTGGTTGTAATCCACTTCCCCACCCCTAGTCCAACCCCCTTGCACGGGGCGTAGTGCATGTAACTTGAATTTTCAGGTTGAAGCTTCATCGGCGCGGCGTGCGGGTGAGCCCACGCTTCCTCGCTCGCCCTCGTCTCCGACCGAAATCGGTGTCTTCACACCGGTCAGATGAGCTTTAGTTACCCCTTTCTGGTTTTATTCCTTTGCTGGTTTAGTATTGCTACTAGTGCCGTCAGATGGTAAGGAGTGCCCGATCCCGAATTACTTATGTGTGAGTGACTACCGCCGGCAAGTTGTGAGTGAGCCATTACATCCCACGCCCTTGGCGTGCTGGCCGCCCCCAAAGGTGGGCATCCCAGGGCCCTTAGGGGTTCAACCTTAGGCTAGCCAACCCCCGGAGCAGCGAGGTCCCGTCCTGGACCCTCACCACCATCACCGGATTGCCTACGGGCACGAGAGTGCACTTAGCGGGCGAGTCCGCTCGAGTAAAGTCACCGGTCCGTGCATTGCTTGCTTGCTAGGTCCAAGGGATTTTTGGTCTCGTGACTATCACCCCCAAGCTGGTGTCACATCAAGATAGTTCGGACTTAAATAGCCCTTCCCTTATTTAGTTTATTACTGGTTGAGGTTTATTAATCCCGACCGCGGGAGGCGAGGATCACTCCGAAGACGAGTGAGTGATTAGAAGAGAGCCATAATTCAAAACCGATGTGACCATGCGTTAGGATAGGTTTCCCCGGCGCGGCCAAGCGTAGGTAAAGCGGTTTAATTCGACGCGGCCATAGCATATGCTAAACCGGCGCGGTGTCTTTGGGGCGCGCCAGATTACGGCGCGTCGGGAACGGGCCAAGCAAACAAGTGGAGTTATGAGTCTAATGTTAATCCGGCGAGGGGGGGTACCGCGCCGTATTAGGGCGCGTCGGATTAAGACCACGCCGATTTAGACAATTTTTGAGGGTTTTTGAAACTATTTTGATTTATTAAGATGTTATTGAGTGTTTTGAAGTTAATTAGGTTGATTGCCTGGTGAATCAGAGTCCAGGGCTCTTCTGGAGCAAAGTTATGAGCCAGTTCGAGGTTCATACTCGAGCACGACAGTTTATTACCCGAGAACTTATGCTTTATTAAGACCAATTCACTGGAGGTAACTTTATTAATTAAGAAACCTGACAGAATTTTGGTAGCATCTCCCCTGTCAGTGAAAGGTTGCAGGGGAGAAACGGGGTCATACTCACATATGGAGTAAGCCCCTAAGCAGCCGGTCGGCACAATGGCAGCCAGCAGATCCCAATCGGACAGGAAATCCTGAGGACTAGCCTGCAAGGGGCGCCATGGCTCCGTGGGTTGAAACGAACGGACAAGGCGACTAATGAGGGAGGTGAGGTCCCCGAGGACTAGCCTACAAGGGGCACACGACCCATAGTCGGCACCATATCCGAAAGAGGGACGACGGTCGGGGAAGGGAGCCCCGAGGACTAGCCTACGAGGGGCACACATCCCTTAGTCACCACAAAATCCCAGAGGACTGTGGATTCGAATTGTCAAGCTGATGCCCATGTTGATATTCATCCTATGGCCCATAGGGGATATCCATCACTCACAGACGGAACCCCTTTGGCCAGTCAACGATTCTATGAAACAGTGGGGGATGTCCCGCCTCCCCAGATTACTGGGACAGAGTCATCGAACTGAGATAATCCAATGACCGTAAACCACCAACCGGAGGAAAGGAGATATTTGGTATGTGATGCATTTAGTTCGTTGGCAGGCTGCCATTCACAGAATTAGTGTGTTAATGCTCGCGAGGTTAGACTAACATTCATGGAGGAAGGGGTGATTATCAGTCACAGAGAGGGGTAGCTAGCATGTAGATAGGATGATTTAACTACATACACATATGCTCGAGTAACTGGCATGCAGCAGTCACAGAACTGGCCCTGGTGTTCTGGAGGTGACCCCCACCTTCTCTGAGCAATAGAACGATGCAAAGGGAAAAGGAAATGGAGATCGGACCTTGAAACAGAGTGGGAAGAGATACGTGCACAGGCACACCTCTATCCACGAAGTATGCAGGAACCATCGAGTAAGACACGGCCACGGTGTCGATGTGAAGGACCTGGGGAGGGGTCATCTCTGTAGTCCATGGTGTCCCAGGGCATATTCAGAGTCGGAGGAACCAGATTCGGAAACCACGCGCAGGAGGAAATAGATAGATACATCAACTGAGATAGAAGTGGAAGAAAGAGACACGGCATCGAGCATTTAATCCACCAGCACATTCATATATATACCATCATCCCGTGAACGGGGGGGCTAACACATATATTACAAATCTGGCACCGGCATCATGGCACGATCACCGTTTACTAATTGCAGAGAGGTTTACAGAGGAAGGACAAATCAAAGAGATGACGAGGAGGGGGGGGGGAGAGATTGGCTCATATCATCACCATCCCCCCCCCCTCTCTCTTACATTCGATCAAAAGGGAACAAATCGGTAAGATGGCCGGGAGAAAGCAGACGACCCACCTATGGTCAGAACAGAGTATCGGGATCCCCTTTTTCTTCTCCGGCTCCGGGGGGCTTCAGGCCGAGCAAAGGAGGACGGCGGCGAGGAGACGCTTAGTGGGAACCCTGCTTCTCCCCTAAGGAAACCCTCTCTCCTTTGAACTTGACTGGCTCTCCGGCTCCCTCCCTCTCTCGAGCAATAGCCAGTGGTCTCCCTCTTAATTTGCCTCTCTCTTCTATTCTTTTAGTCGAACCAAGGGTTCATTATATAGGGAAGCCTAATCCGACGTGGGCAATAGCGCACCGGATAAGGGATCTTCCATGGTTTTGGGCGCGTCGAATTTGAGGGTGCCGAATAAGGGGGCCTCCAAGCTTTTTGGCACGCCGGAATTGAGGGCGCCGGATAAGAGGGTGCGTCGGTGAAAGGGGCGCCGTATTAACTCCTTCCCCTTGACACGGGCTAGCCAATGAGTCCGGGGATGGTCCCGGGAGCCACCGTAACCATTCATCTCTCCGCAGTCCTTCAAAACCTTGACGGGAAGCCTTGACGAAGCTCTCGAGACGACGTATGACCCCTCTCGGAACTTCGAGTATCTTTGGTTTGAATACGCGGGTTTTCCACTGACACGGCTTTCGGCACTATGCTTCGTGCTGCTGGCTTGCCCTGGCTTGTGTTCAAAGCTTCTCTGCGGGTGGAGTAACACCCGGGATACTTCCGCCCTGGCCGGGCGATCATTCGGCCACTAACGGATCCAACTTGGCGAGAAGCCATACCCGTGCCAGGTAATCGGGATCTTCCACCGACAGAGCCCTCGGTCCTCCATTCCGAAAAGCCAAGGACATTCTTTCATCTCAAGAGAGTCTTTCATAAGGTGACGGACCACCGGGTAGACCGTTGTCCTTGGTCGGACAGCGGGTGTAGTGTATGCGGCATGACGGAGTCGATACCGGTTCATTGGGCAGGCTTGGTCGCACTGCCGGTTGGTTGTGAATTCATCTCGATTCTCCTGAGGTGAAGTCCCCGGTGTTCAAATAGGGTGACCTGAGGCTCTGGCAGCTTGAGAGGGCTTCAGTATGCTGATATTGATCAGCTTCCGTGCTTCGGTGGGTTGTGTCATTCGTCTTTGAGGCTTGATTGCCGTTAGTCATATTTTGAGTGCCAACAGGGTCCGGGTGACCCCGTGTGTTCCGAGCTTTCCTGTTTCGCTCAATCGAGTCACCTTGTATCGGTATGAGTGTGGAGGGCTATTCTCGCACAGCATTGGCTTCTTCGGAAAGTGGTTTCCGTGTGGGCCATGCGTATGGCCTATGAACTGTATATTCAGTGACTCGGCCTGGGGCTGGGGGTTTCTCGAGCTTTCCCCTAGGAAAGGGAAATAACTCGGTGGTTGTGAGCCGCCATAAAGATTATTCGATCGAGGTTTCTGACCCTAGGGGTAGGGCAGATTAACTGCATTATGCCGTGTTGTACGACAGTCTTGACTCGAGTCTCGTGACTCAAGTGTTGTGTCCCTGTGGTTTTGATGATGACAACCACTGATGATGTCAACCATTATGTCTCATCATGAGTCCGAGTGTCAATGTGGTATTGATGAGGTCTTAGGTTTAGATGAGATCTTACGTGTTATTGTTGTATAGGCCTTGATGCATTTGTTCATGATCTCATTATATATAAGGCTTTGATGCATTTATTAATGATCTCATTATATATATAGAAGTATGTATTCTGTCAGAACAGGTTCTGAAGATAATTCAAAAATTCATGAAGAAAGTGTCGAAACTAAAAGTCGACTCTAGTTGATATCAGGGTGAGAAGCTACTGAGACAGAACTGGTTTCAAAAAGTGTCGACTCTGGAAGTTGACTCCCGCTAAAGAAGTTTGCCCGACAAGTCGATGCAGAATTGGTCTTGCGCCTACTAAGGTCAATGCATTTGAAAAGTCTCATGTTCATCAGGTCGAAGCGATAGCTAGTGGACACGATGCATGAACGTATTGAGCAGGATGTATAAAGAAACAAGTCGATACACCTGAAGGAAGAAGTTGATCAGGTCGTTGCAACAAGTTCTTCATACTGGTCAGGTCGATGCATCTGGCATCCCCACTTTGATCAGGTTGACGCAGTTGAACAGGGCTTGGTGACATCAGGTTGATGCACTTAAGCAAGTTAAGAACGAAAAGTCGATGCAATCACAACTTCAGAAGAAAGTTTGTAGAGCTGCACTGCTGAAATCAAAGAGATGCCTCTACACATCAATATTCCACATGAAGGACCGACACTTCAGAGTGTGGAGTCCGTTAGATTGGTTGATGCACCCAGTAGATGTATCAACGCAACAGGATGCTACACAAAGATTCAAGCACGATGCTGAAGCCTCTTGCCCCGACACTAAGAAGGTCAACTGTCAGAGTACATATGAAGTCTACGCATCAAGATGATGCACCGACGCATCAAGGCAGGGCGTGAACCTTCAAGAGCAACCACGTCAACGCATCAGGGTGATGCACTGAAGCACCAGTCAAGGTTCAAAATCTAAAAGGCAGCAACGTCGAAACATCATGATCATGCATCGATGCATCAAGCCACAAGCCATGTTTAAGGTCAAAGCCAAGATCCAATGCTCCGACATCTCAGAGATCAACACAAATGACTGTACTTTAATGCCTCGACCTATCAGTCATGTGCTGTGCTCCATATCATTTGTCCGCATGGAACGATTATCTTCTGACTTATTTGGATTGGTTAAAGTCTCATTCGACCAAATAAGGGCTAAGTGTGATATTTGAGAATAAGTGAAGGGCAAATAAGGAAGATTTGATCTGAAAAGAAGAATATGCTCCAGCACGTGATCACTTAATGAATGAATGCGTGATGACCATACAGTGAGAGACTTGGCGTAAAAATCTTCAACACACGTGGCTGCTCTCTAGAAATTCTGATTGCTATCAGAATATTCTCATCGCCACCTGGACCAATGATTTATTTCTGCTGTGGATTAACTTCTTTCTGAAAAAAGGTGAATTTCTCTCTATATATCTCAACCGTTCCGATCAAAGGAAAAAGGCTGAAGTTGCTGTCGTGTTGCTATTGCAAATTCAGAAAGAGAAAGAGGGAGGCCATCAAAGAGGAAGGGAGTTTATCGGAGAAAAGAAAGAGTGATCTCGGGAGTGAAGGAGAAGAAGAAAAGAGAAAGAGGAAGAAAGGAATCTGAGAGAGCATCGTGAGAAGAAGAAGAAGAATAGCAGCCAAAGAAATTTGAAGATCTAAAGCCGTCATTAGTTTGTGGATCAAATCCAGAACTAAATTGCTCCTTGGAGCTACATTTTGTTGTTTTTCTCTTTGTGTTTTTCATTTGTTGTTTTCCATTTCATTAGTGTTCTTCTGATACCCTGTTCAGGGATCGGCTGGGTCATTCATTCTGAGTGCTCTCAGAAGAAGGGAGAGTTGTTCTCTAGGGTTCCCTCTGTGCTATCAGGGGAAGGGAGACTTGGGTCTCCGGTTGTGAGTGACTTGGTGTTACTCACAGGTTCCCTCTGAGGATTTAGAGGAAGGGAGGTTGTTCCTCCGGTCTCTACTTGAAGTAGAGGAGTTCTGGTCTTGTGGGTTGCAAGATCAGGTCAGAGGGATTTGTCTCCCTCGGTCGCAAGCTGTTTGGCAGTAGTTGTTGCAGACTGAGTCTACGTCTTGCATTAAGCAAGGGAAGCCTCACTCGGATTAGAGTGAGGGGTGGATGTAGGTCTATGGGTAGCAGACCGAACCACCTAAAAAATCACTGTCTACCGTGGTTTGGCTTGTGCATTCACTCCTTATCTTCTACCTCCCATTCGCAAGTTAGTGTATGAGCTGATACTATATTGCATTTCCCGTACACTAAGTGTTCGAGACTATTTCTGAATGAACCGCTGGATGATCTAGTCAGTTTTGTTCTGGTATATCAAAAGATGTGGTCTCACATCTTGCGTGAGGAGAGTTTCTGGACTCAACCCTCCGCCCAGTACTAGTGTGAATCGCATTGATGAATGGCATTCGAATTTAGCTCAACATATGATCAACTTAGCCATCATCTGTTAAGTGCTTCATAGTTTTTTGTATTAGTATATACTATTACCTATCTCTGAGTTAAGTATGTAGAGTTAGAGTATTTGCTTAGTGGTTGAGATGCATATTCATTGTGAGCTGCTGAGTAATTGATATTAATACTAATCAAGCATCATCGTTGAATTGGATTCTAACGTGTGACTATGTTTAAATGATCAATTGCCTTGTGGATTTTTGCTTGATAGAACTACTATGTACATGTGTGTGACAGCCATGGATTCAATTGACTAAGCAAGGTCATTATTGCAAATGAATCTCTAGTGTTGCTTTAATCTATTTTTGTTGAGTGCAATATTTCCAACATTGGTTGCATGCACTATTGTCATTCCAGCTCAGCTTGATTCGAAGTGATTGATGTGTTAAATTGAGTATAATTTTTATAAGGGATCTATTCAACCCCCCTTCTAGATCCTAGCTGCGCACCTATCAATTGGTATTACAGCGGGTTCTCTGGTTGATCAGATCCAGTGATCTGCAGAAAAGATCCTGCTTCTTTGCACTACCAGAAAAAAGCTGGAATTTCAGACGGAAATTTGTGACGGAATATTTTCCGTCACAAATTTCAGACGGAATTTGTGACGGATACATTAAACTGTCACAAATTTGTAACCAAGAATTTGTGACGGCCATGTCCGTCCGTCACAAATGTATCTTCTCACGGATTTTCAGACGGAAATTAGTCTGTCACAAAATTTATTGCGCCCCAAATCCGTCGCAAAGGCCTATTTGCGACGGATTTGGGCGCAAAAAATTTGTGACTGATTAATTTCCGTCTTAAAATCAGTGAGAAGACACATTTGTGACGGATTGTCAGACGGATTTCAGACGGACGTGGCCGTCACAAATTCTTGGTTACAAATTTGTGACAGTTTAATGTATCCGTCACAAATGCCGTCTGAAATTTGTGACGGAAAATATTCCGTCACAAATTTCCGTCTGAAATTCGGTGTGTACTTGCATATTTCAGACGGGATTTCCGACGGAAAAAAATCCGTCACAAATTTCAGACGGAAATTTCCGTCACAAATTTCCGTCTGTAATCCCGCTTTTTCTGGTAGTGTTGGTGCTGTGTCAGTTTAAGTTTAGCTCGATGTAGTGTCCACCGATTTTTGATGGTTCTAATTTTGATTTATGGTTTCACAGCTGTTGACACCCGTTTTTTACCGATAAGTTGAGTCGTTTCTCTTACTCCCATTTCTTGATGCCTCGAGTTGTCCATCACTCGTCGGGGCTATTTTCAGGCGTGCTTTGGGCCAGTTTTATGGGTTACCTCCCTCCTTGGTTAGGTCCGAGTTGATTCATAGCTTAATGGGCCTTGGTTTTGGTTGATTGGGCTTTTCTATGAGTTTCAATACCCAAATGCATGTACGGTTCATCCCTGGCCGCTCAATCCGTGTGCGGTTGACTGTGGACCGTCCCTCTATTTTGGAACATTTTGGTTAATTTTCTAAATTTCCACTGACAAGCCTTTATGCGGTCCTATTCTGGCCGTTCAACTTGATGGACGGACTGATGGTGACCGCTCATCTCTCAGAGTCCTGCGCTTGATGGTTTTCTCAGATAATTATCCAATTAATCTATTTATCACCGACAAGGCTAGAATGGTTTGTCTTTGGCGGCTCTACCTTTGGACGGTCTCATTGGAGCCGTTCATCTCTGAGAGTCCAACGGTGAAGGTTTCGGTCAGTTCAACAGATAATTTGGATTATCGATGATTTATTTTGAATTTCCACTGACAGGGTTGGACGGCCAAGACATGACCACCCATCCAGTTGAGCGGTCTATCGTAAGACTGTTCATCCCTTCGATTGCTGAATTTCAACAGATTTTATCCCTTTTATCCGTGGTTTTATCCCCAACTTCTCCCATCATTTTCTCTGCGGATAATAAACCATTTTGAGTGCCGTTTCGACTGGATAAAAGATAATCTATTTATCTATGATTTTCCTTTGATTATCTCGACCTAAAAATACCTCTAAACCCTAATTTCGAGCTAGGACTTTAGGTGCTCTATAAATAGACCCTAAAGGCCGGGTTGGAAAAGGGGGGAGATTTTTTGGTCGACAGCAAAGCCCTGCCGCATTCTTGAGCGACCTAGCACCAAGAAGGGAGGCTTTCCACGTCCATACAAGCCTCCGGTTCAGGGAGTAGTCCAGTTTTTGAGTCTTTTGTGTTTGGATAGGTTTCGTCACCTCTTTCATTGCATGCACTATTCTTCTCACTTTCTCCCCACGTTCTTCTTCATCTTCATTGCCATGCTCACACCCACCCACGTTTTTTGACACCCTAGGGGTTTAAAATCCCCCAGGTATCCCCCTTTCCACTTATTAATGTTCACTCCTTATTATTTTGACATCTACTACATTGTCCAGTTCTAATCTAGGTTTTCTCTTTGTATTTTTACGTTGTTTTGCAGGTCAGCAATCCCTAGCACGAGGCCCTTCCCCTCTGGCCGGCTGGAGAGGGTGGAGGTTGGACCCCTTTGCGACTTCTCGCGTGGTGGTCTTGAGCGGTTCTCTTCTAGCCGTTCGAGGAGACGTGCGGTGCAACCTGGACCGTCCATCTTCTTCCTGCGATCGTGACAAAGCCGTTAAACTGCCAGGAGTGCTTCATCTCGCATCTTCTGCAGCGTCCTTAGGCGGTCTGTCGGGAGACCGTGCATCCTGTAGGTGGTTCTTCAGGAGCCGTCCATCTTCCCAGCGCTGCAGACAAGGCGAGTGTCTCTCCCTCTTTCCAAGGCACGGCGTGTTCATCACGTTCGGCACTTTGGTGGCGATCACAGGTTTTTGTTTCCTCCCTTTCCTTCTGTCTTCATTTATTTCTCATGTCGGAGGTGGTAGGATAGACATAGAGAAGACATTAGAAGGAACGGACGGGAGGAGAAAACATATCTACACCCCTATTTTTTGGCGATCACGGTGGGACACCTAGTGCTCGTCGTGTTAGTGATTTCTCTTTCTTTCGTTGTGCTAGTCCTCTGCTTGAAGTGATTTCAGGTTGGGTGCATTTTTTGCCTCCTGGAACGTGAACGGTTCTCCCACAGCCGTTCATCTCTTGTGTGGCTGCACGTCCACCGTCCCTCCCATGGGAACAACGCCAGTTCTCCTGCGAGCGTCCTGTTATAGACGGCCTCCAATAGACCGTTCATACTGCTAAACGGCCTGTTCTTGGCCATCCATCTTTCTGGCACAGGTACATTTCTAGTTGTTCTAGTTGCAGGTACACGGTGGCTAGAGATCCGTTCCAAAACTTATGCGGATGTCCACAGACCGCTCTTCCTAGTACGTTCCTCATCTCTGCCATCCTTCATTTCAAGTATTCTGTGATTTTCTTCTTACAGTTATTCTGCCGTTCTATTGCTCCCTGGATTAGACGGTCCACCCCAGACCGTCTATCTTGTTGTGCTGTCTCCCACAGACCGTCCTTCTGGTGCCACAGTGCACCCTAGGTTGCTTTGATTGCCATATCTATATTGTCTTTGTTCTCCTTGGTGCTGATTATTGATCTCCCACAGCTCTTATATCATTGTTGCATACTTGTTTTCATTTCTTACATGTTTATTTTGGTCATTGCTTGCTAGTTTCTAGGCTAGATTTTGCATGCACTCCGGTGCACATAGGACTCATGCATTTCATTCACATCTAGGTGCATTCCTACCGAGGTAGGGTTTCTTCTCGTCTCCATATTCCTTGGAGGTGACTAGGGGACCTTGCCGAGGACCTCCGTAAGCCCCCGTGAGCCGTGGATTTCCACACGGACGCCGGGCAGGTTGTACCATACCACCCCTTAGTCTAGGGTCTGCATTCATGCGAGAGAGAGTCCTTTAGAGTCTACCAGTCCTCCATTCTCACCCTGTTTAGGTACCTTGTGGTTGAGCGAATTCACATTTTGATTAATCCACTAAGGTCCTAAAAGGGAACTTATAAAAATCCTCGCGCATCATTTGGATTTTGTTTGGATAATTAGTTGATCCTTTTCTCATCTCTCTCCTCCATTGTATGTTGCATAGTGTCATCATTTGCATCTTTTTTGTCAGATTAGGCTCATTAGGTCTAGCTCATCTTCGTGTCTCCATTTAGCTTCATTTGTCTTAGGTTCATTCCTCTCCTTGTATTCATTTAAAATCCACTGTATAAAGTCTCCACTTTCCCCATGGAGCACTTCTCCCCTATACCTTATTCCTGCACCCCTCCATCTTCTTACCCCCGTGTGGATTCCTCATCTCATGCGGGCCCATCTCCTTATTCCTCCATTGGACCCTATTCTTTAAACATGCCTTCTTATCCCGCCCATGCTGCTGCTAGTCCAATCAATCGTCATTCCCACATTCACAATTCCTCCAGGCCCATGTGATGGGAATCGACGCCGAGCATGTACATTTACTTTTGCATTTATGTCCTTTTGCTTATTTGTATATCCATGGGAAAGTATATGCGCAATTGTACGGCTTTATAAGCCAATGCATCATTCCCACGGATTGTGTGGATTTCTATGTAATTTGTCAGTAGGACCAGCAAGGGGGCCCTCAGCCCTCTCCCATTGGTCCATGTCACCTTGTGGGCCTGGTCAACCTGCCTAGGTGGACATCTAGAAGGGTGGGCTGGTCATATGGTCACATGGGGTTAAAGGGGTCAACATTCCAATAGGTTGGCCACCTACCCCATTCAACCTCCCATATAGTCAATAGGCCGCCCCCTTCCCCTATTATTTAATTTTATTTTTATGTGTTGTTCAAACCACATCCCAGCCCTTCAATCCACCATGATCCAAGGGTTCACAATAGATTTGATACCTAGCATATAAAAGTGTGTATTTTCATGAGAAAATCAATGAAAATTTCAGAAAATTTGTTTGGAAAGCAAGAAGCTTGCGCCCCCCTCCTCTCTCCTTGTGTTCTTCCCTCACCCCCTCTGTAATTCTAGAGTGTATCAATCTTCTATCTCCCCCTCTCAACCTCTGATCTTCACCGGTGCCGCCGCCGCCGCCGTTCGTGCCGCCTTCGAGCCGCCGCGAAGCCATCTTCGGTATTCTGTCCTGCTGGACAGAGGTGTCTTCCCGAACATTCTGCTACCAGCCACGGCCTCTTCGTAGTCTGCACTTTTTATGGTGTGTTCCTATCTTCCACCCCATCATCCACAAAAAGATTCAGGTCCAAATTTTTTCGTTTAGTATTTTTCCATTTTCATGCATCTTTCATTCCCAGATCTATTTTGTCTCTGTCTACAGTGACAGCAGCCCTGTGTTTCTCATCTCCGACCCTCTTTTTGATTTTACAAACCCTCCCAATTTGACTGGGAGTTCTTTCCATCATCCCTTACATCCACCATTTTTCTTGATTTTTGATTCGCCCTCTATCAATTTTTCAAAATTCGTGTTCTATCTCTGCTACAGTGTTTTCAGCCAAGTTCCAGATCCGACCACCCTCCACTTCAAAAATCATAACAAATCACCACCACCTCCAAACCCTTCATAAAAAATAGTCCCAGTTTACTATCTTAATTTCATACAACTTTTCTGAAGACCATAACTTCATATTCGGATGTTCACATATCGGTCAAAGGTAGTTCTCAGAAAAGTTCTCTACAGATCTGAGAGTCCTATCACTATACAATAGCAACTCAACAATTCATTAAAGCCCATATCCGTGCAGATTCAGGACAGATCTTCAGGCCTAGATTGAAGGATTTGAAGTTAGCTTTCCAACGGCGCCAGTCTCGTGTCGATCCAACATCAGGGCTGATCGCAACGCCCGTTCTCGCCGGGACGCGCGCTGAAAACCAGAAGTTACAGATCCGTGGCCGGTTATTCCGACCGGTGCCGATCGGAGCCGCCGGGCCTCCGGCCGGCGAACCAGCGCGCCTCCACTCCAGGGAGCGCTCATCCAAGCATCCACCACCACAGCGGTGCCACCGGGTTCCACACAGCCCCTCCGGACAGCACGTGGGTCCCACAGTCACAAGTGTGGGTGCTGCTGAAGAGACGCGAGAAGCCGCCCGTCAACCAGAATTCGGTCCTCCCGGGCCCGTTCGTGTAGCCCTTTACCTCCCTGCGTGGAGTGGGCAGTAATTCATTTGCTGTAATATGGTGTATTAATTGTCCTGGGAGTACGAGTTTCGGCCGGGTCCGTCTTCCCCACGCCGAGCGCGTGGAGGTATCATTTTCGCTCCCTTCTCGGCATTTTGCTTACTTCATATATATTTGTTTATGCCGCTGCTAAAGAGCATGTGTAGGGATATCTAGCTCGCTTTATCTGTTCATTACCGCTGCTGCGAGAGAGTGCGAGACCGTCCCGTGACCCGATCCGGGCACACGAGAGAGCCGATAACCCTAGCTCATTGCCGGTTTCTCAACCGCGCACGTCCGACGCTTCCCTCGTTAAGGGACAATCGCGAGCTTGTCATGTCCATGGTCCATCCCGCATCAATTTGGTATCAGAGAGAGTTTGAGTCTAGGGTGTCAAAAAGAAAAAAAAAGTGTGTCATTTACGTCTAGACATTAGTCATTGTCTAAGTCGTGTTTAGAGTCATCATTATTTTTAAAACAAAAAAAAGTGTGTCTTTTTACATTGCATCCCTTTACTCGGTATATCAAAAGGTGATGTCCGAACGTTAGGCTACGCCTATCGGGAAGGCCGCACACTTGCGCGAGTGATCTTCGGATCGGTTATCTCCGCCACGTGCCGAGTTTTGGTTATGCCTAGGTGCATCATCTTGTAGTGTGCATTTGCATTAGTCTGTGTCTCCTACCCCGTGTCTTGCATGCCCACTCATCGAGGTACTCAGTACTCACCCCCACCCCCACCTATGGCGGATCCCCGAGCCGCTAGTCTCGATGCGTCAGCTGTGGCCGAAATATTCCAAAATCTTATGGGACAAGTGCAAGGATTGCATACGTGTCTTGATGGGTTAGATACGCAACTGGGTGATTTAAGTACCCGAATGGATAGGATGGAAGGAGCGAGTACCCGAGTGAATGGTCTAGGCACCCGCCTAGAAGAGAGGATGAAAGCCGTAGAGGATAGGGCCGCTGGGTCGAACCAGTCCGTTCAAGGATTGGTCGGGAGAGTTGCCGCACAAGAGAGAGGTCCAGCCGAGGCACCACCGATTGCCCCAGTCCAGGCACCCGTCCCACCTACACAAGGTCAACCGGAGCCGGGTCAACCACCCGCGACTCCAAGGGTCCAAGGAGTAGCCAATAGGAGGCACGAAGTCCCCGAGGTGCATGACTATGAGTCCGAGAATGAGCATCGGGGATATGGTCGTGATCGTCATCTTGTACGGCGTACCCACGACCAAGATATGGATGAACGGGCCCTTCGGACCGTTCGGGCCGACCCTCCCACCTTTGACGGGTCCTTAGACCCAAAGGTCTATCTTGATTGGGAGGCTGGCATGGATCGATATTTTGAGTGGTTCGAGATGTCGGACCAAAGGAAGGTCAAGTTTGCCAGGATGAAACTTTTGGGCCAAGCCCAAACATATTGGAGGAACATGGAGAACCTATTGTTTCATTGTCAAGAACCCCCGATCGATACATGGACCGATATGAGGGAGAAGCTTAGGAAGAAGTACCTCCCTACCTCCTACCGCCAGTGTCTTATAGAGAGGTGGCAAAGTCTCACCCAAGGAGATCGGTCAGTCTATGATTACATCACCGAATTTGATGAATACTACTTGTGATGTGATGCCACGGAGGAGGATTCCCTTACCGTCTCCCGGTTTCGGCGTGGTCTACGCCCGCACCTACGGTATGAGCTTCTCCGCCGCAAGGTGGACAAGTTGGAGGATGCATATCAAGTTGCTCTCGAGATGGAGCAATTCGAGGGAGAGTTCGAGTCTATTCCTCGGTGGAGTCCCGCTCCTCCCCGTAGTGATTCCCGTGGCTCCTTAGGTTCATACCCGAGGGGACCCATGGCTCGTCCTCAGGAGCCCGCCCGTCAGGAGCACTTCGCTCCTAGACCTCGACCTCCCCCACCACGGGATCTACCTCCACTCCATCCACTGGCACCCGTTGCCCGTCCCCCAGCACACATGGCCTGTCCCCTGGCCCCGACACTTCCCCCGATGTTGCCCACGGCGCCTACACCTCCACCCTTGTTACCTACGCCCCCTACCCATCGGGAGGATCAGGGTAAGGCCCCTCTTATCGGAGAGAGTAGTAGGTCGCGAGTGCAATGTTTCCACTGTCACGGGTTTGGCCACATTGCCAATGAATGCCCCGCCCGTGCAACCCTAGCCCTAAGGCTTGGAGATACCTTACCTCCTGAGCTTGAGTGTGTCGATTATGAGGCCGACCAAGCACTAGCCGATGAGTACTATGCCTTGGGGGGAGAGCTGGGCGACTCACCCGTCGCCCAGGATGCCGCCACTTAGTGGGCTTGATGTCACCACCTTAGTCTAGGGTCATATATGAGTCGATGTGTTTTCCTTGTGTGGTTTGTTTTGTGTGGTTTGTTTGCATGGTTTGTGTGTCGTTTATTTTTCTGTATGTGTCTTGTGCAAGCTCGTTGTCGTTCTCTTATGAGTAAGAGGCGAGTGGACTCATTCGATGAGTATGGGATCGGTTCTATATCTACACCCGGATCTAGTCACCTACAGGGACTCAGTGGTGATTCCTAGTGAGTCTTCGAGCCGCCACCTCCCCCTTTGAGAGTGCCCCACCCGGAGTGTCCACCACTAGCCCATGGCAGCTTGCGCATATCGAGTATATATGGAATGAGCAGGTGACGATCACTTGGAGTGGAGCGTACCCGCGTTACTTGGCACGGTGACGGATCCGCCGGAATACTCGAGCATCCCTACCCCTACTCGATGGGGTCGAGTTCCTCCCACCCGGGGAGAGTTGATGGGAATCGACGCCGAGCATGTACATTTACTTTTGCATTTATGTCCTTTTGCTTATTTGTATATCCATGGGAAAGTATATGCGTAATTGTACGGCTTTATAAGCCAATGCGTCATTCCCATGGATTGTGTGGGTTTCTATGTAATTTGTCAGTAGGACCAGCAAGGGGGCCCTCAGCCCTCTCCCATTGGTCCATGTCACCTTGTGGGCTTGGTCAACCTACCTAGGTGGACATCTAGAAGGGTGGGCTGGTCATATGGTCACATGGGGTTAAAGGGGTCAACATTCCAATAGGTTGGCCACCTACCCCATTCAACCTCCCATATAGTCAATAGGCCGCCCCCTTCCCCTATTATTTAATTTTATTTTTATGTGTTGTTCAAACCACATCCTAGCCCTTCAATCTACCATGATACAAGGGTTCACAATAGATTTGATACCTAGCATATAAAAGTGTGTATTTTCATGAGAAAATCAATGAAAATTTCAAAAAAATTGTTTGGAAAGTAAGAAGCTTGCGCCCCCCTCCTCTCTCCTTGTGTTCTTCCCTCACCCCCTCTGTAATTCTAGAGTGTATCAATCTTCTATCTCCCCCTCTCAACCTCTGATCTTCACCGGTGCCGCCGCCGCCGCCGTTCGTGCCGCCTTCGAGCCGCCGCGAAGCCGTCTTCGATATTCTGTCCTACTAGACAGAGGTGTCTTCCCGAAAATTATGCTACCCGACACAGCCTCTTCGTGGTCTGCACTTTTTATGGTGTGTTCCTATCTTCCCCCTCATCACCCACAAAAAGATTCAGGTTCAAATTCCCTCGTTTAGTATTTTTCCATTTTTGTGCATCTTTCATTCTCAGATCTGTTTTGTCTCTGTCTACAATGATAGGGGCCCTGTGTTTCTCACCTCCGGCCCTCTTTTTGATTTTTCCAAACCCTCCCAATTTCACTGGGAGTTCTGTCCATCATCTTATACATCCACAATTTTTCTTGATTTTTGATCCGCCCTCTATCCATTTTTCAAAATTCATGTTCTATCTCTGATACAGTGTTTTCAGCCAAGTTCCAGATCCGACCACCCTCCACTTCAAAAATCAGAACAAATCACCACCACCTCCAAACCCTTCATAAAAAATAGTCCCGATTTCCTATCTTGATTTCCTACAACTTTTCTGAATACCATAACTTCAGACTCGGACGTTCACATATCAGTCAAAGGTAGTTATCAGAAAAGTTCTCTGCAGATCTGAGAGTCCTGTCACTGTACAACAGCAACTCAACAATTCATTAAAGCCTAGATCCGTGCAGATCCAGGCAAGATCTTTAGGCCTATATTGAATGATTTGAAGTTAGCTTTCCAACGGCGCCAGTCTCGTGTCGATCTGACATCGGGGCTGATCGCAGCGCCCGTTCGCGCCGGGACGAGCGCTGAAAACCAGAAGTTACAGATCCGTGGCCGGTTATTCCGACTGGTGCCGATCGGAGCCGCCCGGCCTCCGGCCGGCGAACCAGCGCGCCTCCACTCCAGGGAGCGCTCATCCAGGCATCCACCACCACAGCGGTGCCACCGGGTCCCACACGGCCCCTCCGGACAACACGTGGGCCCCACAGTCACAAGTTTGGGTGCTGCCGAAGAGACGCGAGAAGCGGCCCGTCAACCCGAATTCGGTCCTCCCGGGCCCGTTTGTGTAGCCCTTTACCTCCCTACGTGGAGTGGACAGTAATTCATTTGCTGTAATATGGTGTATTAATTGTCCCGGGAGTACAAGTTTCGGCCCGGTCCGTCTTCCCCACGCCGAGCGCGTGGAGGTATCATTTTCGCTCCCTTCTCGATATTTTGCTTACTTCATATATATTTGTTTATGCTGCTGCTAGAGAGCATGTGTAGGGATATCTAGCTCACTTTATCTGTTCATTACCGCTGCTGCGAGAGAGTGCGAGGGCGTCCCGTGACCCGATCCGGGCACACGAGAGAGCCGATCACCCTAGCTCATTGCCGGTTTCTCAACCGCGCACGTCCGACGCTTCCCTCGTTAAGGGATAATCGCGAGCTAGTCGTGTCCGTGGTCCGTCCCGCATCACCATGCATTCCTCCATTCCTGGAATGAGCTTTCCTTCTTCTCGGGTTGGATCCCCTTATCCGGCCCATCATCATTTTCCTGGTTTAAATTCACCATCTCTTGCCCAGGCTTGCTCGTATCCTTCTCGGATTCTTCCTGCCGAGGAGATGATCATTCAGGCCCAACGCCAGCTTCATGAATTGCAACGTCGAATCAATCCTCAAACTTCTTCGGATATCCCACTTGCCTTTCGAGGTCTTCAACTTCCACCGCGTTCACAGATCCCAGCTTATTGTCGCTACGGTGGAGTCGGTGACCCCTACGTGCATTTGAAGGAGTTCTTATATGAGTCGGCCCAGTTCCAGCATGATCAATGCTTGATGGCCTATTTGTTTGGCCTATCTTTAGAGGGCTCGGCCAAGGATTGGTTCTTCACATTGCCGCAAGAGTAGATGATGAATTTTTGAGCCGTTCAAGCAAGATTTATTCAGCAGTACCCGGACCAGGTTGGGCCCAGATATTCTATGGTTAATCTGGCCCAAGAGAAGATGAAGCCCGGTGAGGAATTCTTCACGTTTGCCGACCGCTGGCGTCGCCTAGCCGCGCAAGTCCCGGGGCATATTTCGGAGGGTGAGCAGATCAAGATGGTTATTTCTAATGTAACACCCGAGCTCAGGTGCATTTTAGCCCTGAATGATATCACATTCTGGCAACAGCTTTACAATCGAGCCCACTTCGTTAGCCAACAACTCCTAGTTTCCTTTGACCATGAGTCTCCTCCACCGTCACCTTCTACATACACTTTCCCTCCGCCCTCCACCGCAAGTCAGCCCTCCACTACATATCCCTCCACGAGTCGGCCCCCCGCTCCCCCACACCCCTATACCTCCATGTGCTCCACCTTATATCCCTCCACGAGTCAGCCCTCCGCTATTTCCTCTCACCACACCCCTCCACCTCCGGTCGAGGAAACACCACACCCAGAGCGGGTAGATGCCGTCCATTACATTCCCACTCCCTCCACGCCTCCACATCATTCTAGCCCTCCGCCTTCGCCTACGCAATCCCCCTTACCTACACAATCTTCGCTACCATCCCCACTACCTTTTCACACCCCTCAGTATCCGCCTTGCCCGAAGCAGGCTTCTCACCCCCCCGTTGTCGGAGTCTTTTACAGACATTTTCAGGGCTTTGATGGCCGCTCACTCGTTGCAGCTCCCTCCGGTTATGCCTTGCTGACCCGCGGTCAGGAATTTGCTCCATTTTTATGACTTTCACCGCCAGCGGGGGCATGTGGTCGAGAACTGCCCCAAGTTCCAGGAAATTATCTATGATTTGGAAGATAAAAGGATGATTGATTGGGCCGCCATGCGTAAAGCTATTTTGGATCTCAGCAGCAAGCAACAGCAACAGTCTCCGCCGAAGCCGCCATCTCTGTTACAAGACCAGGGGCACCCCTGCGGTTCCTTTTCTGGCATTGCACCTGCTCCGTTATCTACCCCACCTTTACCATCTCCTGCTCCGTCTCCACCTCTACAGACCCAAGCCTCTGCTCAGGCTAGTGCTACTTCTCCCTCCTCTTCCACTTCCATCACTACTTCCACTCCTAACGCCGCCCGACGGGTCGTGCCGATACGCCGACGGTGGGCGCCGCGACCCTCCAATTCTTCCCCCTCACTACTACTGTCACCATCCTCACCTCCATTACCTTCATTACCCACATCACCTTCTCCACCATCTCCACCGCCTCTGCCATCCCCTTCGCCATCGTTGCCCGAGCCTGAGTAGGCCATACCTATACCTACACCTTCCCCTTTACCCTCTCCTATGCCTCCACCTCCGCCCTTGCCTCCACTCGAACCTACCATCACCACTATCTCTCTACCGCTCGCATTGCCTTTACCTACGACTTCCAAGTCCATTACCCCCACTTTCCCACCCCTTTCTACTTCCACCCCACGGAGCGGGTGTATGCGACCGATGGTGCCCCTTGGGTCTGATCCCCAGGAAGATGACCAGCCAGGTCAGGACGGTTCTGTGCCAGCCGTGTGTCTCAAAATTGAAGATTTCATCTGTCGCATGCCGGTCCGAGTCCTAGTCCCTGGCTATTTTATGGATAATGAGCCTGCATTTACTATGAAAATGGTTGCAAAGAAGAGTTCCTTTGTGTTGGTGCCAGTTTCTTCAAAGGCGAGGCCGGTAGCAATCTCTCTGCTCGCCGGGAAGTTCACCATTAATGCTGTTATTACCTCGCGCTCGATTGCTGTTCAGTTCACTGGCCGAGAGGGGTTCTCTACTCGGATTATGCTAACACATACGGCCGCCCGGAGCCTGATGGATTCCCTATTCAAGGGGCAATTGGCCATATCTTCTACACTTTCCAAGGACATTCTACACTTGCTGTGCAATTTCCCTCAATTTATTAGCATGCCGGCCACGTCAACGCCACGCATTGATCTCCCTCAGCTTTGTCCTGCTCTTCTAGTACGGGAGTTATGCTTCAAGTCTGATTGCCGAGTGGAGTTGCCGAACCTTTATATTCTAGTGCCAAGAGATAAAAATTTGTGGCTTCGTGATATACATTCAGTTGAGAAGCTGTTTGCTCAAGAATGTCCACCTATGGTTAGCACCGGGAGTCTAGGGGCAACTACCCCGATGAAGCTGCATATTCGCAATCAGGCCATTCCATCTGCCAGGTGGGCCCGCTATTTGAGAAGACGTTACAGATTGAGGAGCCCAAGAAGCCGAGTCCGCGCCAGGCGGAGTTGTTTCAAGAAGATTTCGGCTAAGAAGAGGCGGCGATGTAAGTTCAAGGGCCGTCAGTTGTGCATTTGGGGGTCCACTTCCTCCTCTCCTTCTTCTATCCAGTCATCTTTTCTTTTGCTCGCTTCTTATCCGTGGGTGGTATACCTCCCACCACCTGACCATATTTCCACCATCTTTTCCTATTCTCACCATTCTAGGCACCGGCCTATGTCCTCCTCTTCCCCTGAGCCAGGGGCATCTTCTAGCTTTCCTTCCCGGACACGTCCGGATTTCACTGCTCATCTCTTTCCCCCGACCGTGTTGGGAATCCCTTGCGCTCGTTCCCCGACCTTGTCGGGTGGTTTTTATGATCCTTCCCCGACTTTGCCGAGTAGTTTCCATTTATTTTCCCCGACCTTGTCAGGTGTTTATGCTTCTTCTTCCTCGCCTCTGGCGGGTGATCGCTCTTCTTCTCCGACCACGTCAGATGATCTTTCTCTTTCTACCTTATCCTCGCAGGAATCTTTTCGTCATCTTTCTGTTCTTTCCTCCTCACCCTTTCAGGGTCATTACCCTTTTTCTTACTATTTTCGAGGCTTTAGCCCGCCTTGATCTTAGTTAATCCTTGTTTATTCTGTATCTGGTTCCTTGTTATCAGGGCCTCAGTGCCTTAACGAGGGAGTTCTAGCCCTCGTCTCTCTTCCTTTTTATTCCTTCTTCGTCCAGTATGATGTCTGCCACTCCTCTACGTCGAGGAATTCAATCCTTTGCTCTCCTTTCATCCTTTATCCTGACAAGCAAGGAAAATAAAGCTACTCGCACTCCTCAAAGCTCGTTGATCAAGATCGCTTCAAGATGCTGGTTTTCACGTCATGGATTTGCAAAGGTATCTTTGATTTTTTTCCAGAACACGTTATCATTACGATTACTCTGTTATTTCTGCACGTGCTTATGACATTGGTTCCTCAACATGGTTAAGTGGCTTTTAGAAATTTGCTTAGTTCATTTAGGTCATTTAAAATGAGTTCGCTTCTGCAGCATCCTTAGGCTGGTGATAGCTCCGCGCTGGGAGTCTAGTTCTTTCCCCGATTGTTGAGGGTGACCTTTGAGCATAGGTTTTTCACACACTACACGGCAAGTCATAGCTGATTCCTTTGAGCAACACCGTTGCTGCTTTGGCCATACTTTGGGTATGCACAAAGGTCTTTTCTTTTCTCTGCTCGGCCAAATGCAGGGGCAAGAGATGGATGGATAAGATGACCAACCTAGGCACTCCCTCATACGAGAGAGGTCGTAAATAGGGGCAGTCTTGACTCTCTAAAATGAGCTTTCATGCTATATCTGGCCAATAAGGGCCACCAACATGAGAAAATGAATCAATGCAAAATTATGATTGGAAGGCATGGCAAGAGTGGCCGTACAGTTCCCCGCGGGACATCATGAGCCCGGTCGCATGCATGCCTGATAAATATGGGTCTCCAAATCAAAGACACCAAGCCTCGGCGCAACATACCTGTATCTTTGAGGGGTAGTGCCCTGAAAGGAAGTCAAGTCCTGATGTCTCTCATCCTGCATAAAGCTTATCTCCAATTTTTCTTCTGTTTCTCCCTCTTAGGCTAGGTTATATCCCAGGTATGGCCTTAGTAGGGGCACCATTCTTCAGAGGCAGTTGGTTGCGGTAAGCCACCCTCACATGCACGCCCTGCTCAAGGGAAGTCTTTAATGAGAGGGGAGGGACGGCGATCCCCGGCCAGTAGTTCGAGCCTGTCTTTGGGTGCTGCGGATTGCTATTTCAAAAAAATCTAAAAAGAATGAGGTATTTTTAAAAAAAAATCAAAAAAATGAGATATTGTCAAAAATCTAAAAAAATTGAGATATTGTCCAAAATCTAAAAAAATGAGATTTTAAAAAATGAAATATTGTTCAAACAAAAAAAAATCAAATATTTCAAAATCTAAAAAATCAAGAAAATTGAAAATTCTAAAAATACTAATCTTTTTGTTCCTTTCTATTTGTTTTGAGAATAGATACGTAATCTGTTTGCTAAGTGTGCATGGTGCAAGTACTCTGGCATTCCTTGCTATATCTTTTTGCTCTGCCTCCTGTCCATATCTTTGATCTGTTCTTTCCATCTTCGATCCACTCTCTCGATCTATTCTGAAGCTCATGTCCTTCTCAACTTTTGTTTGCAATGATCATATCTTTATGAGAGGATTTTACCTCATGATTATGAACCTGGCGGTTCTGCTTCATTCTGATCTCGAGTTTCGATTGAAGAGCATGTTTTGTTTATGTCTCTTTTGTCCCACCGTATCTTTATCTCGTGTCCATATCCCACCGTGTTGTCCCACACATGTTGTTTTGTTCCTCACCACATGTTGTTAGTTGTCTTGCACATGTCGATGGTCGTCTTTCTGTGTTCCATGTGTTGTCCCAACCATGCGATCCGTCATGTTCTTATCTCAACCATATGTTGTCCCAACCATGCGATCTGTCATGTGCTTATCCCAACCGTGCGTTGTCCCGCCGATTGCTGTCTGTTATGTAGTGGACAGCGGATCTAGAGGGGAGGGGTGAATAGATCTGCCCCTCTTTTCGTAATGCAACCCTCTTTAAAGCTAGATGATGAAATAAGCAGCGGAATATAATTAGCTTGACGAAGAACACAAATGATTTGCTTGGCAAGATGATTACGCAATATAGATATCGAACCTAAGCATGCATCTCACATAGAGCAATCGCACAAGCAAACCATAACACACGAGATTTTAAGGTGGTTCGGACTGAATGTCCAGTCCTACGTCCACCCCTCACCAAATCCGGTGAGGCTTCACTAGTGCAGCACACCAAACTGCAAATCGGAGAACCACCGACTGCCTTCCTACTAACCACCGGTAGGGACGTCAACACCGCAGATCGGACAACTTCCGATTGCCTTCCTACTAACCACCGGTAGGGGCGTCAACACCGCAGATCGGACAACTTCCGATTGCCTTCCTACTAACCACCGGTAGGGACGATCTTCAGTTTTGATTGTTCGAATGAAATGAAGAAGAAAGAACAAATATCAAGCTATTCAAACAAGATATGAAATAAGCTCAAGAAGAAAAATCTTGTCTGAGATTGCTGGAGCTTGATTCGGATTCTTCTATGGATGTAGATCACCAATAGAGGCTTCTATCTTCTTCACAAAACTCTCTTCTTGATTCACCAGCAATGGCTTCTTCTTCCTTGTGAGTTGTGCTTCCTTGAATCTGCTTGAGTTGATGAAGAGGAAGAAGGATGCAGTTTAGATCACCCTTGAGAGCCTTGATTGCTTCTTCTTCCTTGGAGGTTGAGATGGCTTCAGATCTAGACTTGAATCACCTTGGATGGATGAAGAACTTCCTCCCAAAACACTGTTCTCGGAGGTGCTACAGTACCTCGAAAATGGCCTCCCTTGATCTCCCTTGAAGCCTTGAAGTGTTAGGGTTTCCAACCCCTCATGTGTTGGTTTTATAGACCTTGAATGGTCCTTGGACACCCTTCAGACCAGATCCACAATTTGTGGGTGATTAGGTGACTTTTAGATTAAAGAAATCCATGGAAAGGGGCTGGCCACGAGGTGGATTTTGAAGTCAAACATTGCTGCATCGGGGCTGGCGGTCGACCTGTGGCTTCTGGCGGTCGACCTCTACTGAGAAATCTGCAATCGGGCGGTCCCTGGGATTTTTGGTCGACCGCTACTCGCTGGCGGTCGACCTGCAGCTGACAGAACTACAGACGGGAGTCTACTGGCTGGGGCGGTCGACCGCCCCTGTGCTGGCGGTCGACCGCCAACTGGGCAACCCCCGGTCCAGCCCGGGTCGGTCCGTTAGCCGCTTCAGCTCCGTCGATTGTGTCCATTAGCAGCCTATTCATGTTTGTAACTTCATCCTTGTTGGTCTAGAAGGTACCAACTGAATCTTTATCTTTAGACTCTCATCTTGTTCAGTGACCTTGGCTATTTGAATGAAGCTTGTAGTTGTTGTATATACTTGGCATCAAGGCTTGGACGTGTAGACTTTGTGTGCATGTATGAACTCTGTACAGACTTTGCACCTTGAGCATGTATGAGCCTGTACAGACTTGCTTCATGAACGTACAGACTTGGTAACTTGATGCACGAACACAACAGAACGCAATGTATAGACTTTGCGTGTGAAGTATCCGGCCAATGTATAGACTTGTGTTGCAGCCATCAAACAACGTACAGACTTGGAGTTGTGCTAGCAGCCAACGTACAGACTTTGTCTTGTGCAACGTACAGACTTTGTTTTGTGCATGCAGCCAACGTATAGACTTCATCTGCAGCAACGTACAGACTTCATCTGCCGCAACGTACAGACTTCGTGTTGTGCAACGTACAGACTTTAAGTTGTGCATGCAGCCAACGTACAGACTTCATCTGCAGCAACGTATAGACTTTGTGTGCAGCAACGTATAGACTTCGAGTTGTGCTAGGCAGCCAACATACAGACTTCATGTTCAGCAACGTACAGACTTTGTCCAACGTATAGACTTTGTCCAACGTATAGACTTCGTCCAACGTATAGACTTCGTCCAATGTATAGACTTTGTCCAATGTATAGACTTTGTCCAACGTATAGACTTGGAATGCAGTGCACATGCCCGCAACCTGTTCGATAAAATGACAAACTGCTTAAACAGATACACAATGACATCATATGCAAACATAATGTGACTTATAGTAGTTACTATCATCAAAACCATAATAATAATCATGGTGCACATGTGTTCAACATTCTCCCCCTTTTTGATGATGGCAGCATTGTGAGTCATTATATGGCAGAAATAGCCAAGATGGCAAAGTGTATGATATATGTAACATATGTAGCTCAGGATCCATGATAGTAATAGCATGTGAATGCAATTATGAATGCAGATACGAATGCTATGCATTGGATACACAAATGAGATGCACAAAGTGAATCTCCCCCATACACCATTCACTCATCCATAGCTCTTACAAAGGACTCACACAAAGAATTCTCCCCCTTTGCCAACAGCAAAAAGGAAGGATAAAGTACAGTAGGTTACAAAGGTCGGTGAGACCAGAGGTGAAGGAGAGGGAAGAGCAAGCCATAATATGCAAACCTGAAACATATCGCGAGCAACATGTACGGGTCAAAGCTAATGAAATCCGATATCATCAATAGAGTTCGAAGAGCATCTACATCGAAGATTTAATAGAAATAAACCAAAGGTGCATATCATTGCAATGTTTAACCTTCCCTTGTCTTATATATCCATATTCAATAACTGCTAAGGGAATAACACAAAAACTAGTATTGAGACTAAACAGACATGAGTAGAGCATGGAATGTTATGATCGCAGCAAATGTAATTTTCAGTATTTTTTGTATTTGAAGGCACAAGACTCATATTTTACGAGCAATCAAGTCTAGTACATGCCTCCTAGCCATAAGAATACACGTTGTTTAGACGCCAGTATTCCTAGGTATTTGGTAAGACTGACT
Organism: Amorphophallus konjac; assembly: GCA_022559845.1. NCBI lineage: Eukaryota > Viridiplantae > Streptophyta > Magnoliopsida > Alismatales > Araceae > Amorphophallus > Amorphophallus konjac. The sequence continues at coordinate 59,177,716 of CM040125.1, forward strand.
ATGATGCTTCAAAATGAACAGAGATAGCAAAGTCACGTCATGACATATCCAAACTCATATCTGTGATGGGAAGATATGTTTCTCAGTGATTATGCCATTGCTCTGCCTAGAGGCCAAATGTATTAAGACAGAGATAACAGGGGCACATCATGACATGTCATTCGTCACTTGATTTGATGACGGGACATATTTCTCCGTGCAACAATATCATTGCTCTGTCAAATTTATTTTTCAAGAATTCCAGCTCATCAAGATGTTTAACACCAATACTAAGCTCTAGAGTATCACCAAGATTGTCATGAAATTTGGATTTTCATATAGCAGGATAGTCATTCAAAGTATAATATGTAGTCTCTAGTTAAGGTCTATTAAAACCAAGAACATAGATGATTTCAGAACCAATATTTCTGAACTTCAAGGAAATCATTAAATCTGAACCGATTTCATTGAATGGATAATCATCAGGGCACATAATGGAAAGCTCTTACTCCATATGTCCGTCTGTCTCATGAACGGTATTGTCAAACTGGAAGCCAGTGAAGTTCAGATTGCAAGAGATAAGAAAAGTAACAAAACTCCCCCTAAAGATATGTAGAGAATGCACTCAAGGAGTTATGTTTGCAAGAAAATGTAAGGATAAACGTCAAGGAGTGAGAGAGTAGAACCATGCAGGGGTTGACCTGATCAAACATGAATTTGGCAGGCATGAAATGCATGACCCAACACATGGTTGTACATTTATTAAATGCAACAGAATGAAAATGAAACATATGCATGACTGCTGCAAAGTGACAACTCCCCCTCACTATATAGCCTATATGCGACAATGACTCATGGTACTTGGCGGAGGTGAAACCTCACGCATATTGAGTGTGTCTAGGCAAGCATAACCTGCCTTTCCATACATCAACATTTGATATACCATGGCCATGCAAGAATGATCCTACACAAACCATGCAATACGACACATATGCAAAATGACACATTGACATATAAACAATGCATGAACACACCAATCTGCAAAAACACACAACTAAATTGAACATGATCATCATTTCAATTTTTAGTGGCCTGAGGTCGGCAAAGACCAAGCTCCCTTCTGAGTGTTGAAAACCTGTCATTACACAAGGGCTTGGTGAAAATATCAGCAATTTGATTTAGAGTATCAACAAAATGCAGTTCAAAATTTTTCTTACTGACCTCGTCTCTAATGAAGTGATGCCTAATCTCAATATGCTTAGTCCTAGAGTGCTGGACTGGATTTTTGGCAAGGTTGATAGCACTAGTGTTATCACACAGAATCGGGACACAACCAAGATCCACCAAGTAGTCTTGGAGTTGGTGTTTAATCCACAACACTTGGGTGCCACAGCTCCCCGCAGCAACATATTCTGCCTCCGCGGTTGAGAGGGCAACCGAGTGTTGTTTCTTGGAGGCCCAAGAAACTAAACACCCACCTAGAAACTGGCAATAGCCACTAGTACTCTTACGATCCAGCTTGCATCCAGCGTAATCCACATCAGAATAAGATATAAGAGATAAATCACATGATGACGGATACCACAATCCCAAATCTTGAGTGCCGACAAGATATCTAGCACAAAGGCATACACTAAACTGGATATCTGGTCGGGATGCAGTCAAATAAAGCAAAGAGCCAATCATACCTCTATAGATCTTTGCATCCACTAATTTACCATTTTCATCCGAATCCAGTGATGTTGTGGTGCTCATAGGAGTTGCAATGATTTTACTATTTGCCATGTCAAATCTTTTCAGCAGCTCCTTGATGTATTTGGATTAATTTATGAAGCACCCATCTTCTCCTTGGTTGACCTACAAACCGAGAAAGAATTGAAGTTCTCCCATTAGGCTCATCTCAAATTCGCTAGTCATGAGGTTAGCAAATTCCTCACACATTTCAGATTTTGTAGAACCAAACACAATGTCATCAACATAAATTTGAACAATCAAGATGTTCTTACCTTGCTTCTTGGTGAAAAGTGTTTGATCTACCTTACCTCGTGTGTACCCTTTTTCAATGAGGAATGAGCTTAGTCTCTCATACCAAGCTCTTGGTGCTTGCTTAAGTCCATAAAGCGCCCTGTCTAGCTTGTATACAAAATCTGCATTGTTAGAAATCTCAAAGCCAGGGGGCTACTCAACATAGACTTCTTCTTTGATCAAGCCATTCAAGAAAGTACTTTTGACATCCATTTGATACAGCTTTATTCTAAGGGAGCATGCAAAGGCAAGTAAAATTCTGATGACTTCGAGTCTAGCAACTGGGGCATAAGATTCATCAAAGTCTACCCCCAACTCTTGATTATACCCTTGAGCCACCAATCTAGCTTTGTTTCTTATTATCTTACCATCATCACTTAGTTTGTTCCTAAAGACCCATTTAGTGCCTATGACAGATTGTGATGAAGGTCTAGGAACAAGATGCCAAACTTTATTCCTTTCAAACTGGTTTAACTCGTCTTGCATTGAATTTATCCAGTTTTCATCTTTTAATGCTTCATCAATATTTTTGGGTTCATGCTGTGAGACAAGAGCAAGTTGATCTAATTCTTCCACAATTTTAAAATGTGACCTTATTCTAGGTGGGTCATTCAAGCTGCCAATGACGTTTTCTAAAGGATGATCCTGAAGAATTCTAATATTTATAGAATCGTTACCTTCTCCTGGAGCTTGATCCCTTGCATTGCTTGATTCAGCTAGGTCACCAGTTTCTTTTATTTCTTCTTGTGGAGGATCACTCTTGTCCTTTATGCTTAGGAATTCTCCATCTTCATCATTTTTCCTGCAAGAGTTATCATTGTTAGAATCATGATATTCATCAAAGGAAATATGGGGTGATTCTTCCACAGTTTGACTCTTGATATTGTAAATTCTATAAGCCCTAGATCTATCAGAATATCTAAGGAATATACCTTCATCGCTCTTGGGCTCGAATTTATCTAAGTCTCTTTTGTCATTGTTGTGAATGAAGCATTTTGATCCAAACACTTTCATATGTGAGAGAGAGGGCTTTTTACTTTTCAGCAACTCATAAGGAGTCTTTTTGGTGTGTGGCCTTACCATAGAGTGGTTGATAATGTAACACACTGACTTTACTGCTTCAGCCCAAAACCTCCTTGGAAGTTACCGTTCAGCAAGCATGGTTCTTGCTATCTCTACAAGTGTTCAGTTTCTCCTTTCAACTACACTGTTTTGCTCTGGGGTTCTTGGTGAAGAAAATTGGTGTGAAATGCCTTCAGCCCTGCAAATATTATAGAAATCAGCATTTTCAAATTCACCACCATGATCAGATTGGATCTTGAAAATTTTAAACTCACCGTCCTGCTTTATCTTCATGTAGAGTGCCTGAAACTCATCAAAAGCATCATTTTTATGTGTGAGAAAGAAAACCCATGTGAACCTAGAAAAGTCATCCACCAAGATATATCCATATTTTCTACCACTCAAGCTAGCAGTTCTGGTTGGGCCAAACAGGTCCATATGAATTAGCTCGAGTGATTTGGATGATGTATTTTCAGATCTTCCCTTGAAAGATTTTCTTGTTTGTTTACCTAGGGCACATGCATCACACAACTTGTTTTCTTGTTTAAATGATAATTCAGGCAACCCTTTCACCATTGAATGCTTTAACAATTTATGTAAGACAATGTAGCTAGCATGTCCTAGTCTACGATGCCATAACCATGCAATTTCAGATTTTGGTGCAGCAAGACAAAGGTTTAAATTAGCAGGATCATCTAAGTCAATCATGTAAACATTGTTGACTCTCTTTCCAGAAAATTTTACCTTGTCAGATTTTGGTTCAAAGATTTTACATTCATGAGAGTCAAACAACACTTTATGACCTTTATCACATAATTGACTTATGCTAAGTAGGTTATATTTCAAACCTTCAACTAGCAACACATTTCCAATGGAGTTGGAGAGGTTCTTACCTACATTACCTGTTCCAATGATTTTTCCTTTGTTATTCCCTCCAAACGTAACGTATCCTCCTTCCTTTTCCTCCAAGAGATGAAATTTTGTTTTGTCTCCAGTCATGTGTCTTGAATAGCCGCTATCAATATACCACCTGTTATGCATGGCTGCAAGATATTCCTGCACAAATAATTAAACAATTGTATTTGGAACCCAACCAATTTTGGGTCCCATCAAACTCTTAAGATTTTCAAAACATGAAACCATTTCTTTTGGAATCCAAATCTTTCTAACATTTATGTTTTGTTTGCATAGAGCAGGGATTTGGTTTTTCTTTTCAGTCTTGACATTCATTTTCTGTTTGGAGACTCTTGGTTGGAGTTTGTGGAAGTTTGATGAAGTTTGCTTCTTAAGCCATTGAGGCGGTCGGTTGGTTTTGGGTTGAAAATGATTGTTTTGCCACTTAGGAAATTGATGCACACAGAAATCACAATTCTCCCAAAGATAGGGTGGTGTTGGCCTATCTGAATGTGCAATCCAGTTATGGTGATATCTGGAAGATTGAGCATGCAATGGCCAAGGAAGTGTTGACCTATGCTGCGGGGAAGGTCGACCTTTCTTAGGTTTTTGGAAAGGATGTTTGGGAATGTTGGTGACTGCCTCTTCAATCTTTTCTTTCCCTTTCTCCATTTGTTTTTGCTGGTTTTGTGTGGGAGTTGTCTTTGAGGTGGAAGCTTCGGAAGATGAAACAAATGTGACAGTTTTGAGCCCAATTGGCCTTTTATTTGTTGGTTCAAAACCCAACCCTTCCTTGTTGAAATTCATTCTAGTACCTAGCAATGCATCTAGGTTTTCTCTTCCATCCACAAATTTTTCTAAAGATTATTGTTTGTCCTTTAACTCTTTTTGTAGGTTTTCAATGTTTTGCAAGAGTTGAGTGTTGACATGTTTGATAGCATCATACTTCTCATTGCTTAATTTGCTATCCTTTTCATAGGTTTGCATTTTGAGTTTCATGCTGTCAATCTCATTTCTCAAATTTTCATTTTCAGTTTTCAAGTCAGCCATTTCTTTTCTTCCTTCCTCCAAATTCTCAATCATTTTCTTAAGATCTTCAATTTCAGTTTCAAGTAGAGCATTCTTATCATTTATATCATGATCATGCACAAATGAGTTAATTTTCTTTTTCAATGATTTATTCTCCTTTTTGTACATTTCATATTTTTCCATGAGTTGTATATATGCATCCTCCCAATCATCAATTGTATAATCTTCAAATGGAGAATTTACCTCAGTTTCTTCATCACCTTTGGCCATAAGGCAGAAATCTTCTTTTTCTTTGTCCGAGGAGCTAGTTCCGTCATCACTTTCCTCTTCATCGCTCCATGTGGACACCATGGCCTTGTTCTTCTTCTTGCCCTTCCATTTGTCAGCTTTTCTGAATCTGTCGGGACAATCATTCTTGAAATGCCCTGGTTTGTTGCAAGAATAACAAATGATTTTATCAGATTTCTTAGAGTTTTCAGAATTAGATTTGAAACTATTTCTTATCTTTGACCTTCCTCTCATGAAGCTCTTACCTTCCTTTCTCAGGAATTTTTTGAACTTACGTGTGAGCATGGCTACGTCATCCTCTTCTCGCTCACTTGCCGAATCCTCACCTTCATCAGAAGTGCCATGACCGCTGGGTCCTGCTTTAAGAGCTAAGGACTTCTTCTTAGGTGCCTCAGCCTCTTTGTTCTTGAGGTTGATCTCATAGGTCATCAATGACCCAATGAGTTCATCTACCTTGGTAGTTGCGAGATCTCTCGATTCTTCAACCACGGTAGCCTTTGTGTGCCATGCTGGAGTTAACGATCTGAGAATTTTTCTTACAATTTCTTGCTATGAATATTTCTTTCCCAAATCAGTCAAACTATTAGTAAGCATAGTTAATCGGGCGTACATATCTTGAATTGACTCATCAGGCTTCATGCGGAACATTTCATATTCAGAAACTAAAATGTTGACTTTTGTTTCTCGTACCTGAGAGGTTCCTTCGTAGATTACCTCTAGCTTGTCCCACATTAGTTTTGCAGATGCGCAGGTAGCCACTCTTGAGAATTCAACTGGATGGAGTGAGCATTGCATGATGTGTTTAGCACTCCAGTTGACAGTGGATTACCTTATCTGTTCTTTGGTCCACAATTCCTCATTATCCGTAAGCTCATACGGACCTTTACTGATCACTCGCCAAAGTTCGTAGTCTTGGGCGAGAATGAACACCTGCATACGATGTTTCCAATAAGGATAATTAGTTCCAGTAAAGTAAGGAGGCCTATTCACAGAATGTCCTTCGGGTAGAAAACCCTTGGACGCTAATCCACCAATTCTCTCAAGGTCGTTGGACCCCATAATGAGAGATTAGGCTCTGATACCACTTGTTGTGTAGTGGACATCGGATCTAGAGGGGAGGGGTGGATAGATCTGCCCCTCTTTTCGCAATGCAACCCTCTTTAAAGCTAGATGATGAAATAAGCAGCGGAATACAATTAGCTTGACGAAGAACACAAATAATTTGCTTGGCAAGATGATTACACAATATAGATATTGAACCTAAGCATGCATCTAACATAAAGCAATCGCACAAGCAAACCACAACACACGAGATTTTAAGGTGGTTCGGACTGAATCTCCAGTCCTACGTCCACCCCTCACCAAATCCGGTGAGGCTTCACTAGTGCAGCACACCAAACCGTAAATCGGAGAACCACCGACTGCCTTCCTACTAACCACCGGTAGGGACGTCAACACCGTAGATCGGATAACTTCCGATTACCTTCCTACTAACCACCGGTAGGGACGTCAACACTGCAGATCGGACAACTTCTGATTGCCTTCCTAATAACCACCGATAGGGATGATCTTCAGTTTTGATTGTTCGAATGAAATGAAGATGAAAGAACAAATATCAAGCTACTCAAACAAGATATGAAATAAGCTCAAGAAGAAAAATCTTGTCTGAGATTACTGGAGCTTGATTCGGATTCTTCTATGGATGTAGATCACCAATAGACGCTTCTATCTTCTTCACAAAGCTCTCTTCTTGATTCACCAGCAATGGCTTCTTCTTCCTTGTGAGTTGTGCTTCCTTGAATCTGCTTGAGTTGATGAAGAAGAAGAAGGATGCAGTTTAGATCACCCTTGAGAGCCTTGATTGCTTCTTCTTCCTTGGAGGTTGAGATGGCTTCAGATCTGGACTTGAATCACCTTGGATGGATGAAGAACTTCCTCCCGAAACACTGTTCACGGAGTTGCTACAGTACCTCAAAAATGGCCTCCCTTGATCTCCCTTGAAGCCTTGAAGTGTTAGGGTTTCCAACCCCTCATGTGTTGGTTTTATAGACCTTGAATGGTCCTTGGACATCCTTCAGACCAGATCCACAATTTATGGGTGATTAGGTGACTTTTGGATTAAAGAAATCCATGGAAAGGGGCTGGCCACGAGGTGGATTTTGAAGTTAAACATGGCTGCATCGGGGCTGGCGGTCGACCTGTGGCTTCTAGCGGTCGACCTCTACTGAGAAATCTACAAACAGGCGGTCCTTGGGATTTTCGGTCGACCGCTACTGGCTGGCGGTCGACCTGCAGCTGACAGAAGTATAGACGGGTGTCTGCTGGCTGGGGCGGTCGACCGCCCCTGTGCTGGCGGTCGACCGCCAGCTGGGCAGCCCCCGGTCCAGCCCGAGTCGGTCCGTTAGCCGCTTCAGCTCCGTCGCTTGTGTCCATTAGCAGCCTATTCATGTATGTAACTTCATCCTTGTTGGTCTAGAAGGTACCAACTGAATCTTTGTCTTTGGACTCTCATCTTTTTCAGTGACCTTGGCTATTTGAATGAAGCTTGTAGTTGTTGTATAGACTTTGCATCAAGGCTTGGACGTGTAGACTTTGTGTGCATGTATGAACTCTGTACAGACTTTGCACCTTGAGCATGTATGAGCCTGTACAGACTTGCTTCATGAACGTACAGACTTGGTAACTTGATGCACGAACACAACATAACGCAATGTATAGACTTTGCGTGTGAAGTAGCCGGCCAATGTATAGACTTGTGTTGCAGCCATCAACCAACGTACAGACTTGGAGTTGTGCTAACAGCCAACGTACAGACTTTGTCTTGTGCAATGTACAGACTTTGTTTTGTGCATGCAGCCAACGTATAGACTTCATCTGCAGCAACGTACAGACTTCATCTGCCGCAACGTACAGACTTCGTGTTGTGCAACGTACAGACTTTGAGTTGTGCATGCAGCCAACGTACAGACTTCATCTGCAGCAACATATAGACTTTGGGTGCAGCAATGTATAGACTTCGAGTTGTGCTAGGCAGCCAACGTACAGACTACATGTTCAGCAACGTATAGACTTTGTCCAACGTATAGACTTTGTCCAACGTATAGACTTCGTCCAACGTATAGACTTCGTCCAATGTACATACTTTGTCCAACGTATAGACTTTGTCCAACGTATAGACTTGGAATGCAGTGCACATGCCCGCAACCTGTTCGATGAAATGACAATCTGCTTAAACAGATACACAATGACATCATATGCAAACACAATGTGCCTTATAGTAGTTGCTATCATCAAAACCATAATAGTAATCATGGTGCACATGTGTTCAACACTGTCTTGTCACTCCATGTTCATGCATACGTATTATCTGTTTATGCCTTTGCCTATGTGCTTGTTCGTCTTGTTGTGTTGTTTCTATTCGTCATATTATGTCGTGTTGTTTGTCATTATGTTAATCGCTTGTTTATCTCATTTGTCTTATTCATGGAAATCCATAAAAATCCGAAAAAAGAAAAGCCAAAAAAAAAACTTTCTGTTTCGCCTGCACAGGTAAGTCAGGTATGGCCTTCTACCCCTATCACCCTTATTACATTATTATATGGTATAATAGTATATTATCTCAAGAACCAGTTGGTTATCTTCGTGTTCCAGGATCTGATGTTCCCCTCTAACAAAAATGATGATAATCTAGGTTCACGTGTTTAATCTTCGGATAGGCCGTTAGGTTGGGATGTCATGGGGAGGATGGTTCTATCCTGCACACCGTGGTTGCGGATGGTATCTTGACTGTGATTTTCCCAGCTTAGCAATATTATTCTCTAGTATTTTATATTTTAATCTTTCTTTACATTCGTTTTAACAATTTCTTTTATTTTTTCCTAGCATGCATCATACGCATCTTTTGAGCTTTCATGACCCATGGTTTGCTTGAAGAATGTCCCATCAGTGATGGTTAGCTGTGCGTTCATTGTTTGAGTAAGAGGAACTAATTCCACTTTGAGTTGGAAGGTTCTCTTTGGTCGATTCGCCTGGTTTGGTTGATTGAGAGGTCCCTGTCTGGAGCTTTAGCCTATTTCCTTTACTTTCGCTGCCTGCTTTTGGCCGCCTCATTGGACCGCGGGATTGTGTCCCCCATGAGGTTGGTCTTGTCGATTTATTTCATTTAGTTTAGTTCCTCCAGACTGGTGTCGCTTTTGGTTTAATCATTCCTTACATTTGGTTCAGAGTTTTCCGAAAGATTCCCATCGCTTGTTGGTAGAAACGGGTGTCGTTTTACCTTAACGCCCGCTTTTCCGGTCCACTCGCTGCATTTCCGCTTCATCTCCATGTTCCATGTCACTTTCGCTTCACCTCCGCTCGCTCCCCTGCAAAGAGGACGTTAAGGAGGGGCATCTGTTGACACCCATTTTTTGCCGATAAGTTGAGTAGTTTCTCTTACTCCCATTTCTTGATGCCTCGAGTTGTCCATCACTCGTCGAGGCTATTTTCAGGCGTGCTTTGGGCCAGTTTTATGGGTTGCCTCCCTCCTTGGTTAGGTCCAAGTTGATTCAGGGCTTAATGGGCCTTGGTTTTGGTTGATTGGGCTTTTCTATGAGTTTTAATACCCAAATGCATGTACGGTTCATCCCTGGCCGCTCAATCCATGTGCGGTTGATTGTTGACCGTCCCTCTATTTTGGAGTATTTTGGGTAATTTTCTGAATTTCCACCGACAAGCTTTTATGCGGCCCCACTCTGCCCATTCAACTTGATGCACGGATGGATGGTGACCGCTCATCCCTCAGAGTCCTGCGCTTGAAGGTTTTCTCAGATAATTATCCAATTAATCTATTTATCACCGATAAGGCTAGCACGGTTTGTCTTTGGCCGCTCTACACTTGGACGGTCTCATTGGAGCCGTTCATCTGTGAGAGTCCAACGGCGAAGGTTTCGGTCAGTTCAACAGATAATTTGGATTATTGATGATTTATTTTGAATTTCCACCGACAGGGTTGGACGGCCAGGACATGACCGCCCATCCAGTTGAGCGGTCTATCGTAAGACCGTTCATCCCTTCGATTACTGAATTTCAACAGATTTTATCCCTTTTATCCGTGGTTTTATCCCCAACTTCTCCCATCATTTTCTCCACGGATAATCAACCATTTTGAGTGCCGTTTCGACTGGATAAAAGATAATCTTATTATCTACGATTTATCTTTGATTATCTCGACCTGAAAATGCCTCTAAACCCTAATTTCGAGCTAGGACTTTAGGTGCTCTATAAATAGACCCTAAAGGCCAAGTTTGAAAAGGGGGGAGATTTTTTGGTCGACGGCGAAGCCCTACCGCATTCTTGAGCGATCTAGCACCAAGGAGGGAGGCTTTCCATGTCCATACAAGCCTCCGGTTCAGGGACTAGTCTAGTTTTTGAGTCTTTTGTGTCCGCATTCTTCCCCACGCCTAGTCGTGGAGGTATGCGCTCGTTCCTTTCTCACATTGCTGATTTAGTATATGTTCTATCATGCTGTGTCCGTGGGATTAGGGCCATTAGCTAGCTACAAATTACAGTGAATGTGAGTTGAGAGTGCCCGTTCCTTAGCTCCAGTCGAGCACTGAGCCCGAACTGGATACCCCTAGGCGATGGTGGTTCCTTAACCGCTGCGATCCCCACGTTTCCATCGCAAGGGACGATCGTCGGGCTACCTAGTGTTGCTGTTGAGAGACGTCTCCACCCGGCGAACGCCACGGTGGTCAGCCGCCCGGCTTGCCTTTAGCATGCTAGTGCTGGCCACACATCGAGTCTGTCGTACGTCTTAGCCCGGTCGTCATCCGTCCCGCATCAGAGTGCCTTGAAAAAGGAAATAATGAAGGGGTTCAATAAATTCAAGGCACATGAAGCTTGGTAAAACCCCGTTTCTAGTTTTATAGCTTTGGTTGTTGAGTGTTATTTCCCTCTTAATAGCTACACTTCTAGATAGATTAGATTTGAGTGGTCAATGTTTTCACTTGATTGAATAATTCAGGGGGAGTCATTGAAAACTTGATTTGTCATGCAATTTTTTAGCTTGATCTGAAAATATGAACTGTATATGTTTGATGCATGCATAGTTTTCATTGCATATCCTGCAGTCTAAATTCAGTCATATAGTGCATATAGACAGGGGGAGTCAGTTAAGGCAATTTTGTGACTCATGCATATGAGTTAGATTAATCAAAATCCCCAGCATGGTTTTCATATCATAATTGATTCAGCATGTTCAGATAAGGGAGAGTTCATGCATTTTTAGTTTGTACAATTCATTCATGTTAAAGAAAAGTCAAAAAGATCATTTAAAAAATATGCATATAGTAAAGGGACACTCATGTCTTGATCTGAATTGTTTGATCTATCTCAAAATTCACACACTGCTTATTTCGGTCGACCCAAATCGGTCATTTCGGTCAACCGAAGTCTTCATCTTCACTCTGAGCCTCTCTCTTGGTTGTGTTCTTTAAACCTTGATGTTTCTTGGTGCAAGTGAAGTAAAATTCACTTTATTCTTGGTCAACTCCTTATTCAAGCCTCATATGATTTCCATTCTTATCTGCTATGGAATCTACTATATGCTATTCCTACATTTGCTGAGGGAGAGCTAGCTATTTTTACCGGCTTGATTTTAATTGCTATATCATTAAACAATCAGCTGCCAGCTAAATTTGCTCACTTCTTGTAACAACTAGACAGTATATGAAAAGGCATAGTTGGAAAGATAGGTCAGGCCTATCTGGAAAGTTGCCCCTTGCGTGAGAAGATCCTTGGATCCAACCTCCGCCTAGTACTGATCTCAGTTGTGGGTTGATTACTAGCTTACCTTGTAATTCACATTCATTGTTGATATTTGTGGTTGAGATTTCATTCCTATTTTTGTTGAGCTAGTCATTCTGAAATCTCTCACTTCTGCTGAACCTTGAACTATCTAGTCATAACTTCAGCTAACTGTTTTCAAGTTGCTTTCATGCATGTTGTATATCCATTGTTGCACATTCTTTTGAAAATCTATATCAATCTTGACACTCCTATTGCTATTCGCTAAAATTTATGCTCACTCTTGAAAGTCACCATCATGTGTGCTGAACTGTGGCTGCTCTGAAATTTCAGTGTCTTGAAACTTTAGGAAGAATTCAATTTGTATATCTTGACCATAAATCTGAAAACCATGTTAATAAGGAATATTCTATTATACAGAATTATGAATGTCTAAAAGACTCAGTTGGTTTAAGTTTAATGCATTCTTTAAGTTTGGATATGAATAACTTGAAAATATCTGAGTCAATGTTTTAATAAACCTTAACCAGCTGCTTCATGTTATGTCATGTAAAATCTTCTGAAATCTGAAAATTTTGAAATCATGACTTTCCTTGGTTGAGATATATTAAGTAAGCATTTTGTTTAAACATCTGAGAATCTGTAAATGTCTACGGGTAAATTTAGTCAGAGCAATGACTTTGGCTACTGAGAAACTATGTCTAAAATTAGACTGTGTCATGAGGTACCATAGTTATCTCTGCTGAAAATCTATTGCAATATCTGTGAAATCTTTGGCAAAGCAATGACATGGTGAGTGGTGAGTAACTCGGTCACTTCACCTAAGACGTGTTATGCCTCACGTCAAAAGCCATTCTATTGTTATCTCTATTCAATATGAAGCATGACAGTTAGTCATACCAAGTGCTTAGGGACACTAGCATCTAAACAACGTGTATCCTCTAGTTACAAGGGTGTACTAAACTCAATTGCTCCTGAAATTTGAATATGAAAATTGTTGCTGAATAAAAGAAAAATCTGAAAAATGGTTGAAAATAAAAATTGTTGAATCTCAGGAACCCAATCTAAAATTTTCATGGTTGTTTAACCTTAATATTACTGAATGCAACTCCTAAAGGAGTCCTTGAAATTGAGTAAGATGGAAGAAGGTTAAACAAAATTTTAAATATGAGGGCTTGGTTCATTTTTATTAAAATCAGATTTCAGATATGAGTATAGAAATCTTATGGACAAACTTTGTATACATCATATTTAAACTATGTTGTTCAATAAGATTAATTTCATAAGCCCATATAATGGAAGACTCTGAAAAATTATTTTCTATCAGATTTATGAAATTGATATCTCATTGAAAATCTTCTTTAATCATTTGCACCTTCAGTTGGAACTCTGGTGTTCAGTTTCTATTTCTGCTGAAATTCTTGAATCAGAATGCTCATGTCATCTGTTTCAACTTCTCTACACATTCAATTCAATATCAGATTCTATTCACTGATTTAATCTCACATGATCTGTAATTGTGCATGATTGTTTTTGTTGATGCTTCCATTCCAATCCCTCTGCTCTACCAAAGGAGAAGATTGCCTTAATTGTATCAATTGGTATTAAGGGAGAGAATAGTGTACATGATCAGCTTAATGTTCCTTCTTTTTGATGTTGTCAAAGGGGGAGAATAGGTTGTGAGTCATTATCAATTCTGTGATGTGTGGGATGTGGGCATGTGTGGGAGATGTTGTGCAATGACTCATAGTGTTGCCATCATAAAAAAGGGAGAGATTGTTGTGTCCTTGTGATTTTGATGGTGTCAACCACTTATGATGTCAACCATTATGTCTCATCATGAGTCTGAGTGTGGATGTTGTATTGATGAGGTCTTAGGTTTAGATCAGATCTTACGTGTTATTGTTGTATAGGCCTTGATGCATTTGTTCATGATCTCATTATATATAAGGCTTTGATGAATTTATTAATGATCTCATTATATATATAGAAGTATGTATTCTGTCAGAACAGGTTCTGAAGATAATTCAAAAAGTCATGAAGAAAGTGTTGACACTAAAAGTCGACTCCAGTTGATATCAGGGTGAGAAGCTGTTGAGAAAGAACTGGTTTCAAAAAGTGTCGACTCTGGAAGTCGACTCCCATTGAAGAAGTTTGCCCGACATGTCAATGCAGAATAGGTCTTGCACCCAGTAAGGTCGATGCATCTGAAAAGTCTCATGTTCATCAGGTCGAAGCGATAGCCAGTGGACACGATGCATGAACGTATTGAGCAGGCTGTATAAAGAAACAAGTTGATACACCTGAATGAAGAAGTTGATCAGGTCGTTGCAACAAGTTCTTCATATTGGTCAGGTCGATGCATCTGGCATCCCCACTTTGATCAGGTTGACGCAGCTGAACAGGGCTTGGTGACATCAGGTCGATGCACTTAAGCAAATTGAGAACGAAAGGTCGATGCAGTCACAACTTCAGAAGAAAGTTTGTAGAGCTGCACTGCTGCAATCACAGAGATCCCTCTACACATCAAGATTCCACATGAAGGACCGACACTTCAGAGTGTGGAGTCCGTTAGATTGGTTGATGCACCCAGTAGATGTATCAACGCAACAGGATGCTACACAAAGATTCAAGCACGATGCTGAAGCCTCTTGCCCCGACACTAAGAAGGTCAACTGTCAGAGTACATATGAAGTCTACGCATCAGGACGATGCACCGACGCATCAAGGCAGGGAGTGAACCTTCAAGAGCAACCACGTCAACGCATCAGGGTGATGCACTAAAGCACCAGTCAAGGTTCAGAATCTAAAAGGCAGCAATGTCGAAACATCATGATCATGCATCGACGCATCAAGCCACAAGCCATGTTTAACGTCAAAGCCAAGATCCAATGCTCTGACATCTCAGAGATCAACACAAATGACTGTACTTCAATGCCTCGACCTGTCAATCATTTGTTGTGCTTCATATCATTTGTCCGTATGGAACGATTATCTTCTAACTTATTTGGATTGGTTAAAGTCTCATTCGACCAAATAAGGGCTAAGTGTGATATTTGAGAATAAGTGAAGGCCAAATTAGGAAGATCTGATCTAAAAAGAAGAATCTGCTCTAGCACGTGATCACTTAATGAATGAACGCATGATGACCGTACAGTGAGAGACTTGGCGTGAAAATCTTCAGCACACGTGGCTGCTCTATAGAAATTTTGATTGCTATCAGAATATTCTCTTCGCCACCCGGACCAATGATTTATTTTTACCTTCGATTAACTTCTTTCTGAAAAAGGGTGAATTTCTCTCTATATATCCCAGCCGTTCCGAACAAAGAAAAAAGGCTGAAGCTGCTGCCGTGTTGCTATTGCGAATTCAGATAGAGAAAGAGGGAGGCCATCAAAGAGGAAGGGAGTTTATCGGAGAAAAGAAAGAGTGATCTCGGGAGTGAAAGAGAAGAAGAAAATAGAAAGAGGAAGAAAGGAATCTGAGAGAGCATCGTGAGAAGAAGAAGAAGAATAGCAGCCAAAGAAATTTGAAGATCTAAAGCCGTAATTAGTTCGTGGATCAAATCCAGAACTAAATTGCTCCTTGGAGCTACATTTTGTTGTTTTTCTCTTTGTGTTTTTCGTTTGTTGTTTTCCATTTCATTAGTGTTCTTCCGATACCCTATTCAGGGATCGACTGGGTCATTCCTTCTGGGTGCTCTTAGAAGAAGGGAGAGTTGTTCTCCAGGGTTCCCTCTGTGCTATCAGAGGAAGGGAGACTTGGGTCTCCGGTTGTGAGTGACTTGGTGTTACTCACAGGTTCCCTCTGAGGATTCAAAGGAAGGGAGGTTGTTCCTCCGGTCTCTACTTGAAGTAGAGGAGTTATGGTCTTGTGGGTTGCAAGATTAGGTCAGAGGGATTTGTCTCCCTCGATCTTAAGTTGTTTGGCAGTAGTTGTTGCAGACTGAGTCTGCGTCTTGCATTGAGCAAGGGAAGCCTCACTCGGGTTAGAGTGAGGGGTGGACATAGGTCTCTGGGTAGCGGACCGAACCACCTAAAAAATAACTGTCTACCATGGTTTGGCTTGTGCATTCACTCCGTATCTTCTACCTTTCATTCGCAGGTTAGTGTATGAGCTGATACTATATTGCATTTCCCTTAGACTAAGTGTTCGAGACTATTTCTGAATGAACCGTTGGATGATCTAGTCAGTTTTGTTCTGGTATATCAAAAGATGTTGTCTCACATCTTGCGTGAGGAGAGTTTATGGACTCAACCCTCCGCCCAGTACCAGTGTGAATCACATTGATGAATGGCGTTTGAATTTAGCTCAACATCTGATCAGCTTAGCCATCATCTGTTAAGTGCTTGATAGTTTTTCGTATTAGTCTATACTGTTACCTGTCTATGAGTTAAGTATGCAGAGTAAGAGTATTTTCTTAGTGGTTGAGATGCATATTCAGTGCGAGATACTGAGTAATTAATATTAGTACTAATCAAGCATCATCATTGAATTGGATTCTAACTTGTGACTATGTTTAAATGATCAATTGCCTTGTGGATTTCTGCTTGATAGAATTGCTACGTACATGTGTGTGATAGACGTGGATTCAATTGACTAAGCAAGGTCATTACTGCAAATGAATCTCTAGTGTTGCTTTAATCTGTTTTTGTTGAGTGCAATATTTCCAACATTGGTTGCATGCACTATTGCCATTCCAGCTCAACTTGATTCGAAGTGATTGATGTGTTCAATTGAGTATAATTTTTATAAAGGATCTAATCACCCCCCCCCTTCTAGATCCTAGCTGCGCACCTATCATCAAGGACTGTTGGGTTAGTAGGTCTAGCAAGCCGTCCAGAGTCTGGTGGCCCTGAGCCACTCGGTACTTCATATTACTCGCAATGGGTGCATGCGTGACCTTTGGTGTTTTCCTCTCTATGGAGAGTGTTCACGTTTAGTGGCCCCCCACTAGTCGTAGCTTGCCTGGGCACACGTGTGCTTACCTACCAGGGAGTAGGTGGAGAGCTTCCACGAGTGAGATGATTTTTAGGCTAGTTGCCATAGGGCCTCCCACTGTGTTAGCTCAAGTTTGGGCTGGGAGGAAAACCAGCTAGAGGGCATGACGTAGCGCAATCAGTCAGTGTGTGCACACGTGGTTGGGGATTTCGGACGTGTGCTGACGAGCACGACCCCGACTAGACCCTTATTCTATGGTTACTGGTACAGTGTCTCAGTTTCCATCTGGGACGAGTAGGGAAACACCTGGGGCACTGTGGATGCCTAAAATTTGGCATTCATAAACTTCCCACAGCACATCGAAAGTGCGTCTCAAGGACGCACAACTTCGGGGCTCACCTAGACAGCTCGGCGGGCTTTAACCCGTGGCAGACTTAAACGGTGGCCCCTTCAACGGGCTTTAACCGGTGGCCAGCTTCAAGCACTTACCGGTGGCCTTGTTAAGGCATTTCAACTGTGGGCGGCCCATGCATGTAAACAGTGGCTCCATCTGACTTATCCGGTAGGCCCTGCAGGGCATTTAAACGTTGGCTCTGGTCCACATTGCAGGAAATGGCCATAGCTGACCTCCCCCAGGATTGCTAGACCTTACCTTTAACTAAGGGTCCTTGCTCCACAGAAGGCCCTTTGTCCGGCGCACAGCGGTTGTGGCAGACGAGTACGATGGGGACGTTTTCTCGTTCGAGCAGGCCTCGAATGTCGTCCGCCGGCTGCAACTTCCTGCCCACCCCAAAGAAGGAAGGTTGGCAGGTGGTGTGTGAAGATCTAAAAGTGGGAGAGACCAGAGGATTTTCCTATGGACTTTCCTCCTGTGACGTCTTCTTTGCAAACTGCCCTATAAATAGGGACTGAGAAGAAGGCAAAAGCGGAAGAAGATGCTAGATTCCGACGAGAGACTCCAATCTACTCCACTCGAGAGAAGGGGAATAATACGTACGAACAGAGCGAAAACGAGAAGAGAGAGCAGGGAGGGTGTGTGAGCAGAGGTGAGAAGAAGAGGGAAGCCGGGGGAGAAGAGGGAGCTAAGACTCCCCTTCTCCCCCCTCTATTGTGTCTTTCTTTTCTAGATGTCATGTTGTTTCTTTCGCTCACTTGTATCTTTTACGTGTATGTAACCTATTTATTCAGAAAGAAATGAAAGTTCTATAGTGCTTAAGTGCAATAGTCGTGTCTCTTCTTACTTTGATCGTGGTTTCTTTAAGTTGTTCTATTAAACTATGTGCAAAAAACTGGGGGGTTTCTTCGTTTGGTCCTGTTTCTTTCCTGTTACCGGGCGACGTAGTTTCACGGTGCTCACAAAGCCAGCACATGGGGGGATCCCTTTAGGAAGCGGCTTAGGGCTTGCCCAACGTAATGGGTGGGGCTCTGAGGCCAGCCCCTCGAAGGGTGCTTTCCCAAAGTCCCTCCTTCTTGTCTTAAATATTTACTGTCACCCCTCCCTTAAAAGGTCCGACATGGAGAAGCCAGTCTCTAGGCTCTCTTGAGGTTATGGGTGGGGGCTAGATAGCACCGAGACCAGCCCTATGTCACACAGCACCTTGTATTTTCCAGTCTCTATCTCATGGGGTGATCTGGTAACCAATACCATGTCTT
Organism: Amorphophallus konjac; assembly: GCA_022559845.1. Classification (NCBI taxonomy): domain Eukaryota; kingdom Viridiplantae; phylum Streptophyta; class Magnoliopsida; order Alismatales; family Araceae; genus Amorphophallus; species Amorphophallus konjac. Next base: position 59,196,373 of record CM040125.1, read on the forward strand.
AGACCTTCTCCCAATGGAGCTGGCCTCCTCTCTGCTTCTTCTGGAGAGTCCTTAACCGACAGGCCTCTCCATGGCCTTGATCGGCAGGTCTCCTCTTAACAGGTGGCACTATGCCCTCACAGTCCGTATACATGACTCATGGGACCTTTATACCATGAGAAAACATTCTACTGTTATTCCCTTTAAACTTGGGGATGGAGTTCATTTCGGTTTTATGTTAAACCCATGAGGCTTTAACCAGTGGGTCACTTTCCTGACCTTAACAGGTAGGCTTTGCACTTAATCGGTGGGGGCTCCCTAGGGTCTACCGTTGGCCCCTTCTTTTGATTTGACCGATGGGATCTTTAACCAGTGGGGTTTCTTCTCATGAACTTAATCGGTGGTGTCTCCTTCTTGTTTAATCATTAGCCCCCATTACCCGGCAACCCCCCTTTCATGGGATTAACCGGTGGGTCCATTAAACGGCAGACCCTCATTTAACTGGCAGCCCTCTTCCATGGACTTAACCGGTGGAGGGTGTATTAACCAGTGGGCCTGTGTTTGATCGGCAGACTCTATCCGCAGGGCTGAGGCCTTTGCCTTAATAAGCTTTTGAGCTCTAAAAAGATACTCTGCCATATTCTTTGATGGTTCACGGAGGATTTACGTTTCATCTCCACTCACCTTTGTTTTGAGGGACTTCACACTTTTCTTACGGGTGTTGCCGCTTATGTGCGCACCCATACTATTTAGGGGCCATCTCGGACTTGTCCGTGGATTAGTACCCATGTTACTCCCCCCAAGCATCCGGGTCCGGGGAAAATGCTGTCCAAATTTTGCTAGACTAAAAATCATGTTAATAACAAAAGGAAACAACAAACAAATAAAAAAAACACTGGACGGAGCTACTGCTGTGCTGATGGTACACGAATCACCAAGGACCAGGATGAGACAAAAAAGAAGAAACAAAGAACATTAATAAAATTTTCCCAGTCATGAAATAAAAGAAATCAAAGAGCAGATGGGGTGTGTATGCCCGTGCCCATGTATACCCACATGAGCATGCACAAAAGGCCTTGCATGCAACGGAATCCCTTGGTGCGGCGGACTTCTGGTATATCAAATGGTAGATTGCGAAAAACTGGACCTCATTCAATCGGAAGCTACTACTATGCGTGAGTATGTAAGTCCGCCTCATACCAGAAAGTTTTCCCCACATAAATGAAAATTTACCTGCATGTCGTATGCATAAGTCCCATGCATGATCCACCCCGTGTATGCTTGCTTGCCATCACCGGTATATCAAATGGTGGGTTGCAGAAGGTCGGACCCCATCCGACCGGGGGCTCCCACTATGCGTGAGTGAAACACTCCGCCTAGTACCGGTCACCAATCTATATAAACCCCCCCCCCCCATGCCTAGTATAGTTCCCTTAGAGAAGGGTTCATGCATTAACTTATCTCACTCTCGCCATAGGGTCTCTCCAAGTGTACAAGCAAAATGTAGCAGAGGGTCAGTCGACCAAATCGGATTTTCGGTTGACCGATCAACGGTTGCGTCGATGCCCTTCGCGGTTGTGTCGACCCACCCGGCAGACCCCCCACTTCTAGGAGGATGGGTCGACCGACCGCATTGGTTCGGCCGACCGAAACCCCCCGTTTCAAAAAAGAATAGAAAACAAAGAAAAAAGAACAACACGACAAAACAACAACAATAAAATAACAAACACATAAATAAATAAATAAAGGATCAAAAGAATAACAAAAAAAGGAATGCAACCAAAGAAAATTGTGATAACAAAAATAAACGAATAATACCTATATATGGTTAGATAAAAATTGCACGCATGCATCTGAATAAAAATCTGATAACCAAACAACAACAAAAATATCAATGTCTGCTCTAGAGCCCCGCTTCCCCGGACTCGATGTAAAGGGAATATAAATGATGCCCCGATAAGTCAGATTTGGACCTTGGGGACCACCCCAATATGGCCATGACCCGATATTGCCCCGGGGCCAATAGCGTACCAAACCTGACCCATTTCTACTGGGATCTAATCCCACCCTCTTATCAAACTTGTTGTATACTCGGCAGACATTTGCATGGGTTTGTCTCCATCTTCATCACGCTTTCAATACGGACTTCCGTCCGAACACGAAAAGGTCCATAAGCGACCAACACGGTTTGAACGCTTACACCCCAGTGGGGGGCATTTTAGTACAGTTCAAGATTTTCATTATCTTAACTTCATTAATGTTAATTTTAGGCCGTAGCACCCTTTTTTCCTGGCGATTAATCAAGGATTTTCTCCCCTCCAAGGAGATGTAAATAACGTCGTGGCCTTTATGACACGGCGGGTTTTTGTCCCGACACGACACTCACTTTCTTCTGATTAGTTAGACGGCGCGCACTAGTGGTTTCTTCGGAGCCCTGAATAAATTGTCACTTTGTGACTAGTACGCCCACGCACTAAACAAACGAAATAAATAAATGAATAAACAAACAAATAGATGAATCGAAAAAGTGCATCCACAGGCGCGGACTAAGACATCAGTGGACGCATCCGGCCTTGCTTCTGGTAGGCAAGTACTCCTGTCACGCGACGAGTGACTCTTGTGACTCAAGATTTAGTTTCCCATCTACGAGACGTGGTTTTACGTGTAATTCTCGCACGTTTCTTGATATTGAGGTTTAGGGTTTCCGGTAGGGTTACGAAGTTTTTTTTCCCTAGATGGTGTAGGGTTCACGACTGCAAGGTCATGATGGTTCACCCGGACAGCGTGGTCTTGGGTTGGTCATTGCTGTTGACACCCATTTTTTGCCTATGGGTTGAGTCATTCCTCTTATCATCATCTGTTGATGCCTCGAGTTGTCCATTACTCATTGGGCTATTTCTAGGCACGTCTTTGGGCTTATTTTATGGGTATCTCTCTCCCTGGTTAGGTCTATTCTCGAATCCGGGCTTAATGGGCCTTGATTTCGCTTGGTTTTAGGGTAAATAGGCTCATTTATCCCATTTTCTTAAGTTTAAACATCCAGGATCCACGCGGTCTAAAGACTAGCCGTTCAGTGACTGGGCGGTCTTCTTCGAACCGTTTACCAGCTCAGAATGATTTATTGGATATTTATTTGATTTTCTGAATTTCCACCGACAAGCCTTTGAACGGTCTGAGTTCAGCCATTTACTTCCATTGAACGGCCTGACGTTAGACCGTCCAACTCCCAGAGTCCTAAGCCAGTGAGTTTTTTAGATAATTATCTATTTATCCTATTTTCTGGATTTATCACCGACACGCTTTACACGGCCTTTATTGGACCGTTTTATATATTGAGTGGTCTACCTGTAGACCATTTTATCTTAAAGAGCCCAGCGCCGTGATAGTCGGTCAGTTCGGTGGATAATTGGATAATTTGATATTTTATTTATTTACCACCGACAACAGTAAACGGTCTAGCAATGGACCGCCTACATTGCTGGGCGGCCTATCGAGCGACCGTGTACATGCTCGAGAACTGTGGATTGTTTGAATTTTTTCTCTCCATCCGTGGTGCAACCCCTAACTTCTCCCACCCATTTCTCCGTGGTTTCTCAACCAAATGGGGTACTGTTTGATTTGGGTGAGAGATTAGAGGATTATCTACATATTTTATTTTGTAAACTTGGATTAATATGCACTGGAAAACCCTAATTCGGGGCTGGACTTTTAGGGCTCTATAAATAGAACCCTTAGTCCAAGCTTGAAAGGGGGGGATCCAACGTCGACAGCGAAGCTCTGTCGAATTCTTGAGCAAGCTGTAGCCAGGGAGGAAGGCTTTCTATGTCCTTTTAAGCCTCCGGTTCAAGGGAGTAGTCGTTGTTTGGCATTCTAGTTTAAGCTTTAGTCATCTTTCTGTCCATTGCATACTTCTTTTCATCAGTGTTTCTTTCCACATTTTTCACTATTTCACATCATTTTACACCCCTCCTATTTGTTCCACGCCCTATAAGGGTTTAAAAACCACCCCGCCCATTCTGTGACATTATGTTAGTTTTCCATTCTTTTCTATAGATACTACACATTCCAGGGCTAATTTAGGTGTTATCTTCTTGCCTATTACGTTGTTTTGTAGGTCAGCATCAGCACAGCACGAGGCCCATCCCCTCTGGTCGGCCGGAAGGGGTGGAGGATCAAGTCCTACATCTTGGAGTTTGGCAGCATCACACGGTCGTCGTCCGTCCGTCTGCAAGGATACGCGGCCCAGATCGGACCATGCAGCGCCTTCCTGCGGCCGTCTGCGAACCGTTTGAAGCCAGACCAATCTTCATCCTGCTTCCTTCTCCAGCACTGTAAGCGGTCTATCGATCGGCCGTGCCATCCTTGAGCGGTTCTTCTTGGACCGCGTACTACTGCAGCGCTGCATTTTTGGGTGAGTGTCTTCCCTCTTTTCCATGGTGTGTAGTACTCTTCGGTACCCGTGTCTTGGTGGCGATCACGATCACACACACACACTTCTCCACCCTTTCTTCCTCCCTTCATTTTGATTGTCTCTTTATTTTGATTTTAGAAAAGGAAGGTAAAGAAAATAGAGGGGGGGGGGAACATGTCAACATCCCATTTTTTGGCGATCACGGTGGGACGCCTAGTGCCCATCGTGCTGTTGTTCTGCTGATCCGCATTTTTTGTGCTTGGTTAGGGTTCTTTCTAAGTGGTTTCAGGTTGCTATATCGTCCACCCCGGGTTGCTGTTCTCGGAGTTGTACGCGGTTCTTCCAGGACCACTCACGTCTCCCCGCGGTCGGGCGATAGGCCGTGCTGTCCCGGTCTCAAGTGCGTTCTTGCTCGGTTTCTTTCATACTCTTCTTAACTGCGCGGTCCACTTCAGGCCGCTTTTGAGTTTCCACGGTCGTCCTATAGACCGTTTTGTTTCATGTCACGAGTGTTTTTTACTGTTAGTTTACTACTCCCTGCTGTTGCACGGTCTTTCCTAGGACCGTTCATTTCCCTGAGTGGTCTCCCATCAGACCGTGTTTGTCTGCTACAGTGCACCCGGGATTATCATTTTGATTGTTATTCCATATCATTTCATAATTGTTTGGTGCTATTCTGATCTCCCCCGATTGTCATTTGATTTTGCATAATCATTGTCATACTTCTTATAGTTGATTGATCATTGCTTGTTAGATTTAGGCTAGATTTTGCATGCACTCCGGTGCGCATAGGATTCATCCATATTTTTCATATTAGTTGCATTCCTACCTTGGTAGGGGATCCTCTCGTCTCCATATTCCTTGGAGCCGACTTGGTGACCTTACCCGGGACCTCCGTAAGCCCCTGTGAGCCGTGGATTCCCACACGGACGTCGGGCAGGTTGTACCTTACCACACCAGTCTAGGGTTGCATCCGTGCGAGAGAGTCCCTTTAAAGTCAACCAAGTTTCCCATTCCACCTTTGTTAGGCACCTTTGTGGTCGTGAAAATTCTCATTTTAATTAATCCACTAAGGTTCTAAAAGGGAGAAGTTCTAAAATTTGCCGTGCATCATTTGAACTTGCTTGACTAATTAATTGCCTCTCTCCCTCCTCTCTTTCTATGTGCATTTGATTGCTAGTTTGGTTGTTTAGAAACTCATTAGGTGTCGCTCTTCTCCGTATTAGAGTCCACGTTGCATGTGGAGTTGCTTCACACCCTCAAGATCTTCTCCTAGGGGCAGCTCTCATTTCTTTTCCTATTTCAACCCTTTGTTCGATTCTTCGGCCACCATGTCTTCCTACAACTTCTCCCACTCCCATGAGGATTCTCTTCCTCAGGGACTCCTGGAGGACCAACCTAGGGTCACGCACGTGCAGGGAAGAGAGGGGACAACCCCTCCTCTTCCAACCATTGTTGTTGAGGGTGCTCAACCCTCCCTTTCTAAGTCTTCCTCTCAGAACTCGGCCAATCAAATCCTTCATATGATGGCCCAGTTAGACCCCACCCAGCTCAGTCTCCTTTGTCAAGCTTTGCAGGGGCCGGATGCCCCGTCTTCAGTTCCTTCTCACGGTGTGTCTGCTGCCGCCACTTCATCCCCGATTGTTGGGTTAGGGGCTGCCTCTGCGGCACCCATTGATCTCAACCCTGCCCATCCTCGGACCCTACGATTTCCTAGTATGGAAGCGGGCCAAGCTTCTAGCTCGGCCCATCAGATTACTGATAAGGGGAAGACCCAGATCCCCTTGAGTTCTTATTATGATCCTTATACCACCGTCTCTCCAGCGCCGCAGGCCCTTGGGGCCCTGGCTGATTTTATTCGTCTGCAACCAGGGGCCGCCCAGCTGGCTCATGCGGATATGGGCTTTTCCTTGGCCCATTATCCATCTTATGGGCTTCCCCCTCCGTCAGTCTACCCATCAGCTCCATATACTGGTTCTGCCCTTCTTGTTTTGCCTCCTCCTTCTTGGGAATGGGAACTTCTTGATAAGTGGGCTACCATGCAGCAACAAATTAACCTCCTTCATAAATGGGTCAGCCCATAGTCCCTTGCTGACGTCCCCGTTCCCAATTTCTGTGATATTTTCTTCCCTCCCCAGTCGGAGCTCCAAACATACCGTAAGTACGACGGGAATGGCAACCCATTCATTCACATAAGGGAGTTTCTATATGAATCGGCGCAGTTCCAGCATGACGATCGCCTTATGGCGTATCTTTTCCGCCGGTCATTGGATGGGGTTGCGTTAGAATGGTTTTACACTTTGCCTTTGGAGGAGGCAGAAAGTTTTAAGGTGGTCAAGGAGAAGTTCATGCAAAGATTTCAAGACCGGGTGGGCCCGGAGTATTCATTCACCGACTTGGTAGCAGAGAAGATGAAGACAGATAAAGATTTTGCCACTTATGCAGATAGATGGAGGCATATGGCCTCACGTGTGCCCGGGCAAATCCCGGAAGAAGAAAAAGTGAAATTGTTGATTTCAAATGCCACACCTACATTCCTGAATATTTTGGAAATAAATGATATATCAAATATGCACCAGTTGTACAGTCGAGCCCGGTTTATACAAACCCAGTTCTAGGACTCCCCTATCCATTCCCTGTTTGAGGCCCAGAAGTCCAAAACCACAAAAAAATCCCAGGGCCCTGTTATTGAGGGAGTTCAAACTAATGAGCAGGTGCAGGCTATCCAGTTCCCCAACAAATCCACTCCACCCCGTTTCCAGCAACCCCCAGTTCCCCGCTCCGCTCACTCCCCGACCTTCTTTTACAGTTCCTCAACACCCACCACCACCACCACAACAGCCTCAACAGCCACCCCAATACCACAACGTCCCCCCTCCTACTGGCTATGCACCTGCTCGACCGGGTCCAAAAAGAGCCCATTATCCACCACTTCCTGAAACTTTGCCAGATATATTCTCGGCCTTAATGTACACTGGTGACATACAGCTCCCTCCGGAACATTAGAATTGGAACCCGACCGCCGATCAATCTCGATATTGCATAAATCATCGGCAGCCTGGGCACACTATAGATAGGTGCTTTCAGTTCCGTGATTTGGTGTATGATTTACATGAGGGGCAAAGGATTGACTGGGCCCAGATGCGTAAGTTGATAGAAGATATCAAGAAGAAAAGAAGACAGGCGAGGCCGCAGCAGGCGGCGCTGCAGCAGCAGCAAATTCAGCAACCCCAACCTTAACCTCAGTAGCAACAACAACCTGAACTCAGGATTCATCAAAATCCCATGCCAGACCACCCGCCCGCTCCACAACAGCAGCCACAGACACCGGCACAAGTCAATGTTGTTCACTACCCAGTTCCTAATGCTGGGTGGTCTTATGACGATGAGACTCCCACTCATCTCCTGGCCTTCCACCACGCATACACCAACTCCCCCATACCTTCTGTTCCTTCCATCCTCCGGACCACCACCTTGACCACTGCTCCACCCTCTATTCCTTCCAGGTCACCTATTGCACCCACTGCATTACCCACCATTCCGCGAATCCTTGCTCCACCACCCGTTGTACCCTCCATCGTCACCCCTCCATTTAACCCTTCACCAATCACCACTCCGCCAGGGCCCGTCAGACCAGCATCTGCCATCATCACCCCACTTCTATCCCTTTCACTCACCCTACCAGGCCAATCGGGAGTCCCTCTAGTGCCGTGCTGGCGTAGAACCTTGCCCTTAGGAGCGGGCGCTTGTTTCAGAGAAACTACCCTTCTACAGGTGCACCTGCACCCAATCCCCCAATTCCTTCCTCGACAGTTGAAGCAGAAGAGTCAGACCCCTTACCTGGCACAAAATATTGTTGTGCCTCTGTGGTTTTGATGATTGGTTTTGATGTGAGTCATACACTGTGAGTCACCATGCATTGATTGTTGTGCCTCTGTGGTTTTGATGATTGGTTTTGATGTGAGTCATACACTGTGAGTCACCATGCATTGATGTTCTGTTTTGATGATTGATTTGGTTTTGATGATTGGTTGTTGATGTGAGTTAATCAAATGTTCAGTCATCTTGCTGCTCAGTTTAGTTTAATATATTTTGATGTTCAGTCATGTTAACTGATGCATAAAGCATTCATTGCTACACTCTGTCTGCACAGTTGTCACTGCAGTGCGTCAACTCAGTGTGCCGATGCGTCGACCCCTTGGTCATCTTTGTATCTGTCCATACAGTAGTGCGTCAACTCCTTGAGCTGATGCGTCGACGCTTCAGTTCAGTTTCTTCATTTGATGAAGTCTATACATCATCAGTTGATCATCAAGAATATACGTTGCAGCGTCAACTCATTGGGCTGCAGCGTCAACTCAGCAAGTATGCACATCAGTCTTCACATGCTAAGTCTGTACAGCCTACGTCTCATGCAGCGTCAACGCTGTGAGCATTCTCAAGACATTAGCGTCAACGCTATAAGTGTGTACATCGCTTTCACGTCACCAAGTCCATACATTTGTCCTCCTTCAAAGTCTGTACAGCCGCTGGTCTAGCTTCATGAAGTCTGTACATCAGACTGTTACAGGAAGTCTGTACATTGTCCGTCTTCCTTAGCGTCTTGATAGTTGATGTCTACACATTGGCCTTCATGCTCCTAAGTCTATGCATTACTGTTCATGCATCAGTCTTCATAAGTCTGTACATTGGACTGTCTCTCTCAGCGTCTCATGGCATAAGGTCTGTACACTCGAATTGCCCTTGATCTGGTCAAGTGTATACACTCTCTCACTGTAGCTTTCAGCTATTCAAGTCTATACACTGGACTGTTAGGTCATGTCTATACAACGTGGGCTTCAGTTCTTCAAGCCTACACATCGACTGTTCATGCAAAGTCTAGACATTCGAACAAGTCTGTACATTGGCCGTCAAAGCCCTCAAAGTCTGTACATCCTTCAAGACTCTCAAAGTCTGTACAGCCTGCTCTGTCGATTCAGATTTCAAAGTCTATACAGCGTTCGTCTCAGCCACCGTCTCATTCAGCGTCTCACGCTTGCAAAGTCAATACTCTGGTCGGTGGAACGAAGTCTGAACATCCTTCAGTGAACTTTGAAGTCTATACACTGATTCACTGTTCATCACCTTTGGGCATCAAAGTCTGTACATCGCCTTCAAACTTTCAAGACTATACACTCCATGATCTTCCAAGGTTGTACATCCACAGTGTATCTTCAAAGTCTGAACATTGTCTCACTCCGTCAAAGTCCATACATTTGTTTTCACCTCAAGTCTGTACAGCGTGAAGTCTACACTTTGGCTTCACGTTTTCAATGTCTGTACAGTGTCTTCGCATAGGCAAGTCTGTACATCGGGCTCCCTCTAACTAAGTCTATACACTCCCTCACACTGCACACACTTAGTCTATACAGCATGATCGTCTTTACAAGTCTACACAGAGTTCTTCACTTAAACTGATGACTTATCCGATACTCTGTCTGACAGGTGTTCTGATCGTGAAGCTTATGGAGGGCACGTGATTCGAGGCTGGAAGGGCAGATAAGATTGTGACACGTGTGCTGAAGCTGGCTGAGAGGCTGACACGTGGACACAGCAAATCAAGAAAGAAGCTCCTGGATTATTCTGGTGCGTCAACGCATTGAGCAAGTAGCGTCGACGCAGCAGTTACAAAAAGAGAACCAATGGGTTACTGGGTTACTCAGATGCGTCAACACCACCCACTGGCAGTGTGGACGCAGCAGTTCAAGTAACTCCTTGCAACCTCTGGAGTACCTTGGCAGCGTCGACGCTGCAGCTCGTTGGGTCGACGCAGCAGGTTGATGGAACGACACCTTTTAGCTGCTAGTACACACCGATGCGTCAACGCAGCAGTGGAGCGGCGTCGACGCAGCACGCCCATCTGCTAAAGACTTGATCACTGGATCATCGATGCGTCAACGCCATGGGCTGATAGAGTCAACGCAGCAGTCTTGAGTTTTACTGAACGAATGTCCTTGAATTGTAGGGCACGTGATCCGAGGTGCCTGGCTCGTGAACCAGGAAGCTGCCACGTGGTCCGAATTTCTAGGGCTGGAAACGTGGAAGCCACACGCGCCAGTGTGTTGCTGCTGCTACTATATATACTAGTCTTCTTCCACTAAAGAAGACTGATCGAAGCAGAAGCCTGAAGAGCAGAAAGCCCTTCGATCCAGAAAAAGAGAAAAAGAAGGAAAAGAGAGGAAGAAGAGATAGAAGAGAGAAGCCGTGAAGAGAGAGCAGTGAGTGAGAGATTAGGAGAGTAGAAGAGAAAGAAAGAGAGATAGAGAGTGAGAGATTTGGAGAGCAGAAGAGAAAGAAAGAGAGAAAGAGAGTGAGCGAGAGAGCTCGTGGAGAAGAAGGAAGAAGCTGCTTGAAGATCTGTCTACACTGGACCGTGGATCAGATCCAGGCCAGTCAGCTCCGTTGAGAGCCACATTGTGCATTTCGTTTACAACTTTCTGATTGCTGTGTTATTTTCTTTATTATTTTCTTTGTTTTCTGATCATCTTTGTTCTTCCGATTGCCCTGTTGGGGATCGGGTTCCTCCTGTTGGTTCAGGAGAAGGGAGATCTGATCTCCAGGTTGCAAGTGACAGGTTGTCACTTGTGGGTTGCCCTCTGGTTAGAGGAAGGGAGGCTAGTCCTCCGGTTCTGGGCTTGTGGTTGCAAGTCCAGTGGTCCCTCCTGGTCTGGAGGAAGAGAGGTCTTCGACCTCTAGTTTCCAAGTGGCTGGGAGTCACTTGGGTGTCCCTCCGGTTGGGAGGAAGAGGGGAGGCTGTTCCCCTGGTCAAGCTGTGTGGCAGCAACTGTTTGCAGACTGAGTCTGCTTGGTTCTAGCATTTGCTAGTGAAGCCTCACTCCGGTTGGGAGTGAGGGGTGGATGTAGGTCTGGAGGACCGAACCACCTTAAAATCTTTGAGCAGTGGTTTGCTTGTAGTGTGTTCTTCCATATCTCCTACCATCCTTCACAGATTGTCTTGAGATTTCTTATTCTCATTTGTGCTGCTTCCGCTAGTTGGTTATTTGGGGGCCAGTTTCATATTTGCTATTTTGTTTAAAAGGATTTTCAACTGGTTCATCAGATTGCTTGATTTGCTTCCGCTAGATGCTTGGATAGGCCCGCTCCAAGTGTTTGTATTTGAGTTGAATCAAATTGGTTCTATTCTGTGTCCATCTCTAGCTTCCAAGTTTTTATTTGGCCATTATACGTAGCAGGATACATTCACCCCCCCTCTGTATCCGGGCCTAGCACCCTAACAGTTGGTATCAGAGCGGTGTCTGCATACAAGATCCAGCGACCTGCAGATTCGATCTTACAGTCTTAGGTGCTAATTTATTTTGAGTGCATCAATATTCTTGTTGCATTGAATCTATCGGCTATCTGTTTCAATGGCTTGTCCACCCGTCTTTAGTGGTTTTGATTTCAACCAGTGGCACAGTGCTTTACGTAGTTATGTTAAATCAGTGAATCCAGACCTGTGGAAAGTAATTTCACATGGTCCTCATGAACTACCAAAGAAAAAGTCCAAATGGACTGACAGTCACAAATCAATGTATGAGGAGAATCAGACAGCTATAAATCTGATGAGAGCAGCCACTGACAAAGCCTTTCACTCATGTTTCCTTGATTGCAGATCTGCAAGGGATATGTTGGAAATGATGAAGAGAGCCGGGAAAGGAAATCAAACAAGCTGCATGATGGCCAACAGAAGCGATGAAGGCAGCAATCAAAGTGAAGACGATAATGATGAGGAGGTAAACCCTTTTGAGAACTATACCTTGGATGATTGGGAGAATTCATATGCTGAATTATTAGACTCTCATGAACAGTTAAGGGAACAATACAAAAAATTGAAGAAGAATAGTAGGTCAGACAGTTTCAATTCTCCATGTAAGAACTGTGCTGAACTGAAAAATGTTCATGATGCTTTTATGTCTGATATTCAAATGTTGAAGAAACAAATTTCATTGCTGAAAATTGAAGATCAAGATCATGTAAAGGAAATCTCTAAACTTGAAAAGAAGCTTAGTCTAGCTAATCATGAGTTTGTTCAGAGTAAGGATTTGCTGAAAGAACTTGAATGTGTTAAATCTGACTTAAACAAGCTGAAAAATGAGAATGACTCTCTCAGAAAGTTTTCTAAAGAAAATGAAGAACAATTAGAGAAACTTAAACGAGAGAATGATTTGCTGATTGAAAATTTTAATGCAATAAAATCTGTAAACATAGAATTACAGAAAAATTTTGAAAAACAACAAAAGGAATTGAAGGAGTTTGGAGCTAGGAGAGAAAGCATGGTTAACTCAGAGGACCAGACTCTAATAAATGAGTTAATTCAGAATGATAAGCTTAAAGAAGAAGTTGAAAAATTAAAATTGTTAAACAGTGCCATGTCTGAAAGACTTCTCACTTTGGAGAAAGGGAAAGTCATCTGTACAAACGAGACTGAAGAGGTAGATGAGCTGAGAAAGGAAATTGAAGAATACAAAACAGCTAACAAGGTTTTGAATGAAGCTGTCAATTGTAGTGAACAAGAGATCGCTAGTTATGAAATACACATTGCATCTCTTGAAAATGAAATTCAGGATTTGAAAGTTTCCTTGTCTAAATTTGTTGATGGGCAGAAAAACCTAGACAAGCTACTAGGTATAAAAATCAACCCTAGGAAGGAAGGGCTGGGCTACAATAAGATAAACAAGAAGGAACTTCAGAACAAAGTAATGACATCCTTTGTAAATGCTTCAAACGTAGCCACAACATCAAAAGACAAACAGCCCATTGTTCAGAAAATACTGGGAACAAAGATTAATTTTAAGAAAGAAGGACTGGGTTACAGTCCAGTCATGAGGAAGGCTGATGGAGCCAACCTGAAAACTGTCTTTGCTAAATCTTCTGAACAGGAGAAGCCTTCTACTTCATCTCCACCTCGGTACAAGGCTAAGAAAACAGAAAAACAAAATAAAAATCATAAAACATCAAAAATTCAAAGGAACAATCTGCATGCTAAAAACTCATCAGATAAATGCCATGTTTTTAAGAAATCAAATGGCTCATGTCATTATTGTGGTAAGTATGGACATCTTATGAGTAACTGTTTTGTGATGAAAAAGGATGACAAAAAGCATGCTAGAAAATCTGTGTCTGCTCAGAAAAGAAGTGTCACATGTTCTAATTGTGGCAAATTAGGACACTCAATTGCTCATTGCTGGTTTGCTAGTGGTAAGAAAACCTTTTATTCATATCATGCTAAATTCCCTGCAAACCAACATGTTTTTAATAAAAACAAATCTGTTTCAATGAACCAGCATATCATCTGTTTTAATTGCAACAAAAGGGGTCACAGGGCCTCTGAATGCTGGTCAGGCTTTTTTGAAAGAAATTCTATTTCAAGCTTTGAATGTGGAAAGGATGGCCACAGGGCCATTGATTGTTGGCATGCCCAAGGAGGCTATGGCAATAATGAACTCAATTTTAAAAAGAATGCCTCTTATTGCTCTCACTGTAGAAAGCATGGCCATACAGTCAAGGACTGTTGGCATATTCAGGGTAGAAATGTGAATCTCAAACATGCTAAATTCCCTGTAAGACAATTTACAAAACTTTCATGTTATAACTGTGGGAAGCCAGGTCACAGGGCTGCAACCTGTTGGCTGGCAGGATATCAAAACCAAACTGGTTTTGGCAAACAGAATTTTTATTCTGTTAACAAGAAATCTCATGCTTATGCACATAAAATTCATGCTAACAAGAATGTGCATAAATCAGATCTGAAAACTGCTCCTAGAAATGTGCTGAGAAAACCTGCTAGGAGTAATACTGTTTTGTCAGGACCCAAGACTTCTTGGGCACCTGTTTGTGCAAAATAAACCTTGTTTTGCAGGTGTGCCTTGGAATGGAATAAAAAGGGGTATTAATCCAAGGCACTCAAGAATGAAAACCCCTTCTGAATTTTTCAGGTAAACTTCCTGCTCTTCTTGTTTTTAGTTTTAATGCATAGCAAGTTAAATCTGTTTTTACATTTTCATTCATCATTTGCCATGTGCATTACTTTCTGATCATGCATTTGCTGAGAGTTCTGTGCAAATATCAGATTAAGAAGGGTTGTCTGTATCTGATGCATACATAGGCTAATTTCAATTGCTTGATAATTGTGTTATGCATAGACTCTGAAAACAAATTGCATTTCGAATTGTCTAAAAAATCTGAACTGCTTATGAGTGTGACTTGAATCATGTGTGTTGCAATAGCTCACTGAAATTCTGAATTGCATATAGGACTGCATGTTGAATAATCATGCATGACCTCAATGGTATATAAATGGTAAGGTACCAAAGGGCAGGGAGGTCTGTCTGGAGGTTCTTACTATGTGTGAGGTGGTCTTTTAGACCAAGTGCTCCGCCTAGTACCATGGGTCATCTTGCTGCTTAGGACAGTCTGAATGTGCATGAATCATTTGGTAACATATGTTCAGTTCTCAGTGCAAACATTGCATGTTTTCAGGGGGAGTTAGTTGCATATCCTTGCATAGCAATTCAATGTCGAGTCTTTGCATGTCCCTGCATACATATAGTGCATTGTATCCCCTTATATTAAAAATGTCAAAAAGAGAGTTTGAATGCATATTGTAAGGGGGAGTCAATGCATTGCATATAGGTTGTCAAATGCATACATTTGTCAGATTTCATGGCATATCCCTTCTTATTGACTTAGTTGACAAACCTTGATCATATTCTGAAAAACTTTGAGCTTCAAAATCTCTCTTAACAATTGGTATTTCTCCTATCAATTGGTATCATTTGGCTTCAGAATTCTATCAGTCTATCATGAAGATTTCAATGGGACTATCTCGATCATAAATCTAAAAATTCTTGAACTAGAAATCTTCTATTATACATTTTTATGAATGACTGAAATAACTCATGTGGTTTAAGTTTAATGTACTCAATGAGTTTGGCTTTAAAATCTCTTTAAAATATCTGAAGCATGTTTAATAAACCTTAACCATCTGTTTCATGTTGTGTCTTGTGAAAACTTCTGAAATCTGCACTTTTGAATACATGACTTCAACTGATTAAGTACATGAAACTATTATTGATTTGAAGCAAATGAATTTTTCTGAAATGTCTAAAGGGTAATATCTGTCAGAGCAATGACATTGGTCACTGAGAAACACATGTCCAAAGGACTGTGTCATGAGGTGCCTTAGTTAACTCTGCATAAAATTTATTGAAAATCAGGCAGAGCAATGGCATGCACACTGAGAAATACAACTCACTCATTAAAAAATGAGTTGTAGTGTGTCATGATGTGTAAATGCTAACTCTGTTCACATAAAGCATGACAGTTAGTCACACTAAGGGCTTAGGGATATTGGCCTCTGATCAAGGTATATCCTCTAGTTACAATGTGTGCACTGAACTAGAGTGCTCGTAAAATTTGTAGCATGGAAAATTGTTGAACAAATTGAAATATCTGAATATTGATGCTAAAATCAAATTGCTACAACCCTAGATAAAATAATATGACTTCATAATTGCTTAATCTCAATACTAGTGCATGTAATTCTGAAAGAAGGCAATAAATTTGATTGTGTAAGACAAAGGGAGGACAATCAAGATAAATATGAGGGCTTGGTTCATTTTTATTAAAACATGGTTTTAGATATCAATACAGAATTTTATTGATAAACTCTGCATACATCATGTTAAAATCATGCTGTTCAATAAAGCTCATTCATAAGCCCTATAATGGAAGACTTTGAAAAATTATGTTTTGGATTTATGAGATTGATATCTCCTTGAAAATCTTGCTGAATTATTTCTGTTTGGAGCTTATTTGTAAATCTGCTTATTTGAACCTTTTCTGCTTATTGTCCTTGGTTCATTGACCTGAACTTCTCCTTGTTTGCCCCTGTGGTCTCCTTCTCATCCATCTCATAAGATTCCACTTATTGAGGGGGAGCTTCCATGTCTTATGCATCATGCTGCATAGAAACTCTTAAAGGGGGAGAATTATGTTCTTGCATTCTGGTATCTGCATCTGCATTCACCCCTTCCCATGGTTTATTTTGATTATACCAAAGGGGGAGATTGTTTGCCAAAGAGGGAGTATATCATTCAATAAGTGCATGCAGGTTCATTTTGAGTATCTCTAACTCATGCTTTTGCTGAAACTCCTAAAGGGGGAGAAATTGTCTGAATTTTTATACATGCTATAATTTCTCAAACTATTTTCTTTTTGATGAAGTCAAAGGGGGAGAATAGTTTGAGTCATCAGCATCAGATTGACTCACCATCAGATTGACTCACTGTGTAGAGTTGCCATCATCAAAAAGGGGGAGATTGTTGTGCCTCTGTGGTTTTGATGATTGGTTTTGATGTGAGTCATACACTGTGAGTCACCATGCATTGATGTTCTGTTTTGATGATTGATTTGGTTTTGATGATTGGTTGTTGATGTGAGTTAATCAAATGTTCAGTCATCTTGCTGCTCAGTTTAGTTTAATATATTTTGATGTTCAGTCATGTTAACTGATGCATAAAGCATTCATTGCTACACTCTGTCTGCACAGTTGTCACTGCAGTGCGTCAACTCAGTGTGCCGATGCGTCGACCCCTTGGTCATCTTTGTATCTGTCCATACAGTAGTGCGTCAACTCCTTGAGCTGATGCGTCGACGCTTCAGTTCAGTTTCTTCATTTGATGAAGTCTATACATCATCAGTTGATCATCAAGAATATACGTTGCAGCGTCAACTCATTGGGCTGCAGCGTCAACTCAGCAAGTATGCACATCAGTCTTCACATGCTAAGTCTGTACAGCCTACGTCTCATGCAGCGTCAACGCTGTGAGCATTCTCAAGACATTAGCGTCAACGCTATAAGTGTGTACATCGCTTTCACGTCACCAAGTCCATACATTTGTCCTCCTTCAAAGTCTGTACAGCCGCTGGTCTAGCTTCATGAAGTCTGTACATCAGACTGTTACAGGAAGTCTGTACATTGTCCGTCTTCCTTAGCGTCTTGATAGTTGATGTCTACACATTGGCCTCATGCTCCTAAGTCTATGCATTACTGTTCATGCATAAGTCTTCATAAGTCTGTACATTGGACTGTCTCTCTCAGCGTCTCATGGCATAAGGTCTGTACACTCGAATTGCCCTTGATCTGGTCAAGTGTATACACTCTCTCACTGTAGCTTTCAGCTATTCAAGTCTATACACTGGACTGTTAGGTCATGTCTATACAACGTGGGCTTCAGTTCTTCAAGCCTACACATCGACTGTTCATGCAAAGTCTAGACATTCGAACAAGTCTGTACATTGGCCGTCAAAGCCCTCAAAGTCTGTACATCCTTCAAGACTCTCAAAGTCTGTACAGCCTGCTCTGTCGATTCAGATTTCAAAGTCTATACAGCGTTCGTCTCAGCCACCGTCTCATTCAGCGTCTCACGCTTGCAAAGTCAATACTCTGGTCGGTGGAACAAAGTCTGAACATTGTCTCACTCCGTCAAAGACCATACATTTGTTTTCTCTTCAAGTCTGGACATTGGCTTCATATCATAAAGTCTATACATTGGGCCTAACATTCCAACTCTACACTGAACCTTCGTTCATCAAAGCCTCAAGTCTGTACAGCGTGAAGTCTACACTTTGGCTTCACGTTTTCAATGTCTGTACAGTGGCTTCGCATAGGCAAGTCTGTACATCGGGCTCCTTCTAACTAAGTCTATACACTCCCTCACACTGTACACACTTAGTCTATACAGCATGATCGTCTTTACAAGTCTACACAGAGTTCTTCACTTAAACTGATGACTTATCCGATACTCTGTCTGACAGGTGTTCTGATCGTGAAGCTTATGGAGGGCACGTGATTCGAGGCTGGAAGCGCAGACAGGATTGTGACACGTGTGCTGAAGCTGGCTGAGAGGCTGACACGTGGACACAGCAAATCAAGAAAGAAGCTCTTGGATTATTCTGGTGCGTCAACGCATTGAGCAAGTAGCGTCGACGCAGCAGTTACAAAAAGAGAACCAATGGGTTACTGGGTTACTCAGATGCGTCAACACCACCCACTGGCAGTGTGGACGCAGCAGTTCAAGTAACTCCTTGCAACCTCTGGAGTACCTTGGCAGCGTCGACGCTGCAGCTCGTTGGGTCGACGCAGCAGGTTGATGGAACGACACCTTTTAGCTGCTAGTACACACCGATGCGTCAACGCAGCAGTGGAGCGGCGTCGACGCAGCACGCCCATCTGCTAAAGACTTGATCACTGGATCATCGATGCGTCAACGCCATGGGCTGATAGAGTCAACGCAGCAGTCTTGAGTTTTACTGAACGAATGTCCTTGAATTGTAGGGCACGTGATCCGAGGTGCCTGGCTCGTGAACCAGGAAGCTGCCACGTGGTCCAAATTTCTAGGGCTGGAAACGTGGAAGCCACACGTGCCAGTGTGTTGCTGCTGCTACTATATATACTAGTCTTCTTCCACTAAAGAAGACTGATCGAAGCAGAAGCCTGAAGAGTAGAAAGCCCTTCGATCCAGTAAAAGAGAAAAAGAAGGAAAAGAGAGGAAGAAGAGATAGAAGAGAGAAGCCGTGAAGAGAGAGTAGGGAGTGAGAGATTAGGAGAGTAGAAGAGAAAGAAAGAGAGATAGAGAGTGAGAGATTTGGAGAGCAGAAGAGAAAGAAAGAGAGAAAGAGAGTGAGCAAGAGAGCTCGTGGAGAAGAAGGAAGAAGCTGCTTGAAGATCTGTCTACACTGGACCGTGGATCAGATCCAGGCCAGTCAGCTCCGTTGAGAGCCACATTGTGCATTTCGTTTACAGCTTTCTGATTGCTGTGTTATTTTCCTTTATTGTTTTCTTTTATTTTCTGATCATCTTTGTTCTTCCGATTGCCCTGTTGGGGATCGGGTTCCTCCTGTTGGTTCAGGAGAAGGGAGATCTGATCTCCAGGTTGCAAGTGACTGGTTGTCACTTGTGGGTTGCCCTCTGGTTAGAGGAAGGGAGGCTAGTCCTCCGGTTCTGGGCTTGTGGTTGCAAGTCCAGTGGTCCCTCCTGGTCTGGAGGTAGAGAGGTCTTCGACCTCTAGTTTCCAAGTGGCTGGGAGTCACTTGGGTGTCCCTCCGGTTGGGAGGAAGAGGGGAGGTTGTTCCCCTGGTCAAGCTGTGTGGCAGCAACTGTTTGCAGACTGAGTCTGCTTGGTTCTAGCATTTGCTAGTGAAGCCTCACTCAGGTTGGGAGTGAGGGGTGGATGTAGGTCTGGAGGACCGAACCACCTTAAAATCTTTGAGCAGTGGTTTGCTTGTAGTGTGTTCTTCCATATCTCCTACCATCCTTCATAGATTGTCTTGAGATTTCTTATTCTCATTTGTGCTGCTTCCGCTAGTTGGTTATTTGGGGGCCAGTTACATATTTGCTATTTTGTTTAAAAGGATTTTCAACTGGTTCATCAGATTGCTTGATTTGCTTCCGCTAGATGCTTGGATAGGCCCGCTCCAAGTGTTTGTATTTGAGTTGAATCAAATTGGTTCTATTCTGTGTCCATCTCTAGCTTCCAAGTTTTTATTTGGCCATTATACGTAGCAAGATACATTCACCCCCCCCTCTGTATCCGGGCCTAGCACCCTAACAAATATGATTTATTACAGCACTTGGACCGGATGCCGGCCAAGATCTCTGTCCTAGAGTTAATCAAGAGGTCCACGCTACACCAAGATGCCTTAAGGGCTTTCCTATAGAAGGTTATGGTTAGCGAGGACGTGGCGGTAGATAGTTTGCCGCCGGTGTTGGCCACTATAGCAAAGGGGCCATCTATTTCTTTCTCTGAGTCGGAGCTAGCACCCCCAGAGGCACGTCAGATGCCACTATGTATCACAATTTCATTGAATAAGGTGGCTGTTGATTCAGCTCTAGTGGACATGGGAGCTTCTATTAATGTTTGTCCCTTAAGCACGTTGCGTGCCTGCAACATTTCTGAAGATATGCTAAGGCCAACACCGACAACCATTGCAGCATATGATAACTTCAGGAGAGCTTGCCACGGGGTCATGACAGTTCAGGCCGAGCTAGGGCCTTTGAAAATAGATGTGGAATTCTATGTGTTGGACATAGACCCAATGTTCAAGGCTATTCTGGGTCATCCATGGATTGACAGCTTGAATGCAGTACCCTTGACCGCCCATCAGTGTCTCAAGTTCCCATTTCAGGGGCGGGTAGTCAAGGTGAAAAGTGATTCCACGATCCAGACAGTTGATGCTATTGCTGATAAAATTCTACCTACGCTATGGCCAAACAACAAGCCAGTTTTATCAGTGCCTCCTTGTTTCAACGATTGGAATTTATTCCCCGTTCACAACCCATCATGGTCGACCCGTTCTTTACGGAAAGGCCACTTGAAATTTTGTTTGTTCTGTGTGCATGTGGGCAGTGCCCACCCATTGATTTGTCCACCATGTGGACCCCCACAACCAATATTTCTGAAATGTGGTTTTCTTCATCTGATCCATTCTTCGATGTTCTCTTCCCCCACCAACTTCCTCCACCTCCTTCCCCCTCTAACCCCTCTTGCTTCATGATTTCCTCCCACCTCCAAAAAAAATGTCAATTTTAAAACGGAGGTTTCGATGGAGGATTATGCTATATTCTGTCCGTCTTCCTGCCAGGGGCACGAGGCCCCTGCTTCTCTCCCCGTAGATTTTTTATCTCCTAGGTTAGATGTACAGTGTGCGGAGTCCCCTAGGTTGGTAGAGTCAGTAGGGGTAGAGTCTAGCTCTAGTATTGCGAGCCCATCCACGTCTGCGGCGCACTCTGTGGTGCGTCATTCTAAATCTGCTCCATATAGGTTTCTTCAGGATCTAGCCCAAAGGTGTCATGCCCTCCTCAAATGTCCTGAGTTTGTAGCAACAGCAATTGTCCTAGAGGATGATGAGGAAGTAGGCGGGGTGTGGATCAATGACGGATTGGGAGTTTATGAAATCATAGATGAGAAGGATCTAGCCGATGATGAGGATAGCGACGTGGATGACGCTGCCGATCTATACGCACAGGGTTTAAAGAGATTTGACAAACCGTCGTCGGCAGTGGATGAACCCACGAAAGAAATTAATCTCAGGACTGAAGAGGACCCTAGGCCCATAATCATTTCCGCTAATCTCCCTCCTCAGGTTAAAAAGGAGCTAATCAAGGTGTTGAGGGAGTTTAGCGATTCTTTTGCCTGGTACTATGAGGACATGCCGGGTCTTGACCCTGCTCTGGTTGAACATAGACTTATTCTTAAACCAGGGGCAACACCCGTTAAATAAAAATCGAGAAGATTCCACCCTCAAATGGCCTTAAGGATAAAGGAAGAAGTTGATAAATTACATAAGGCCAAGTTCATTAGAGTTGTGTTATACCCACAATGGGTGGCGAACATAGTCCCAGTGATGAAAAAGGATGGAAAAATTTGGATTTGTATTGATTTCAGGGACTTAAATAAGGCATGTTCGAAAGATGATTTTCCGCTTCCTCACATTGATGTGTTGGTAGACAACACGGCTAGATATGAAGCCCTCTTGTTTATGGATGGATATTCTTGATACAATCAAATCCTTCTTGCTCCCGAGGACCAAGAGAAAACCTCGTTCACCACGCCCCAGGGCACATACTGCTATGTTGTCATGCCATTCGGATTAAAGAATGTAGGTGCCACGTATCAATAGGCAATGATGGCTATCTTCCACGACATGATGCATGTGTATATGGAAGCCTATGTGGATGATATTCTCGTGAAATCAAGGTCGAAGGAAGAACACCCCGCCATTTTAGCCAAGGTGTTGCAGAGGGCTAGGGAGTATAAGTTAAAAATGAATCCAAAGAAATGTGTGTTTGAAGTTTCATCAGGGAAATTGCTAGGGTTCATAGTTAGCAAGAGGGGGATTCAGATTGATCCAAACAAAGTAAAGGCCGTTATGAAAATACCACCGCCTAAGAACATCACTGAACTTGGAGGTCTGATTGGGCGTTTACAATTTATTCGAAGATTTATATCTCAACATTCGCAAAGATGCCGCCCATTTTATGAATTGTTGAAGGCGGGAGCTAAATTTGAATGGAATGAACAATGCCAAAAGGTCTACGAGGATCTTAAGGTTTATCTATCTAATCCCCATATTCTGCAACCCCCGGTCCCTGGGAAACCCCGGATAATATACATTTCCGTTGTTGGGCACTCCCTAGGAGCTGTCCTGGCACAAGTGGACGACGAAGGAAAAGAAATGGCAGTATATTATCTCTCTAGGCTGTTCAATCCTGCTGAATCTAAGTATACTGCCATGGAGAAAACTTGCGCAGCATTAGTATGGGTAGCTCAGAAACTCAAGCATTATTTTCTCGCCCATGAGGTCAAGTTGATCTCTAGAATGGACCCGATTCGCTATGGGAGAGGGGGATTTCTGTAGCCCATCTAAGAGCGGCTGAACTAGGTCCATCAGGACCAAACGAGGGCCAGCTCATCTAAGTGACAGCCCCGCAGGGCCCACTTAGTATCAAAGCCCAATAAAATCACTCGGGATCAAGCCCTTCCTCGGCGGCAATTAGGATCGGAAGGCCCGAGCGTCGGTCCGGTCGGAGAAAGACCCAAGCCCAACCTATCCCCCTCGCCGGGATAAAGGCTAGCGCCCCACGCCCACTCCGGCCGAGCCTTATCCGAGCTATGCCTATCGCCCGGACAGGGTTGGCACTCTTCATGCTTGGATCGAGCGACGATTGCTTATCCACGCTGCTGTTGAGAGCCCTTTATGAGCAGGAGTTCACAAAGATAAGGGACCCACCACTCCTCAAGGCTATAAAGATCCCACGATGAGGACGTAAAGAGCCCACGTTGAGGACGTAACTCCCGCCTGAAACTCCTCAGCTTACGGGACTTATGAGGCTTGCGCACTATTTAAACCGGGGACTCCCTCCAGCAAACGAAAAAGGGCCAACACATGCCTAGCATTCCCTGAGCAAGAACCACTTCACCACCTTGGTGTAGAGGGATCTCGTGCATCTCCTTCCTCCTCCCTTCATAGCTTCCACCATTGCTCTGCTGACTTAGGCATCAGAGGGTTTTCCCCAGGGAACTATCCCTGGGCCCCCTGATCCGTTTCCCTTCCTTGCAGTTCACTACTCAGTGATCATCTCCTCCAGCTCAGGACTAGCGCGGGATCGCCCCTCTTCATCTGGGGCCGTCTGTGGGAAACGACCAAAGAGCCAGTATGGTGCGAAGAAGTTTAGGGAGGTGGTTCGCCGGCGGCAGGGGAAAGGCCATGGTGGTGGCGGGAGAAGGCGCCTATCAGGCCCCACAAAACCCTCCCTCCAACGCCAGCACCCTAGCCGACGGACCACCCCCTCCTCCCGCGGTAGTGGAGCTACCACCCAACGGGGGCGCTGACGCTTTCCAAGCCCTCAACGTAAAACTAGATGTCCTCGTGGAACTCATGAGGACCCAGGCGGCCAGGGAAGGGAGGTCACGCGCCCCTCCAGAAAGCCTTCCCCGTGAAGACGCGTCCCAACACACTGACGCAGGTCGCTTCACCCTCCGAGGGTGATAGTTTATTCGCAACAGGTCAGGAGGACCTTCACAAGCCCCCCCTCCGGAGCAAGAGGCCTCCTCTACACCGAAACGGAGGAAACCTGGGGCACGCCGTCCGCACCCGGAGACCGAAATCCCCAGGGAGTGCCAGGACAGCCTGCCATCGCACACCCCTAGCCCCACGGCGCAACATCGGCCGGAGTTATCCCTCCGCCTGCGAGAGTTCGAGAGGCGCTTGGCAGAGCAGGAGCGCGCCTTACGGGCCTTACAGAAGACCTCTCCGCCAGAGGACGAGGATAGATCCCCGTTCTCCAACTATATCTTGAAGACATAGGTATCTCCCAGAACCTCCATCCCGACCTTCAAGCCCTACGACGGCCAAGGCGACCCGACCGACCACTTCGACAGCTTCGACGCCCTGATGACCCTTCACGGGGCGTCCGACGCCATCAAATGTCGAGCCTTCACGACCACCCTTGTCCAAGGCGCCCAAGCATGGTTCCGGGCCCTCACCCCCGGATCCATCCGAGACTTCAAGCAGTTTGGGCGAGTATTCAAGGAGAGTTTCACCGGCAGCGGCCCCCCAAGGTCGGTAGCGGGGCTATTGGCTCTCAAATAGGAGCAGGGAGAGAGACTCCAGGCTTACATCAACCGATTTAAATCGGAAGCCCTGAGAATCCCCCGCCTGGATGTAGCCTCAGCCATAACTGTGCTGATCGGAGGCACCCGCGACGAGAACCTCCGCCGCGAACTTGTCCTCCACCCTCCCTCGACCCTTGCTGAGCTAGTGACTCTGGCTTTGCGCCATGCTGAGTGCGAAGTAGTCCTTAGCACATGCCGAGGCGCAACCGGCTCGGGTCGGGAAGGGGACAAGAAGCGAGCACCCGAGTCAAGCTCGGGCCAAGGAAAGAGGCGGAATCGAGACGGGGAGCACAAAGAACCGTCCCGGAAGTATGAGCGGTACACTCCCTTAACCGCCCCCGTGTACGAGATATATGAAGACATCAAAGGCTCGGGCCTCCTCCGCCAACCCGAGCCAACGAGGTCGAAAAGCCGCAACATTGCCTGTTCCACAGCGACCACGGGCATCACACCGGCAATTACCACCAGATGAAAATGGATCTAGAAGACATCGAGAAGACCACCTTCATCATCGACTTCGGCGTATACTGCTACACCCGGATGCCTTTCGGGTTGAAGAACGCTGTAGCCACGTACCAGAGGCTGGTCAATCATATGTTCGAGGGACAGCTCGGCCGGAACGTCGAGGTCTATATCGATGACATGCTCGTCAAGACCCCCAAGGTCGAGGACCACTTCGCCGACCTAGCAGAGACCTTCGACACCCTCCTGAGGTACAATATGAAGCTCAACCCCACCAAGTGTGCCTTCGGAGTAAAGTCCGGGAAGTTCCTGGGCTTCTTGGTGACCCAGCGTGGGATCAAGGCCAACCCCGACAAAGTCCAGGCCATCCTGGACAAGTGCCCACCCACCTGCATCAAAAATGTTCAACGCCTGACCGGGCGCATTACCGCGCTCAGCAGATTCCTGTCCCGTGCGGCCGAACGATGCCTACCCTTCTTCAAACTGTTGAGGGGGCCCAAAATGGCGTATGCTACGTTCGCATGGGACGATGAATGCCAAAGAGCGTTCACCGAGCTTAAGGAGTTCCTGGCTTCACCCCCGGTGCTTTCCAAGCCTTTCCCAGGTGAAGCTTTGCATCTCTATCTCTCGGCAACTCCATCCACAGTTAGTTCGGTCCTGGTCAGAAATGACTCGGGAGTCAAGAGACCGGTCTACTACACCAGCAAGGTGCTCAACGAGGCTGAAAGAAGGTACCTCGCAATCGAGAAACTCGTGCTAGCGTTGGTTACCTCAGCCAAGCGCCTCCGACCCTATTTCCAAGGGCACTCCATCATCGGCAGCTTCGTCTTCCGGAGCATCTTCCATGCTTCAAATTTGACGGCACAACGCTTCGTGAAGAAGGAGAGAGGAAAGACTGTCAGAGAAAACCCTAAGCGATGGAGAGGGAGAGATGCCCTTCAGACCTTTTATAGTTGAAGGGAGGTTACTTGCCTTAAATGATTCTCCCCTCGAAAACACGCTAAAGGGACTTCTCCTTACGGACGGTCACCTCAGACTCCTCGGTTCCATCCTAACGGGACACACGAAGCGGCCGGGTAGTTAAAGCATGAGAAAATGGAAAGACACCCTGTCAGACGATCGCCCAGCCATCATGCGAGATCTGCGCAGAAAGTATCGACACTTTCCAACTACTACAGATACACTGGTCAAACTACGGTAATGGCGGTACAAAAGAGTTAAGTCTTCATCATAACGCTACTGCCTTACGTTCTTTACACAAAAAAATAGCTTTTCTTCAAAAAAAGGAAAACATACAAGGAGAAACAGCAAAATAGATACATTAGGCCCCTGGCCCATCCTGAGGCTCGGAAGCGGGAGGCTCGGACGGTCTGCCCCCGACACCCTCGGCGATGGCCGACCCTGGCACTTACCCCACCGGCGTGGGAACTGCCTCGGTTGCGCGCCCTCCCGAGGCATCCGGAGTTGGCGACCCCTCGGACGAAGAGTCCCCCTAGTATCCTTCCTCCAACGCCAAACCAGAAGAACCGGAGGATGATAAATCCGAGTCATAGCATTGCCCGAACAGGAAATTGATTGTCTCGGACGCCTGCTCCTCCGCATAAGAGATGGCCCGGTCATAGCCTTGCTTGAACCCCTTGCGGATGCCCCGGCGAAGTGCTGACTCATAGTAGGGGAGGGCAGTCTCCATAAGGTCGACCCGGTAGGCCTCCGAGCATCTCTATTGCTCGAGTGCCTCCGTCCCAGGCCGATTCCAACCTACCGGCGAGTTCGGCCTTCTCCCGCTCCGCCTCAGATAACCTCCACTCGGCCTAGACCATCTGCTTCTCTGCCTCGACCCGATCAGCCTCGGCCTCCATTCGAAGACGCATGGCTTCCTCGGCTCGGTCCACCAGCTCGGCAGGCTCAGCCTCCCATAGGCCATCTAGCTCGACGTGGGTCAAATGCTCCTCCTCAAGAAGCCTGTTCTTCCTCTCGAGCGATTCGCAGGCCCTAGCTAGTTGCACGGTCAGTGCCCGGGCCTCCGCTTGACTCGCCCGCACCAGCTCTCTAACTTAGGAGAGCTCCCGCCGAAGCCCGTTATCTTCCTCGGTGAGTCGAGCTACCTTCCTGTCCGATCCACCAAGGGTCCAGGCAAGGGTCGACTGCTCCGACTCCAACCGATCGTAAGCTTCAGCCAGAGTGGCCCCCATCTGGGCGAAGACCAAGCCGCCCTCCATAACCATCTCGAGGGCCGTGGGTGGGGAGTGCTGCCTGTCTTCCCCCTTCACCTTCGCGGCTATACCGCGGCATACCTGATATAGAGGGCCCTGGATGCCTAGCCTCTCCAGAGCCACCGAAATAAGGGCCCCACCTCCGAGTGGCGTCCCCTCGGAAGCCCCACTGGCCTGCCCGGATCGAGCCGCTACTTCATCCGCCCCTCTTGCCTCGGTCGGTTGGGGCTGAGTCACCGCTCCTCGCGACCCCCCGGCTTCGACCGACTCGGCACCTGCACCACCACCCGGAGAGTCGCCCGCCTCGATCGATGCTCCAGTCTTGACTGCGGTCCCAGAGTCGCCCTCTTCACCCCCGGCCCCCTCAGTTCCTGTTGAGGGGAGAGCCGATCCAGCGACACCGCCACCAACAGAAGCGGCCTCGGCCCCCTCAGCTCCTGCTGAGGGGAGAGCCGATCCAACGCCGCTGCCCCAAGAAGCGGCCCTGGCCTCCTCGCCCCCCTCTCGCTCGGCGGATAGGAGAGCCGGCCTGACAGGGTCGGCCCTATCTCGCTCGGAAGAGGGGAGAGCCATCGAGCCAGGGTCCCCTTCGACAACAGGGTCGAACCCGGCCTTCTTGGCCCACTTTTTGGCCTTCACGGTGTCCCGTATCATGCCCTCCATGAGATCTTTGCGCTTGGACCGCCGCAGCCTAGAAGTTCCCTCCTGGGCCATCCCCTTGCCCTTGTCTCGGGCTCGGGAGCACCCCTCGGGAGCTCGCGGCTCGTCGGCAGCCGAGTAATCGCCAAGATCGATCACCGCCCGCTAGGTCGCAGGCTCGTCCTCCACAGTCGGCCGCTTGGCGTCTGCGCAGAAGAAGATATGGTCTGGAAAAGGAGAAGCTGGGAAACTGACTCGTGATGCCCGTACCTGTCAGCCGTAGTCGCATGAGAAGACACCGCTCGATGTTCTCCGGAATAACCAGCTCCTCCGTGGACTGACGACGCTTCAGTAAAATGGTCGCATACTCCTCCACATCCGGAGAAAACTCGTCCTATCTTGGAGGGATGTTCGGATGGAAATTGGGGATTACGGGACACCTCCAAGTCTCCTCCGCCGAAGAAATCCCCACCCAGAAGAACTGAGTTTTCCATCCCTTGTGCGAAGAATCCTTCGCACCCTAGGAGGCACAGCTCCCATCCGCCTCACCTAGATGAAATAGAAGCCCTTCCCAGCCATGGGATGTGCCTTCAACTCGAAAAAAAAATGAAAGAGGTCCAAGGAAGGTGGAACCCCACATTGGCGACAGAGGATGCGAAAAGCGGAAAGAAGAAGATAAGAGTTGCCTACCAACTGTGCGGGCACCAACCGAAAGAAATCAAGAATCTTAAGAACAAAGGGCTCGAAGGGAAGGCGAAACCCACCCTTCCACGATAGAAGGAAGGCGCAGATAGGACCCGTACGAGAATCCAAGCTCGTCTCATGCGGGGCAGCTGCAGTGAAGTAAAACTTATAGGGCAGGTGAAACTGGTGCTCCAGCCTTTTTACCTCTGCCTCCCCCAACTCGCTGCAGTTTAGAGCCAGCGGTATCACCGTCGCCCTCACCGCAGGCTCGCCCTCCCACTCTTCGACCTCTAGACGCGGATCCGCCATGGAATGTGGAGAGGAACTTGAAGAGAAATGCTCCCGAGACTCCGAAGACTCTGGAGGAAGAGGAAGCTGTCGGACCACCTCTGCAGTTATCTTCACCAACTCTGCGAATGCCGCTGCAAGCCTCTGCTCTTCCGTCGTGTCCTCACGACGCATCAAAGAGCCCCAAAACAAGCACGAAGGAGAGCCAAACCCTAAAACGGAGGGAGTCTGGAGCGACGACAAGCGCACAACGCCTATATTCCCACGCGGAAGGCGGCGTGTCATTCCGACATCCGAGAAAAGGGGGGCCCTTCGGTTCAAATCCATCAGGATCATCATTATTACGGGCCCTGGTGACCACGACACGTAGCTTCTTAACACCGCTAGATCTCCACCCACCCGAGCCACGCTGGTCCAAAACCCTAACGGCTACTCCTCCGAGCTTACTAAGGCTCGGAAGTAGGAGGGGGACAAGTGGAGAGGGGGATTTCTGTAGCCCAACTAAGAGCGACCGAACTAGGTCCATCAGGACCAAACGAGGGCCAGCTCATCTAAGTGACAGCCCCGCAGGGCCCACTTAGTATCAAAGCCCAATAAAATCACTCGGGATCAAGCCCTTCCTCGGCGGCCAGTAGGCTCGGAAGGCTCGAGCGTCGGTCCAATCGGAGGAAGACCCAAGCCCAACCTATCCCCCTCACCGGGATAAAGGCTAGCGCCCCGTGCCCACTCCGGCCGAGCCTCATCCGAGCTATGCCTATCGCCCGAATAGGGTTGGCACTCTTCATGCTTGGATCGAGCGACGATTGCTTATCCACGCTGCCGTTGAGAGCCCTTTATGAGTAGTGTAGATTCTATGAAATCCACTTAAGGGAAAACTAAAGAATAATTAAAAGGGAAAAAGAAAGAAAAAGAAGAAGGAGAAAAGTACGAGAAAATGGGAGCATGCGAGGATGCTAAGGGGAATGTGATCACCAGAGACGCGAGGGCCTCAAAGGATATAACAAATAATCAATGGAGGGATCACGAATATAAATACCTCAAAAGGATGCGGGGGAGATTGTGAGTGCACCTTCTCTTCCGATCCGCCGGCCGGTGAAGAGAGTTCTTCTTGTTGATTACCCTTGCAAAGATCAAAGACAACAACCAATAAAAATATGGATTAGAACCAAGGTGAGTGTAGCATCAAATTCATAATAAAGATAAACATAAAAAGCATGTGTCAGAACACACCTCGTTGGTGTTGGCCCTTAAACCCCTATGCAAAGGGTAAGGTAATTTATGATGAATGCTAATGTAGATAAAGGGTAAGGCAATTTATGATGAATGCTAATGTAGATAAATGTGCAAGTGTTGCACTGTGAGGAGGTTCTCAAACGTGGATGAGGTAAAGAGATTAACAGAGATATGATGCAAGATGCATGTATGCGTGTGAACTAATGCAATGAAATAAAAAAAAGAATTAAAGAAGATAAAGAAGCCTGTGTATTTTTCTCCTTTGGCTTTGATGCAAGCTCGGGAGGAAATCTCCTTCAAGGATGAAGCTTGGAGCGCGCAGGACACTCCCTCCTGTGCCAAAACTCAGGCAGCACCTCCCCTTTGTGTTAAAATCGGCCTCTCTTTAGCATGAGCCGCAGGGCTCTATTTATAGGGGAGAATGGAGTTTAAGTCCAAGAACAATTAGGATAGTTGATTTTAGCAAGAGATAAATATTGGAAGGAATCCCTCCAGTCATGGAAAGTCATTAGAGTCCTTTTCGAAGTGAAAATGGACTCAAAATGAGGAAAGAAGGAGGTTCTGCGAGAGTTCGGAATTGAACAAAAATTGACGACCGGATAAACGGTCACTTTTTAAAATGACGTCCGTGGAGGCGTCGTCATTTGAAGAATTGAGGACTTTGAGGAGGGCGCTATTTAGAATTTAATACGAATTTCGGGCGGATTTAAAATCTCAAAATATAGCAATGAAAATGACGACCTGACTAGGGACGTTAATTGAAAATGATGACTTGCACAGTGTCGTGAATCAAAATAATAAAAAAAGGCCAAAAGGAAAGGACGGCCACGCATTCGAGCGTAAATTGAAATGACGCCCGAGTGAGAGACGTTATTTCAAAAGAAGCAAAACAGGGCCATTTTTCATGTCTCATTATTATTTTCTCATTTTTTAGGTGGACGTGCATCTAACTGTGCTGATTTCAATTACTATTTTTTCATATTTTTCTGACATCCGGAAGGCCACCAAATCACCCCTGAAAGAGGGCCAGAAATAATATTAAAATAATGCCAAATTCAAAATGACGCCCCACACGATGTCGTTAATTCCATTTTATTCAATTTTTATTTTATTTAAAAACCAAAATAACGCCCCTTGACATGTCGTCAATTCTAAAAAAAATCCGAAAAAATTCCAAGAAAATCCAGAAAAATAAGGAAAAATAAAGAATGGATGCCTCCTCAAAGAGGCGTCCTTTTCCTTTTTATTTTTTTTAATTTTCTTAAAAATAAATGACGCCCCTCTCACGCCGTTAATTATTACAAAATCCGTAAAAATGAAGAAAAATACCCAAAAATCTAGAAAAATAGGGGAAAATAAGAAAAGGGAGAAAAAAGGGGGAGAAATCTAAGAAAAGTGAAAAAAACACTCAAAAAAGTTAATTTATGAGTCAAATTGGGGTATTGCGAGGTAATACGAGATGTACTCACAGTAACGTCAATTTTGGCGTGTCTACAACTGCCCCGCCTTGGCGTCTGCTTTACAAGGGAGCAGAGCGAACTAAAAAGTAGATGCCAAGGTGTGATGAGACACGCGATCAACATTACCTGATGAGAATTGAATCAAAAGCTCGAGACGAAGCAATCTCGAGAAATTCAATGAAATCAACGATGTTTGGATAAAAGAGGGAGTGTGCACGCGGGCACGAAAAGGAATGATCAACTTCCAGCGCGGTGGAAGTACCCCAGGTCACAAACCTGTAGGTTTCACCATTGGGGAGCGGTTACCAGCCAATGTGGACGTGCTGCAACCAAGGTGGATCAAAGGAAAAGGATTGAAATAAGAGGATAGAAATTCAAACAAAGAGCTTTCGAGAAAATGACCCAAAACAGCGACAAAACGAACTGAGGATTCCATTCAGCAATGAATATCTCATATCTGAAAGATTAAGATCAATTTGACTCTCCAAATCAGCTTATCAGAATGATTTTTCACTGTTGATTCAAAGCCTATATGAATGCATGCTGGGTTAGAAGAAAAATTAAAATAAATTAAAATATAAGATAATCAAGGATAATATTGCTAAACTGCCAAGACTGAGTCAAGAAACTAATTTCGTGAGCTGATACTAAGCGAAGCCCGTTTATCCGCGCACCAACTCGCAAAAGGGAACCATCGTCCCCAGTCTTGGACGGCTCAACGGCCTATCCGTATGACTAAGATTCCTCTGGAATCGTCATCGTTTTTGATGAAGGGGAACTCAAATTCAAGATTTACCAAAGCCACAAGGTCCTTGATATAATCTAGTAGCGTATGTAACATATAGTAGAATGCATACAAGAAGATGGTGATAGCAATGAGCATGAGGGAACTGAGATGAGTGCAAACACCGTGGGACTTGGATGATGATGCCCAGTCGGTGGGACCACATAGCTTCTTATCCTGCGCTCAAAATTTCATTAGCCAAGATATAATGAAGATGACAAGCAATGAATAAGGCATTTAAACATAGCAAGTATAGCATGAATCAAAGCATCAATAAGCAATCACAACATAGACATCAAAGCAATCAAAGCTTGGTGTAGATAGCATTCAAGCATGTATTAGTAATGCGAAGCATGTTTAGCATGAATAGCATGAGTTAAATCATAGCATTGCAAAGCATCATTGTTTGTTGTTTGTCATGAGGATGACAATCTTGGCATGTGAGATTGAGATTGGATGATCAGGATCAAGTAATGCCCAGTGACAGAGTGATCAAGTGAAATCAGCAGGAGTTGATTAAAAAGATTTGGAGATGATTAATCAGAGTAATGCCTGGCAAATCATGAAGATGTGATCAATTATAAACATGGGGAGAATCAAAAGGTAGATAGCAATGAATGGAGATGACTCATCATGTGCTCTTGGTCCTGTGAGAGTTGTTGTCCCTACAAAAGCACCATCAACAAAATACAATACATTTTTTTTTTGATTTTGAAATATGCAAATTCTTATGGGTTTTTTTTAAAAAAAAGGTATTCAAATTTTTATGGATTTTAGAAATTTGAATTTTTTTGGAAAATATTTGTATTTTTGAGAATATTCCAAAAAAAAATTTAGATTTTGATAAATATTCAATTTTTTTGGATTTTTCAAGAAATATTCAACTTTGTTTGGATTTTGGTTTAGGAAATATTCAATTTTTTTTTTGATTTTTAGTTTAGACATTGCTAATGCAGCATCAATGGATGTTTAAACCACTGGCTAAGGGTCCTTGTTCTTTCCCCTTTTGCTAAAAACTGCCCAAAGCCGAGCGTGCATTGAAGGTGGCACCCTATAACCGACTACTCTTGATTAACGGTGCCCCTACCAGGGCCATACCCGAGAAACATTCGGTCTTAGAGGGAGAAGAGAAGAATAATTGAGGATAAGCTTTATGCAGGATGGGAGATGTCGGGACTTGAATTCCTTCCAAGGTATTTCCCCTCAAAGAGGTAGTCTGTTATGCCGGGACTTTGTGCCTTTGATTTTGAGACCCTTGACATGCATACGACCAGGGTTTTCCCTGCGGGGACTTTGCCACTCTTGTCATGCCATAATTCATACTTTTGAATTTTTCAAAATTTTGACTTGATTTCATAATAGCCCTTTTGGCGAGATGTATATCATGAAAACTCATTTCATTATTTTGGGTCAAAACTGCCCCTATTTGAGACTTCTCTCGTATTGGGGAGTACCTAGGTTGGTCATCTCATCCGTCAACCTCTTACTCCTGCATGCGGCTGAGTAAAGAAGAGAAAAGACTTTCAGATATACTCATGGCATGGCCAAAGTAGCAACGGTGTTTTATCAAGGAGCCAGCTAAAGGGCGCCGTGAAGTGTGTGGAATACCCAGCTAAGGGTTGCTCTTAACAAGCGGGGAGAGAACATCATACTCCCAGCATGGGGTTCTTATTAACCAAAGGTGCTGCAAAAGCAAGCCTAAAGACCTTTTTTGAGAAATTTAGTAAAGATAAAGATACGACCTAGGATAAAGGTCTTGACTACCACTCTTAATCTTGTTGAGAAGCACTTTATTTTGAAAATCATGCGTGAAGTAATGAGGTAATGATATCATTAAATGCGTACTTACGCCAATATGTTACCTTGTGCTCCTTTGTTAGAACAGCTACCACCAGAGGCGATCTTGATCATCATGGGATAGTCCTCTTTGGCAGATAAAAGATTGGAAGCCAAGGTTTGAAGTGGCTTAACAAGAAGGAGTGGTGCTAAGGCCAGACTCAGACGAATAAGGAGAAAAGGAAGAGAGGTGAGGGCTAGAACTCCCTCGCTAAGGCGCGGAGACCCTGATCACATGGAACAGTCTACAGAAGAAACAGAGAAATCAAGAGGAGGAGTGAGGACTAAAGCCTCGAAAGCAGTGGGAGAAAGGGCAGATGCCCGTGGAAAAAGTTGGGTCGGACCCAGGATCAGGAGGAATTAGAAGAAGAAATTGATAGATGGAAAGAGGCGGATCCGGAGGGTCCGGCGGTGAAGGAAAATCATGAGAGGAAGAAGAGTCCGGAGGTTCCGGAGGGATAAAATATCGAGGGACGCGGTGCCCTCGGAAGAGATATGGAAAAAGATGATGGAAAAGGAAGAAAAGAATGAAGGACGCAACGTCCTTGAGAAGTAGGAAGATGAATCGGAAGAAAGATGGAGGGTCCGGAGGTTCCGGAGGAAGCAAGTAGAGAGGGACGTGATGCCCTGGGAGAATTAGTGGGAAGCCCAGAAGATCCAGACGTGAGGGTGTGTAGGGGCACGATGCCCAAAGAGCAAGATCCGGAGGTTCCGAAGGGGGAAGATACCATGGGACGCGATGCCCAGGGAGAAGAGAAAGATCCGGAGGTTCCGGAGGTTCCGGAGGAAGAAGACGGAAAGGGGCGCGATGCCCAAGGGATAGAGAGAGGGATGAAGGATCCAGAGGTTCCGGAGGAAGAAGATAGAAAAGGGCGCGATGCCCTAGGAGGAGAATGTCGGGAGGTTCCGGAGGGATGGAATCAGAAGGGTCGCGATGCCCTAAGAAGAAGGAAAGAGAATCCAGAGGTTCTGGAGGAGTGGAATCAGAAAGGGCGTGATGCCCTAAAAGGAGGGATAAAACACTTGGAGGTTCCAGGGAAATAGCAGAAAAGGGGGCGCGATGCCCTGGGAGAAAGTCCGGAGGTTCCGGAGGAGTGGAATCAGAAAGGGTGTCATGCCCTAAAAGGAGGGATAAAACACCTGGAGGTTCCAGGGAAATAGCAGGAAGGGGGGCGCGATGCCCCGGGAGATTTAGGGAGGAAAAACCTGGAAGGACGCGATGCCCTGGGGGGAGTGGATTAGAAGAGGATGAAGGATCCGGAGGTTCCGGAGGAATGAGACACCATGGGGCGTGATGCCCCAAGAGGACAAGAGAGAAATTCGGGGAGTCCGGATGCAATAGTTGGAAAGGGGCGCGATGCTCTGAGGGAAGATCGGAGGGGGCACAATGCCCGGCGCGTGTAAGGGGACTTGGAGATCCCGAAGATAGAGGCGGAAGATATAGGAAACGTGGGGGATCCGGAGGTTCCGGAAGGCGGGGAAGATACGGGTTTGGAAACCCGGGAAAGAAGAAGTGTAAATGCATATGGATGTAATGCAATGGATGCGATGGATGCTTGAAATGCAAAAAATGTAAAGAACATGAAGGGCGAGAGGATGAGATCCTCCTCCTTACCCCTGGAGTGGCCCATGAAGAATCAGTGATAGACGGAAATATGGGTGGAGTTGAATGGAAGGTGGGTAGAATAGTGGAAAGCCCTTTAGCACCAAGATAACCGCCCCTCCGTGGCAGTGAAAGTGTATAGCCAATTGGCCCAATGGATAAAGCAAGATCCCATGATGAAGCTTCAATAGTGAATGACAACTCCCTTGGAGAGTGAAAAGTAATAGTGCGAGGGAGCTGAAGAGTTGGGATAGGAAGCATCGCCATGCCCAGGGATTGCGACATATAAAGAATGTTGAACAGAATAGGCATTCGCCCCTTGTATGGAAGAAAAGGTTCAAGATTTGAAAGTTAGAACAAGGGGTGCCCTGCCTGCCCCTTGGGCGGCATCAACGCTTGGCATTCTCTTCTGGCGAGCAGTGGCGGGGACTTGGCCTCTTCAACCATGCTCGGCACGACAACACGGATTGGCATCCGACAGATAAACTCTTGCTTCTTGAATAGCACGGCCGTGGCCAAATCTTTCTTTCCTGGCTCTTGATCATCTTCGGTACAAGTACTTGCAGAAGCACTACCATTCTGAGTGGTAGAGGAAGCGGAGGCGGAAGGCTCCATGGATGGTGGAGGTGTAATGGAAGGTGTTGGAGAAAGGGTGAGTGGAAACAAAGGTTCAAACACGTCGAGTTTCTCCCTTTGCTCGGAAGCAGTTGGGGTTGGTTCGAGTGCAAAAAGGGGTGGATCCTGCTCAGGATTAGCCATGGGTAAGGGTGAAGGGTTAAGTAGTGGAGTAGGGGTAGTTGGGTTTGGTGTTATAGGCATAGTGGACGGCCGAGGTGGCGAACAAAGAGGAGGTGTAATAGAAGGCTCGGTGGAGACCGGCGTAGTGGAGGGTGATGGAGGCTCGGCGGAGGCCGATGGAATGGAGGCTATTGGTGTGGTTACGGGAGGTGCGAACGGAGAAGGTTTAGTGCGTTGAAAATGCCGGATGGGGCGAGAAGTGTTAGGGATAGGATGAGACTCATGGTGTGGGGGTATGGGTGGTTGAAATATCGAACCATCATCGTAGCACCAAGTATTGGGGAGAGGAGGAGACTCATGGTGCGGTGGTATGGGTGATTGGAGTATCGACCCATCATCGTAACACCAAGAGGTCTCATAAATAGGGGTTGGATCAGGGACTGTGGTATCGTCCTGAGCATAGGGGTCTTCTGGCAGTGGAGGAAGAGGACTGCGAAGGAAACTCGGAAGGGGTGCATCTCGAGGAGCTTCAAATTCTTGTACCGTCTCCAAATCTTCATCATTAAATAAATCCAACGGACGCCGTGGTGGAGGCGAAATGATAAGTGGTGGAGTATGGTGTTGTGGTGGATTTTGAGGAGGCGAATATGTATATGGAGGCGGAGAGCCATGTAAATGCGTAGTGCGGATGAGTGGAGGGCGGACGGCGTCCACTTGATTATCAAGACTTGTGACATTTTCTCTCTCACATATATTGTTGATGCCATCGTCCCTCCTCTCCTTCCACTCTTTTTCCATCCTTGTAATCTCATTTAGAGCAGCATAGAGGGGATTGACTGAAGTAGGAGGAGCGGGCTGTGGGCTTGTAAGCTTCTTTAATTGTTCCTCCAACGAATCGAGTTTATCAATAAGAGTTTGTTGGAGATGTGTAACTTGAGCAATGGAGGGTTGGCAAGATGGCCTTAAAGGAGGGGCCGCATAAAAAGGCCGTGGAGGGGGATTAATGGGCTGACCCCTAAAAGAACCCGGATGGGTCGGGTTGCAAGAAATAAATGGGCCTTGGGGCCGTGAAAGATGAGAAATGGAAGGAGGCGGGTGATGGGCCACCCGAATAGGAGTAGGTGTGGACGAAGGAGGCGGGTGATGGACCACCCGTGTAGGAGTATGTGTGGATGAAGGAGGCGGATGATGGGCCACCCGTGTAGGAGTATGTGTGGATGAAGGAGGCGGGTGATGGGTCACCCGAATAGAAGTATGTGTGGATGAAGGAGGCGGGTGATGGGCCACCCGTGTGAGATTGGAAGGAGGATGAGGAGAGGATGTGCCCTCGACAATAGCCTTAAGGGCTTGGATTTCTTGAGGGGTGAGATAATCTAATGCACGAATGAATTGAGAGACCTTCTCGTCGTTGGGAGGAGATGGTCCCGAAGGAATAGTGGCTCGCGATTGAGGCAAGGGACCATGGGATTGGACATTGCCCATGGGTTGGGTAATACCATAGGAATGAGGGCGTGGTCCCCTAGAATGATTGTGGTGAGAATTATAGAATTGAGGATTATATGATATGCTAGGTTGTGCATCCTCATGAACATAATTAAGATTAAACATGTTATTTTGTCTATCAAGGTAAGCCATTATGCAATCAAAGTTCAAGCAAAATAATTTGCAAAGAAGCACACAAGTGGGAATGGTTACCGTTAATTTTTATTTATTTGAACCTTGGTGAATTAAAGACTTTTAACAAACTTTCAGAGTGATTCACACAAGGGAGGAACTTAGTTTCAATGTAAGTTCACTTCGATGCCAACTAAGAACACTCTCTCACCATGCATAGGCCAACTAAACCCGGGACTTCAAAGGTACAACCTGCCCGCGTTCGTGAGGGAATCCACGGGTGCGGGGACTTACGGAGGCTTGGTTTAGGAATTTCCGGTCCAATGAGACAGAATGCTCAAAGAAGGGTCCTTCCTTCACCAAGAGGGTGTAAGATCTCCTAAAAGGTGTGGGGAGAGGAGGTCTCCCAAACCAAATGCAAAGATGAATGCAAGCTAATGCAGGCAATATCAAACAGATAATATCAGCATGAACACCACAGAACAAAAATGATGACCTGGATAAGGTCGCTATATCAACAAGCAGCGCCTGAGTGTCAGTCGCTAATCACTGTGAATAGTGCAAGCAGAGTAAAATAGCGCCTTAAAGTGAGGCGCTTTCTCTAGAATGGACGTCTGTGCACAGGGGCCTCAAATAGCAGTAATCAATACCCAAAATGATGAATAAAGTAATGATAATCAAAATAACGCCTTTTAGTAAGGCGCTGTACAAGTGAAAGGCGCCTCTAACAGGGGCGTTAGAATGTAACAGTCAAAGAAACTGATGCCTTGGTGTGAGGCGTTATATGGGGGAATGACGCCTCTTTGCGGGGCGTTAATTATAAAATGATGAAAATCTTGGAAGCGACGCCTGTTCAAACGGTCGCTATATGGGGAAACAACGCCCCTGTGAAGCGCGCTAATTCCTTCTGTCCCCCCAGAAACACTCCACGGGCCAGAAAGTGAGAATAGTGATAAAAATACCAATAGGAGGGAATGAAAACACTCACAATCATAAGATAAAAATCATGGCAATCAATAAGAACATGAAATAGGATCTAGCATGCTCGTCATTTCATTTTTTTTTAAGAGATGGATAAATGGATTTTCTTATAATCTAACAAACTAACAACCACTTTGGGAGAGTGCTACGTGGAGCACAAAGGGAGGCGCACCGTGGGTGCAAAAGGGGAGATGGCACACGTGGGTGCCCAAGGGGAAGGGTAATCAAAAGAAAAACAAAAGGTGTCCCACCGTGATCGCCAATTTGTAGATTCTAAGAAATCCACTTAAGGGAAAACTAAAGAATAATTAAAAGGGAAAAAGAAAGAAAAAGAAGAAGGAG
The DNA here is from genome assembly GCA_022559845.1 of Amorphophallus konjac. Lineage (NCBI taxonomy): Eukaryota > Viridiplantae > Streptophyta > Magnoliopsida > Alismatales > Araceae > Amorphophallus > Amorphophallus konjac. Next base: position 59,235,856 of record CM040125.1, read on the forward strand.
AAAAGTAGGAGAAAAGGGGAGCATGCGAGGATGCTAAGGGGAATGTGATCGCCAGAGACGTGAGGGTCTCAAAGGATATAACAAATAATCAATGGAGGGATCGCGAATATAAATACCTCAAAAGGAAGCGGGGGAGATTGTGAGTGCACCTTCTCTTCCGATCGGCCGGCCGATGAAGAGAGTTCTTCTTGTTGATCACCCTTGCAAAGATCAAAGACAACAACCAATAAAAATATGGATTAGAACCAAGGTGAGTGTAGCATCAAATTCATAATAAATATAAACATAAAAAGCATGTGTAAGAACACACCTCGTTGGTGTTGGCCCTTAAACCCCTATGCAAAGGGTAAGGTAATTTATGATGAATGCTAATGTAGATAAATGTGCAAGTGTTGCACTGTGAGGAGGTTCTCAAACGTGGATGAGGTAAAGAGATTAACAGAGATATGATGCAAGATGCATGTATGCGTGTGAACTAATGCAATGAAACAAAAAAAAGAATTAAAGAAGATAAAGAAGCATGTGTATTTTTCTCCTTTGGCTTTGATGCAAGCTCGGGAGGAAATCTCCTTCAAGGATGAAGCTTTGAGCGCGCAGGACACTCCCTCCTGTGCCAAAACTCAGGCAGCACCTCCCCTACGTGTTAAAATCGACCTCTCTTTAGCATGAGCCGCAGGGCTCTATTTATAGGGGAGAATGGAGTTTAAGTCCAAGAACAATTAGGATAGTTGATTTTAGCAAGAGATAAATATTGGAAGGAATCCCTCCAGTCATGGAAAGCCATTAGAGTCCTTTCCGAAGTGAAAAGGGGCTCAAAATGAGGAAAGAAGGAGGTTCTGCGAGAGTTCGGAATTGAACAAGAATTGACGACCGGATAAACGGTCGCTTTTTAAAATGATGTCCGTGGAGGCGTCGTCATTTGAAGAATTGACGACTTTGAGGAGGGCACTATTTAGAATTTAATATGAATTTCGGGCGGATTTAAAATCTCAAAATATAACAATGAAAATGATGACCTGACTAGGGGCGTTAATTGAAAATGACGACTTGCACAGTGTCGTGAATCAAAATAATAAAAGAGGCCAAAAGGAAAGGACGACCACGCATTCGGCGTCAATTGAAATGACGCTCGAGTGAGGAACGTTATTTCAAAATAAGCAAAACAGGGCCATTTTTCATTTCTCATTATTATTTTCTCATTTTTTAGATGCATTACTATTTTTTCATATTTTTCTGACATCTGCAAGGCCACCAAATCACCCCTAAAAGAGGGTTAGAAATAATATTAAAATAATGTCAAATTGAAAATGACGCCACACACTATGTCGTTAATTCCATTTTTTTCAATTTTTATTTTATTTAAAAACCAAAACAACGCCCCTTGACATGTCGTCAATTCTAAAAAAAAATTCGAAAAAATTCCCAGAAAATTCAGGAAAATAGGAAAAAATAAAAAATAGACGCCTCCTCAAAGAGGCGTCATTTTCCTTTTTATTTTCTTTAATTTTCTTAAAAATAAATGATGCCCCCTCTCACGCCGTTAATTATTACAAAATCCGTAAAAATGAAGAAAAATACCCAGAAAATCCAAAAAATAAGGAAAAATAAAAAAAGGGAGAAAAAAAGGGAGAAATCCAAGAAAAGTGAAAAAAAAACACTCAAACAAAGTTAATTTGAGGGTCAAATTGGGACATTACGAGGCAATACGAGATGTACTCACAGTAACATCAATTTTGGCGTGTCTACAAGTAGGAGTTCACAAAGATAAGGGACCCACGACTCCTCAAGGCTATAAAGATCCCACGATGAGGACATAAAGAGCCCACGTTGAGGACGTAACTCCCGCATGAAACTCCTCAGCTTACGTGACTCATGAGGCTAGCGCACTATTTAAACCGGGGACTCCCTCCAACAAACGAAAAAAGGCCAACACATGCCTAGCATTCCCTGAGCAAGAACCACTTCACCACCTTGGTGTAGAGGGATCTCGTGCATCTCTTTCCTCCTCCCTTCATAGCTTCCACCATTGCTCTGCTGACTCAGGCATCGGAGGGTTTTCCCCAGGGAACCATCCCTGGGCCCCCTGATCCGTTTCCCTTTCTTGCAGTTCACTACTCGTTGATCATCTCCTCCAGCTCAAGACTAGCGTGAGATCGCCCCTCTTCAGCTACCTCTTAGAAAAACCCGTCCATTCTTGCAGATTAGCTCACTAGCAGAGCTTTCTCTCTCAATTTGATATCACCTTCGTCGTTCAGAAAGCGATCAAGAGATACGCGATTGCTGAACATCTTGCTCATTCCCCTATCCCTTGCACTGATTCAATCCAGGACGAGTTTCCTGACGAGCATCTGGTTGTACTTACTCATCTCCCCTTCTGGTCCTTGCACTTCTACGGTGCTCTCAATTCTCAAGGCCGTGGAATCGGTGCCGTTCTCCTCACTCCGAAAGGAGTAACCATCCCCATCACTTACCAGCTCTCTTTTCCTGCTACAAATAACATAGCCGAGTATGAGGCTCTCCATGCTGGACTGAAGCACACCTACATCATGGGTGCGTGATACCTAAACATCATAGGAGACTTTCAGTTGGTGCTGCGCCAAGTTCTTTCAACTTACCGCACCCGTGACCCTAAACTCAAGCCCTATCAAGATTTGGTCACGTTCTTGGCTAGGCAGTTTCGAAAGCTCATCTACATTCATGCTCCTAGTTCTCAGAACATTCTTGTTGATGCATTAGCATCTCTTGCTTCCTCCCTTACCTTCCCTCTCAGTCATTCCACTAAGACCATCGTGGTTCAGCGGTTAGACGCTCCTTCCCTCCAGGATCCGTGGTTCGAAAACCTTAGGAAATCAGTAGAGAAGAAGGCTGAGTTGGAAAATTTGAAGGAAGTGTCTTTAACCGAGCTTGAGGAGATTATAGAAGAAGAGGAATTGTCGTGGTTCCATGAAATAGAGCAGTACTGTAGGGATGGTTCATTCCTGGAAGCGGCAAGTGCCGAGCAGCGCAAGGCTATAAGAAGAGTCGCCTCTCGATATACCATCATTGCAGGAGACTTGTATAGGTGGGCTCTCAACGGAGTTCTTATGAGGTTTTTAGATGACGACGAGGCGTGGAAAGTTGTTGAAGCAGCTCACTCGAGCGAGTGTGGAGGGCATGTCAATGGTCAAGCCTTGGCGAAGAAGATTCTTAGGCAGGGCTATTGCTGGCCAACCCTAGAAGAAGATTGCTCCACCTACGTCCATAGGTGCGTCCAATGCCAACTCCACGCCGACAAAATCCATGCTCTTGCTTCCTCTCTCCATCCTCTTTCCGCTCCTTGACCATTCTCCATGTGGGCTTTTCATATTGTAGGCCCACTAGGTGATCCGAACTCCCAGGTTAAACAAAAATCTTTCATCCTAACTACTACAGAGTACTTCACCAAGTGGGCAGAAGCTGAAGCCTATGTAGAAATCAAAGCCACCATAGTATGCCGCTTCATCATGAAGAACATCATTTCGCGGTTCGGAGTGCCAAGCGACATCGTCAGCGACAACGGACCTCAGTTCGTATCTCAAGAACACCAGGACCTCTATAAGAAATTCAACATTTCATTGCATCATTCATCACGATACTACCCTCAAGGCAACGGCCAAGCCGAGGCCCCGAACAAGACCCTTCTTAAAATCATTAAGAAAACATGCGAGTCACACAAATTTACTGATTGGGTCGACAAATTGATAGAGGCTCTATGGGCTTATCGTACCTCCGTCCATACTCCTACGGGGTAAACTCCTTTTGCTCTCACCTATGGAATGGAGGCGGTACTCCCGTATGAGATATTGATCCCTTCCCTAAGAGTGCAACTAGACAAAGAACTTAATCTCGACGAGCGTCGAGAGGCGTTGTTAGTCCAACTGGAACTCTTGGATGAGAAGAGGCTTAATGCGGCCAATCACGTCTCTGTTTATCAAAAACGTGTCTTGCGGTATTTTCAAAAGAAGGTTATCGAAAGAAAATTTCAAGTGGGTAACATGGTTTTGAAATGCAAATTTATCAGATCAGCAGGTCCTAGGTCCAAGCTGCAACCCAATTGGGAAGGGCCGTTTGTAGTTAAAGAGGTGTATCCTGGGAACGCGTACCGTCTTGTTAATGCAGAGTGTGAGGAATTAGCTAATCCGTGGAATGGGCTGTATTTAACACGTTTTTATCCATAGAGTCAAGCCAGCAACGGCCCGGTGGCGGGGTGTTCCTCACTTGATCATGAAGGGAAGGGAGATCCCCGGTTCAACATTCACACACTACACGACCCCATGGTTGGGTATTCCTTTTTTGCGCAACATCGTTTCTCCTTTGGCCATGCTTGGGGGAAGGTAAAGATCCTTGTTTTTCTCTTTTTTCGGCTGAAAATAGGGGCAAGTGGTGAACAAGGGGGCGAGAACTGATCTAGACACCCCGATAAAAGAGAGGTCTGAAATAGGGGCAGTCCGTTATGACGTAATTCTACATTCACAAAAGTAAAAGAAAAAAAAAAGAAGAAATGAAAGAAAAGGGGCAAAATCAAAGGTAAAAGCTAAAAGCTCATTCAAAAAAGGTCAAAGCTCAAAAGTCTAAAAGCCCCCAAAAGAATGAAACTAGGCATGACAACAGTGGCAGTACAGTTTCCCCGCAAGACGTCATGAGTCTGGTCGTATGCGTGCCTAGAGTGGATGTAGGTTCGATGACGGACACAAAGGCCCGACGCAATAGACCCAAAATTATTTGAAAAGGGGTTTGTCGTGAGAGGAACTCAAGCCCTAAAAACCCCTATATCTATTGTCGGCTTCCCTGTTAAACTCTCTTTTATTTTCCAAGGACTGGATCATACCCCGGGCATGGCCTCGGTAGAGGCACCGTTAAGTAGAAATGGGACCCTGGCCATGGGCAGTCACCCATGACGCACGTTGTATTTGGGAAACCCCTAATGAGATATGAAGGTATCCCGTCGTCGGGTTTGAGTTGGCCCGAAAATCCAAAAAAAATCAAACATTTCAAAATCTAAAAAAATCAAATATTTCAAAATCCAAAAAATTCAAATATCTCAAAATCCAAAAAATCAAATATTTCAAAATCTAAAAAAATCAAATATTTCAAAATCCAAAAAAGTCAAATACTCCAAAATCCAAAAAAGTCAAATACTCCAAAATCCAAAAAAATCAAATACTCCAAAATCCAAAAAAGTCAAATATTTCAAAATCCAAAAAATCAAATACTCCAAAATCTAAAAAAATCAAATACTCCAAAATCTAAAAAATCAAATATTTCAAAATCCAAGAAAAATCAAATACTCTAAAATCCAAAAAAAATCAATTACTCTAAAATAAAAAAAATCAAATATTCTCAAAACCACAAAAATATTTTTTTATTATCATGATTTGCATTCATGGCAAGCATTGCATCCATTTTTCCTTTGTGTTATTGGCCTATTTAGTAAGGCTTACCCCCTTGACCAAAATTCAAGAACTGGTCATTTCCTAACTTGCTACATGCAAGAGGTTAAGCCTAAAATAGATTTAATCTGTTTCCTAGTTTTTATGTGTGCAGGGACAAGTTGAAGACAAGATTCAGCATCTCCATCTATACATGGTCCTCTGGCGACCATTTTACTCTCTTCAACGGTCAACATCAGACCGTTCCATCCGTCACACGGCCTCGTTCAGACTCCTTCCATTTTCTAGCACCTTCAAGAATCAACAGTCTTCACTAGACCATTTACAAATCAAAACGGTGCAGGATTGACCGTTATATTCTGTCCATGGTCCAATAGACCGTTAAATTCTCCAAAGGTCCTTATTCTTAACCCTGCGGTTAATCTTCTACGCAGCCCAGGTCTGGCCGTTCAATCCTTTGGTGTGGTTAGACTCTAGCCATTTATCAAACTGAGTGGTCTGGTTATAGGCCGTGTTCATCCTGAGATCCTATCTCAAACTCACTCAATCACGTGCAAGAAAAGTCAAACTCAAATCAATCCAACCATCAGTTTTATTCATTTAAATGCAAACATTTCCAAACATGAGTCTCTGTGTCAATATCATGAAAACAACAAAGTCACTCAATGCTCAGACAGACATCCCCGTGAGGCCTAATCTGTCTTAGCTCTCTCATATATGTCTGGTATGCCTCCTGGAGCTCTGCCACCTCCGCCGGTAGGGTGAGCACCCTACTAACCTCCCACATGATCAAGGCGCTCCTGACCGCCTGCTCGTCCTCCTCTGACCTGAACCTCCTCGCCTATAGTGCGGGAAGATAGGGTAGCGCTGGAAGTCTAGTCTGGGGTAGTCCAATCTGAAGGAAGCACCTATCTGGGCTGTACATCCCCAAAGCGGTGTCACCCACGAGCCGCAAGTCAAGTCCAGGCCTCCTTCGAAGCCTGAGAGTAGTGCCGTGGAGGAAAGGAGGGCGCATCGCGAACCGATCCAGGGGCAAGGTGTTGATGTAGAGGCACCACTCGTCCCTAGTCTTCTTGTCTACCGTCCTACACTCCACCTGCTATGAGAACCGGAAAGAACCACCAATAAAGAACAATGGATGGCTCCCGAAGATCCAGCTGACTGAGGTGACATCTTCCCTAGGCATGAACTTCATCCTAACTCCCATCTAGCACTCTAGGAGAATCATAGAGCCAAAGAGTGGACCCCCTTGGGCGGCTGAGCTAAGACCCTCATATAAGTAGGCAAGGACGGCTTGGGAAATAGAAAGACCCTGCCACAGACCACTGATGGTGCTAAGGATAGGGACATCTAAGACATGGTCGGCATAGGGGAAGAGTATGGCCCCGCACAAACAAATGGAAGTGGCCTTAGCTATGGCCTCGTTCCACCCACACTTATTCTTATAATGTGCTATCACCCACTGGCTAAGAGGTAGTATATGGATCTGGTGTGGGCTCACTATGGTGCGAATGTCCTTGGTGCTAGGTATGAACTCTCCTAAAATAAGGGCAAGATCCACAGGGGAAACGGTGTGACATACTAAATCCTCCTCACCCACCTTGGACCTAGGAAAAGACAAGTAGGTATCTACCTCCTCCAAAAGGATAGTGGCCTCAAAAGATGGGAGCATGAAAGTGTGGGTCTGAGGGTGCCATATCTCTACCAAGGTTGAAATGCTATGCCAATACAAAGAGAGCTTGGGGTAGTTCTTGGCTAGCACTAGAAGGGAATGAAGGTGCCAGGACCTAAGGATGGATGTCACAGATATGGGTAGTTCGCGGATCATAGGAGCCATCCACTTCAAGGTGGAATATCATTTCGGGCCAGGGAGAAGCTGAATTAAAGAGAAGAAGAAGAGAAAAGAGAGGAAGAACATATAAGCTTTTGAAGGAAATGATGAAGAATTGATGAAATTGAATGGAACAACATTAACTTACCTCTCTCATAGGGCTAGAGCTCAAATGTCCCGGGATAGTGGTTAGCCGTTGTAGCACACCGTGCTCCTTTCTAGCAGGCTTTGGACCTTGATAAGCCACCTCACCCATTGAGCTCCCATCCAAAGCCCTCTTCATGATGTTCATGAGGAAGATTGAGAAGGATTTTAAGGTTTGAAAGAGGGTTGATGTGTGAAGAATGAATTTGGGAGTCCACTCTTATTTATAAGACTTGATTAGAGGCCTAAGCCCACTAGAATTGAGGTAGGATGGGTCTAGATCGGGTTACGATAGAGTTTGGGTTGGTTTGGGGCACCCATTCTTGGGTTAGGACTCTCGAAGAGAGTCCCGATCGGGCTCTGAAGGCGTTTGAATACGCGGTCTATCAATAGACCGCTTTGTTCCGAGAACGGTCTTATGGAGACCGTTCAGAGGCATTCTACACACTTTGAATCCTGGTATGTGCACGGTCGTGTAAAGGTCGTTCCAATAAATACACAATCAAAACATAATCATTCTTGTCCTTTGGGCGGACAATATTGGACCGTTTAATTGCTTCTTTGGGTTCTGGCCGAGTGGCTTTCAGCGGTCTAAAGTAGACCGTGTGGGTCCTGGAGCGGTCATATGGTTGGCCGTTTAGAAACCTGAAACCTCTTTTTGTCCTCCTTGCACCAATGCTACTCAACCTGTGTTCGTCCCTCCCTCTCACTCACTATTTGGCATCTCTCTCTCCCACTCACTCGTGTTTGTTTCTCTTTCTCACTCACTCGTGTCAGGTTTGTTAGTTAGCGTCCAGCATTTGCATTCATTCACACATTCATTCACAAAATCAAACAAAAACATATCATATCACAATCATATCCACATGCACATAGGTCAAGTCATAAGTACATCAAGACTGTCCCTCTCCCTCCGGCCTGTCGCTATCCCCGGCTCCCTCATGCCTCTTCGATGGCAGGGGCATCGCCGAGCTCACCTCCTCTCAGGGTCGTTGGTGCCGCTCCTCCTCCTTGTTCCTCCGGCGACCAGAGGAACCCATAAAATAACTCCTGTAGGAGCTTCCGTGTGTGTCGCTCGAGACACCGCTGCGCTCTGGCCTCTGGGTCATCTTCTCGAATGCCTGAACCTCGCCTCTCAGCTCGGTTGCCTCTAATCGAGCCCGCTCTGACTCTACGCGAGCCCGCTCTGCCTCAGCTCGGTAAAGGTCCACCTCCGCCACCCGGGCTCGATGAAGCTCCGTCTCTGCCGTCCCGGAGTGGGATCACTCCATCTCTACGTAGAGGCGTGAAGCCTCTGCTACCTCTGCACGTAGAGCTGCGGCCTCAGCACGGAAACGCTCCATATCCTACCGCAGTCGGGTGGCCTCGCCCAGGGACGCGGTCAGCTCAGTCGTCGGCATATGCATACATCATGGTTAGTCAATTGCATTTCATAAACATAATCAACTGGGAATGCGTAGTGTACTCACCCTCTTGGCGAGGGTTGCCTCGGCCGCCTCTGCCTGCGTGACCATCCTTGTGAACTCGGCATCCCACTCGGCTCAGTCCGTAGCAGTCTAGGAAGAAGAGGAAGGTGCGTCGGCTCCCTGGCGCTGGGCTCCCTCAGCTCGCTGCATTCAAAACTGCAGGTTAGTCATTTCACAGGCATAATCATAATCAAGTGCATAACTAAATTTAAGAGTTAGGGTTAAGGAAACTAACTAGAAGGCTCAGGGCTTGTCGAGCCTCGTCCCGCTCCTGGATGGTCGAGTGGAGGAGTCCCTGCAACTCCGCAATCCTCCCCTCGGGGTCAATCTGCATTTAGGAAGTCCAAGTGTCAGTGCATAATCATAATAGAAAGCATTAGGGTTACAAGTCATACCGGTCGGCGGGCACCACGGAACACCTGGTCCGTGTAGTGCCGGGCGTAGGCAGTATAGTAGGCCTCCTCGCTCTCTGCCTAGGCTGACACCACCCACCCGAGCGCTGTCCAGTCAGCGATCTGCCCCGCAGCTCACTTCGTCCAGTCCACCACCATGGCCAACCCTCGGGGGTGTCGCCCAACTCGCTCCTCTGACTTTTATGGAGCCAGAAACTTGACCGCTGGCTAATGGACGCCGATCATCCTCATCACCAGTCGGAAGTGGAGCGGCTCCACTACGTTCATGCAGCGCAGCCAAACATCTCGGCCTGAGTAGGCGAGGGCCGCCACTACCCATGGCTGACCCTCGTGCCCCTCACTCGCGTAGGGTGTCCACCGAACCTGTCAAATAGGAAAGTCACATTAGCATCATAAGCATGTAAGTTGCATTTAATGAAAGAGTTTGAGTTTAGATTCATACCGAAGCGAAGGGCAGTGTGTCTAGGTCATCATGGATCCCACGGACCTGTCTCTGTAGGGACCCCGTCTCTCGTGGAGCTGTCCACCGCCTGGCGATGGGCAGCCGCTCTGGGTGTGTCTCCTCGCCTCTCCCTAGCCCACGTAGGTGTACGTAGGCCCACACCTGCATTGCATTTCACCAAATGTCAGCATAAAGCATTTATAAGGAACATATAGCAAATTGCATAATCAGTTTAAGGGTTGAGTCGTACCTGGAGTAAAGGAGAGAAGCCCCCCAGCATCGTCCGTCGGCTGGTAGAGCTGAGAGTGTCGAACAAAAACGCGAGGACTGCTGCTCCCCACGCGTAGTCACCAACGTGCCCCAAATCCTCGAGCAGTGGGAGGAATCGGCAGCTGATGACGTCGGCCCTCGTCACGAACAGCAGGCGCCCAAAAAATAGCATCAGGAACTTCCTCAGCACTCAGTCTGCCTTAGGTCCTGCCTCGGCTGCTACTCTGGGTTGGACCCGATCCACTAACCTCTGTAAGTGCTGCTCGGGCAGCTCCCCGGTCGCTATCCCTGCGCTCCTCAGTCCGAGGCTCTCCTGTAGCCTCGCCCTCATCAGCGTCATCGACTGACACTCTGGTCGGAGTAGCTCCAAGCCCAGCAACTCCTGGGCCAGCTCCCGGTAGTCGAGGTATGTCCTCCCACTGACCGGTGTCCCGTGCACGCGCAATCCAGTGATGCGCGCAACATCCTCTAGCGTGGGCACCATGTGACCCCATGGGAAGAGGAACGTACGGCTCACTGGGTCCCAACAATTGTGTAGAGCATAGAGGAGCGGCGTATCTAGCCTGGTCACCTCTACACTCAGGAACTCAGCAAAGCCCATGGTCGTGAGCCTCTCCCACTGAAAGTCCGGCAGTGCGAGGTACACTGCTCGGACTTGGAGCTAGGAGATCCGAGTCCTGCGTTTTCTCTGCATACATTTAGAACCATTGCATTTCATAATAGGATCATGCATTTGTTGAATAAATCACTTTGCTAACTGAACGGTTAGCTATGGGCCATCTACCCATTCAACGGTTGAGTTCCAACCGTCCCAATAATCCCCTCTCAGAGGTCCATGGTCACCATGGACCGTTATGCCCTATGGACTGCTGTATGAGGACCGTGCTACTATCTTTTATCTACCCTAGAACGGCCCATCTTTGGCCGTCTAATAAACTCAGGGTCCCCACATGACCGTGTCATTCCACTCTCTCAAGCCCCTCACCGTTAAAATTACATGGTCTTTCCTTCAACCGCGTGGCTACCCATGGCCTTTTGGAGACCGACGTGTTCACAGCTCTTCAAGTTCTAAACGGACCATTGTTGGCCGTTCAATAGCCCACGGTCCCCACCTAACTGTATAATTCCCCTCTCAAGCCCCTGGTTATCTGGATTTGCACGGCTTATTTTCCAACCGTGTGGTTAGTGACGGTCTGATGGAGACCGTTCTGTTCTCAGGCGTTTCATGTTGTAAACGGACCTATGCTGGCCGTCCTAGGTGTCCATAGTCTGATGGAGACCATTATGTTCTCAGACATTTCATGTTCTGAATGGACCAATGTGGGTCGTCCTAAATGTCCACGGTCTTCTTCAAACCATGTTACCTGTCATTTCAGTTCCATTTGAACGGCCACCCATGGGCCGTGCTGTCATTGAACGGTTCTATGTGAACCGCATAAGTTTCATACACAGTTACTATTGAACCGTTTTCTTTCTGTCTTCCCCAACGGTGTTCAAGCCCTCCCCTCCAGCGGTGAGGGCCTATAGGACCTCCCAACCGGCCCTAACGGGGTCGTATGCCCCTTCTCTACCCCTTTTTTCTACATGCATGTTTCGAAAATGGAAATAGGGGGGGTTTTGGCCTACCTCGGGGGTCCTAGCCGGTCGCTCCCTTGCCGCGGTGGCCGTCTCTGGCGGAACGTCCCCAGTAACTCTGGCAGCTACGATGGTCCCTTCAACCTCCGTCGTAGCCGCCGTCTCCGGCGGTACTGCTTCCTCCTCGGCCATGGGTGGTGGCGCTACGATCTCCTCTGCGGCGGCAACGGGCAGCGGTGGTGCGGTGGTGCCTTCTCGGGCCATTCTCCGATGGAGGGCTTGGTGTTTGGAGTGCATAAGGGGTGGGAGAGAGTGGAGAAAAGAATGGGAGACGAGGGGGGGGAAGAGAGTAGGGTGAGAGATGGAGATGGGGAACGTGGGGGTGCTCCTCTCCTCCGTCGATTACGGTGGAGAAGGAGGGAGGGAAGAGGAAGTGTTTTATTTTTTTGAAACCGCCAGTGATTACATGGTCTATCGATAGACCGGGTAACTACTGAACGGTCTCCAATATGGCCATTTTAATCTCTAACGGTGCACTTCCAGGGAACGGCTTTACTATGGCCGTTCAGTTTGTTGAACGGCCACATGAGGAGCCGTTTATTTTCACGATCATATTCAAATTGGCAATTGTTGAGTGGCCCAATCCAGACCGTTTACATTCTGGAGCGGTCTGTTGCTAGACCGTTCATTAAGAATGCTTTTTTGGAAACCCACTTTGCAGCATTATGTGATTAAGTGACTAATCTTTTTGGCTTGAATGATTATTTCATGATGTAATATTGCAAACCTTGTTCATGATCTCTTTTACAGCTTCACTGTAACTTGCCTTCTGCTGTCGTCAGGTAAGTCAGGTATGGCCTTCTATCCCTGTATCCCTTATTGCATTACTATATGATATTATGCTATATTATCTCGAGAACCAGCTGGTTATCTACGTGCTCCAGGATCTGATGTTCCCCTATAACAAAAATAATGATGATCCAGGTTCATGTGTTTAATCATCGGATAGGCCGTTAGGTTAGGAAAATTAGGGGATGGCGGTTCTATCCTGCACGTCGTGGTTGTGGATAGTGTCTTGACCCTAATTTCTCCAGTCTAGCAATATTATTCTCGAGTATTTTCTATTTTGTAGCTTTCTTTGCATTCGATTTAATGATTTCTTTTATTTTAGCCCAGCATGCACCATGCGCATCCTTTGAGCATTCATGACCCATGGTCTGTCTGAAAGTGTCCCGTCAGTGATGGATGATTGTGCGTTCATGGTTTTAAGTAAGAGGAACTATTCCACTCAGAGTTGGAAGGTTTTCTCTGGTCTATTCACCTGGTTTGATCGACTGAGAGTCCCTGTCTGGAGTTTTAGCCCACTTCTTTACATTTTTGCTGCTTGCTCCGGTCTCCTCATTGGTCCGAGGGATTGTGTCTCCCATGAGGTTGATCGTGTGTTTTTCTTTTCGTTTAGCTAGTTTCTCCAGACTGGTGTCATTTTGGTCTGATCGTTCCTTGTGTTTGGTTCAGAGTTTTTTGGAAGATTCATATCGCTCGTTGGCGAGGAAACATGTGTCTTTTACCTTAACACCCGCTTTTCAGTCCGCTCTGCTTCATTTCCGCTTCATCTCTCTGTCCCATTTCGCTTCCGCTTCACCTCCGCTCGCTCCCCTGCAAAGAGGACGTTAAGGAGGGGCATCTGTTGACACCCATTTTTTACCTATGGGTTAAGTCATTCCTCTGATCATCATCTGTTGATGTCTCGAGTTGTCCATTACTCATTGGGCTATTTTCAGGCACATCATTGAGCTTATTTTATGGGTATCTCCCTCCCTGGTTAGGTTTGTTCTCGAATTCGGGCTTAATGGGCCTTGATTTTGCTTGGTTTTGGGGTAAATAGGCTCATTTATCCCATTTTCTTAATTTTAAACGTCCAGGATCCACGCGGTCTAAAGACTAGCCGTTCAGTGACTGGGCGGTCTTCTTCGAACCGTTTACCAACTCAGAATGATTTATTGGATATTTATTTGATTTTCTGAATTTTCACCGACAAGCCTTTGAACGGTCTGAGTTCAGCCGTTTACTTCCATTGAATGGCCTGACGTTAGACCGTCCAGCTCCCAGTGTAGTGCCCTAAAATTTATGTAATAATTTCTGGATTATTTATAGAATTTTCTGGAATTTATTAGGAATTTATAAAGGCTAAATAGATTTATAAATGGATTATTGGATTAATAAGTCATTATAAGGCCCAATAGTGTCAGATAATCAACCTAGCCTATTTAAATAAAATCCAAAAGGTCTAAGGACCAAGCCCATTAAGTTTGGCCCATATCCTAGAAGGTTATTTAGCCTATTTACAGATAAATACTATTTTTATAGATAATAAAATGGATAATTAACAAAAGAGTTTGAGTTATGTTGAAGTCTGTGCACGTTGGATGTAGCGGTCTATCGTGTGACCGCCATAGCCATGTAACGCACCAGTCTTGATGCGTTACACCCTGTCAGTTCCGTGAATGGAAGAACGCGTAGAAAGATTGGATCTTTGGGATCCTATCTACGAGAGACCTAATTGGGAGAACTTGTAAGGTTACTAAGGACTCTTAGGGATCAGGTTCTGGCAAATTAAGGACTCTAGAATCGATCTAATCCTCAAACCCTAGCCACAACCCTATAAATAGGATCTAGTTCTGAGCTGAGCCACCCTTACTTTTGGCTCGTGAAGAAACAAGGTAAGGAGTCATAATTTCGGGTAAGTTCTTTAGAAGATTTTGTTTAGTATAATTTAGACTAATAGTTCTCCAAATTTCATGCTAGGAGATCAACCAACCAAGGAGATAGAAGCTTCCAAAGTCGCTGATTCAGTCATAGCAGCCCAGAATTCAGAGCAAAAGACCCCTGAAGATCAAGAGATTAGGACGTCTAAATGAGGTAATTAGAGTTCAATCCTTTAGAACTTTTTGTTCACCTTAGTTTCAGCTTCTTACCCTCAAAATTTCACATCCTTAGGTCAAGAGATTGGAGAGATAGAGCGACGTGAAGTTGCTGAAAAATCTCAGGAAGGGAAGAACTAGGGCGTGTCTTGCAGTCCCAAATTGAAAGATTAAAGCTCATTTAAGAGGTAGGTCATCTCATGATTGGTTAAAAAATCTTGTTAGGGATAAAAGCCCTCTGGTTTGGATTGACTTCATACATGATAGATCATAAATTTCATGTTTTAATAGTTCTATACATACATGCGTCTCCTAGCCCTAAATGGAAAATAAAAGATATTATCTTGTCTATTCACTAAAACCCATGCATGTAGTTGGCCTATACTTCATTTATCATGTTTAGAACAGTTGTAGTATTTTGATTTCCAAGCATGTTATGTTTTCATAAACTTTTACTTTATTTTACTGCCAGCAGACGATCTGACGCATCAAGGTAAGACCGTCACAATGATCTAACGGCCTTACGATAAACCGTCACAACCTCTGCTGTATCTTAATTACTTTGTTATCACTGACGCATCTTAATAGGAGCGTTACACTACTGTAACGACCCTACGATAAACCGTCACAAGACTGTAACACGCCTATCGTAGATCGTCAGACACTGTGTTCTGTCAGCCCGAGACGGAATGATAACCATTTAAAGTTTACCTATAAATAAGCTTAGATAGCTAAGTTTGGACCTGTTATCATGACTCTAAGTTTAGTTACTGATTCATAATCGAAAGTGCATGATTAAGGTGTCTTAAGTTATTTTAAGTTATGTTAATTTCATGTGCCAAAATTCTATAGTTTTGTATCTAAATCATGGTTTTCAAAGATGTATTGACGGAGTTTATCTTGGTTTCACGTTGCTACACATTCTCTCTCTATCTATAGAGTCATTTCTTTAAGTACATGGCACATATTCCGGTATATTGTCCATTAGTTTACACTTTACACTATAGGAACATTATTCTTGGACATGAGGACCTCTCTATTGGATATTCCTTCCAATGGACTAGGAAATCTTATTTCAAGGCCTCCGTAATTCTATGCGAGCCTGGGATTCCCACTAGGACGCCGAGTTGGTTGTACCATTAAAACTCATTTAGTAGATTACACTATCGATGTTTCTGGTTCTAGCAATGTAACGGATCTATACTGGACCGTCAGGAGCATCTAACGGCCCAATATACGACCGTCATATTTCACTAAGTCTATTTTGTTATTTCTGGATTCAGACTAATGTAACGGCCCACTACTGGTGCATCACATGAGTGTAACGGCCCAGTACTTGACCGTCACAATGCTTGAGCTAGTTAACCCGAGGTTTGACCCAAGGGTTGATATTCTAAAGTTCCTAGATGGCTTGATAATGGTCTAGGACTTATCATATTGATCAAGAAACTTAATATAATGAATGGAAGTTAAAGAAATGTACCATTATGCTACCGATTTATTTCCATAAGCATAACCTTGTTTAAGTCATTCTTGACTCTCGCATTATTAAATTGAAGCGTTCATTCGTTGAATAGTGTTATCATGAACTTATTGAATTGTACATTCTTGCCCATACTTTATTGTTACATGCGTGGAAGTAGCTTGATTTATACTTGAAGATGCGATCGAGCACTGATTGTGTTCAAGGGCTCTATGCTAGTCCCCTCGGCTGATTGCCAAAAACATACTATTATAAACCATGGGGTATGATGCTACTGGCGTCGCATTACGCTGGGAGTACTTTCTCCATAAATAAGTGAAGATCCACGATACGGCACGACATGACTTTCTTGCTTGATATTCCACAGAAATTCACGAAGTACTTGCTCATAAGCAAAAGATACTGGAGTGATGATTATATGGCATTGCTAGTACATTCTCGATACATTCTTGTTCATGAAAAGCCAATAACATGTTCTTGTTACATTCTTGCTAGTTCATTCTTGCTCTCATTCTATCTTACATGATCATCTTGTTACTTTGGTTTAACCGCGTGATTGATCGCATTTGCATGATTTTACCTTATTTCTTTAGAGCTAAAATGTTAATTACTTTAATGATGCCTTCATGTTGATGCGAAGATACCTACTGGGCAAGTGTGCTCATTACCTATTTCCATTCTTTTCAGGGAATGAAAGTGATTCGAATTCGGATTCGGGCTATACAAGTAGCGGGTCCGAGAGTGAATGAAAGTGTTGTCAAGATGAGAGTGAAGACTTAGGAAAGTCCATATTGTTTAGATCGAGTCTCTGTAATTTTCCTATTTCTTAAGTCTGATAGGTTGAAAGAAGTTGAAAGTTGTTGTATTTGAATATTGATTATCAATGAAATAAGTTGGAGTTTGATTAAAATAATGTGCAATTGCATTTATGTGTGTGATTATCTCGCGCTCTGATCATTCTTGCTTGCAAGAGGCTTACCATGCCGGATGTTCCCGTTTCTCGAGCGAGTCTTCCACTGTCATAAAGGCTCGGGGCGTGCCAGTTAAGTTGGTATCATAGCCTAAGTCTCAGGACTTAGGGAGAAGAGTCATGTCATAGGATAAGTCCAAGGTTTAATGACCCCTACCTATGAACTAAGGAAGAAATTTCCACACCCATGTGAGAATTGGGTAGAACCCATGATAAGATAGTTAATTAGTTTTATGATTGATTTTCCTTCCAATTTCATGAGAAATAACAAGTTGTTATTTTTCTCTCAGGTACTCTTCAAATTTGTTCTCGTACTGCATTTGTGCTATTTGACACTGGTGCCTCTCATTCTTTTATCTCCACTACTTTTGAAAAAATATTATCAATTGCATCAGTCCCCTTACCTTCAGATCTCGCTATTTTTACACCCTTAGGTTCTGGAACAAAGCTTACCGACTATTATCCTGATAGCGAAGTGATAGTAGAAGGTCATAATCTCCCCGCAAACTTAGTATGCCTTGACATGAAAGGTTATGATGCCATTTTAGGGGTAGATTGGCTTGTAGATCATGATGCTTATATCAATTGCCGCAATAGGATTTTATCCTTTCGAAAACCCGGTCTTCCAAGATTTTCCTTCCTTGGCATTAAGTACAAGAAGCATCCTACTATCATATCTTCTCTTCACACTTGCAAACTTATCTCGCAAGGATGTGAAGCTTTTATTGCTTCTGTCATTGTTACCGAATCTAAGGAGATTATCTTAGTAGACATTCCTATTGTAAATGAGTTCCCCGATGTGTTCCCATCCGAATTACCCAGTTTACCACCCAAGAGGGAAGTAAACATCACTATTGAACTCATTCTAGGAGCAGCACCTGTTTCTATAGCCCCTTACAGGATGTCCCCCACTGAACTCAAAGAACTAAAGAAGCAGTTGCAGGAACTACTGGATAAGGGCTTTATCAGGCCTAGCACATCCCCTTGGGGTGCGCCGATTCTATTTGTCAAAAAGAAGGATAGTTCTCTGAGGCTATGCATCGATTACCGACGACTGAATCAACTTACAATCAAAAACAAGTATCTGTTGCCGCGTATTGATGAGCTCTTTGATCAGCTTTCGGGAGCAAAATACTTCTCCAAGATTGACCTCAGATCAGGTTATCATCAGCTTAGAATTAAAGAAGAGGACATTTATAAATTGGCTTTTCGAAGTCGTTATGGCCACTATGAATTCGTGGTAATGCCGTTCGGGTTAACTAATGCCCCAGCAGCATTTTTGCAACTTATGAACAGTCTTTTCGAGCCATATCTGGACCAATTCATCGTCGTCTTCATCGATGACATCTTGATATATTCCAGGACAAAGAAAGAACATGAAGAACATCTGAAGATAGCTTTGCAAACACTTAGAGAACATAAACTTTATGCCAAGCTTAATAAGTGTGAATTCTAGCTCAAGGAAGTTTCATTCTTAGGCCATATTATTTCAAAAGAAGGTATCGCCGTGGATCCTTCTAAGGTAGAAGCTGTCAAGAATTGGAGCCGGCCAACGACCGTATCAGAAGTACGAAGCTTTCTGGGTCTAACTGGTTATTATATAAGATTCATTAAAGATTTTTCAAAGATTGCAGTTCCTTTAACTAGACTCACGAGAAAAGAAAATCCTTTTGTCTGGTCAGAGGAATGTGAAAAGAGTTTCCAAACTCTTAAGAATCATCTTACTACAGCTCCTATTCTATCACTACCTGTGGAAGTGGTGGATTCGACGTATATACGGATGCATCATGTATTGGCTTAGGGTGTGTCCTCATGCAAAATGGAAGAGTAATCTGTTATTCTTCAAGACAATTGAAACGCCACGAGGAAAACTATCCTGTGCATGATTTGGAATTAGTAGCTGTCATTTTCGCCTTGAAAATTTGGTGCCATTATCTCTATGGAGAAAAGTTTACGGTATACCCGGACCACAAAAGCTTGAAGTACTTATTTTCTTAAAAAGAGCTAAATATGAGGCAGAGGAGATGGTTAGAATATCTCAAAGACTTTGATTTTTCTATTCAATATCATCTTGGCAAGGCTAATGCCGTTGCGGATGCACTCAGCAGAAAACCAATGGGTATGCTATCAAGTCTCATGATTAGTATGACTAATCTTATCCTCAATTTGCTCAGTTGAACTTAGATATTGACAGGAAGGAGGATTGTTTCCTAGCAAATATTCAAGCTCAACCTACATTGATAGAAGATCTGGTCAAGCTGCAAAATGATGATCCTATATTATTGGAGATCAAGGCCAATGTTGAACAAAGGTCGGATTTTTCTATTAAGGATGGAAGATTGCTATTTAAAGACCGAATATGTGTACCAGATCATGAGGATACGAAGAAATTGATTCTAGAAGAAGCACATAAATCTAAGTATACCATTCACCCATGTAGTACAAAAATGTATCAAGATCTCAAAAGAAATTTCTGGTGGCCCAACATGAAGAGAGAAATAGCTGATTTCGTGTCTCGCTGTCTCACTTGTCAACAAGTAAAGGCAGAGCATTTTAGACCCGCAGGTAAACTGCATCCCTTGAATATTCCCGAATGGAAGTGGGAGAGTATAGGGATGGACTTCATTATGGGTTTACCTAAGACAGGAGGTGGACACGATGGTATATGGGTAATCATAGATCGATTAACTAAATCTGCACATTTCATACCAATCAAAAGTCGATGGTCTGTGAATATCCTGGCAGCATTATACATAAGAGAGATTGTTAAATTACATGGTGTCCCAGTCACTATTATATATGATAGAGATCCTTGATTCACATTACAGTTTTGGAAGGGTCTACAACAATCACTAGGGACTAGATTAAATTTCAGCACAGCCTTTCATCCACAAACTGATGGTCAGACAGAAAGAACGAATCAAGTGGTAGAAGACATGCTCAGGGCTTGTGTTATTGATTTTGGAGGTAGTTGGCATGATCACTTGCCTCTAGTAGAATTTACATATAACAACAGTTATCAGGCCAGCATACAAATGGCACCTTTTGAAGCTCTATATGGAAAAAGTTATCGATCACCAATATGTTGGAGTGAAATAGGGGAAAGACAATTCCTAGGCCCCGATATTATCAGAGATTCTACAAAGAAGATCAAACTTATTCAAGAGAGAAAAAAGATGGCACAAGATAGGCAGAAATCTTATGCTGATAATCGAAGACGCGACTTGGAATTTCAAGTAGGAGACCATGTGTATCTCAAGGTTTCTCCAGGTCATGGTATTCGGAGATTTGGCATTAAGGGCAAACTAACTCCAAGGTTCATTGGCCCGTTTGAAATTCTTGAAAGGGTCAGTGAAGTGGATTATAGACTGGCTTTACCTCCACAATTAGCAGGAGTTCATGATGTATTTCACGTCTCTATGCTGAAGAAATATGTATATGACCATATTATCACTTATGACAATCTAGAGATTCAGAAGGATATGACGTATGATCAAACGCCAATAAAGATTCTGGAACGGGAAGTGCGTCAACTAAGAAAACAAGTTATTCCTATGCTCAAGATTCAATGGAAGAAAACATGGCCATATGAAGCAACATGGGAAACCGAAGCAGCCATGCGGAAAAGATTCCCAGAATTATTTTAAACTGTAAGTACACTCTCCATAATCCATGTATTGAATTTGAGGACCACATTCTTCTAAGTAGGGGAGGGTGTAGTGCCCCAGAATTTATGTAATAATTTCTGGATTATTTATAGAATTTTTTGGAATTTATTAGGAATTTATAAAGGCTAAATAGATTTATAAATGGATTATTAGATTAATAAGTCATTATAAGGCCCAATAGTGTCAAATAATCAACCTAGCCTATTTAAATAAAATCCAAAAGGTCTAAGGACCAAGTCCATTAAGTTTGGCCCATATTCTAGAAGGTTATTTAGCCTATTTACGGATAAATACTATTTTTATAGATAATAAAATGGATAATTAACAAAAAGAGTTTGAGTTATGTTGAAGTCTGTGCACGTTGGATGTAGCGGTCTATCGTGTGACCGCCATAGCCATGTAACGCACCAGTCTTGATGCGTTACACCCTGTCAGTTCCGTGAATGGAAGAACGCGTAGAAAGATTGGATCTTTGGGATCCTATCTACGAGAGACCTAATTGGGAGAACTTGTAAGGTTACTAAGGACTCTTAGGGATCAGGTTCTGGCAAATTAAGGACTCTAGAATCGATCTAATCCTCAAACCCTAGCCAAAACCCTATAAATAGGATCTAGTTCTGAGCTGAGCCACCCTTACTTTTGGCTCGTGAAGAAACAAGGTAAGGAGTCATAATTTCGGGTAAGTTCTTTAGAAGATTTTATTTAGTATACTTTAGACTAATAGTTCTCCAAATTTCGTGCTAGGAGATCAACCAACCAAAGAGATAGAAGCTTCCAAAGTTGATGATTCAGTCATAGTAGCCCAGAATTCAGAGCAAAAGACCCCTGAAGATCAAGAGATTAGGACGTCTAAACGAGATAATTAGAGTTAAGTCCTTTAGAACTTTTTTGTTCACCTTAGTTTCAGCTTCTTACCCTCAAAATTTCACGTCCTTAGGTGAAGAGATTGGAGAGATAGAGCGATGTGAATTTGCTGAATAGCCTCAGGAAGGGAAGAACTAGGGCGTGTCTTGCAGTTCCAAATTGGAAGATTAAAGCTCATTTAAGAGGTAGGTCATCTCAAGATTGGCAAAAAAATCTTATTAGGGATAAAAGCCCTCTGGTTTGGATTGATTTCATGCATGATAGATCATAAATTTCATGTTTTAATAGTTCTATACATACATGTGTCTCTTAGCCCGAAATGGAAAATAAAAGATATTATCTTATCTATTCACTAAAACCCATGCATGTAGTTGGCCTATACTTCGTTTATCATGTCCAAAACAGTTGTAGTATTTTGATTTCCAGGCATGTTATGTTTTCATAAACCTTTACTTTATTTTACTGCCAGCAGACGATCTGACGTATCAAGGTACGACCGTCACAATGATCTAACGGCCTTACGATAAGCCGTCACAACCTCTGCTATATCTTAATTACTTTGTGATCTCTGACGCATCTTAATAGGAGCGTTACATTACTATAACGGCCCTACGATAAACCGTCACAAGACTGTAACGTGCCTATCGTAGACCGTCAGACACTGTGTTCTGTCAGCCCGAGACAGAATGATAACCAGTTAAAGTTTACCTATAAATAAGCTTAGATAGCTAAGTTTGGACCTGTTATCATGACTCTAAGTTTAGTTACTGATTCATAATCGAAATTGCATGATTAAGGTGTCTTAAGTTATTTTAAGTTATGTTAATTTCATGTGCCAAAATTCTATAGTTTTGTATCTAAATCATGATTTTCAAAGATGTATTGACGGAGTTTATCTTGGTTTCACGTTGCTACACATTCTCTCTCTATCTATAGAGTCATTTCTCTTAGTATATGGCACATATTCTGGTATGTTGTCCATTAGTTTACACTTTGCACTATAGGAACATTATTCTTGGACATGAGGACCTCTCTATTGGATATTCCTTCCAATGGACTAGGAAATCTTGTTTCAAGACCTCCGTAATTCTATGCGAGCCTGGGATTCCCACTAGGACGCCGAGTTGGTTATACCATTAAAGCACATTTAGTAGATTACACTATCGATGTTTCTGGCTCTAGCAATGTAACGGATCTATATTGGACCGTCAGGAGCATCTAACGGCCCAATATACGACCGTCATATTTCACTAAGTCTATTTTGCTATTTCTAGATTCAGACTAATGTAACGGCCCACTACTGGTGCGTCACATGAGTGTAACGGCCCAGTACTTGACCGTCACAATACTTGAGCTAGTTAACCCGAGGTTTGACCCAAGGGTTGATATTCTAAAGTTCCTAGATGGCTTGATAATGGTCTAGGACTTATCATATTGATCAAGAAACTTAATATAATGAATGGAAGTTAAAGAAATATACCGTTATGCTACCGATTTATTTCCATAAGCATAACCTTGTTTAAGTCATTCTTGACTCTCGCATTATTAAATTGAAGCGTTCATTCGTTGAATAGTGTTATCATGAACTTATTGAATTGTACATTCTTAGCCATACTTTATTGTTACATGCGTGGAAGTAGCTTGATTTATACTTGAAGATGCGATCGAGCATTGATTATGTTCAAGGGCTCTATGCTAGTCCCCTCGGCTGATTGTCGAAAACATACTATTATAAACCATGGGGTATAATGCTACTGGCGTCGCATTGCACTAGGAGTACTTTCTCTATAAATAAGTGAAGATCCACGATACGGAACGACATGACTTTCTTGCTTGATATTTCACAGAAATTCACGAAATACTTGCTCATAAGCAAAAGATACTGGAGTGATGATTATGTGGCATTGCTAGTACATTCTCGATACATTCTTGTTCATGAAAGGCCAATAACATGTTCTTGTTACATTCTTGCTAGTTCATTCTTGCTCTCATTCTATCTTACATGATCATCTTGTTACTTTGGTTTAACCGCGTGATTGATCGTATTTGCATGATTTTACCTTATTTCTTTAGAGCTAAAATGTTAATTACTTTAATGATGCCTTCATGTTGATGCGAAGATACCTACTGGGCAAGTGTGCTCATTACCTATTTCCATTCTTTTCAGGGAATGAAAGTGATTCGAATTCGGATTTGGGCTATACAAGTAGCGGGTCCGAGAGTGAATGAAAGTGTTGTCAAGATGAGAGTGAAGACTTAGGAAAGTCTATATTGTTTAGATCGAGTCTCTATAATTTTCCTATTTCTTAAGTCTGATAGGTTGAAAGAAGCTGAAAGTTGTTGTATTTGAATATTGATTATCAATGAAATAAGTTGGAGTTTGATTAAAATAATGTGCAATTGCATTTATGTGTGTGATTGTCTCGCGCTCTGATCATTCTTGCTTGCAAGAGGCTTACCATGTCGGCTGTTCCGATTTCTCGAGCGAGTCTTCCGCTGTCATAAAGGCTTGGGGCGTGACACCCAGTGTCCTAAGCCGGTGGGTTTTTTAGATAATTATCTATTTATTCTATTTTTCTGGATTTATCACTGACACGCTTTACACGGCCTTCATTGGACCGTTTCATATATTGAGTGGTCTACCTGTAGACCGTTTTATCTTAAAGAGTCCAGCGCCGTGATAGCCGGTCAGTTCGGTGGATAATTGGATAATTTGATATTTTATTTATTTACCACCGACAGCAGTAAACGGTCTAGTAATGGACCGCCTACATTGCTGGGCGGCCTATCGAGCAACCGTGTACATGCTCGAGAACTGTGGATTGTTTGAATTTTCTCTCTCCATCCGTGATGCAACTCCTAACTTTAACACCCATTTCTCCGTGATTTCTCAACCAAATGGGGTGCCGTTTGATTTGGGCGAGAGATTAGAGGATTATCTAAAGATTTTATTTTGTAAACTCGGATTAATATCCACTGGAAAACCCTAATTCAGGGCTGGACTTTTAGGGCTCTATAAATAGAACCCCTAGTCCAAGCTTGAAGGGGGGATCCAATGTCGACGGCGAAGCTCTGCCGAATTCTTGAGCAAGCTATAGCCAGGGAGGGAGGCTTTCTACATCCTTTTAAGCCTCCGGTTCAAGAGAGTAGTCATTGTTTGGCGTTCTAGTTTAAGCTTTAGTCGTCTTTTTGTCCATTGCATACATCTTTTCATCACTATTTCTTTCCACGTTTTTCACTCTTTCACATCATTTTACACCCCTCATATCTGTTCCACACCCTATAGGGGTTTAAAAACCACCCCAGGTATCACCCATTCCGTGACATTATGTTAGTTTTCCATTCTTTTCTATAGATACTACACATTCCAAGGCTAATTTGGGTGTTATCTTCTTGCCTTTTACGCTGTTTTGCAGGTCAGCATCAGCACAGCACGAGGCCCATCCCCTCTGGCCGGCCGGAAGGGGTGGAGGATCAAGTCCTACATCCTGGAGTTTGGCAACATCACATGGTCATCGTCCGTCCGTCTGCAAGGATACACGGCCCAGATCGGACCGTGCAGCGCCTTCCTGCGGCCGTCTGCGAATCATTTGAAGCCAGACCAATCTTCATCCCGCTTCCTTCTCCAGCGCTGTGAGCAGTCTATCGAGCGGCCATGCCATCCTTGAGCGGTTCTTCCTGGACCGCGTACTACTGCAGCGCTGCATTTTTGGGCCAGTGTCTTCCCTCTTTTCCAATGTGCGTAGTACTCTTCGGTACCCGTGTCTTGGTGGAAATCACGATCACACACACACACACTTCTCCACCCTTTCTTCCTCCCTTCGTTTTGATTGTCTCTTTATTTTGATTTTAGAAAAGGAAGGTAAAGAGAATAGGGGGGGAACATGTCAACAATCACCTGTGAGGGCGGGCTTTCACAATAGAGCTGTCGTGGCAATTCTTCTGGCGGCATAGCCAAGATTTCCCGTCTGTTTAGTAGTTCCCCGATTGGGAGATCGGGGCTTGCCTTCAGTATGGTAGGAGTAGTTTATAGAGCCATGGTTCCATCGGCTACCCTGCTTATTATTCTTCGTATGGCTGTTCCTTTCGTCGTTATTGTTGCTGTTGTTGTCATTGCTACTCCTACTGTTGTTGTTGTTTTGCTAGCGCTGTTCTTTACCACCTTCGTTTTATGGTAGGGTTCTGCGGGACCCCTACTGAGCCAATGAGATGAGGCTCACCCCTGTCTTTTTAGGTGTAGCGGTTTCTTCTCAAGGTTCAGAGGTGCAGCGCGGAGGTTCGTAGTTGCCAGCTCGCCGGGCCGAGTGTTCACTCAGCGTTAGAGTACGTTTCTTCTCCTGTAGACTGGACTCTATAGTTAGATTATTTAAATAGAAAATGTAATTTATTTCTGTCATTTAAATTGTTAATTATAATTGTTACCTACTTTATTTTAAATTTCAATATACCTTCACACTCCTTTTAACCATTCCGAGCCCTCCGGGTCGTGGGTGTCGGGCCAGGATTCGAATGATATCGGGTATTTCCCGGTATCCAGATCTTGGGCCGTTACAGATGGTATCATAGTGGTGGTTATGGACGTATATAGGAATTTGAGATATTATAGTGTTCAGAGTCCATAAGGTCCAGTACAGTCGACAGCTGGCATAGGGTTTTGTGTTTATTTACCGCTTGGTATCTCACGTGAGAGTTAGAGTGCGCGGTGTTGGCGCTGTGAAGGCGATTGCTATTTTCGTTGGAGTGCCGGCATGGGGCCTGAGGAATGAGATAGAGAGCTTTCTTTCCCAGAGGTGGTGGCCCCGGTTGTGCTGCGTTGGGCAGAGTTTACCGGCAGGTGCGTGTCTACGGTGCTGCATTCGAGGAATCTGTGGCAAGGTTAGGTGGCTGGCGAGGATTGCTCGTGGTTCTGTGATGGAAGATGAACCTACCAAGGATAGTGAGATGATTGAAGGTACTATCTTAATCTATACGCATCTAGTTTTTGTCTTATTTGATACCGGAGCATCTCATTCTTTCATTTCCATTGCTTTTGCAAAGACTTTACCTGTTTCATCGGTTCCTTTACCTTCGGATCTAGCAATCACTACACCTCTACGTTCTGGAACTGAACTCAAATATCACTACCCTAATAGTGAGGTAACCATAGAAGGTCACAATCTTTCTGCAAATCTCGTATGCCTAGACATGGAAGTCTACGATGCAATCTTAGGTATAGATTGGTTGTCAAAACACTATGCTGACATTAATTGTTGCCATAGGAAAATCTCTTTCTACAAAGCTGGCCTTCCAAAATTTTCCTTTCTTGGCATCAAGTACAGGAAGCATCATGTTCTTATTTCATCTCTTCACACTTGCAAACTCATCTCGCAAGGTTGTGAAGCTTTTCTTACTTCTGTAGTTATCACCGAACCCAAAGAGCTCGTTCTTGAGAAAATTCCCGTTGTAAAAGAATTTCCCGATGTCTTTCCTTCTGAACTACCGGGTTTACCCCCCGTGAGGAAAGTAAACTTTTCTATTGAATTAATTCCGGGAGCAGCACCTGTTTCCAAAACCCCTTATAGAATGTCCCCTACGGAACTCAAGGAATTGAAGAAACAACTACAAGAATTATTGGAGAAGGGTTTTAGCAGGCCAAGCACATCCCCTTGGGGTGCGCCTATTCTCTTTGTAAGAAAGAAGGATGGATCCCTCAGGTTATGCATCGACTATCGGTAATTGAATCAATTAACAATCAAGAACAAATATCTATTGCCGCGTATTGATGAGTTGTTCGACCAGATCTCTGGAGCATAATATTTCTCAAAGATAGGCCTAAGGCCTAGTTATCATCAACTGAGGATCAAAGACGAAGACATCCACAAGACTACATTCCGAAATAGATATGGGCACTATGAATTCGTTGTCATGCCATTTTGGTTAACCAACTCCCCTGCAGCTTTCATGTCATTAATGAACAACGTCTTCAGACCGTATCTTGACCAATTTGTAATCATCTTTATAGATGACATTCTCATCTATTCCAAGACATAATAATAACACCTAAGAATAGCTTTGCAAGTACTAAGAGAACACCAACTCTATGCGAAGCTTAATAAATGTGAATTCTGGCTAAAGGAAGTTTCATTCCTTGGTCACATTATTTCAAAGGAAGGTATCATTGTGTATCCTTCTAAGATTGAAGCAGTCAAGAACTGGAGCAGACCAATGACCGTGACTGAAGTCAGGAGCTTTCTTTGTCTAGATGGTTACTATAGGTGGAAGATTTCTCAAAGATTGCCGCTCCTCTGACCAGACTAACAAGAAAGGAGAATCCTTCTATATGGTCAACATACTGTGAGAAGAGTTTCTTGACTCTCAAGGAACATCTCACTACTGCACCCGTGCTAGCATTTCCAGTTGAAGGTGGTGGTTTCGAGGTCTACACCGATGCATCAGGCATAGGCCTCGGTTGTGTTCTAATGCAGCACAGTAGGGTAATATGTTATGCTTCAAGACAATTGATGCGGCACGCGAAAAATTACCCGGTGCACGATTTAGAACTTGCCGCAGTTATCTTTGCCCTAAAGATATGGAGACATTACTACTACAGAGAAAAATTCACAGTATTCTCAGACCACAAAAGTCTGAAATATCTTTTCTCCCAGAAGGAATTAAATATGAGGCAAAGAAGGTGGCAGGAGTATCTTAATGATTTTGACTTCTCCATTCGATGCCACCCCTGAAATGCAAATGTTGTAGTAGATGCACTCAGTAGGAAACCTACGGCAATTTTCTCTAGCCTCAGGTTGAGTACGACAAACCTCTTAGAAGATTTTACCAAGTTGAATATGGACATAGACATGGAAAGTGAAATGGGTATCAATACCAACATCCGGTCACAACCTACATTGATGGAAGATTTAGCAAGGCTGCAAAAAGATGACCCCACACTGGTTGAGATCAAAACCAACATTGATCAACGGCCAGATTTCTCTGTCACGATTGAGGGAAGATTATTATTCCGAGGTCAGATCTGTATGCCAGATCATGTAGAAATAAAGAGGCTGATCATGGAAGAAGCCCACAGGTCACGATATGAAATTCACCCTGGAGATACCAAGATGTATCAACACCTAAAAAGGAACTTTTAGTGGCCCAATATGAAGAGAGAAGTGGCGGATTTTGTTTCCCGCTGCTTAACATGCCAACAAGTCAAGGCGGAACACCAAAAATCCACCGGAAAATTACATGCCTTGGAAATCCCCGAGTGGAAGTGGGAAAGTATAGGGATGGATTTCATCATGGGTTTGCCAAAAATAAGAGGCGGACATGATGGAATATGAGTGATAATTGATCGACTAAGAAAGTCTGCACATTTTCTGCCTATTAAGAGTCGATGGACAGTGGATGTATTAGCAACATTATACATCACGGAGATTGTCCGACTCCATGGAGTCCCTATCACGATAGTTTTTGACCAAGACCTGCGCTTCACATCACATTTCTGGAAAGGTATACAACATTCTTTGGGGATAAGACTAAATTTCAGCACAGTATTTCATCTCCAGACAGATGGCCAAACAGAAAGAACAAACCAAGTGGTGAAAGATATGCTAAGGGCTTGTGTTATAGATTTTGGCGGAAGTTGACACGGTCATTTGCCTCTAGTCGAGTTTGCCTACAATAACAGCTACCAAGCTAGCATTCAAATGGCACTGTTCGAGACACTGTATGGAAGGAATTGTCGTTTACCAATCTGCTAGAATGAAGTGGGGGAGAAACAACTTTTAGGCCCGGAACTTGTCAGGAGTACAATAGAAAAGGTACAAATTATCAAAGAAAGACTTCAGGTGGCGCAATCAAGACAAAAGGCATATGCTAACAACAGAAGAAGAGGCCTGAAATTTCAAATTGGAGACCATGTGTTCCTCAAGGTTTTCCAAGGTTGTGGAATCATAAGATTTGACATCAAGGGCAAGCTTACTCCGATATTTATTAGTCCTTTTGAAATTCTAGAAAGGGTTGGCGAAGTCGCCAATCGGATAGCTTTGCCACCTCAATTATCTGGAGTACATGACGTGTTCCCCGTCTCAATGCTAAAAAGGTACGTTCATGACCCATATCATATTATAAGTTATGACGATCTTTTGATACAGAAGGACCTGACGTACGAGCAAAAGTCACATAAAATACTTGATCGTGAGGTACGTCAGCTCAGAAACAAGGCCATTCCCATGGTAAAGGTCTAGTGGAATAAATGCATGGAGCAAGAAGCTACATGGGAAACGGAAAAAACAATGCGTAGAAAATTCCCAGAGCAGTTTGACTGTAAGTAAAACACACCTCCACAATCTCATGCAATAAATTTGGGGACCAAATTCTTTTTAAGTTGGGGAGGGTGTAACACCCCTGGTAATTTCTTAGATTTTTCAAATTTTTAAATAGATTTATTAAGCATTTTAATAAGCTTAAAGACTTAATGGATTAAATAATAGATTAATGAGTAAAACCTTTTGATTAAAGGCCCAGCTATTAACTAAATGATTGAGCCCACTTAAAAGAGGCCTTAAAACCTAAATTGGAGCCTTTTGGCCCAAGCCCAAACCCTAGATGCGTAATAAGGAAAGGTTCCCTAATCATGATAAGAAGACAAGGGAGAAATTAGGATAAAACTAAATTTCGGAGATAACAGACAAGGTCGCGGTCTATTACGTAACTGCTACCTGAAGAAGGCGGTCAAGTCTCAACCGCTATCTGATTCCGAAAATGGAAATGGATAAATCATGGAAAACTCATATTTTTATCAACGATGTGGCCATGATTCGATGTAATCTAGAATGGAGACCTACCCAGGACTTTTAGGAGATTGACTAGACACCCCAAAAGCATCCCAGTTCGAATTAAAACCCTAACCCTAGGTCGTTCCCTATAAATAGGCTCCAGATCGTCTAACGCGAACCCTAATTTTGGATTGCGAGGAACGAAGGTACAATGTTGTCTTCTTAAGTTCTTCCTTTAGAACTTATTGTTCCCATTAGTATTTTATAACATCCCTCCAATTCTCATGTTTGGAGGATGATCAACCAAGGAGTTAGAGCGTGCGCAAGTAGCTGGTTCCACACAAGACGCGCAAGAATAAGGGCTCCCTTCCGGCGAGAAATTCGAAGTCTAAGATCAACCCAAGAGGTAGGTTATCTAATGATCAGCTTAAACTTGATAGGAAAAAAACCCTATATTCCTTCTTATTTTCAAGCTGCATGCACGAAGTATTTCAAGTTTTACCATGATCATGCATTAGGTTTCTAGTTCATGCTGTCCATGCAACATTAATGAAAAAGATAATAACTTTTGTTGTTTTCATTCCTTTTCGTGTGTTATTTACGTGCTAGCATGCCTTCCCTGTCAGTTTCATACTAGTTTGCATTTTTATTTGCCATAGAAAAGGGCTCTGCAAGGCCAGATGTATTTTTGTCTGATGATAGGAAGATAGCGGTCTAGCAGAAATAGCAACCAGAGTAGCGGTTGCCAGACAACCGCGGCCTCCAGATAGCAACTGTGGTAGAACCGCGATCTATACTGTTCACCCAAAACAGTGATCAAATCAAGTGTCATGATTTTCTTGTTATGCATAGTAGTATCTATACTAAATTTCATGATGCTTATGTTTTAAGCTATAGCATGTTTTAAAAGGTTTATGTTTTATGCCCCATCATGTTTTAAAATGGTTATTTTTATCATATGTTAATTTCACAAATAAGACCTTATATTTTTGTACTAAAGGAACTTTCAATTTGTTAGAACTTCTTACACATCGGTTCCTGTTTAACTTTCATTTTCTTTCTTTCATCGTTACTTGCACATAGCCCGTACTCTAGTACGTTCGCTATTAGTCACTTACACTTGATAGGAACACCCTCTTGAACTTGAACGCCTCTCCGTCAGATATTCCTTATGTCGGACTAGGAATTCATATTTAAAGGCTTCGGTAAGTCTCCGCGAGCCTAGGATTCCCACTAGGACGTCAAGCCGGTTGTACCCTAAAAACCCAAAAGCTAGATGAGCACTTCGTGATTCTATACTCTGTCGTGATCGAGTCCAGTCGATCAACCGCGTTCTGTAGATCGTGACTATCCACATGACTATGTTCATCCAGTGTGTTGGCTGGTTTTTCAGTCGACCGATCTTCTATTTTTAGTCGATTGATTCCTATTTTCAGTCAACAGATTCTTGTTTCAGTCGACTGAGTTTTCCTGGGTCGACAGATTTCTGATCGCAGACCGTCATTCGATCGCTTTCTCCATATCACGGTCGTCTTCCAACCGCGTTTTGTCAAAACTTGCCCAGCCCAAGGGTCTGACCCAAAGGGTTGATTATGTTCAGTCTCAGACGATCTTCTGACTGTCTGGAACTTGAAACATTACTTAACAAGTCATTAATGAACTATGAAATTAAACAAGATGCCGTTATGCTGCCGAAATCCTTCCGTCGCACAACGTCCTTTTAATTCATTCTTGACCTCTTTTTCAAATAATTCAGTGCGCTCTTGCCTTGCTTACTATCGCCTCAAATGCATTATTGAATTTGACATTCTTGGCTGAACTTATTGACATTTTTGTGGAATAACTAGATTTATAACTTGAAGATACAAGTGCGGGCACGGACGGTGTCCAAGGGCTCCAGTCTAGACCCCTCGGTAGATGGCCAAAAATATAATATAAATCATGGGGTATGATGATTACTGGCATCGCATTGCACTCGCTGAGAGTACTTTTTGTATAAACTAGCAAAATTCACGAGGCAATTCATGAAATTATACATTCTTGCTTGAAAAGTACATTCTTATTACATGCTTGACGGTATATTCTCGTGTATAGCCTTCTTAAGGTTATGAAAAGTACATTCTCATGATTGATAGTACATTCTTGATTGAAAGGCCAACTTATATTCTTGCTAGATCATGCTCGCATATTCTTGAAATATCATATCTTTACATCTTGTCTTGTTACTTGTTACTATGATTTTACCGGATGTTTAATCGCTCCTAATTTCATTATTTCACTTTCTAGAGATAAATCATTGAATATGGAAACTATGCCAACATGATGACATGAAGATACCTACTGGGTGAGTGTGCTCACTCCCTACTTTCTCTAACTTTTCAGGAATCTCTAGTGGTTCGGAGTCGGATCATTCAAGTGATGGTTCCGAGAGTGAGTAAAGATTGAGAAGAACCCTAGATAGTTGTCAACTTGAGTCTATTGTTTTTTATTTGGGATCGTTCGTTGCAATAGGCGGTGAAGTTGATCACGTCTATGTAATTTTTTCTTTTCTTGAGTCTAGTGAGTCTTATCGTCGAGTGAGTCAATGTCAGTTGTAACTTTGATTATTATGCAACAAAGTTGAAGGTTTTTGGTCTTATGATATTGCGTACATTATTTATGCTTTAGTAAGAATGAATGTGGCGCCATGATTGTCTTGCTAGCTAGAGGTTTACTTTGTTCCCGACTTGTTTCTGCTGTATATCTCGGGGCATGACAGTTGTGGAACTGGTAGATGAAAACACAATCTGTGTTGCTGCTATTTTGGGTTCAACACTCACTGGAGAGTTTGAAGATGTTAAACTTCTTAATCAGGTCCTTATGGAGAAGAACAAGGAAACTGGGTAATGCTTTGACAGAGAGGTTTGAATTGGATGAATAATACTTGTTATAAAGCAAAAAACTTTATACAAGCCTTAACTGGGTTAATCATATGTGTTATAGACATGATGTGCTTCTTAATAAGATCCTTCTACAAAGAAGAATAATGCAGGGCACTGTCAATTTCTTTTTCTTACAGGTCCCTATGAGCACAAGTTCTCATCGATAACAACCCGAGGTATGCTCTTGAATGTGCTAAAATTGGCATCAATGTTCTTCTTTTCGACTATGACAACTCCTACCCTTGGAACAAGTGTGCAACTGCAACCTCACACCAATCTTGGGTTTGGGTGTGGAGGAGAGGACTATACTTTATATGATCTGTTAAATGGCATTCGTTTTCATCTTTTGTGCTCATATAGGCTCCACATATCATATAGGCAGATGCCCACCTGCCAAAATTCCTATTCTGATGTCACCATCTCATCTAACAATAAACGATGAGATAAAGAATTTTGCATATTTCTTTTTTCTTTGTGTAAACGTTGGTTTTTGGCTATCCACAGTAACATAACCCATTTGGTTGAAAAACTTGGCACCTTCATCTTACTAATCTTCTGATCTACAGGTTTCACTAGCTCAAGGGTTTCAGTTTGAGATAATTAGTAAAGGCACAACATTTCAGTATCTCGAGGTTAGTTTTGGTCTATTTTGTTCAATTAAATTGCTTGTACAAAATTATCAATAGCTGAACAGTTGGTCTATGTACTTCTTTTGATACAAAGGAAAGCAAGTAATAACTTTTGTATCATATTATGCATTCTAAGATTTTCCATATTGTAAACAAATTTTCTTTTAAGAACATATGTTAGCTTAGGATTATTTAGTTTGAAACTTATAGACTTGGTTGCTTTTTCTTTTGCAGCCTCTTTGTGGGTCAGACTATATTTTCTTAAAAGTTGTCCAACACAACTTATCGAGATCTTTTTGTCAAGAAATATACAAGCATGCTGATGCACATTTAGTTCTTCAATATATTTTTTAATTTATGATGTTAATTATGTATAATTACTCTTCACCTATATACATTTGAGATCGACATAGATTACTTTTTTCTTCATTTATGGAGACTTATAAAGTTACTTTAGATGTATTATGGGTTTATTAATTTTTAAATGAATATTTTTAAGATTTAATCATGTAAATGTATGTTCCTCAATTATCTTCAATGAATGAGATTTGTAAATAAGTGTGAATGAGAATTGTGTGGATCAACATGGTTGTGAGTGATACAATCTATGAATGTGAAGATATAAATGGATGCACTATTATAGGTGACGAGAGCACAGATACTAATAAGATCTTTTTTAAAAAAAGAAAACATATTCCTACATTTTTTATTTTCCTACGTTTTTTAATAAGTGATGTTAATCCTTATTAAAACGTTTCTTCTACTACGTGACAAAAGGTAATACCTACGTTTTCAGAAACATAAGTATATCCTCTTATATGCGTATCTGTAGATGACTTTTACTTACACTTCTATTTGACTATTCCTACATTTCTAAAGCATAGGTATAGGTCAATCTATACCTACGTTTTATTGAAACGTAGGTATAACCTATAGTCATGCGAGCAAACGCCACATTTTCAAAGCGTGGCAAGGAAACATAGGTAAAGGCTTTACCTAGGTTTTTTGGACCTATACCTATGTTTTAAAAACGTAGGTAAAAGTCAATTTTGTTGTAGTGTATGACCTGACTAGAGCTAGATAGTCAGTCACTAACCCCTAAACATCATCACATGACATTACATACACATCATATGCATATCGACACTTAGATGAATCTTGGCGACATATAACTTGTAGCCCAATTAGATGGCACCGCCTGTTGATGGATCATCCTCGTCCTTACGCACACGCCTCCGCTGAATCTTCAAATATATATATGTATAAAATTGGAGTCAACTGGCTGAATTTTACATATAAAATAAAAGAAGATGCCTTATGGCGAGTACATAACCGAGAGGGAGGTAAAGTTTTCAACAAAGAATATAGAGAGAGGAGAGAGGCACACAGGCCCCATATTATACATCTATCAACATAAATTAACCATTCACCATTCATCACATGAATGCATCAATCACGTATAAGCGTTGTCCATATTCACCAAATCATCGCACCCATGGTATATTCAAATAAAATTTTATTTTCTCAAAATAAAAAATTTTGGTCTTTAAAACATGGGTTTCAATAAAAATCAATATTTTAATTATTAAAAAAATAGATTTAATCAAATTAAATCTAGCATCCAAGGTGGAATTTTAACTGTGTAATTTTTGTATAATTTTATAGATTTTATAATTGCAGTAATATAATAATTCTATTTTAAAAATAAATTTATTAAATTTATCATCACATGAAAATTAAGAAACTTAAAAATTAGAATTTCTAAAATTCCCAACTACAAGTTGTGGCAATCTGGGGCTTAGAAAGGAGGAGACTAGATTTAAATCACATTTTAAATTCTTAATTGGGCTCGGAGGGCCCATTACGCCAGGGTCCATTGAGAGAGAGCTTGATCCATCGCGTCAACACACAAACCCTTGTGGTGGACGGGATGGATCATGGCGCATTGTGCCATCATCTTCCTCCCCACCGTGAAACCCTAGCGCCCCACCTTCTGTGAACAGTTCGCCATTGCCACCGCCACCAGGGGAGGCTCCCACCGGCCACCTAGCGGCATCGGCACCGCCGTTGGAACACTGACGACCGACCAGTGGGGTCTTCGAAGACGGTCGTCGCCTCACTCCGCCACGAAGAAGGGTTTCTAAACCTTGGGAACCAGCGCGATCAAGGCTATCACGGCGGTCCGATGCTCCAGCTGGCCATCAAAGACCGGCACAGGCATCGTGGAGGTTCCAATGCCATGCCCAAGGGCCACCATGGCCTACCTCGATGTTGGGATCAATTTCCCATCGCGACCAATGGCTGCTTCATGCAGGGGGTTTCAACGGTGGTTCGGCCACTACGTGAATGGCGTCTCTAGCCAACCAGTAGCCAATGCCCTAGACACCGTCGGTAGTCATCCTAGAGTCCTTCCATGGTGATCCAACCTCCATCTCCATGGACATTGATCCCATATCATGGGGTTGTTCGTAGCTACGAAAAATCCCAAAAATCTATTGCAAAAATACACTAGAGTTCTAAAAACATGCGGGAATCACGAGCAATCAATCTGACTCTGATACCACTATAAGGATCTAGGCCGGGATGAGGAAGAACGCAGTGAAAATAATAAATTAAAATTTTAACCCAGCCGAATTGATCACTCCAGTGTGATTCTCGACGAAGATCTACAACTACGGGGTTCGATCTTTATCTCTGCAATGCTCAAATCGCAGGGAAGCAAAAATGATCCCTCGTGATTGTAATAAACAGGCGCAAGTGCACGGCCTTTAGCGGTATCCACATAGGCACAGTCGGTGGAGTCCTCTCTTCGTAGTGCATCACGAACACCCGCCTCTGCAATGCCTCGGCATGGTCTCTACACTAGAGACGAGGGAGAAGAGAGAGAGGAGAGAGAAGGGGGCATCCATCCCCATAGAGGAGAGAGAAGGAGGGCGCCTCTCAACAAGGAGGAGAGAGAGAAAGGACAACCCCCTATTGGAAACCGTAAATGCTTGGCCCAGAGTTCTCCCATCGCAACTATTTATAGACTTCTCGATTTTTCATAAAAATTCTCACAAGTTGAAAGTTGCACATATACTTCCATCGTTCATAACCCTAATGTGTGGACCCTCTAGGTCCAATGTCAGTCTAGTTTTAGGCCTAATAACCTTAAGAACTCCTTCTTAGCTTTTCCACATTAATAATTAACATGGAATTAACTATTTAATCATCTCATGACTTAAATAATTAATTAATCATCTAATGAAGGATAATCACCATATGATTATTCCTCTAATAGGTTTTCAGGTCATGGTAAGTGCCAAGCAACACTCCATGACTTCCAAAGACAAAGGGGTTCTATAAAACCACCCTAGGACCTTTCCGTCAGTAATTACCATACAACTATAGTCCTTCATTCATACCCAATTCCCCTGGTCATAATTAAGGGTATATATGGTCATACTGTCAAACCCTTATTATTTATGAACTGATGAATGTTTTACTCTAAGTCCCACTAGAAAACTCTTTTTCCACAGAACTATCTATCTTGGCTAAGGATTTAACTAAGTACCAGTCATAGGGCATTCTCTCTCATACTATATCTGAGAGTGAATGATCCACTGTTGTCACTCAATTACCTTCGCATGCATTCTGCTGTTTCTAAATACTTGAGCATCTAGAACTTATGGATAAAGTCCCTTTGTCAGAAATCAAAATATAGAAGTCCTCATGCAAGGTATCCTTGGTGACTCATGTCTAAGGACTAATTGTGCTATTTTGATTGAAGAATCTCGTGGTTGACAGTTAGATATAATTACCATCCAGAGATTCATGATTGGATCAGTTCAGTGAACCCTACTCTGGTAATGGACACCTGCACATATATCTTAGTGTCTCCACACCACTAACTATCATCAATCACCCTCATCATATGAGAGGATATCATGTTCATTGATCTATTCAGATTCTTTGATATCCCATCTCAAAGATTCTATGGCCAGGAACATTTAGAACATATGCATCTAGAAGGTTGGTCTCACTATCATAATCTTATTATGATCCAACCTTTATAGCATGTGTTCAAGGACTTCATCACGTCAAGTGGTAATACGCATAAATAAGACATTATGAAGAGATTACCATAAATACGAATGAGAATATATAAGAAATGATGCCATCACTTCATAAGTGATTGGCTTGCAGGGCATACACTTCTTTCACTCTCTTTGTGAAAAAAGTAATGGAGGGGGGAAAGACATCGAAGCCATACATCGTCGACAAACAATGCAACCTACCCAGAAAGACCCAGACAGAAGATGTATGCAATTCGGGGCAGTAGGCTAGGCCAAACGGGGGTTAGCCCCTATGCAGGCTTCTGCACAGAAAGACCCAGACATAATTGGGAATGGAATGGGTCAACCCCTAGGGTCGACTCCTTGCTGCACAGTGCCTTAGCATTCTTCTTTTATTCTTTGTTTGTTCTGCTCTGAGAACTCTTCATTCTTTTTGGTTCCACCTTCTTCTTTGATAGTTTCTTAGTTGCCATAATGTCATTTTTTGTGCGTTGCCATTCTCATGTTTTATCACTACCCTGTTTTGTATGAAGAGGGGTGATCTCGCGCTGCTCCTGAGCGGGGAAGAGGATGACCACGTACACTTGAAATGTGAACTGCAAGAAGGGAAACGAGTCAGAGGTGCCCAGGGATATATCCCCGGGGAAGACCCTCCGATGCTTAAGTCAGCAAAATAGTAGAGCTCTGGTGCGAAGGGAATAGTGAGGAGGAAGATGGGAGCGCGAGATCCCTCTCCACCAAAAGGTGAAGTGGTTCCTGCTAAGAGTTTTTGGCTCTTGCCTTGCTTACCTCCATGTAGTAGGGCTTTTTCAGTTTAAATAATGGCCTATTGTGCGAATGATCCATGTAAGCGGAGGAGTCTCAGGGGTGGTTACGTCCTTCATGTGGGCTCCTTATAGCACGCGGACTCTTGGTCTCCCCTTTCCCCTTGAGCTTCCTGCCATTAAGAGATTCGCAACGGCCGTGCCAATAAGCTTTCATCAATGAGCCCGAGCGATAGGCACTTGCCCAGGAGTGGTCTCCCGAGCAATGAGTGCATGGTCGAGACAGGGAATAGGGGGCTCCGGGGGAGCTTTCCCGATCGAACTGATGCTCGGATTTCCCAACTTGAAGGCCGCCTAGGAAGCGCTTGTTCCGAGTGAGTTTTTGGGCTTATAATAAGTGGGCCTGGGGGTTGTCACTTCGAGGAGTTGGGCCTCGTTCGGTCAGATTTAGACCTTGTTTGGCCTCTTCGTACGGGCGATGAGATTTCCCCTCTCCACTTGTCCCCATCCTACTCCTGAGCCAAAATTAGGCTCGGTCGAGTAGCATTTGGGCTGGACTTTTTGTGGCTCTGGTTGGGTAGAGATTTCTCTTTCTGGTAGGGGCCACATGACGTGGCTCGCCTTGAAAACATGCCCGTTATGATGGATAAGAGAAGGCCCCTCCCTAGGAGATCGGAACGCCACGCCGCCTCCAACTAGGGGTTATAAGCATTACGCGTTTTGCGTCTCTTTATCTTCGGGGTTTAGGGTTTTGCCTCTCTTTTTATTTATATTTGAGGGGGGCTCCTACGTTATGAGAGCAGTTCAGAAGAGTGGAGGATCGTTGCGGCCATCGGAGCTAGGAGGGCATCCTGACGCGGCGATTCGTCAGCTTCCTTCTCCTTCGGAGTCCTCTGATTCAGAGCTTTCCCCTTCCTTCTTCCAGTTCTTCTCTCTGCTTTATGGCGGACCATCATCAGGAGGCTGAGGGGCGGCAGAGAGATCAGGCCCCAAGGGTTTTCATGGTACCGTCGGAGCCTCTCCGCAGTGAGTTGGGGGAGACTGATGTGAAGTGGTTGGAGAACCAATATGGGCTGCCTTGGCGGTTCTAGTTCCTGGGGCCTGAGCCTCACGAGTCTAGCCTGGCCACTCGTTCCGACCTCTTTTGTTCCTTCCTCTTGGCTTGGAAGTATGGCTTTCGTCTACCCCTCCATCCCTTTGTTGCCGAGTTGCTTCGGTTCTACCGGCTGGCACCTGTCCAGCTGGTCCCCAACTCTTATACCTTCATCTTCTCCTTCATTTTCCTTTGTGGCCAGTGTGGGGTGCTCGCCTCGCTGGACCTCTTTCATTATTTCTTTGAGTTGAAGGAGAATCCTCATGCGGGGAAGGGCTTCTTCTTCATTCAGGCGAAGCGGGGGAGGAGTTGTATGTCCCTGTCTGTGAAGGATTCCTCTCATAAGGGGTGGAAGACCCAATATTTCTGGGTGGGCGCGTCGACGGTCGGTGTGGTATGGAATTTCCCGACGGTGCCTAATTTTCACCCGAATATCCCTCCGAAGCAAACCGTGGTCTCCCCGGAGGTGGAGAAGGAGGCTGCCATCCTTCAGCAGAGTCGCCGAGAGACTGCTGATTTGGTGACCTCGTCCAACATCGAGGGGTACCTTTCTCGAGTGTTGTTGTCGATAGGTAAGGAGTTCAGGGACTTGCTATCTTTCTTATCAAGTAAGGGGCCTTCCTTCTCTCAATTTGCTCTCCTTGGTTTAGATGCGAGGCGAACGATTGAGGAGGAGGCACCGTCAGCCGAGTTGGAGGTCATCGACTTGGATGAGACACCGGCTCCAAGTGAGCTTCAAGTTTCGGAGGGCTCATCCCGTGCCACGGATAAGGGCAAGTGGGTGGCCCGAGATGATGCTTTCGAACTTCGGGGGGTCAAGCGTAAGGATCCCGTGGCCAAGTTGCTGTGGTCTTCAATGTAGGCTCAGTCTGCTGAGAAGAAGCGGGTGAGGAAGGTGGAGGTCGCCCGTCCGTCCGAAGAGGATTCCCTACCGGCTCTCCCCTCTACCGAGCAAGAGGGGGCTGACGATGAAGGGGTCACGGCCGATGTCGAGGCATCGAGCGAAGCAGAGGGGCCACCAGACGAGGGGGCCCGGTCCGAGCCAGTCAAGGCCGGAGGGTCACAGGAGGAAGCGACTCAATCTCAGCCGACCGAGGCCGAGGAGGTACGCGGCGGGACCGCTCATTCTGAGCCAACCGGTGGGGCCCACAGGACGGGATTGCCTGGGGGAGGTGCCCCAATCTTGACCGCTCCGGTGACAGTTTCCCCTCCCTCGACCAGCGCCTTCAGTGTCCGGGCTCCTCTGTACTGGGCGTGCCATTCCCTGACTTCACGAGACTTGTGGGAAAAAGTCCGGAAGGGTCCCCCTCCTCACTTTTTGAGCAAATTATGGAGGGTGGGCGAGTCTTGGCCCAGCTGGGGGTGGAAGTAGTGGATGCGTACGCTCGGGTGGAGTCGGAGCGGGAAACTCTTTCGTGGGCCCGCGGTGCGCTTGATCAGAAGGTCGAGCGTCTGACCCTCGATCTTGGGGACCTTCGTCAGGAGATGGCCCCACTCCGGGCGTTGGTGCAGTCGAGCCAAGCGGAGGCTCGGTCGTTGGCGGAGCAGCTAGCCCAGGTCCATCGCATGGTCGATTGGAAGAATGAGCTCCTGGAGTCGGAGCGTAGAATCCAGGTCGAGTACGACGATCAATGGCGGGTCGAGCGAGAGGGGCTCGAGGACCGAGTCCGGGCGGCCGAAGATTCACAGACCGAGGGCTAGGGGAAGCTGTCCGAGGCCGAGAGAAGACTGTTCGAGTCTGAGCAGCGGATAGCTGAGCTTGAGAGGAAGGCGGAGCTGGCTGGGATAGAAGCGCTCGAGCAACAAAGGTGCTCCGAGGCTTATCAGGCAGCTCTTCAACAGGCGGCCTTTCCTTACTACGAGTCGGGCTACCGTCGAAACTTCGGAAGGGCTTCTCCCAGGGCTTCGATCGGGCCATCATAGAGGCAGAGGCCCAAGCGTCTAGGCTCGTTTTTCCTTCCGAACAATGCTATTACTCGGACTGGGGTTCGACCGACTCTGTCCACTATACATCGAGCGAAGAGAAGGGTCGGGAGTCCTCGTCCTCGTCCGAGCGATCGCCAACTTCAGCAGCTTCGGGAGGGCGCACGACCGAGACAGTTCCCACACAGGTGGGGTCAGTGCCTGGGTCGGTCGTCGCCAAGAATACTGGGGGCAGATCGTCTGGTGCTGAGGAAGCCTTGCCTACCGAGCCTGAAGATGAGCCTGAGGCCTGATGTAATAGCTCTTTCTTTTTTTTTTCCCTTATGTAGTCGGGTACTACTTTTTTTTAGAAAATATAATAGCGGCAGTATTAAATGCTGAATTGACTGTTTCTTACCACTTTTGGTGTGATTTGACTATCGGATTCGTAGTCGTTGGAGAAGGCGCCGATTTTCACTGCAGATATCACGCGTGCCGATCTGTCAAATAACTGACATGGCGCTGGCACCTTTCCATTTTTCCATACCACCCTTAATGACTTGCCGCTTTGCGCGTCCCACTGGCGGGAAGTTGGGAAATGAGGTAATCATCGCAGGGAAAGAACTTTTAGTGTGTTTTGTAAGGGGAGAGTCATTTAAGGCGATTAGCTCCCCCTTCGGCCTATAAAAGGTCTGAGGGGCGTCTCCTTTTCCTTTCATCGCTTAAGGCCATCCCTGGCGGTTTCTCCTTCTTTCCCTTCTGCAAGGCGTTGTGCGGTCGGTCTTGGCAGGGCATGGAAGGTGCTTCAGAAGATGATGATGCAGATGGGGGTAGGAGGGAAGCTCCCGCTATTTCGGTTTGGAAGAGGGTTCGTCAGTCGGGGGTCACTCTGGGAGAGGGTTCATCATGCCGGAGCATGCCGCCCTTCTGTCCCTGACCTGCCGACGCTATCCCGAGGGGAGGGGGTAGCTAATTAAGCTCCCTCCTTTCTGGTCACCCCCTCCTTCCTCGTCCATCTCTGCCTTTTTATTTTTCTTCCTCCTCTTTCACTCTTTGGAGGGTGCCTGCACTGTCTTCCTTCCAAAGAGTTGGCGGAGAGGAGGCCTTCACTTGTATTCCTTCCTCTTCTTTTCTTTCTTCCGAGCTTCTCTCAAACCAATGAGGCCGGCTATCCTTTATCCGAGACAGTTTCCGCACGAGGCAGAGTCAGTGGCTAGACGTAGGAGCGCTTATCGGGTTGGCCGAGCGTTTTGCTCGTGTTATAGTGTCAGAGGGTGTAATTTGTGTACATGTATATTGTACTGGCTACGGCCTATTTGATGTACATCAAATTTTAATAAGAAGAGAAGAATGGCATTTATTTTATTTTGCTTACATGTGTATGCTTGCCGAATGATCAAAAGTAGAACTTGCGAAGATTTGTCGTGTTCCATGTCTGAGGGACGGGTGTTACTTCCATGGTGGACAATCGGTATGCTCCTTTCCCGAGCGTCTCGACCACTCGGTAGGGGCCTTCCCAGGTAGGGGCCAGCTTCCTCGCCGCCTCTAGTGGTCGAGATGCTTCAACTTTTCTTAGGACGAAGTCTCCCGACTGGAAGTTGTAGACGGCAGGAGTCGTCGTCCACCCTCGGGGGAAAAACACAATAAACAAGATGGAATGGTGAAAGGGTGATCGGCAGAGAGGTGTAGACGGCGGGGGTCGTCCACCCTCGTCTGTCCTAGAAGATGGGGATAACAAGACCGAATCAAGGAGAGAGAAAGGGAAGAGAGGGATGCGGAACAGACTCCGGTACGTGGCGGAGATAGGGGTCCGAAGACCCTCTCGCGCAAACTGACCTTTTTCCGGTAAGCGTGACCTACCGTTCCACGAGCAGTTTTTCATATACCGGGAAGTCCGAGAATCTATGTAACTGAAATGGAGAGACGTGTAAACTCATAAATTGCAACGGTATATCGTTCTCCGGATAATTATAAAAGACAATACGAACAAAGACGTACCACCACAGGACATTGGTCTTTGTGGGGTTTTTACTGCAATATAAACAATAAATATTATATATACATACCACCACAAGACATTGGCCTTTGCGGGGTTTTTGCTGCAATATAAATAATAAATATTATATATACATACCACCACAAGACATTGGCCTTTGCGGGGTTTTTGCAGCTATATAAATAATAAGTATAACTATATACAAAAGACCACTGCGAGGTATTACCCTCCGCGGGGGTTTTTATTATAATAACTATATATATATATAACGAGAAAGGAAAAAGGGATCAAATAAACCGCCGCGAGATGTTACTCTCCGTGGGGTTTTAAAGCGATGATGGGAGATGCTAAAATTAAATAGTTAGGGGTTAGGAGGTTAGCGTGCAGAAATTAAATTATGGGAATGAAAATGGTCGCGGGAGATGACCCACCGCACCAGTTAGATAAGACCGCCGCGAGGAACGGGTTCCTTGATCGGGGTCGGAACAAAAGAATGCAGAAAATTAAACCACCGCGAGGAACGAGTTCCTTGATCGGGGTTGGAATGAAAGTGCAGAAAATTAAACCACCGCGAGGAACGAGTTCCTTGATCGGGGTTGGAATTGAAAGTGTAGAAAATTAAACCACCGCGAGGAACGAGTTCCTTGATCGGGGTTGGAATAAATGAAAAGGGGATTAAATAAACCGTCGCGAGATGTCACTCTCCGTGGGGTTTTGAAGCGATGATAGGGGAGGGTTAGAGTTAAGCAGTTAGCGGTTAGGGTGTTAGAATGCAGAAATTAAGTTACCGAAGTAAAATGGTCGCGGGAGATAGCCCACCGCACCAGTTAAATGAGACCACCGCGAGGAACTGGTTCCGTCGACGGGGTTTAGATAGAAAAATTAAT
This sequence comes from Amorphophallus konjac, assembly GCA_022559845.1. Taxonomy (NCBI): domain Eukaryota; kingdom Viridiplantae; phylum Streptophyta; class Magnoliopsida; order Alismatales; family Araceae; genus Amorphophallus; species Amorphophallus konjac. The sequence continues at coordinate 59,280,317 of CM040125.1, forward strand.
AACAAAAGAAGGGGAGGGGAAGTGTGATCGCCAGGGGTTGAGGACCCCACAGAAAATGTTCCGATCGCGTTCGCCGCCGATGCGGGAGCAGTGCGGGTCCTCTCTTCCTCTTCGGTCGGCCGGCCGACGAAGAGGGCCTTCTTTGGTTACCCTGATTTTATTATTCTTTTGTTTTGTTTTATCTTTTGTTATTATATTTTTTTGGTGTTTTTGTTGCTTTTATTATTTTTTTTATTCTTTTATATTTTTCTTAGAGAGAGGTGAGAAAGTAAAAGAGAAATCGAGGGGTGAATGGTAGAATAAGATAGTACGATATAGAGAAAAAAACACTAGGAAAATATAGACAGAGTGAGAAACTTATTTTAGATAAAATAGAGAAGGACGAAAGTGGAGAGTTAGCGATATATGACAATAACAAGGGAGAGAAGATAGACTTATATTAAACAAAAAAAGTAGAGGAGGATAGAGATGGAGATTTTACAACAAATAACAATCACAAATGAGGAATGTAACAAGACGGGAAGGTGATGGTAGGGTACCTCAAAAGTAGGAGGGATGGTCGCGTTTTATCCCCGAACTGGAGGCACGTGAGTTGCTCCTCCTCCTCTTTCGGCCGACTGAAGAAGCGGGCTCCCGGACTGGTTAACCCTGCACGGAAAACAAACAAAGAGAAACGACTACTAAATAAGGACAACGGTGGTGTAATATCAATTTTTTAGAAACTAATATTAAAAATAACATAAACGAATACGCACCTGGTTGATTGTTTTTAAAACCCCTTTTTGAACTAAAGAGTGGGAGAGGATATGATGAAATGCGTAAGTGTGAAGACGCTCACAAACCAAGCCCTCTCGGGGAGAAAGGCATGGCACAGATGCCAAAATAATGCATGCAATATAATCGACTGACTGATTAAAAATAAAAGGGAGAGAAAAACTTATCGGAGGAGGACGACGACGGGCTTTGGGAAGGGTTTCAACAGCACGAGCGTAGCACGACCAGGGAGCTTCAGAGCGGACTTCAGAAACTAGTTAGGTCGAACATGAGAACACATGTGTATACATGTACGAGATAAAATATATATTCATATATATACATATATATGGTGAGAGAAGATGGTTAAAGATATAAGTAGATAAATAAATAAAAAAACTAATGATATGTGGAAGATATAGGGGGACTAGTGAGCGAGATATAAGTCAAGAGAGAGAGAGAGAAAGCTCTCTTTTTTTAGATTTTTTTTGTAATTTATATATACAATATATATATATACCTAAAAGATACATAGAAGATATATATATATATATATATATATATATATATATATATATATATATATATATATATATATATATATATATTTATGTGAGAGAGTAAAAGAGAGATAGAGAGAGAATGAGACAGGGTGTGAGAAGAGGGAAAAAGGGAGGGGGAGAGACTGATGTACGAGAGAGAGATATGAAGAGAGGGAGAGAGAGAGAGAGTTTTTTTTTAAAAAAAGAAAAGAAAAATAAAGAAACAAATATAAAGAAAGAAGGAGAGGGGGAGAGAGAGAGAGAGAGAGGCCCGGAGAGAGAGAGAGAGAACAGAGAGAAGAAGGGAGTGAGGGAGAGACGGTGAGAGGGGGGGTGAGAAAGAGAGAGAGAGAGTGAGAGGGGGGGTGAGAAAGAGAGAGAGAGTGAGGGAAACAGGTAGAGGGGGAAAGAGAGAGAGAGAGAGAGAGAGACCGGGAGAGGGAGAGAGAGAGACCGGAGAGAAAGGGAGAGAAAGAGAGAGACGGTGAGGTGGAGAGAGGGAGAGAGTGAGAGAGGGGGAGAGAGAGAGAGAGTGGGAGAGGGAGTTCGAGAGAGAGAGAGAGTGAGAGAGATGGGGAGGTGGAGAGAGGGAGACAGAGAGAGGGGAGGGGGTGCGAGAGAGAGGGAGAGAGTGAAAGAGGGGATGAGAACGAGAGAACGAGAGGGGGAGATATAGACGGGGAGAGAGAGAGAGAGGGGGTCGCCGGCGGTGGGCGGCGTCGGAGGCAGGACCGGAGGCGGTGACGGAGGCGTCCACGGGCGGAGATAGAGGCGGTTGCGGGCGGAGACGGAGGCGGCGTCGGGGGTGCTGGAGCGGCGGGGAGGCAGTGGGGCGACGGTGCCGGCGGGGCTGGAGGTAGGGCCGGAGGCGGTGACGGAGGTGGTGACGGAGGCGTCCGCGGGCGGAGACGGAGGCGGCCGCGGGCGGAGACGGGGGGCGGCAGCGGCGACGGCGGGAGGTGGACGGTGATGGCGGGGCGGCAGGAGGCGAGCGTGGGGCGGACGGCGTCGGCGGGGGGCGGCGTCGGAGGCGGAGGGCGGCGGTGTAGAGGGCCGTTGCGGCCCTTGTGGTTCAAAGGGGGGAGCACGGGCGACGAGGCCCCCCCTGCGAACCAAAAAAAAACTTTTTTTTTTTTGAAAATTTCTTTACGCGAGGTAGAGAGAGAGAGAGAGGTTGAGGGAGCAAGAGGAAATGGAGAGAGGGGAAGGGAGTGAGGGCGAAAGAGGCCGAGGGAGAGAGATGGAGGGGGAAATAGAGAGGAAGGGAGTGGGAGAAAGAGGAGGGGGAGAGAAAGAGAAAGAGAGTGAGAGAGAGACAGGGAGAGAACGAGAGGGAGAGGGGAAACAGAGGGTGATCGAGAGGGAGATGGAGGAGGGAGGGAACCAGAGAGCTAGGGAGAGAAAGAGGGAAAAAAATGGGGGATCAGCCGGGAGAGGGAGTCGAAAGAGATCCGAAGAAGGAGGTGTGTGTTAGCAGAGGGAGGAGTCCGTTCTTACGTGAGTGGGTGGGGGTATTCAAGGGGGGAGACAAGATCCAAGAAATGAGGAGGGATTTAAGGAGAGGAGTTAATAAAAATATAAGAAAAAATATTTATTTTAATTTTGTTTAGAGATGAGCCCAAGTCATTTTATATTTATCAATGTTTATTTATGATTGGCCACCTATTTTATCCTTTTTTATTTTTTGTTTGTATGCATACATTTATGTATATATATATATGTATATATATGTACGTATTGTACGTATATATATTTATATATATATATATAAATGTATATATATATATATATATATATGTATATATATATAAGGTAGAATGGGCCAAGCCTATTAGAATTGCTTATTTTTGGTTTAATGCAAATTTTGAACAAGAGTGGGCCAAGCCCATCAAAATCTTTATTTGTTCCCCCCCCCCTTTTCTTTTTAACATTAAGAGATGGGCCAAGCCCATTGACATTTTTATCTTCTTGTGTAGGAGAGGAATGGCCACAGGCCCATTAGCGAGGGTTTCGCTTATTCTGACAAATAACACTTGACTTTCCGCGAGATCGAATAAAAAAAATGGAAATCATTCAAATAGTTTAACTGTGCGAGTCGCTTTGAGGCGTCTTAGCGTAATACGGGATTTACTCAACGCAATGTTTAAAATGCCGTGTCTACAGCTGCCCCGCCTTGGCGTCTGCTTTGCAGGGGAATGACACGGAGTGGAATGGAATAGAAGTGTAATGAAATGGAGTGGGGAGTGGACTGAAAAGTTGATGCCAAGGCGTGATGAGACACGTTTTTAACACTACGTGATTGGAATCTTTCCTGAGTTTCAACAAAACATCCTTGAAGAAGGTACTCCAAAATCAACGATTGTTTGGCTGGGCATAACAAAAGACTTACAGAAAGAGGGACCAACTTCTCGGCGTGGAAGTGTAGACACGCCAAAATTGACGTTACTGTGAGTACATCTCATATTACCTTGTAATGCCCCAATTTGACCCTCCAATTAACTTTGTTTGAGTTATTTTCCCCAATTTTCTTGGATTTCTCTCTTTTTTTCCCTCTTCTTATTTTCCCCTATTTTTCTGGATTTTTTGGGTAGTGTTCTCTATTTTTTCAGAATTAACGACTTGACGTGGGGCGTCTTTTAAATCGCGGCTTAGCCTTGGGCGTTTTTTGAAAATTGACGCCACTTCCATTAGGTGTCAATTTCTCTCATTTTCCTATTTTTCTAGATTTTTCTGAGGATTTTTTGGAATTTTTTATGAATTAACGACTTAACAAGAGACGTTATTTGAATTTTTAATAAAATAAAAAAATAAAAAATTGAATTCACGACATATGTGAGGGCGTCACTTTCAAATTGAATATTTTAATATTATTTTCAACCCTCTTCCAGAGGAGGTTTGGTGGCCTTCCGGGTGTCAGAAAAATACGTAAAAATAGTCATTGGAATCAGCACAATGTGATGCACCTCCACCTAAAAAATGGGAAAATAATATTGAAAAATGAAAAATATCTCTATTTTGAATATTTTGAATTGACGCCCTTATCTAAGTCGTGTTTCACCTTATTTCCTGTTCGAGTGCAGCTTTCCCTGGAGGGTTCCCTACCGTGTTTGATCATCTTGTTGATAAGGAAGGTAGAGTTCTTGCCTCAAGAGACTCTTGCCCATTCTTATCTCTCTCTAATTTTGGTTTGAGCCCCTTTAAATAGACCTCTCTGTGGCTCTGTTCGGGGTTCGAATTTTTTTTAACTCTCGGGTTCCGAAACTTTTGGTTTTCTTCTTTTGATTTTACAGGTTGCTATTGTCCGGCTGAAGGAAGAACTTCCCTTTTTTTTTCTTCTTTAATTCTTCATGCGATTGAAGCCCTTCTTCCCCATCGAGAATTCAAGCTGAAGGACACAGGCTCCCTTATCTTTTTAATTTTTATTTCTTTTGTTTGCATGCATGCATATGCATCATATTCCTCTCTCTATGCATATTTCTTTTCCTCAACTGTGTTGAGGACCTCCGACAGTGCAATCTCTTGCACATCCTTTTCTTTATTTATCATCATATTTCCCATATACTACCCTATTGCATAGGGGTTTAAGGGCAACCACCCTTAAGGGTAATCAAATTGAAGAACTCTCTTCATCGGCCGGCCGATATAGAAGAGAAAGGAGTACTCACATCACCCGCGTTTCAAGGTATTTTTCGCGATCCCTCCATGTTTATTATTTGATTATATTCTTTGAGGCCCTCGCGTCTCTGGCGATCACATCTCCTATTTTGCACCTCGTGCATACTTTTTCTTCTCATGCTTTTTCTTCTTTGTTCTAAGTGGATTTTTAATTAGATCTACAGGAAGTACCTGAGTCGTAGACCCGCAGGTTTCACCTTGGGGAGCGGTTACTAGCCAATGTGGAAGTGCTGCGACCAAGGTGGGTCCAATGGAATAAAAAGGGTAGCTGATAAATCCAAACAAAGGTCTCTTTCAGCCAACCAGCCCAAGATGGTTTCACAGAAACTCAGTACTCGATTCAGAATGGAATATCCCGTATTAATCAAGAATTTAAGCTTAGCGGCCCTCACAATCGAGTTAAATGAATGATCTTCCACAGTGATATCAAAGTCCTACATGAATGCATGCTGGGTTTAAAGGAAAAATTAAAACAAACTAAAAGTAGAAAATAGCCAAGGATAATATTGTTAAGTTGCTTAGGACGGGTCAGGATACCGATTCGATGAGCCGATACTGAGCTAGGGCCCGTTTATCCACGCACCGATTCACCGAACGGAACTATCGTTCCCGAGCCACCACAACCTAACGGCCTATCCGTACGTCTTGAACTCCTCTGAAGTTATCACCGTTTTTGTTAGAGGGGAACTCAAACTCCAGATTCATCCAAGGCATAAGGTCCTTGACGTGCTCTAATAGCGTAAATATCATATAGTAGGATGCATGACACAGTGGGGTCAGTCACCGGGGTGACTGATGGTGGGACATGGTAGGGCAATGGCGCCCTCTTGCTCTCTTATTTTCATTTTATTCTTGGAACCTGCACCGAATAGTAAGCAGTGAAGAAGGATTATTTCATAAGAAGTAAAATTACATTCGACTGTACAGGACGTCTGCACACCAACACAGGAGCAGGGGGAAAGCACGACGCAAATCAGACGAGATTCATCCGGTTAAAATTCACCACGGTAACTTGTCATAAATGCTTTACATTTACCCTCCCCCCCTTTTTTCACTATAAGTATCCCCCTTTGATCCTTAGCAAAAGATCATCCATTGATGTATGGTTCGGGGAGTTAGACACTTTTGAGATGGGAGGAGAGAAGTCCTGGTCTTTGGAGATGGAGGGTGAACCTTCCCGCCTTACCAAAAGGGGGAGGTTTGATCGCGAATTCAAGAAATTGACCGACATTGAAGGTCATCTGAGCAAAAGGATTCGCTCGCAGATGGTAAGCTTAGCCCTTTTCCCTCTATTTTTCCCGCATGAGTCCTTTCTTATCCCTTGATTCTTTTCTTTCCTTTCAGCCGTATCCTCTCTTTCCGGGCCCGAGGAAATTCTCCAAGCTACCGTGGCTGTCGAAGCTCACGTCCAACATTACTACCGACATGAGGGTTTTTATTTCAAAGTGGCACCTCCAAGGGTTGGTGGTCCATGCCAAGCATTATGACAAGATTTACATGGATTGGGCGGCCCTGGGTGCATTGGCGGAGGTTTGGCATCCGGAAACCCATAATTTTATCTTCCCTACTTTTGAGGCAACGGTCCTCCTCGAGGAGGCAGAACTTCTGCTAGGCTTAAGAAGGTCAATGAAGGATGACAGGATAAAGGTTTCGCGGATGCGGAAGAGGGTATCTACCGAGGATGTTTTTGGAAGCTTTATGCCATCTGGAACCATAAAGAGCGTTCAGACTCAGAGGGGAGTCAACTTGCAAAAGCTCGCAGACTGGACCGTGACTGCCTTAGAAGGGTTGATAGATGATGAACATTTAGAAGGGCTTATGAAAGGGTTCACAATTTGTTTGGCCAGAGCTCTCCACTTTCCTTGTACTGACAATATCGTAGAGGAAGACCAATTATGAGCGATCTGTGGACTTTGGGAGGGAAAGAGAGTGGGGCCCGCTGTCCTCGCGCATCTTTACAGTGGTCTCACGGCTTCCAGCATGGGTAGGCCTCCTCACGGGTGCATGCTTCTCCTCAACTGCTAGATTGATCTTCACTTCAAATTTCATCACCACGAAGGGGTACAGACCGCCTCCAGGATTTTCGAACAAAGCCCCCTCCATTACATGGCCGATGTGTTGGGCTTCGGTGGGAAGGTGGTGAATCGCATGCCTCGTCTGAAGACACGTGGCGACTGGCATACTCACTTCAACTCCTTGGCGCGAGATATGTTCATTTGTGTGCCAGCATGTTTACTTTTACATGGTCTTCTCACGAGATCTTCTCCCGTTGCGAAACTCCAGCTTATCGGTGCAACCAAGTTTGTTCTTTACAGCTCGCACCGGTGCTGCCTGCAAATTGGCCTTCCTCGACACTCTCTTCCTATGCTATCCAACCTTCCTCTGATTAAGGAGAGAGAGCTGGGCACGGAGGATGATGCGAAGGATGTGAAGGCGATCAAAGCTTCGTGGAAGGCAAGCATTCCGAGGAAGCTGACGGTGTCTGTGAGTGAGGATCGAGAGCTACGGAAGGCTTATGTAATGGAGCTCAGGAAACTGAGGCCTGAGGTGCCCAAACCCTGATGTATGTTATCTTGAAATAAATGCAGAGCCTTAATGCCATTGCACTCTCTTTCAGTCTCTCCCCTCCCCTTTTCTTTGTGACTGGAATGGCGGACGTCGGGTGGTGGTCGGCCGTTACCGGATAGGATCTGGGGGACTGAAGCAACTACAGTATGCCCTGAGATATCATGGAGTTGAGGATTTCTCTTCAGGTAGCGAGGAGAGAAGTAAACTGGGAGAGAATGGAAAGAGAGGCATGAATAAAGCTACATCGGGATCGAGAGGAGAGGAGGGCACGTGAGGCCCAAGTGATGAAGCTCCGGAAGACACAACGCTCGAACACGTCACTCCTTCAGAGTCACTGCCGATTGGAGGAGAGTTGGAGCTCACGGTGGAGGAGCTCCGGAGGTTGGTGTAGTCTCCATTGCAGAGTAAGGGGCGGCTCAGCCAACAGCCTCGGGTTCAAGAGCTTCGCGGCTGTCGAGGTCGCGAGAGACCAGAGGAGGGCGAGGAGCGCTACGTGCGATGCGATGAGATAACTACAACGTCGCAGAGCTCTAGATGACCTCCCAGGGACCTCCCTCTTAGGAGAGGAGAGAGACGACCAAGAGGGTGGTGTGAGATTTAGCAAGTTGCTCGTACACCCTCTCTCTTCTCACGGTGAACACGACAGTTTATATAGACGTATGAATGGAACGACATGCTCTCATGTGACGGGTTTGCCCTCCATGCGTTCCTTCTCTTCTACGCCTCTTCTTTTCATGCCGTCCCCATGTGACGTGTTTAACAGAACTCCCCTGAGATAACGGATCGTGTCTCAGACTCATTGGACAATTCTTTCAGGAGAATCCATCACAAATTTTAATGATGTACCATCGAATTCAAAGATGCCAACCGCCCTTCTATCCTCTTTCCATGTAGACGAGTCCATTCCTGGATTCAAAGATATCGACTTCCATTGTCCTTTTTCCTGTGGATGAGTACACTCCCAAATTCGAAGAGGTCGACCTGCATTGTCCATTCTCCATGTAGATGACCTCATCTCAGATTTATTTGAATCAATCACAGA